>OY755042.1:65919671-66519671 GCA_963576565.1 Aspidapion aeneum | reverse complement strand
TAAAATACATGTTCATATATTACTATAATATTAATCGGGATTTAGACGCTCGACTAATTTGCATTATACCTTACTTCTTTTACACACACAACTTCCTGCTGTCCTTTTCCTACATACTTCCAAAATATCGACGACCTCCCCCCACCCAGAAAACAACTCCATGATACCATGGAAGTTTTGCAGCAAAAATGATGTTGTTTTTAAACTCAAAAATATAAAAAGTTCTAGAGTTTTTCTCAAATTAGCTTCTCTGTCCTCCTTCCGGGACGTCGAAATCGGTCTTAACTTAACCTCTTGGATCGCTAATGTTTCCTAACCTCTAGGGTCCAAGCACGTGACCTTGGAACCGAAAAAAAAGATTTTCAAAAAATAACGATTTTTTAAAAACATTCCTGACCTTTGACCCGAAACTTCTTTTTTGGTCAAGGGTCAGGTGTTGGACTCTAGGCTAGGATTCATTTGCGATCCAAGAGGTTAGTTTAACACCGATTTCGACCTCCCGGAAGAAGGACCGGGAGGATAATTGGAGGAAAAATCTAGATTTTTTTTAATTTTTAAATATTTTTGGTTTTAAAAACGTTATTTGAATTTGCCACGAAACTTCTATGATACCGAGTTGCATAAGAAGGAAAGCGAGGCAAAAAACTTACATGAGATGAAAAGAGAGAGAAGTGGCGACACACCGGTGAGGTAACTATCTACTTTACTACTTTTACTTTACACATTAAAACGGTGTTTTACATCTCCTTGCATTATCCATCGCGGAAACCTGTTCTGGTGTTCGGAATTAGCTTCTCCTTTATGCGAGGTAACTTTGGATGCCTGACGGACTTACCCCGTTACGCAACCAAGCCATGGGCATAGTCAGGGTGGGGCACTTGCCCCACTCTAGCTTGTCACCTGCCCCATCTTGGCTTTAGCTCATTTAGTAAGAAGTTTTATCAAGGTTTATTCGCAATCCTCGCAAGTTAATATTAAATTAAGTTTAGGTTATTTGATTGCACATTTTTTGCCCCACACTGAGCGAGACCTTGACTACACCCATGAACCGAGCCCTTATCAAATAAAATTAAACTACATTTTAATATTATACACTAATTTATTTTCACTATTTTACATAAATTTTATAACTTTTGACATATAAGTAATATTTGACTTTTTGCTATTTAAAATTAATCAATCATAATAGTAAAAATGTTAATATGCTTAGAATCATGAGGAATGATTAATTTCTATCAATCAATTAACAAACTTCTTAATCAAAATATTGTTTTTTTTTTTTAATTTGATTTAGAAGATTTGTGACCAAAATGCGCAAAAGTGCGTTACAAAAAACTACAATAGTTAATCGAAAAAATCCGTCATTGCTCATACCTTAAATTCTAAACTTCATTGCACTGGGAGTGCCCTTATTTTTAGGAAGTAAAAAGATAACAATAAATATAGGACTGCGATTTAGAAACGTCAAATTGTAAATAAATACAACTATAAAATCAACTTACAAAAATAATATCAATAAATCCCTTTAGAAGGAACTCTAAATTAATCTTTTCATGTTATTACATTAAAGTCTTTTGGCATAAAAACAGTTTTGCGTGTTTTCATTCGGGGAAATTCTTAATTGATATTCAAACATTGTTATTAAGGAACTAAGCGCGTATAAAACACAGACGATTAAAAAAAACAAAGCAAACCATAAGTTTGAGTTGAAGCTCCGGGCGCTGATAAATGTCACCCTAAGCGCCCAGATTTCGAACTTGAACTTATAAAAGTAGTACTAGAGACCCTGTATGTATGACATACATACAAGGTTTCCAAGAAGTAAAAGCTTAGGTGCCGGGTGGTCGCAGAATCTTTTATCAGTTGCCGAAAACGGGGACGTACCCTTATAAAGTCCACCTAGATTTAAATACGTAGGGGTGGGGAGATTTAAATGAACAAAAAATCAAAATAACTACATAAATGAATTTTTAATTTAAGTCTAAATCACGTAGTTATTCTTCAAAATGTCTAGAAAATTCACATGAGTTGCGGAACCGACATCGTCTCATTCTTTGTTAGGTTCCAGGTCACTCGGACACAAGGTCTTTATACCTTTACACAGGTTATCTACAGAATTTGAAAGGTCATTGAACCTGACTGGCCAACTGTAATCATAGTAAAAAATTAACGTCACCGGGTTGCCTTAAACCATTTGTTTTTTTGGAAACCCGATGACGCAGCTACAGTCGCCCAGTTAAATTCACATAATTGGTCAAATTCTGTAGACAACCTGTGTAAAAATATAAAGACCTTTACTCAGACATACGTGGTAATGAGGCGCCCGATAGACTAGTCAAAGCAGTTGACATAGTTGTGCGAATGTCCTGGCCTTGCCAGGTCGAGATGTAGTGCTCTTGGCCTTTCAGACTTCCAAGATCTAGAACAGCTGAGAAACCTAGAGCTCGGCGCGCTCGCCAGATTTATAAACAGATGTTGTTTAATTAAGCACTCAAGGTCTCGGCCCTTCATTTCCACAAAGAAATCGTTAAGGTTACTTTCGTGAAGTTATTTGTTATCACAAATGGACCGGGCGGTCCAAGTTAACGTTAAGAGTTCGCGAGCTGCCAGCCTACCTAACCTTACCTACTCTTCAAGACCCCCCTTACAAACTATGGGGCCACTTCGCTTTTTTTTATATAGAGTATAGTAAAACGAGATGCGAAAGTAAATAAAAAATTTTCCTGATATAAACAGTCCAAAATGTGCGGCCAATAAGACAAGATGGTAAGGGCTAATGAGGCCTCCTTTTCACTATTGGTGTGCTGTGCCACTGTAGGTAGGGGAAGTAAAAAATTGAAAAAAATGGTGTTAGTCAAATGTTGTGTAGTAATGTTGGTTTAGGTAGGGTAGGGTTAGGGATTATAGCAATTCCCTACAATGTTTAATCAGTTGGTGTATACACAAACTTTTAATACAGACACCAATATAAGGACTATTTATTTTTAGCATTTCGTCTACGGTTGGACATTGCTTATGCATACCTAACCCAGGCAATACCCCCTGTGTGTAAGGCATTTATCCACCGATCCACCCTCGCCCATTGGTCTTTAGCAACTTGTTCAATAAGTCCCTAATACCTAAATAATCAAACTGTATATTAAAATGGGTTGCAGAAACCTTTGCTTTATGCCAATTTTAGATAATAAACTGCGATTTCATTCGCTAGAAAAC
The DNA here is from genome assembly GCA_963576565.1 of Aspidapion aeneum. Classification (NCBI taxonomy): domain Eukaryota; kingdom Metazoa; phylum Arthropoda; class Insecta; order Coleoptera; family Brentidae; genus Aspidapion; species Aspidapion aeneum. The sequence continues at coordinate 66,516,458 of OY755042.1, read as the reverse complement.
AAATGTCTACCAATAAATCTCGTAAGTACGAAAAAGTAAACCAGTATGTGTTATCATAACCTAAAGGTGTTTTCAAAAAGTGGTGTAAATTTGGCTGATAGTACAGGAAATAGAAATTTTCAATACCTACGTCAAAAACCGCTTACACTATAATTTTATTAAAAATACTCAAACTTCTATTTCATTGAAAGCTTCGCACTGAAATTTCATTGAAAGGACCAGCGCGGAAATGTTTTAGTCAAGTAGTTGCAAAAAATACACCTTTGCGATTCTTCGTCTTTATGACACAGGAACGCGAACGCTCTCTGTCTTCTCTATGTAATTAACTAACCTCAAGGGAGATAAAGAAAAAATATACATAAATAGAAAAGAGAGAGGCAGCGTTCCTTTGTTAACGTTTTTTAAACAAGGTTTGCCACGATTATCCTTTGAAGAGCCTCTTTTAATACAGATAGAATATTAAAGACCTACGTAATCTTTCAAAATTCAAAAAAATTAGTACATCGCACTTAAAGCCAATTTAACTATGCATTTTGATAACCAATTCTTTGTGCACCTGAGCTGCGAAAGCATCTTCAGAGTGCGACGTATACGTCACACTGAATCTTCCATTCATTCGTTAGCAAACTTTCTAGCTAACAGAGACGACCCCACTCAACACATATTTAATTCTCTCTCTGGCCATTGCTGTTAGGCAAACACTTAGTGTGACTTTAAATATCAAATGCGCTTTTTAATCTTTTATTTATTTTTATCAAATTTATCCTCCTTTTTGATCACAAACTAAAACTAACAAAAAAGTCTATCACATTTGGGTAAAACTCTAGAAATTATATAAAACCAGAATTTAAGTAAATATGGAATGATTCTGTAAAATTCGAACGTTTATATCGGGGCTTTTAATGTAGATTGTATTTTTAATGTTGGGTTGGAATATATTAACCTAGGTATATGCGCATGCGTAAATATGTTACGCCAGTGAGTGTTACAAGTAAAGAAGTTGACACTAACTAGCAGGCCAGGCCAATCCTTGTCAGTTATTGAGGTTGGACCTTTTTTTTAACTACCTTTAGAAAGCAAGTAGTTGTTTATACAATGTCGTTACTTTAACTATAAAATTTTTATTATCTCTTTGCAAAAAGCCCCGAATTCAGTAAAAATCTATATTTACCTAATATTGCAACTAAAATGCTAAAGTCTTTAACTGGCAAACATGTTTTGTTGGGAAGCGTCATTCTCGAAATCGCTCCAGGCGTTGTTCAGCTCCATAAATATAAGTTTGGCTAGGTTTTCATGTGGAGTTTCGACCAACTGTGAATACAAAAATCAAGTAATAAACACATAAAAATATAAAGGAGGAGGCACTAAATACATTGTTTGCCGGGATGCGTTAAATAAGCTGAATTTGACATATGTTGAAGGCTAAACCTTCCTGATACTTTTTCCAAAAAAATTGGGGGGTCATAGGTTTCGTTTTCAAGCTACAATACTTATTTAAATGCGCGCCACTGAAAAATAGAAAAATGTACCTTTTTGTAGTTTTTTTGTTATAACTTATCGTCAAATAAAAATAAAAAAACCGATATTAGGTTTATTTTATAGCAAAAAGAGTCCTTTTAAGAATTTGATCAATTTTTGACATATAGTTTGCGTCACATACCTACAGAGTGGCTCAAAATAATTATAAAAAAAATACAGGAAAAATACCTGAGATTTATTAAATATAAAGAAAGGAAACTGAAAATACATGGTCAAAATTAACTTCACTTGTTTTCATGTGAGTCGTTTTAACTATTCTAAAGCGATGTTTGCATAATAGGTTATTTAATAAGCTTACAAGGTATTTTAAAAAAATTAATTCAATGCATGACATGTTTACTAATAGTCTACGGGATGCGCCAAATGAGATGAATTTATGATATGTTAGAGCACAAACTGTCCAGATACATGTCTCAAAAAAATTGGGGGGTCATCGGTTTCGTTTTAGAGCTATACTTTTATGGATTTTTGCTACAACTTCTATCGCCTTATACAGATAAAAAGTCGATATTTAAAGTTTTGTCAATTAAGTTTGTTCACAGGCTTTCTTTCTCATGCAAATAAATTTTGGTAGAACCCCCGGAAGAGATGACCCCTTCCGTCCCCTACAGAAAGTCACATTTCCTATATTTCAGCATTTAAATAAGTATAGCTCGAATCTCAAATTCACCGCACCTGACGCATCCCAGTAAATACACTATTCCATATGTTATTAGTACACTTGTCATGCGAATTCAAAAAATGTTTCAATTACGCTTTAAATTTATTAGTATTCCTGTATTTCTATTATCCATAATTTGAGCCACTCTGTAGTATGTGACGAAAACTGTATGTCAAAAATTGAGATGATACTTAAAACTACTCTTTTTTTTTTAAATAAAATTATTGGTTTTTTTATTTGTATTTGACGACAAGTTATAGAAAAAAAAACACAAAAACTCATTTTTTTATATTCCAGTGGCGCGCATTTAAATAATTATAGCTCGAAAACGAAACCGATGACCCCCCAATATTTTTGTGTAAGTATCAGGACGGTTCGGGCTCATACCTTAAGTTCACCTTATTTGACACATCCGGGTAAACACACTATTTCGTAGACCATTAGTAAACATGTCATGCGTTGAATTAAAAAAATGTGTGAAATGCCCTGTAAGTTTATCACACGAACCGAACCTATTATGCAAACATCACTCTAGATTAGTTCAAACGACTCACATGAAAGCAAATAAAGTTAATTTTGACTATGCATTTTTAGTTTCCTTTCTTTATATTTAATAAATCTCAAGTATTTTTCCTGTATTTTTTTTTAAATTATTTCGAGCCACTCTGTAGGTACGTGACGCAAACTATATGTCAAAAATTGATAAAACTCCTAAAAGGACTCTTTTTGCAATAAAATAAAACTAATATCGGTTTTTTATTTTTATTTGGCGATAAGTTATTACAAAAAAATTACAAAACGTCACATTTTTCCATATTTCAGTGGCGCGCATTTAAATAAGTATAGCTCTAAAACGAATCCTATGACCCCCCCCAATTTTTTTTTTAAATATCAGGAAGGTTTGGCCTTCACAAAAGCTCAAATTCAGCTCATCTGGCGCATCCCGGTAAACAATGTATTTAGTGCCTACTCCTTTCAATCAAATTTCGTGAAAAAAAATTGAGAGAGACAAAAGTCAAATTTTCGTAAAATTGAGTTTATGTAAAAAAATGGTTTATACAAAAGTACCTTTTTTGATAGAAGAGGTCTAGTTTCTTCGAAAATTGTAAAAACCATTACCTATCCCGAAAAGTTCATAGTTTGGTTCTAATTTACTTTTTTCGTTAGCTGCGCTTTTTTTTCCTTCCCTTGCCAACAGTTTGATGTGTTGTGTGTTTGTGTTATTTTTTTTCCATTTTTTGCTTTTTTAAAAGATGTCTGTACTGGTCTCGAGAAAACTAAAAAGTTTTACACATATCCTATTCTAATATAGTATCTAGAATATGCGCCACACTCCCTGCTATATCCGTTGCACCTTTATTATGAAAATTATTCACATGGTGTTGTTACACCCTGAATAAGTAATGAAGAGTCATTTAGACCGAAAACCAAACAAACCAGGTTTGAGAAACGCAAAACCAAAACGTCGGGTTTTTTTTTTAAATTATGGCTATTTTGGTTTTGTCTAGGAATGCAAAAATAGCACCCGGTTGTTAATGTTTTAAAATTGCCGTTATAGTGTTCATATTATTTCAAAAATGTATTGTTTCATTTTTTAGATATTCCCGTTTAAATTCATTAAATATATACGGGGTGTCATCGAAATACGGTAATATATTTCGAGTAACGATAGTAATCTTCAAATTGAAAAAAAAGCATCTATAAAGATGAGCCAAAAAATGCATACTAAGGGAAGTTAGGACAGGTTATGCGAGCCTGAATCTGTGATTTTTTTTTAAATTTGATAAGTACAGGGTGTCCCAAATTGGGCACTTTTAGGGGGTTTAAGGTACTTCTAGGGGAGACAGAGAAAAACTGACCACGCATTGCGAGGCTCAAATTTCAAGAGAAAACGGCATTTTGAAATATCGTCTTGTCTTTGAGCTACGGGGGCTTTTTGAAAAGTCTGCATTTTGGAAGGGAATCTATAACTTCGTTATTAGTGGAAATTTTGATTTAGAGTAAACTGCAATTTTATAGACTTTGTCACGAGGAATTCACCCACCAAATTAAATTTTAACTGTCACTTTTAGTTTTTGAGATGTGACATAAAGTTGCATTTTTTCTTATGGAATGGCCTATATTTTAATTAATTTTCGAATTCGTCATTGAATTCTTTTCAAAATGATGTATCATATGTCATAGTTTGATTGAGCGGTTTAGGAGATATTCAGCTTTTTCACTTATTTCTAGTGCGCTTTGATTTCCTGCTGAGGCAGGTCAAGGCACTCCAGTATTTGTATTATTTTATACAGTAAAAAATATGGTAAGCCTGGTGGAAAAATTATAATTCAGCTGACGGCCCTCAAAGTCTAGTTATAAAAAAAAACAAAAATTACAGACTCAATTGAAATTCGATATTATTAAAAATTATCAATAATCATTACGTCATAGATCAATAGAAAAAATAACCAACCTACTATATAACTATAGTAACTTAAGCTAATACTAATTAACCTTGATAAATACTAATTTATATATCATATTCATACTATTTTACAACATATGTTCAAAATGGCGCCCGTTTGGCCTCAAGCACAGACGGCACCGCTTTTTAGTAGATCTAGCCGCATTAATTAATTCAAAATTTTGAATGGATTCGAATGAATTAAGAAGATTATTTTCCAAATCTTGACGATCTTCAGCAGGATGTCTAAACGTCATGTCTGTGATTCTTCCCCATTAATCGAAATCACACAAGGTGATGTCTGGAGACCTTGCTGGCCATGGTATTGGGCCTCTTAATCCAATCCACTGGTTGTGAAAGTTATTATTCAAATGATTGGTAATAATTCCAGCCGTATGCCACCATTGTTGTTGTTGTTGGGCCCAAGTGTAGTTGTTATATCTATTAAATATACCGTTACTTGTGGAAAAGTTTAAATCTTCCTCGCATTTGTCAATAAACCAATTAGAAAAGTTCATTCTAGGCTGGTAGTCCCGGTCATAAGGCTTATGGACCTTTCTTGTGCGATAAGGCTTATAATTATTCCGTTTAATTGTTCGGTGGATGCCTGTGGCAGCTTCTAATTGTCTCAATGATCGCGAATTATTTTGTTCTAAATCACCAATAATGCCTATCTCCTCTAACTTACGGTCCCTCCTAACGTCATATATTTTGGCCCGCGGTTTTGAAAAAGACCCATACTGAACAAGGTTCCTTTTCAACTTTGTAAATATATCCGTATAAGGTTGTCTTCGTTCGGGATACCTTTGAAGATATAAGTTTCCAGCGTCCTGTCTATTATCATTACATTCCCAGTAACATTTTAACATGTCATACTTTTCATCGTTTTGATACATATTTCAAAATAAAATTAAAAACGCTTTTGTGCAAAATAATTTCATATCAAAGCGTAATGTCAAATTGTTTAAACAATTGAAAACAATGACAAAACGCCAAGACATAAGGCCAACTTGATTTGCATAGTATAAGACAACAAAACTATAGGTGCATTGAAGTAGGATTTGACCCTAAGGTCATGTCAATGGCGCATGACGTTAATTACATTACATTGACCCCGTGTATCATAATACGAAACTTGCAGAATATACAAATAGTTAGAACCGCATTTTAATAATTATGTTTTATTTGTCAGCAATATTTTATTATAACTTATAAGCAATAATTTAATATAAAAGCATGTACACTATTGGAAATAAATCAGTATCGTACTCACTATTTTAATTGTATTAATTATAATTAGTTTTTGTAGCAGAAAATAATAAAGGGTGTTTTTAAAAACTACCCCCTACGTCATCAACCCTTAATTCGTTATTCAACGCACACTAGATAAAAATAAAAAACTTGAATTATCTCCGAAACCGCTCAATCAAACTATGACATATGATACATCATTTTGAAAAGAATTCAATGACGAATTCGAAAATTAATTAAAATATAGACCATTCCATAAGAAAAAATGCAACTTTATGTCATATCTCAAAAAGTAAAAGTGACAGTTGAAATTTAATTTGGTGGGTGAATTCCTCGTGACAAAGTCTATAAAATTGCAATTTACTCTAAATCAAAATTTATACTAATAACGAAGTTATAGACCCCCTTCCAAAATGTAGACTTTTCAAAAAGCCCCCGTAGCTCAAAGACGACACGATATTGCAGCGTTTACTTTTGCTAGATTTTAAAAAAGCTAAGTTAACCCTACTAAATGTAAATAATCTTGTTTAAAGAAAACAAAATTCTCTACATTACCCAACTAGTCAGTGGCTCATAAGGGCGTGAGTCATGAATTCTAGTTTTAGAACAACTTAGGCCTGGACGCCACTGTATTTGATTTTTTGAGTAAATGACCTCAAAATAGTAAATACAGAAATCTATTAAAAAACAATTGATTAAAATTATTGTCATTAGAGTTATTAACAAATCAATTGTCTTAACAAGGAAAAAGGATATTTGGTTTAGGTAATTATACATATATATAGAGAAACACCAGGGGATATAATTTAAAGATCACTGTATTATGTGAAGAAGTGTATACAATGTGATGTCTTAAATTACCGGTCCTAAAATTATATGAACCTTGTTTACCCGAACCCATATGTAACTAAGAATTTTTCTTATACATAAAAAAAAATCGAAACTATTTCCTATCATAAGAAGTTTAAGATCTCCTTTGGCAGGATAGTCAAAAAAAATAATTATTGTTGTTGAAAAATAGACGACACAGCCTATACAAAATTTACACAGTATGTATGTTACTAGGTAACATCATGGGGAATATATGTACACTGGTACCAGGGAATTTTTGCTAGCAAAAACACAGGACCTAAAGTGTAAAAAAATTATCACACTATGGTGCCAAGGGATGATTCTTAAACTTTAAAAAAATCTATATAAGGGAATGTTATATAACAGAATTTATAAAACAAGGCAATGCTTTTATAATAGCGGAGTCTATAGCAATGATTGAGTCTCTCACAGTACTCGGACTATGCTTTAAGATAAAACCTATCTTAAAATTATTTTATAAGATACTATCATAGTAGGTATTACTTTTATACAGGTAAAAATCGAGAAAGGTAATTCACATATTCCATATAATGTGCCAGTCAAAATGAACCTTCATGGGCACTTTATATAGGATCTATGTTACTAATTATTCATAAGATAAGGTAGTTAACAGGTAATTTACACCTCGGAAAAATATAAATAAAATTTATATAAAAAGACTCTTATCACGTCCATCGCGGCCGGTAATCAGCTTTACTTTACTGATGCGGAATAGACAGCAGGTAGCACTTTGTGCACAGATAAGAGTAGGTATGATCCCTACTTTTCGCCAAGAAAATAGGTATTAGATATACGACCTGAACTCTAGGTATTGGACTGACAACTGTAGGGCTGCGATTCTGAATTGCTAGGAGCTGATAGATGCAGTATGACCCATATTTGTCAAACGTGACCCGAGCTAGGAAATAGGTATCGAAAATGCCAAGTCGGTCGCCATCATTGGTGTCCGGGTTCTTCAGGTGAACCTAGGACCCTGTTTTAACAAAAACATGATCTTAGAAATAGGTAATTTAATAGGAAAATAGATTAGAAAAATTTAAGAACACGAGGTGTCAAAGGTATAAACAATTTCAGTCAGAATCTTACCTTAAACAAGGGCATCCTTCACTAAAACACAACCGTGGTTAATTTGAGGTATAGCTGAGAGATACAGCTAAAATTTAAGCCCATTTTGTACTTGAAAAATGGCTTAAAATATTTTTAAAAAATTAAACGAAATTTTTATGTCCGATCCATTGGACGTTTTCTAGCAAAAAGAACGAAAAAATTGGCACTCCACATGGAGCTCACATTTTTAAGAAACACTAGATGTCGCTAGCTACGGGAGTGCTCCGAAATTTTTGGGGTGACCAAGTGCGCGAGAGTAGCCCCAACTCAATTTGCTGACATATCTCTTAACACAACTCCACACTCATTAGCCTATCTCAACTCAACCAATCATACCGGGTAACACCCTGTACAAAACGAAATCATGGAAAAAATAATCAAATTTGTGCCTCGGCCGGCACTTAACTCATTCATAGTGCAAATGGGTCTTAAGCTTTTGCGAAGCAGGTCGACAAATATGTGGCCAGTTGACCATGGTCGATACGATTATAGTGGATTTGTGTGATTTTCGCGGTTGAAGAAATTCTAACCCCAGAAGAATCGAAATATTTATAAACAATTTTTACTTTAATTTTACGATGATCATTGTTACTAATGTGCAATATTTCTGATAAAAAGGACGTCTAAAATTCTCTAAAAGACATATGTTTATTCTATACAAAACGATGACAGTGTTGTGTCCTATTCATAATAATGTTATGGTAGACTTATAGAAAATTGTATATTGTTATTGAGAAAGAATATGGTACATAAGACCAAGTGTCCATCCAGAAAAATGTCTGAGGTAACATCCTAGTGAAAATTGATTTAAAACCAGGTTAGTTATTTATTTATCAACAGATCAAATATATAATTTTGTCGAAATAAATATTGAGACAATGTAGCGTTTTTTAAATGCTACACACCCCCCTTCCGTGAGTAAAAAAATAGTATGAAATGCTATTTTTTTTTAGGCTAAACAGAAAACAAGCACAAAGTTTATTCCAAGAAAATGTAACAATCAAGATTTGTAAAAAAAACAGAAATGGAAGATAATATTTGGTTTTGGATTGATATCTTTCGCGTATCACCCGTCTTTTACAAGTCACAATTGATATGTCAAAATCAGGTAAATGTCAAAATCAGGTAAATGTCAAATTAGGTGTGGACTTCCAAAACCAAATTTTAAGGACTCAAAAGAAGATAAAGATACACAAATGTAAAGATATGAGTAGTGAGAAAAATTTATCCAACTGAAATGTCGGAATTGGATCCTAGGTAAACTTTTAAATCTTTGATATGCCATTTGCCAACATCGTTGCCAGCAGAATCAACTAGATCATATACAAGGTTCGAAATACGTTTCTTCACCTTACACAAGATATATTTTGGTGCTAATTTAGCAGAAAATTTGTTTGCGGCATCAGATAAAACTTTGTTTCGACGCCAAACTTTGTCACCTTGTTTAAAGGAAATTTCTCGTTTTCTTAGATTGTATGCCTTAGCGTTTCGTGAATAAGAGTTATGAAGATGTCTACGCACCTCTACAAAAATATCAGTTAGACCCTTTATATCACGAGCGTAAGATTCAGGATCGCCAGGAGTAATCTCAATATCCTGTGTGGAAGGGATATCTCCATAATAACGACCAGATATTGGCACATGCCGTGCGAAATTTAGAAATGTAGGAGAGTGTTTAGTAACGTCAGGTACTGCGGTATTTAAAGCATGTTGTAACTTAGGAAGTTCTTTATCCCAGTCTTTATGTTCCTTAATGTAGCATCGTATTGAAGTACCTATAGTTTTATTATTGCGTTCAACAAAATTAACTTGTGGAGAATATCTTGGAGTAAACCAGATTTTCTGTACTTGATACTTATTGGCTAGATTTTTAAATACATTTCCAGTAAATACAGTACCATTGTCGCAAATAATAAACTCAGGGACGCCATATACTAAAAACACGTTACTTTCCATAAATTTTACAATATTATCTGCAGTGGCTTTTCTTAATGGATGCAATAAGCTATACTTAGTTAACCAATCTGATACAACTAAAAGATAAGAGTTTTGTTTTGGACTCATTATAAAAGGACCCATTAAATCTACTGCAATTATTTGCCAAGGATAATTTGCTTCTTTTTCACCACCCATAAATCCCATCTGAGCAGTGTTAGGGCCTTTTTGGCTGCCACAGACATGACAATTACGTATATACGATAAGATAAGTTTTCTCATTTTAGGCCAATAAAAATTTTCTTGAATTCTATGGAGTGTTTTATAGAAACCTAGATGAGCAGAAGTAGGAGGATCGTGGTTTTCTGGGATTATTTGTTTCTGTAGATATTTAGGTACTAGAGTTTTCCACTCCACTATGTTTGTTTTAACAGGTAAACGAGAATGAACGAATTTGTAAATAATGTCGTTTTCAACTCTAAAATCGGGATAAGAATCTGGAGAATTTATAATTTTTTGTTTTAACTTAAGGTACCAATCATCAAGTTGTTCTAAATCAATATCAATGAGGGAAATTTCAGAAAGTTTAAGCTCATTTTCATCTTCAAATTTGTAATCTGCAGATTCAGGTATACGTGAGAGTGCATCGGGTACCACATTATTTTTACCTTTGCGGTGAACTAAATCGAAAGAGTGAGAACTTAATTTCATTGCCCAACGAGCAAGTTTTCCTGTTGGGTTTTTTAGATTATTTAGCCATAATAAAGCTTGACAATCTGTCACAACTTTAAATTTTACTCCCTCAATATATCCTCGGAATCTTTCAATATTGAAAAGTAATGCAAGACAATCTCTCTGTACAGCACTCAGATTTCTTTCTGCTTTAGTCAGAGATCTACTTGCGTATGCAATAACTTTTTCCTCACCGTCTATATTTTGAGTAAGTACACCACCTAAGCCTACCAAGCTTGCGTCTGATTCAATAGTGAAAGGTAAAGAAAAATCAGGTTGGCTTAGAATAGGGGCTGAAACTAGAGCTTGTTTTACAGTAATAAAAGCATTTTCGGCTTCAGTTGTCCATTTTATGGGCTGATTCTTTTTCTTTTCTTTTAAAAGATCATGAATAGGGGACATTATAGTAGAATAATCCTTGATAAATCTACGGTACCAACTACACATACCAGAAAATCTTTTAATTTGGGTTGTAGTGGTAGGTCTCGGATAATTCACCATACAAGATACTTTATCAGGATCGGTTCTCAAAGAATTATTTCCTACTTTGAAACCTAAATACACAACTTCCGTCTTAAAAAACTCAGATTTCTTAATATTAATTGTCAAATTTGCATTTTTCAAAATTTCTTTGACTTCGTTCAATAATTTGATATGTTCTGAGAACGACGAACTTAAAATCAGGATATCGTCAAGAAAACAAAAGATATTTGGCTCGTACTTCTCACCAAATAGTGTCTCAACTAGTCTTTGTTGCACCTGCGCACTGTTACAAAGTCCAAATGGCATCGAAGTGAAATGATAGAGTCCTCGGCCAGGGATTGCAAAAGCAGTTTTCTCTCGAGACTCTAAATCAAGCGGAACCTGCCAAAAAGCTTTGCGGAGATCTATAGATGAAATATATTTCGCACCACGTAACATATTAAGAATTCTTTCTATATTTGGCAGAGGGTAACTATCAGTTTTTGTGATTCCATTCAAAATTCTCGCATCTAGACAGAATCTAAGTTCTCCATTCGCTTTCTTAACCAATAGAACAGGTGAACAATAAGGACTCTTAGATGGTTCAACTACTCCGAGTTCAATCATTTTATCTAGTTCCTTATTTAGGATTTTTAGCATATAGGGTGACATAGGATATTGTTTTCTCTTAAATGGTTTAGCATCACCGGTATCTATATTCATAGTAATTTTATTTGTTCTACCTAAACCTCTCTCACTAGAAACTTCTTGGAAAGAATCAATTACTTTTTGTGCAATAAGTCTTTCATGAGGGGCTAAGTCTTCTATACTACATAATGAGTCAACGATATTATCAAAATTATTTAGATGCAGTCCAGAAGTATTTTTACACATCCAGGAATTTTCACTAAAATCAACAATCAACGAAAATTGTCGGGCAAAATCACTGCCAAAAATAAAACTATGTTTCACAGTAGGCACTACTAAAGTTTTTAAAACTCTACAGGTGTCATTTATACAAATAGGCAAATCAACTAATCCACTTACTTTTTGTGGAGTTCCATCAGCTACAGCAATATTTTCAGTAGTACTAGGTTGAATAACAATATTAAGTTTTTTCAAAAATTCTAAACCTTTTGCTCCAATTGTACTTACAGTAGCTCCAGAATCAAAAAGTCCGATAACCTCATAGTCAAAAATATTTACTCGTATATAGGGTCTGTTATCATAATTTTGTGAAACGAAAAGTGGACTAATTTCAGATTTTAAAGTAATTGTTTGATTTTTTCGGTATTTAAGATCGTTAAAATAGTTTTTCAAAAATTTTAGGTAGATTGATTGTTCTTTAGAAGGCTATTTTACATAGTTGGCCTTAGAAACAGTTGATACTCGATGGCCAGTGTTTCGAGTACCAAACTTATTTAGTTTTTTGAACAGGTAGGGCAAGTAAAAACTGTCTTGTTTTTATAGCCGCATTTATAACAAAATCTGTTTCGATTTTGTTTACATTGGTTATATTTATGCCCTGCTTTTTCGCAATTAAAACATTTTAATTCTGTCTTTATATTATCGGTAGAGTCATCGTTGTTCCTTTTATTATAGAACACGCGAGAATCGGGATTGTTTTTATACTTATTATTATTATTAAAATCGGAATTTCTTGTTTGGTTTTTATTATAATAAAATTCTTTTTTATTTTCTGATGTGTTTTTATTTTCCCTATAATTATTTTCATTATATTTATTTTTATTATTATAGGTATGTGAATAACGGTAATTCATGCCTGAAGAGCCTGGTGAAGAAAAATTGTTGTACGAATTGATATGATGTTTTAGAGACTGTCTTTTGTGTTTAAGGAAATCATTGTCTTCTAATCTTTTTACTAATTCTATCAATCGATCAATAGAATGTATTTCTTCGAGTGCTAAAGCTTCAATATATTCCGAATGTAAATTTCCGCGAATAAATTTTACTTTAGTAGTTATGCAGGGATGTCGCGATAATTTAGAAAATAAATTCTCCATTTGAGCTACAAAAATGTTCGTAGTCTCATTATGTTTTTGTTTTCGAGTTTTAATCAGTTCCCAGATGTCATCATCTGAAGTTTTCGGCAAAAAGTCTTGTTTAAGTCGCGCGGTTAAATCACTCCAAGTTTGGCATGTGGTTTTAGCAGATTTTAACCAAACTGAAGCTATTGAGTAAATAATAAAATCGCGGATTTGAAAAGTTGCTCATCGGTAACTTTCTTTGGATTGCCATCGAATTTTAAATTCCAATCGGCTATAAAATTTTTTCCACCTGAACAAGAAACTGTAGGGGAAGTAACATTAATTACCGGAACTGAAGAGTTCAGTATAGTTGTGTTCGGGTCTTGATTCTTTTCTAAATAAGCCTCGGCTTTTTCGTGAACGTCGGCTTCAAGGGATAAACAAGTTACATATGCGTCACGCTTAAATGATTCTATTTGAGCGTTGCCTTCTAGAGGTATTTCTATTCTTTGTATTCGCGAGGTAATATGAGCTGTTCTAGATTTCAATCTTTCAAAAAGACTATCAGCTGGGTTACCTTCAAATTCATCTATTAAGGTAGTTAAACTACTTATTGTATTATTTATTTCCTGACATTCTGTTTCAAAATTAAAAGTATATTTTTCAGTTCCAGTTATTTTGTGACCTTGCTTCTCTTTATCTAACAACCGAGCAAGAATTTTAATTTTTTCTTTTTTTTCTTTATTTGAAATCACTCCTCTTATTTTCAATTCATAGTCAATTTCGGGCAAAAGAAGATTTCTGGCTTTAAATGAATCCATTGTAAAATATCTTTTTTTTAAATTAGAGTGAACTATATTTAAGGTAAGTATATATTTTTAAGCTAGTAAATAAAAAAATTTTTTTTTTAATTATTTGCTTGGGAACTCTTATTTATGTAATTATTAAAAAATTAAAAGTTGGATTTATTTTTAAATTTTCTTAAGGTATTGTTACCGAAGACAATAAATAAACGTTAGAGAGAAGTTTGTAAATGCAAGGTCTTTTAAAGAAATTAAATTTAAAAAAAAACTAGAAAAACAAAAAAATTTTTTGCTGGACTGACAAAAAACTTGGGTATAAGACACGTTTTAGACACGGGAGACGAAATAAATTCGCTTTGTTCCAAAATTAAAAATTTGTTAATTTAATTTAAAAAAATTCTTTTATCAAGAAAATTTTGTAAGGGGCTTGTTTAACTAAACTATAAAAGTTATAGAATTTATTGAGAAAAAAAATTCTAAAATTATCAAAGTGTATATTTTACCTCAGCATGCCAATGCAGGGTTATAAAGGTAAAATATTTTGGATAATGCGCGGTAAGGTAGGAAAAAATTATTTTCAAGTTTCGAAACTGTTTTCTAAACATATGAAAATAATTTACTCAGAGTTTTTTTTTTAATTAAATTTAAAAAAAATTATTATGTATCTTAGGAAGACTAAATTTCTTTGTTCTAACTGTTAACAAAATTCAAGAAATTAAAATTTATGCTAAACTCATCTGCAAAAAAATCAACAAATTTTTTTTTTTTTAGTGTAGGTGGATTAACTTGAAAAATACTGTAAATATAACACGGGTTTTTTTAATTGTAAAATAAAAAAAACGCTTCAAAAATATTTTTAGATTTAGTCTAGTCAGAAACTTTTTTTTTTTTTTTTGGTGTAGTTTAAACACATCAACACTATGCTAAGTATGGCATGGGGTATGTTAGTGATTGGGGACGGGCAGAATCGTTTATAAAAGAAAATAATTTTATTTATCTAAAATATTTTTTTTTAGTGTAGGTATTCTGGTTCGCAATTGGGATAAGCACAAAGGGAATTCTAAACCGTTAAATCAAAAAATTTGTTCAGGGAAAAAAAAATTTGTAGTTGAAAGTTTTTTCAGTGTAGGTATACTAGTCTGCAATTGGGGCAGGTACAAGAAAAAACTTTAAACCGTTAAAACGAGAAAAAAATTGTTCAAGGAAAAAAACATTTTCAGTAGTTGAAAAAATTTTTTTCAGTGTAGGTCACTACAGGGAATATATATATTTTTTTTAACATCTTTTCAGGGGCTTATTTTAAAATTATTTGGGAGAAAAAGGTTCCAAGAAACTTTATTTTTTTTTTAAATTTTGTTTTTGGTAATTTATATAAGGTTTGGTTTCTCTATATATACTTCTCTCAAAGTTTATGAAATTAAAATCAAAAACTATCTAATAGGTATAGTAAGATAAAAAAATTAGAAAACTAAGTTGTTCCAAAATAGTTTAAATTTGAACGTTGTGGCGCCACTTTGCAGCGTTTACCACATTGGCGCCACTTTGCAGCATTGAACGTTGAGGCGCCACTTTGCAGCGTTTACTTTTGCTAGATTTTAAAAAAGCTAAGTTAACCCTACTAAATGTAAATAATCTTGTTTAAAGAAAACAAAATTCTCTACATTACCCAACTAGTCAGTGGCTCATAAGGGCGTGAGTCATGAATTCTAGTTTTAGAACAACTTAGGCCTGGACGCCACTGTATTTGATTTTTTGAGTAAATGACCTCAAAATAGTAAATACAGAAATCTATTAAAAAACAATTGATTAAAATTATTGTCATTAGAGTTATTAACAAATCAATTGTCTTAACAAGGAAAAAGGATATTTGGTTTAGGTAATTATACATATATATAGAGAAACACCAGGGGATATAATTTAAAGATCACTGTATTATGTGAAGAAGTGTATACAATGTGATGTCTTAAATTACCGGTCCTAAAATTATATGAACCTTGTTTACCCGAACCCATATGTAACTAAGAATTTTTCTTATACATAAAAAAAAAATCGAAACTATTTCCTATCATAAGAAGTTTGAGATCTGCTTTGGCAGGATAGTCAAAAAAAATAATTATTGTTGTTGAAAAATAGACGACACAGCCTATACAAAATTTACACAGTATGTATGTTACTAGGTAACATCATGGGGAATATATGTACACTGGTACCAGGGAATTTTTGCTAGCAAAAACACAGGACCTAAAGTGTAAAAAAATTATCACACTATGGTGCCAAGGGATGATTCTTTAACATTAAAAAAAATCTATATAAGGGAATGTTATATAACAGAATTTATAAAACAAGGCAATGCTTTTATAATAGCGGAGTCTATAGCAATGATTGAGTCTCTCACAGTACTCGGACTATGCTTTAAGATAAAACCTATCTTAAAATTATTTTATAAGATACTATCATAGTAGGTATTACTTTTATACAGGTAAAAATCGAGAAAGGTAATTCACATATTCCATATAATGTGCCAGTCAAAATGAACCTTCATGGGCACTTCATATAGGATCTATGTTACTAATTATTCATAAATAAAATTTATATAAAAAGACTCTTATCACGTCCATCGCGGCAGGTAATCAGCTTTACTTTACTGATGCGGAATAGACAGCAGGTAGCACTTTGTGCACAGATAAGAGTAGGTATGATCCCTACTTTTCGCCAAGAAAATAGGTATTAGATATACGACCTGAACTCTAGGTATTGGACTGACAACTGTAGGGCTGCGATTCTGAATTGCTAGGAGCTGATAGATGCAGTATGACCCATATTTGTCAAACGTGACCCGAGCTAGGAAATAGGTATCGAAAATGCCAAGTCGGTCGCCATCATTGGTGTCCGGGTTCTTCAGGTGAACCTAGGACCCTGTTTTAACAAAAACATGATCTTAGAAATAGGTAATTTAATAGGAAAATAGATTAGAAAAATTTAAGAACACGAGGTGTCAAAGGTATAAACAATTTCAGTCAGAATCTTACCTTAAACAAGGGCATCCTTCACTAAAACACAACCGTGGTTAATTTGAGGTATAGCTGAGAGATACAGCTAAAATTTAAGCCCATTTTGTACTTGAAAAATGGCTTAAAATATTTTTAAAAAATTAAACGAAATTTTTATGTCCGATCCATTGGACGTTTTCTAGCAAAAAGAACGAAAAAATTGGCACTCCACATGGAGCTCACATTTTTAAGAAACACTAGATGTCGCTAGCTACGGGAGTGCTCCGAAATTTTTGGGGTGACCAAGTGCGCGAGAGTAGCCCCAACTCAATTTGCTGACATATCTCTTAACACAACTCCACACTCATTAGCCTATCTCAACTCAACCAATCATACCGGGTAACACCCTGTACAAAACGAAATCATGGAAAAAATAATCAAATTTGTGCCTCGGCCGGCACTTAACTCATTCATAGTGCAAATGGGTCTTAAGCTTTTGCGAAGCAGGTCGACAAATATGTGGCCAGTTGACCATGGTCGATACGATTATAGTGGATTTGTGTGATTTTCGCGGTTGAAGAAATTCTAACCCCAGAAGAATCGAAATATTTATAAACAATTTTTACTTTAATTTTACGATGATCATTGTTACTAATGTGCAATATTTCTGATAAAAAGGACGTCTAAAATTCTCTAAAAGACATATGTTTATTCTATACAAAACGATGACAGTGTTGTGTCCTATTCATAATAATGTTATGGTAGACTTATAGAAAATTGTTTATTGTTATTGAGAAAGAATATGGTACATAAGACCAAGTGTCCATCCAGAAAAATGTCTGAGGTAACATCCTAGTGAAAATTGATTTAAAACCAGGTTAGTTATTTATTTATCAACAGATCAAATATATAATTTTGTCGAAATAAATATTGAGACAATGTAGCGTTTTTTAAATGCTACAATATTTCAAAATGCGGTTTTCACTATAAGTCTTCTCTTGAAATTTGAGCCTCGCAATGCGTGGTCAGTTTTTCTCTGTTTTCCCTAGAAGTACCTTAAACCCCCTAAAAGTGCCCAATTTGGGACACCCTGTACTTCTAGTTTCCGAAATATTCAGTCCTATTTCAATGACACCCTGTACAATGTTATAACGAATGAATAATTTATTATTTGAATTATAGTTGATGATCTATAAAAGTGTCAACGCGTCTTCAAAGCCGCGGGGGGCGGGAAGGGAATAGAGGGGTACAGACAGTGGCATGCACTGCCTCCAATTTTGACAATGATAGTGATTCCGATCCTTAGTTTGGTATTTTGCTTGCTTTTTATTTATGTCTTCTTCTAAACGATTTCATTAGAAAAAAACATAATATACTATTATCTGGAACATTGTGACTAGTTGCGTTTTCTGTTGTCTTGACTTTTGTATGTCAAATAAATTACTACCGATCTTTTAACAACAATGAAACAAAATACTGTTTTGCAATTAAATCACGGACATTCAAAATTGAATTTGGGATGGTTTTTCCTATTTCGGATCTTTCTTTAATAGGTAGTGATCATGCATACTTTAAAAGATCATTTTCATCACACTACATATATAAAGCAAAACACAATTTTTTTAAAGAAAATTTGTGGCTTTACAATTTGTGCCGCATAATTTGGTTTCCCATAGCTATGAAGCGGTGCCACTTTCGTAGATCCTTAACTAACATATTTAGTTTTTCTCAAATAACTCTTTGCCATCAATTTTTTCGAAAACGCTTGGTTTAAGAGACGACGAAACAAAGCCATGTTGCAAAAAAAAGCGACCACTTTCGATGAAGAAAAAAAAACTTTTTTAAGACTGAAAGTTGATAAATGGTGAAAATTTATGGCTGCCCAGTTTTTTCAAAAATCTTTAATTCTTAACCCTAAAATTTTTGTAAAAAAGTTTTTCATTCTTGCCCTTTTTACGCCCCTAATATGCATTTTTGGACACATGTTCTTTTAGGTTTTTTTTACCAATTTGAAGAATACTATCTACCCCCGGAATATTTATACATTTCCATGGCAACTCGTAAAGTACACAGGACATATTTCCGAAAATACCTCCCTAACAAGTTAAGTTTACTCCTATAAAATTGCAATACAAAAAAGGTGCAAGCGGTAACTTTTTAGAAAGATCTTTTACACCAGTATTTACTAAGACCTTAAAACTTGCAGTCATAGGATTCCCGTTAAAAATAGTCTCAAATAATCCATTATTGATAAAAATACTTATATACAAAAATTTTCAAAGCTAAATAATACATAAATAACCTAAAACTATATCTGTAGATGCATTACCATATTAATACGTGTCAATATTTAAATATTGTAAAAAGCACAAGATATATTAGAATCCATTTTCAAGTATACATCCACCCAAACAATTAAAAATCGGTTTAATCATCGCTAATTTGTCTAAAAAATTCACATGTAAAATATGACTTACACCGTTTTAATTGGACATCTCCTAGTGAAGTTTGGAGGTTTAAATATGGCTACCACTTTTAAACCAAGTCTTTTTATTTATTTCCAACCTTTGTGTGGAAAAAATCTTTGTTACAACGAAAAAAGATTACTCATATCGCAAGGTATTTATGAACAATTTATATAAGTATTAAATACTATTGCATTCACGGGAAAAATAAGTTAAACCCTTAACCAAAATCTAGATAGACCTAGGGTTGTAGCACTGTAGACCCTTTAGTAAATATTGGTGTTCGGTTCGGTTACACCAGAGTTTACACAATTTTTATTAATTTAGGCAATTCGTTGCACTTAATATCACCATTTTACATTTTTCAAATAACATCATTGTAAAGACGATTTAAAAAGTTTCCCAACAAAGTATTATTTAAACCAACTTCCCTTTTAAATGTTAAAATAAGTTTCTCCGATGTAGGACCCCCCTAAAAACCATTTTTAAAACACAGGATTTAGAGATACCCTGCTTATTACATACAACAAACCAGAGTAAACAACCGGCCCAAAAATAAGATTGTGGCTTGGATCTCTTCTGTGACCCATTTTTAGCCATTCATATCGTAGGCATGGAAGGCTATTGAAATAGAAAAAAAAACTTTTTTTGTTTTCATCTAAAATGTTAAATAAGTTATTTGGGTCAAAAAAGGCTCAAAAACTGAAAAGCCGATTTTAACCAAATGACATGACATTTTAGCGTTACCCGTGGATAAGGCCATTAGTTTTTGGTGGATGTAGGGGAGCTGCGAGATGGTATTAGGGGGGTTCAAATGTTCATAATTCGAGAACCACAACAGATAGCAAAAGACGGTTTTCAAAGTTAGATTAAGAATAATATTTTCAACAACAAAATTTGTCATACCGTTAAAGTTCGGTAAAGTCACAGTTTTTGAAAAATAAGAAAATAAAAAAAAATCATATCTGACGAACCACAGCAGCTAGTCAAACGCGGTTTTCAAATTTAAATTGAGAATTACACCTTCAATAAAATTTGTCATTGCTTTAAAGATTGCCACATTACAAAAAAAATCGTATAAATATCACAAACGACAGTAGCTAGATTAACGTAGAGACCCTGTATTTATGACATATTTTAAAGTCAAATTTATTTAAGTTGTCAAATCAAAGGACGGAAATATCGGTTCTCTATACTCTAGCCTTGTTTAGAGAGATACATACCGTCCTTAATTGATAAGCGTCGAAAAATAAAAATAAACGATTTTTGACAAATACTTACAGGAGGTGACCGACAAACGTGGTGTTTATATGTGGTAGGCTGATTGATGTCATTCACCACTGATAACATAAGATATTTTAGTGAACTTGGCAAGAAAATAACATAACGATATAAATGTGAGTTTGAGTAACTTTGACGGGTTTGTCGCATCTGTATTTATTTATAATTTGTCATACATACAGGGTTTCTAGATTAACGTATTTAAACAATGTGTCATATTGTTTAAAAATTTGATTTTCCACAGAAATAAAGCTATACTACCTTTACGACTTGGTCTTGTATATGGCCTGCTGGCGACCATTTTTAATACACAGGATTCATAAAAACCCCGTTTATTACATATTATAAACCCGAGTGAAAACCTGGAATTTTAACGATACTGGATAGATAAAAAAATTTAACGCAATGAACCTTATATAAGGAAAGTATCAAACCCCATTCTATTTTTAGTAGTGTGATTTGAACAGAAAAAAGCAGTGTTTCTAAACTTACCTTATCTGGATGAACAGCTAAACATGCCCTCCTGTAAGCCTTCTTGACGTCTTGTGCTGATACCAACGTGTGCATCTCGCATTTGTTCCATTTGGTGCCGTCCCACAGAATAGTGTGCAATGAACATAGTAAAGCTCGGATGTTATTCTTCTTGCCTTCTGTCTGTAATTCCATGTAAGTTATTGACACAACTATACCGGGTAGGCCAACAAAAAATTTCATTATAACTTTTGAACTGTACCATCAATTTTAATGAGATAACTTTGCAAGGAATTTATCAGGCTTTTGACTAAAAACATTTTTGTCCGCCATCTTAAATTCGAAGATGGAAGACAGAATCAAACTTCTTTCAAAAAACTATTTGACCTTTTTAAATTTGTTTTAAACCTGGATCTCTGCCGCGAACAACGAGACACGATTCAGAGAAATCGGTGTGGTTCCCGAAATAATAATTTTTGTTTTAACAATTTTTTTACGGACTTTATAATTATTGTACCCATTTCCATGAAATCAAAATCATCATGGAGAGGTGCAAGCGTCTAAAATGCAAACAATCGGTAAAACAAACACTAATATCTTGAGAACTACTAAAGCGATTTTGATGACTTGTCATTGTGTGTGGCGAAGTTCAGTCATTTATACAAATTTGTAAAAGGGTAAAAAAACGTCGCGCAACACAAAAAAGCAATCCATTATGTATAGTAAATTTAATTAAGTCCACCATCTTGGTTTTCAAGATGTTGGAAAATTTTGATAATTACTTTTAAAGAGCAGTGCATTTTTACTACAATGTATTTTAGTTCGTTGAAATCGGTTCAGTAAAAATTTACTTATAGGGATTTTAATGCAGAAAAAATTGAGAAGACAATCGTATAACTGGCAAAACAATTGTTAAAAGAAAAATCAGTTTTTGGAAAGCACTAAACCGATTTCAAAAATTCATATCTTAAGCGTGGCAAAAATAGACCTTTATTACAAATTAAAAAAACATTCTAAAAAGTTTAGGGAACATAAGAGAAAACCAACCTCTTTAAAGGGTTAGGTTAGATACTGTGGACTCAATTCTTTGCCAATCGACAGAAATACTGACGAAAACGCCAGTATTGTTGAGGTCATTTAAAATGCAATTTTTGTAGTTACAAAAACTTACCAGACATATTTTTTATGTTAGATTCCTTCCGTGGGCTTGTTTACGTATTTATCAATAATTTTTAAACGTTTCTTTCACCGTTTTAGGTTATTTTTTATTAAAATAAACGCATGCTTCACTTTTGTATAAAAATGACCATTTGAAACGTCAAGAAATGTCATCAAAATGGAGTATGTTTATGCATTACACAATTTATCCAGTAATATCACAGTAATGTATGTTTATAAAACCTCAAAAACTCAAGAAAAAGTGATCAGTGATGTTAAAGAAACGAAATAAATATTATATTTGCGTTTACTTCCATTTACATGAATGTAAATTGCAAAAATTCGAACTCATTTTATATTTAAACTGTAGCGTTGCGGCGCTGCCGGAATTCATTTTTCAACGTTCAAACTGGCGTTTTTTTAAATCAAGAGGCCGGTTTTCGCCAAAAGTTTTGACGTCTATTCTGAGCGACAGATCTTTTGACGCCCGCCACAATTTTTTTCGGCATTATTAATGTAGCGTGTTTTTAGTCCGGGAGCCCCTAACCATATTTTTACCACATATGTTATACGAATCCAACCTGCGTTATTTTAAAGGGCTAACCTTCATTTTTCTAAAACTTCACTTCTAATACACTGACAACACAGCTCTGGGTGCCTATTCTTGAAGGTTCTTGAAGTGAGCGAAATTTTCACCTTTATCTTTTTCACCGTGAAATAAATCCGCGGCAGTTTTGTGGCGTTTCTAGCCTTACTCTTGGTGGTCAGATTTGTTTTGGCAACACAATTAAAAGAGACTTACTGGAAGTGCCAAGTCGACATACCACGTTTACACACGTGTCCGAAAAGTTTTTTCCCAACCATTGCCTATGCTATGCTTGATCTTTATTTTATTAGGGGTCGCCTATTAATTACGTAACAGGATTCGGAGGCTTTTCGACTTTGTTAGGTAAGAACTTTCGCCTACAATAAAATAAATAAAGCTATACAACTAGTAGGTACCTAGTGTTACTAGAAGATGGTGTTTTGTTAGTACGAAACATATTTATATCCGTTCTTTGTAGCAAAATGCCTATGATTGTTAAAAGGACAACATAATATTTCTTGAGAAGTTCGCTTTTTTTCGTTAATTCTAAAACAACGCAAAATCCTGGCGTTAGCTTGATCATTGAAAACAGCGAGCAATGAATATTTATATTAACACCACAAAGGGTAAGGGTAAAAGTAAAAACAGCACGTAATATAACGATTGTTTCACCAAAAATTTACAATCGCGCGACAAGGTTAAATATACTACATCTTCGTATTGTGAAAAAGCTTAAAGATCACTGAGATTTAGATTTAGATCTCAAAGTTGCTCACTGCCCGTTTCCGGGAAAACAGATGACGCGACAATTGTTTTTCTTTTACGACAAATTTACGACAAATTCACGACAATTAATGCATTTATTAGTTTTGGAAAATTTTAATTTTTTCTGTGGTGGTAGTGCTAAGTTGAGACTCAACTTAGCATTACATACCGTTTTCAGGAAAACGGGTGTCGCGACAAATTTTTTTCTTTCACGACAAATTTACGACAAATTCACGACAATTTATTAGTTTTTAAAAATTTTAATTTTTTTCTGGGGTGGTAGTGCTAAGTTGAGACTCAACTTAGCATTACACCCCTTTTTCAGGAAAACGGGTGGCGCGAGAAAATTTTTCTTTTCACGACAAATTTACAACAATTATTCCATAGATTAGTTTTTGAAAATTTTAATTTTTTCTGGGGTGGTAGTGCTAAATTGAGACTCAACTTAGCATTACATACCCTTTTCAGGAAAACGGGTGGCGCGACAATTTTTTTTGTTTCACGACAAATTTACTACAAATTTAAGACAATTAATGCATATGTTTCGTGAGAAGTTCACTTTTTTTCATAATTTCTAAAACAACGCAAAATCCTGGCGATCAATGAATATTTACACAAACACCACAAAAGGTTATATTGAAAAGTAAAAGCGGAACGTAATATAATGATTGTTTCACCAAAAATTTACAATTGCGCGACAAGGTTAAATATACCACATCTTCGTATTGTAAAAAAGCTTAAAGATCACTAAGATTTAGCTGGGAAATCAATCAAAATTGCTCACTGCCCGTTTTCGGGAAAACGGATGACGCGTCAATTGTTTTTCTTTTACGACAAATTTACGACAAATTCACGACAATTAATGCATTTATTAGTTTTTGAAAATTTTAATTTTGTCTGGGGTGGTAGTGCTAAGTTGAGACTCAACTTAGCATTACATACCCTTTTCAGGAAAACGGGTGGCGCGACAAATTTTCTTTCACGACAAATTTACGACAAATTCACGACAATTAATGCATATATTGCGAATATCCAATTCTTAAGTGGTAATGCTAAGTTTATAGAGGTCTGAATGCCTTAGTCCAGGAGAAATCCTCAAAAAAACACCTGGGGCGATGGCGCTATGAATCTCGTTGATGAATGGGACAAAATTTTAACCGAAGTTTCTTTTAATCTTTATTTCGGGCCTATAGAAGTCGGTACAGAAGATATGTTAAGACAAAAACTCTGACCCCTTAAATTTAGTTATTAACTATTATACATTTTACGATTTTGTTGGACGACACTGTGGCTCAGATGAAATCCGTAGCACTAGTAAATTATTTAACCAATATTTATCTCAATACATAACTACACAGGTTTTTTCATTCAAAATTTTAAAACAAACAATGACCTTTACACCACTGTGGAACATTTAAGAACTTTTGCAAAATTTTAAAAAATGCTCAAAATCTTTAGAAAATAATGTTTTTTGCCTGTGAAGTATTTTGACAATTTATTGAGTTGTATCTGTAAAAATTTTCCATGCGGTGCTAGTTTTACACTGGCTTTAGTTCACCTATTATTTTGGAAAACAAGGCGGTTATTATTATTATTATTATTATCATAAATTCAATACATAGCTGGTTTTTCTTCGGAATCTCTTAAATAGTGTTTAATGGGGAATAAGGTCAAGTGGCACCTAGTTAAAAACATACTTATTGCAGTAGTGCTGATAATAATTTAAAAATAAAATAAAATAAAGTCAAAAATCCTTTATTATTGGATATCTATATATACAAAAGGTGAATTTTATCATATGCAAAGGTACTTATAGACTCAACTCTAAAGTTGACATAACTGTTGACTGTAGATAAAATATCTCTAAAACGAACGATTGCTCCCTATTAAAGTTTTAGGGAAATGTTCATCCCGACAATTAAAATTAGCAGCATGAACGTAAAGAATAAAACTTATTAAATGAACACTAACTAACTACACAGGTTACACGAGTCCCGGCCGAGGAAAAAACTTTTTATAATTCTTCTTTCTTTAATTTTCCTTGTTGTTTACGAACTGATGATATTTTACATTTGTTTTACTTTTGTTTTTTTTTATTTATTTATATATGTTTTTTTTTATTTAATAACTTTGGTATAAATACATTATCGGACTCTAACTTTCTAAATTGACTATTCGGATTATTAGTTTGCCTCTGCCCGGTATAGCGTAGGATCAATTTAAAGAGGTCACACTGTAAAATCAAAAACTTAATATAGAAAAGAACAATTTTTTAAGCATTTCTTAAGCTTGGCAATCACGGCCTTTAGTTTATTTGACAAGATGCTGTCAATTTTTATTTGGGTTTCTTCATTAAATATAAACACAGTGATGCACCCAGGAATATGTCGGGGGGCTGGCGATTCCTCAGGATGTCGCATTTTATGCTATTTTATATTTTTTTTCATCAAATATCTAAAATGGATGCGCCCATAATAAAAATACTATATAAAAAATATACTGATACGTATAGGAACAGTCGATTATTTCTTAAACTATACATACAAGATCTTGAAAAAACGTTTAATACAAAAGATGTAGTAGGGTCTTAAAATGTCTACTAAGCAGTAATAATTTTATTTTTACGGGGTTGGGCATATACAGCCCTAACACAACAACTTGTATTTTTTTCATTTCATTCAACATCCGTCCTGGACCCAGTTATTGACACTCAAAAACATATACTAAAAGTAATTTTAAAAAAGAATAGAAAATTTTCTAGTGACACTTTATTTGGTGAGGCTAGAGTAATGTTTCTAAACTAAATATTTGGTAACAAACGATATATTCAAGTACTATCTTAAGACATGCTGAAAATCTTCAAGCGAGCATACCAAATGTTAGGTTAACATTATATCAGAGAACTTCACCATACACTGGCTCCTAAAATATATAACTCACTACCAGCAGATTTAAAAGACAAGCCATACCTTAAAATTAAATGTAAGCTACATACATGGATTTTGGATCCTAATATCACCTGATGCAAATAATAATTAATAAGCTATATAACATATATCAATTTATTAATAGTACTAAGGGTAAATTTATTTTCTGTGCAATCGAACGGTTACAATAGCCCTTCTTATTGTTCTGAATTTAAGCTCTAAAGTAATAAATTATTTTTTTAAATAATTTTTTTTAAATTAATTTGATTGTCTAAAAAATACCAGTATTCTGGTGGTACTAGGAGCTCACACACAGATTTTAGTTCCATTGTGTCTCCTGATACCACCAATTAGTTATACTGAAATTTGTAATTTTGAAAATAAAATTTGATTTGATTTAATAATTTTTTATTTTAATTATACCTTTAAATCTAAACAAAGTTTCTCGATACATAGGGTACCTAAATTAAATAGTTTTCAAATTATTAGGTTTTAAAATGAATGCAGTTGCATAAGAAATTGATTAAATATTATTCGTTGTTGTTATACGTTATTTTTTGATGAATTTTGCTTAGAATTGAAGAAATAATTAAAATGTTAAATTATATAAATATATAATATAATTTTTTCTTTATGGAACACCCTGTTTCATAAAAAAAAAACAATTATGTTGTGTCACAACTTTATGCCCAACCCTGTAAAAATAAGATGACTACTACTTAGTAGATATTTTACAACCCTAAAACTTTCGTACTAAACTTTTTTCTATATTGTGCATAATTTAAGAAATACTCTGCCAATATATGGGCCCCTAAGCTCACACTAGGTACTATAGTTATAGTGTACGTATGAGCTAATATAACTAAAAACTGATATATATTTTATTCAACTCCAGACTAAATTACCTTTTGTTTGATACCACACAAGCCATGTTTTGACTTAAACTCAAATTTTTGAAATCTACCCCCACTCTTAAAAAACACAAAAACTAAAATGTATTTTGTTAAACTCCGGACTCAATTACCTTTCGTTTGATATCACACACGCCATATTTTCACCTTAACTTTAATTTTTGAAATATACCCCCCACCCTTTTTTTAAAATAGATTAAAATGCATTTTATTTTACTCCAGACTCCATTACCTTTCGTTTAATATCATACACGCCACATTTTCACATAAACTCTAATTTTTGAAATCTACCTCCACCCATTTATTTGGTTTGTGTTCGGTGGATTTTGTTCATTTTTAAATGGGACCATCTCGACCCAAGACCCAGCCTAAGTACCAAATTTCATTAAAATCGGCCAAGCGGTTTTTGAGTTATGCGCGTTGGTCGTTACAGACAGACAGACAGACAGACAGACAGACATACAGACAGACAGACAGACAGACAGACGGCGCAACAAAAAAGTTTCAAAATCATCTGAAACGCAAAGATATGTAAAAATTTTTGAAATCGGAGCAACTTTTTTTTTCTCGAAAAAATTAGGATCACCATAGCTCACACTACTATAGTATAGTATATGTGTGAGCTAATAATCGACTGTTTCCATACTTAACAGCGACTCTTTACATTATTTTAATAAATATGATTGCGAGATCCCGGTCTAGTAATACTAACAAGATCACAGCCTACCGTAACAAAACTGTCAAAGTGACAATGTCAAATAGAATGACACCGATCACCACCCTCTTAACGAAAGCCTTAATAAGTTTATCAGGAGCTGTTCTAAAATGATCTAACTGAAAATTATGTTTTTCTAAGGTGATTTTTCTTTCAAATTTATTACGAGGGCGGGGCGGGGGGTTAAGAATTGCTACTTTTTATACGATCGCGCAAATAAAAAAGAAGGTTATGCGAGTTTGGTTTTTACCTTATTCATATCATATTCATCATGTGCGCACCCAGGGGGGGTTAGGTTGGTGAAACGATCCCCCCGCCCGGGCCTAAGAACTTCTTAGATATTTTCTTAGGTGCGCCACTAAAGCTATAACCACCTTAATTTGACAATTAATATCTAATTTCGTTCAGTAGGCAACATGTAAGCTGCGTTAAAAAAAAATCAATATAGGGGAGAGTGGGGCATAGTGGCCGTCAGGGCCTAGTGTTTATTGTGCAAGTTGTGCGACACCAAAAGTTTCCATTTTTAGTGTTCTTTAACTATAACCTATTTATGGTAATTTTGTTCGGCTTAGTAAAAAAATATCGCATTTTTCAAATTTTTGGTGCTTAGATCTAAGGTAACAACGGTTTTTTTATTAAATAATTTTATTATTTCTGTTTGGTTAACATAGGTAGTGACGAAATTCTTTGGAACAAGGAACTATTAGAGAAGATAAAGAGCATTAGGTTTAAATTTAAAAACTTTTTTTGAGAATGCTTTGCCCCAGGGCGGGTAATATTACTTTGCCTAGAGGCTTTCTGTTTAATTTACTTGCTTAGGAAATGTTCGTAGGTACATAGGTATATCATATCTATGCCTACAAAATCTTAAAAATAATATATATATATTGAGAGAGTTATAACACTCTCCTAGTGATCATGACAAGTGAAATATGTCAATCACTCAAATGTATATGTGTAATTGGTATCCATTTTTAGGACTTTTTGGGTGTTAGGTTTTGCCATTTTTACCAAAAATCATACAGAAAAACGCTTTTTTTAGCTTTATTTACATGCGACAAAAAGGCACTATATGTATTTGTAAAGTTTTTAAATGCACGACATCATGGCAGCTCATGACAGAAAGTAAGGCCTACGCAAGGATGAGACAACAGGCACTAGGGCACCAACCTTGATGTTTTTTTAAATATTATATTATTGTCAAACTCTTGTACCATTTAGCACAGGGCTGTAGTGTGCCGTTTAAACAAATAAATAAATAAAGTTAATATAAATCTGTATATTATACAGTTTTGTAGTTGCTCTTCTTTTGGGCGATACTATATGTGGTGTTTACAGTGGCGTGCTGTGCTAACCAAAGCAGGGTAGGCAAAAATTGGTTTTGTTTTGCTACTTACACGCTTATTGCATACACATACAAAAAACCAAAATGGACTTTTTTGGTACCAATTAATCTTAAATTATTTTATATTTTTTGCCTAAATTCAACCTAACAAAGCAGTTATTTACTTTATTTATTCTAAATATTCTACAAAATATTTACTGCTCTCTGAAAAAGCACCTTTCTCTGGTAGGCAGAAGTTGATTTAACTCGCAATGCACAGGCATGCATGGGACACAGGAATATTTGTGTCACGTGACACGACCATCACGACAGGCGAACAAACTACACGATGTCTCTTTGTTCTCTTTCTCATTCTTAGAAAATCGAAAAGGCGCAGCCTTTAGAATCCCATTGCGATAATAGAAACTAAATCATATGCAGCCTTCACCAAAATCATATCGAGCGCCTATTAGGAAAATATTAGATGCGAAATGCGCTGTAATGCAGTATATGCAATTAACGGAAATATGTCTTCGCAATCTGTAAAATAAAAATTATTTAAAAAATGCTTCTTATGCATATTTTTGTTGGATATATGTCTTGGGTTGGGTAACTAAAATGTCACAAAATGAAAAAAAAAACAAATTTTTGGATTTCTATAAGGGTAGGCAACGTCTTTCTGCCTACATTATATGCAAGCTACTAGGAGCTTACGAAAGGATTCATATTTTTACTATTTGAATTTGCAAGAGAGCGAGAGAGAGAGAGAGAGAGAGAGAGAGAGAGGTGCGAAAATATTCTGATTAAGTGCTTTTCACCGCAGGGCAACTTGTCATATGATTTTTTTTCATAGTAGGTAAAACATATTTTGTTGAAATCATTAAGTTTTATTAAGCCTTTTAACTGGGTTTTTAAAAACTTGAAGAAAACTTATAAAGATATCTTAGTTTTAAGTAGGACTTTAAGTTGTCTCTTATGTCTTAGTCGTCTTGTATTTTTTTCAAAAATAAAAGGAAATTGTAAAAAAATATCAATAAAATGAATCGAAAAGATGTTAAAAAATTTTCAATATACAGGGTGTTTCCTAATTGAATGTCAATATTTATGGGAGTGATTTTTGGGCCCATTTTAAGAAAAAAACTTCATGTGAACATATGTCATAAACATCCTTACTTTTGAGATACAGGATGGTAAAGTTTTCAAAAATAATTTTAATATCTACAATACCACTTCAGATATTTTGATGAAATTTGTCATATATGTACTATGAATCAAGAGGTATTTGTTAATGTATCACTTTTTTTTTAATTTCCACCAGTAGCGTTCGTACGTAATTTGACCTGCATATTTTGGCAGACATTGATTGCACGCCACTGATTTTTCCTGAAATAAAAATTATTTTTAAAGTCCCCAATCATTTCTAACCAAAGTTGATCACTTGATTTTTTTCAATCCGATGCACGGTTTTCGCTTAAAAAAATAAAAACCGTTTCTCTGCATGATCATAACAATATCGTTAATATGATATCATCATGCAGAGACACGTAGATTTTATTTTTTTAGATGAAACCCGTGCGTCGGACTAAAAAAATTCAAGAGATCAAATTTGGTCATAATTGAATACAGAATTAAAAAGTACACTTCACTTGGTATTGTAGATATTAATATTAAATGATTTATTTTTGAAAACTTTACCACCCTGTATCTCAAAAGTCTTATGTAGTATAGGACATATGTTCATATGAAGTTTTTTTCTTAAAATGGGCCCAAAAATCACCCCTATAAATATTGACATTCAATTAGGAAACATTTCTATAGCGGAGTGGCAAAAGAAAAACATGCTCAACAAGGAGTATCTATTTTGGTCAACAAAAGATTTAGAAAATTTATCACCAACTGGGAAGCAGTCAATGAAAGGCTAATTAAAATGAATATAACAATAAAAGGAATGAGACTTACGATTTTTGGAATCTATGCGTATAACGATGATGCAAATGTAGCCGTGAAAAACAATTTTTTTGAAGAAATACACAATTAAATATCAGCAGTAAGTACATCTAGAGAAATTGTCATATTGGGAGATTTAAATAGTAGGACCGGTAACAGAGTTAATGATCTGACAGTTGGCCAATATGGAGAAAATGTTGTTAATGACAATGGAAACCGGGTAATTACAGTATGTGAGCAATTAGACCTAAAAATCCAAAACGGTTTTTTTCAACATAAGGAAATACACAAATATACCTGGACCAAACCCTCACAAAACCTGAAATCCATCATTGATTATCTTATCACTAAACAAAAGACAAAACTAAAAATTCAAGATGTCAGAACAAAGCGTGGATCAACATGATGAAGTGATCACTATTTTCTGGAGTCCAAAATTCTCTTTCCTTATCAAGGCTGAAGCCTGCATCATCAACATCTTGATGATACAGTGATTGAAGAAATTGATCACTGTAAATATAATCTACTAAGCCTAGAACATGACAGCGTAAAAAACTTATACAAAAAGAGACTGAACGAAAAACTTAATACAAGTTCAGGTGAAACCCCAGATGAGGAATACGAATGTATTACATTAAGCATCCACCAAGCTGGAAAAGAAGCACTAGGATTAGTGGAAGAAACTTCTAAAAGAAGAAAACCATACTGGTGGGATGCTGAGATTGAAAGAGAAATAGAGGGAAAAAGGAAATTATATCACACCTACTTATCCCAAAAGACAGATAGAAGCAGACAAGAATACAAAATCGCGCAATCAAAGGTGAGAAGAATGATCAGTGATAAGAAAAATCATTCGTGGACGCAAAAGTGCCAGAAAATAGATTCTTACAACCTTAAAAAGCGGTAAATCTGCCGGACCCGGAAATATCCCAGCCGAACTTATTAAATATGGCACTGAAGAACTGTTTTGGAGATTACGGAATCTTTTCCAAAAATATTTAAATGGAACTGTAGTACCAACTGAGTGGAAAACGTCATATATATCCACAATACACAAAAAGGGAAGGAAAGATATATGTGACAATTGTAGAGTATATCTGTGACTAGTACGCTAAGGTAAAATAATAAGAAATAAAGTGGAGAGCGAATATAAAGACATGGAGGCAGAAGAACAAGCTGGTTTCAGGGCTGGTAGGTCGACTTCAGATCATCTCTTTTGTATAACCCAAGTTATTGAAAAGAAAATGGCATACGGACAAGAGCTGCATCTGCTTTATGTCGATTTGCAGAAGGCATATGATAGTATACCACTAAATCTACTTTGGAAAGCGTTGGAAAAGACAAACATAAGCGTACAACTAATTAAGGCCATCAAAGAGTTATACCGCAATAGTAAGGCAAAAGTTAAAATAAAAGCAAAACTAACCAAAGGCTTTCAAGTAAATAAAGTTCTTAAATAAGGTTGCTGTATCTCGCCTACGCTCTTCAAGATATACTTGGAACAAGTCCTTAAAGTATGGAAGAGAAAATGCCAAAACATGGGAATTCCGTTGGACGAAACCACCTTGTATACTTTATGTTTCGCCGATGATCAGATAGTAGTGGCTCAGGATTATGACGACCTCGAATATATGACACGAAAACTAATAGAAGAGTACAATAAGTGGGGACTAGAGGTTAATCTCAATAAGACAGAGTATATGTGTATCGGTGGAATGAAACAGGATCTAATCTTAAATACCGGGCAGCGAATTCAGTCCTGTGATGAGTATAAATACTAAAAATTACAGCTGACGGGACACTAGACAAAGCTATAAAAGATCGAAACGTACAAGGAAGAAAAGAAATAACTTTATTAAATGAAATAATTTGGGACCAAAGTATATCAAAACATAACAAAAAGCTTATATATAACACCATTGTAAAAAGTATTATTACATACGGCTCAGAAGTATGGCCAATCAAGAGTAGAACAGAAAAAATGCTTTCCGCTACGGAGATGGACTATTGGAGAAGAGCAGCAGGGAAATCCAAAAGAGAAAGAGTTACAAATCAAAGAATAAGAGAAATTATGACAGTGGGGGAACGTACTTTAGTGGATGATATAAGAACAAAGCAACTGGTGTGGTACGGACATGTACAAAGAATGAATGATGAAAGACTACCTAAACAAATACTACAATGGAAACCAACTGGCCGAAAAAAACGAGGACGGCCAAGGAGAAGCTGGAGAGAAGGAATAGACAGTGAAATAAGAATAAGAGGCCTAGATGATGAATTATGGGCAAAGAGAAACGAGTGGAGATTGGGTATCGGAAGACGTAGAACGTTGTGAAACCGATAAATATATATATATATATATATATATATATATATATATATATATATATATATATATATATATATATTGATATTGTCAAATAAGTCAACAGCTTTTCAAAAAATTTTAAATTCTTTTTAGATCATTTTTACATTAATTCTAAAGCAAAAATTATATTATTATAGCAAGCAGACACGGTTTTGCTTCAAGAATATTTTAAACAAGAAAATCGGCGAGAGAGGAAGTTAAACAAAAAATTACAGATTTTAGAAATGTTTTGATGTCAAAATTTATAAAAGTTAATGCTCCAAAAGACGGAAATTGCTTTTTTCATTGTGTTTCGGAATACCTAAGAAGAACCCAAAAAAATACATACTGAACTTCGTATTCAAGCTTCAAATTATATTTTTCTTCATTGGCAAGATTTAGCATGTTTTGTTTATCATCAAAATTTAAACAAAGAAGACTACAAAGCTTTACAAAAATATTATATAAATATATTATGCAACTTCACCCGAAATTCTAGCTATCTCAAAGCTTTACAAACTAAATTTTAAAATTTTTCGACTTCCAACAACTTCATTTAAAGAAAATGTTATTATTTTTTCAAATAAACCTACAGTAATAAGCAAATCACCGCACGAAAATTCTATTGCTGTTCTTTTTTCTGGAAGCACTGATGCTGGTCATTATGATCTTCTTTGGCCTCTTGAAAATTCAGATCTTCACGATCTTCAAATTATGTGATAAAACCTTCCAAAATCAAAAAGGATTCAAGATACATTTTTCTAAATGCCATAAAAATTTAAGTCAGGACTCAACTCTCGATTTTTCACAGCTACTTTTCACAATTCAAAATTCCCTACAAAAAGAAACAGACAAAGTCCTCTTTGCCAAAAGTTTTTCTGCGGCGACAACGGTCTCAAAATTCACTTGAAAATCAAACATAAATTAGATAACAGTTACTTCGACAAAATACACAAATACTAGCACGAATTCCGAAAAGTGCAAGATGTTTCGCCCAAGAATTCAACGGTTTAATAAAAAACTGCCTAAAGGAAAATTCTACATTGACCTGGATCCATTTGTTAGTTTTTCCGTACGCCTCTCTACGTGTTCCAGAAAAGTCGAAAACAGAAAAATCGCTTACGTTTTTATGCAAACAAAATTTAAGCATTTGGCAAACAAACAAAAACTAACGATTCCTTGCTCAATCGAAAAATATTCCCCTAAATCTAAGGTAACCAGAAACTGTCAACAAAAAAATACAAACTCATTTAAATTGGCCAAAAATGTAGATCAAAAGCTTTCTTTTGGAGATGTCCAAGGTGCTATACGGCTTCTATGTAGCAATGAGAGCTTGACCCCCAATGATGATTCTACCTATAAGAAGCTACAAGAGAAACATCCTGCTCATCTTTTTGCTGAAAACCCACCAAATGACCCTCCCCATGATGCCACTCAATTAGAAATTTTGAAAAAAGAAATTAAATTAGCAATTTCATCTTTCAAGCCTGGCTCCGCAGGAGGAATAGACTCCCTTAGTCCCCAACACTTAAAAGACATGACAAACGAAGTCTTAGGAGAAACTTCATCTACCCTTCTACAAAATTTATCAAAATTTATTCAAATGATAATTAAGAGTGAAGTTCCTGATATTATAAGACCTGTTTTCTTTGGAGCAACACTGTGTGCGCTGAAGAAGAAAGATGGTGGACTGCGTCCAATCGCTGTGGGTTGTACCCTTAGAAGACTCACCGCTAAAATTGTATGTTCAAAGATAGGTGAGGTCGTAGGTAATTATTTACGCCCAGTTCAGTTAGGATTTAACACAAAATGCGGTATTGAAGCAGCTGTTCATGCAACTCGTCGTTTTATTTCTTTTGAACATCAATCTCCTAAATATTTGTTAAAAATAGATTTTCTGAACGCTTTTAATATGATTTCGAGACATTCTGTTTTATCAGAGGTATCCAAAAATACTCCAAATTTTTATAATTTTATTTATCAGTCATACTACAATCCTTCTTTACTTTCTTATAACGAACGTACCATTCTTTCCCAACGTGGTGTACAACAAGGCGACCCATTAGGTCCAGCTTTATTTTCATTAAGCTTACATCCGATCATCCAATCTTTAAAAAGTGAACTTAATTTATGGTACCTTGATGATGGTACTGTCCTAGATGATTTTAAATTTTTAATTAAACATCATTCAAAGATAGGAATGGAAATAAATTTTCGGAAGTGTGAGATCTTTGATTTCTACACCAAACTTCAGTCATGATATTTCGTTTTTTCGTGAATTTATTTCTATTGATCCAAGTATTAAAATTATTGAAAAAGATAAACTTACTTTATTAGGATGCCCTCTTGGAAAAGATAGTATATCTAGTGATCTCGAAAAGAAAATTGATACCCTAAAAACGTTTTCAAAAAATTTGGTTCTTTTTTCTCATTCCGCATTTTATTTATTAAAAAATTTATTTGCAATCCCTAGAATATCATACGTTATTAGATGTACACCATGTTGGAAAGAGCCAATTCTTCTCGATAACTATGATGCTATTTTCAAAAATACTTGTGAGGGTATTACAAATTGCAATTTGAATTCATCTGCTTGGTCTTTTTGTAAATTACCAGTAAAATTCGGGGGATTGGGAATAAGAGAGATTTCTTCTTTATGTTTGTCTTCTTTTATTGCTTCAAATAATGATGTTTCCATAATAATTAAATTATCTATTCAAAATACTCCAGATGTATTTTATTTGGAAGCTTCTCAAAATTGGTCTAAATATTGCGACAATAACATTTTCCCAAGCAATTCCTTAAAACAAAAAAATTTAGAAGAACAACTATGTAGTTTTTTTATAGACAAATTTTAGAAAATACATCCGACCCTCATGATAAGGCCCGCATCTTGGCACTTCAGGAAAAGGAAAGTAACGTCTGGATTGATGCTCTTCCTTTTACCTCTTTAGGTACTCATCTTGACGATACCTCTTTTCGTATCTCTATTGCTTTGCGTATTGGACAACCTGTGTGCGAGAGCCACACCTGCACTTGCGGTGAAACTGTTTTCCCAAACGGGCTTCATGGCCTTTCTTGCCGGAAGAGCGCAGGTAGGTGGTCTCGACACAGTTGCCTAATTGACATTATTAAACGTGCTTAAGTGTCGGCCCATGTCCCAGCAATTCTAGAACCAAATGGGATATTAAGATCTGATGGTAAAAGAGCAGATGGTCTTTCTCTTGTACCATGGTCCAGAGGAAAACCAATTGTGTGGGACGCGACTTGCTCAGATACTTTGGCAGCATCTTATCTAAATTTGACATCTAGAAGAGCTGGAGAGGCTGCTAAACATTCGGAACAAATCAAAATCAAAAAGTATTCAGAAATTCCTTCAAATTATTTATTTGTTCCCTTTTGTGTGGAAACTTTTGGTCCGTGGGGGGAAAAATCATTTGTGAAAGAACTGGGTGCTAAAATTTATGCTTCTACCTACGAGCCTAGGTCCACCTATTTTTTAAAACAGAGAATAAGCCTTGCCATTCAGAGGGGCAATGCCGCCTCTGTTTTAGGTACCCTTCCGGACCTGCAGCATTTGGACGAGGTCTTTTATCTTTAAAAAGGTTCGTTTTATTTTATTTATTTACTTAAATTAGTTTTATAAGTTTGTAATGTTATAATATTAATGTAATTTTAAAAATGATAGTCATAGTACCTATATATATATATATATATATATATATATATATTGATGCACGCGCCGTTGTCACCTCAGCGTTAAGGATATGACGACCTGACCTCACCTATTTCTAGTGGTGTAACCACATATATAGGTACATATATGAGATGAGGGGAACTTCCTTTACCAGAATTTCAAAAGAGGGGTAAAGATTTTTTAAAAAAATATTTGATAAATACGTGGAATACGTTCGGACCTCAGGCCAATATACAACCTTTGGATATGTGCTATGTCCTGCCACCTCAGGCACTGTTGCCGGTTTTATTGAGGTGATAACGTATGGCGTATATCTACCCTAACCTATAAGCAACGTATTAGCTTTATCTGACTAAATTTATATATTACATACAAGGTAACAACGTTTTGCTTTTATTTAGGGACGCTTTAGGAAATATTACAACTTTAAAACGTTGCAAAAGTTTGTAAGACAAGATTAATGGTGGCAACGTACTGTCTTTATATAAAAAACCGTACCTTTATACTTTCATTATAGAAAAACGGGCTGTTATTTTTTTTGAAATACTCATTTTGAGGCTTGTGATCTCAGAAATGTTGCATAGCTTGAAAGTCCTAAATACAATTTTTGTTGGGAAATGGTTTACTTACTGTCAAAAATTCTACACATAGATCCGATAAACAAATAAAACGGAAGTTTCAAAAATACAGTTTTTGGAATGCTAATAAATTTAATAGTTTATATTAATTTGTATATTTTTTGGTTTGCATTGATTATGACATGATGGATATGACAGAAGTTTGAATATTTTTTAATTTATCCGTGAAAATAAATTGAATAAAAAAGGAGTTGTAATAGTTAGTTAAGCCGTTTAAAACATAAAAAAACATATGCAGGATATTGTGTTTGCCCACGACACAGCCCAACGTGCATATTATAAATCTAGTAATAACCACCAGCACCCAAAAGGCTCAAATGTCACGTGATGTCAGAATTTGTAAATTACATTCTTTATCATTTAATTTCCAAGAAAGTCATAATAAAATTATAATTTTTAGTCGCTATATTGCAAATGCATCACCCTGTATATACAGCTTATTATTAATATTTTCCTGCACCTTGTGAGAGGTTAATGTAATGAAAAATTTGCATAGTTTCCTATTATCCTGCTTTGCAAAATTGCCAAATCTTGACAGCAACTTTTTTCAGTTTATAGTATTTGTAGTTACATATTTTTTCAAAACGAATTTCTCTGAGTTCGTTGTAGGTTATTTAAATTTATACCAAAGTATTAAATTCCTATTTAAGTATACTAATAATTTCCGAGTTGGCCCAGGATTACTTATACGTAATCCTGGTTCAACTCGTATTATTAGTGCACTCCAACAGGAATTTAAAACCAATATAACTCAAAAACGACCTATAGTTCAAAAGATAATATGAAAAATAATATGCAACTTTACATTATCCCCTGAAAAATGCCACGGAAACATAAAAATTGACTGTATTTAAATGCAATTTTCTGAAATAAAATAAACAGATCCATGACGGATCTGATACCTTTCTAGCTAGCCTATTAGAACACTTCCCGTTTTCAGTTTTTTTGTACATATCTCAGAAACGAAGGCTTTTATGAAGTTTCAAGGTATTACACAAATTAATAAGATAAAAGTGCTCCCTTATATTTCCAAAGCCGCATATTGTTAAGATGCTCCGTTAAAAAGTTCGCATTTAAAAAAAAAATTATTGTCACAAAACTATCAAGCATTAGTGGATTTGGACCAAAATCTATTCAGCTCGTTAGAATGTCAACCACATCTCACACTAGTGGACAGTGGTTTAATTATATAATAAATTCTTATGTACAGTAGGTCCGTAAAGTCTGGAATCACCCATTATTGCTGATTTAGAGACCGTTGATTGGATGACATGTTTGTTATTAAATAAATGACGTACTTCATGATTACTTTTAACTCTATTTGACCAATCAGGGTGCTAAAAAAAACTTATTTCATACAAATGTCTTTTATTAAGTGTTTAGGTATGGAGATACCTTAACAAAAATGTACCACATTTGTAATGACCTATCAAAGCCAAATGTGAAAAAATATACCTATTCCTGTGTGTCCTATTTAAAGAAACATAAGTTTATGTCATAGCTTTTTCTGGAACATCCTGTATAATTAACCATAGCCTTTTCTAACTCGTATTTTAAATCTTTATTTGATATCCAAGCTTTTTTCTAAAAAGCTTGCAACATTTTAAAAAAATTGGTGATTCTACACTTTACGGACACACTGTATAAGTAGGCGTAATAAAAGGTTTTGAAAAAATAGAAAGATTAAAATCGGAAAATACAAACTCTTTTGATTTTTTGACAAATGATTTAAAACATAGCATCTTTATTGCTTTAGGAAATTCATTATAAATCTTTGCCCCAAGCAAAATAAACATCCTTTGTGTATGGGATAGGTTTGAATAAAACATAAAATAATACGGATTTTTTTTTGTGATCTTTAAAAATAGCCCCATAATTGGGACGTCAATGGAGTTTTCTACAATAAACTTTATTATGGATTTTCTCTAAAGTACTTAGTATTTAGAAAATTGGATAAAACCTAATTATTTCAGTTTATTTTGCTTATAATATAGAAAGAAATATATAGAGGGGATATCTTTAACACTTTGTGGTTTGTTATTATAAACGATCCACATTTAACCAACAGACGTATTAATTGTGAAAATGGATTAGGTAGTAGTTTTCAGTTGTCGTGGGACAACAAAAATCGAATTTTTGACACATACTTATCACAGCCGCTATATTAAATTAAAATATATATATAGTTTATGTTCCCCATATTCTGATCCACATCCACAAATCCAAGAAAAAGTTTTGTAGTTGTGAAATCACTTTTAGCCTCGCATAGTCGCACCACAACGCTTTTTATGAAAATTATTTCTTTGATGAAAATTTCCCTGATAATAATAATTATTTTTCCCTTTCTTAAATTAGTTAAAAGATTAAATAAGAGAGAAAAGCAGGAGTATTCTCCTTTAGCCGGCAGAAAACACGTGACTAAGGCTAAACGACGCATGACGCATAAGGCTTTAAATGTTATGGCTTGTGGTGACTGGCGGCGAAGCGGCGTTGCCGCATAATTGACGCGTCAGTTTTACTGGCGTTTTGCAAAGAATCGGGCCCTGTCTGCCAATCTAGAATTTAAGATTGCGGACAAAAAAATATATTTAGTCAAAACTTTGATTAATTCTCTGCCAACTGCAGTTTGTCCCATTGAAATCGATAGTATAGCTCAAAAGTTATAATGAAAAAATATGTTTTTTTTGGCCCATCTGGTAGACTGGATTGTTTAGTTTACAACTGAAAACGGTTACTACGAACCAAAACGTAGTTTTTAAAATAAAGACAATGTAATCCGAAATTTTGTTTTTAGGGCCATAAAAATACGACTTTGGCTGATGATATTGCAAGCATTTAAACACATCAATAAATGGGGAGAAAAATGTGATAAATATGCACAAAAAATAGTATGTTAATAAGCTACAATAACATAATATGTAAATTCCACTATCAGGAATAATATTTAAAATATTTTTAATCATAAAATTGTTAAAAATGTAACTGTAAAATAATAGAATAAAAAAAAAATTTAGGTAAATATTTGAGAATAAGATTAAACTTAATATTAAGGAACATATTAAATAAACAGGGTTTATTATAGCAATGCAGCAAACTTTAAGGGGTGGTGCAGAAGGTCGAAAGAAGAAAACAAGTTCAAATAACATCTGGTCAAAAGTTTTTTGTGTCCAAGAAGGGGGGGAAAACTGTAAATTTAAAAAATGACAACGTCTAATGTGATTTTTTGTGAAAAAATTATAGCTTAAGACGATAGTAGCCAAATAAATTTCACAATTCGTTAATTTTTAATAACTTATGTTTTTTATAAGCTAATAACAATAAATTTAAAAAAATATATAATAAAAATTCAGAACTGTTAATTTGACACCCTAATTGAAATGTTTTTCTTCTTTTAACCTACTCCACATCTTTTTAAATTCACTCAAAAAGACAATGTTCGTTTGTTCGTTGTGTAACTTACCCATTCCATGACTTTCAGCTTTTCCGGATCCATGTAAGTAGCCATCTCTACCTTTCTCATTGCGTTGATACTCTTTGGTGTATTTTCCTTTTTCGCCGTAAAGATGTAACCTTGTGAGCCTAATAAATCGCCGAAAATGTCACCCTTTGGTTGCGGTTGTTGGACTTCCTCCTTGGTACTTTGTGAAGTTTCAAAATGTGATCTACAAATTAAAAATATTGAAAATAAAAATAGGTAAAACCCTTTTGTTGAAGTTAATTATTAAACAACAGCTATACCCACTATACCCAAAAATAGAACCAATTTGGCACAAAGATTCAATACAAAGAAATACAATATGCTATGTAATCTATAGCGATATTTCATTATATACAGAGGAACCGGATTTGGTAGCAAGATGGAGTATCACAAAGTCTTTTTATGTGTAAGACACAGGCGTGGTCAATTACAGAAAGGCAGTCAATAAATAAAAAAATACTCAAAAAGTATATGATAAAAAAATGTTTTTATTTTTTCCGACACCTGTTCCCGTCCACGCAGAAAAACCAGATTTAATATCAAGCTGGAATACCATAAGATCTGTATTATGTATAATGGGCATGCGTTGTGAACTGCAGGAAGGCAGATAAATCAATAAAAAATGAGTGAAAAAGTATTTGAGATAAACGATTTTTAATTTTTTCAACATTGTTCTCGCTTACCCAGAGGAACCAGATTTGGTACCAAGATGGAGAACCACAACATCTATGTTATATCTATTGCGCATGCATGGTCAGCTGCAGCTAGGTAGTCACACAAACAAAAAATTAGGTAAAAAGAATTTGAGAAAAAACTGTTTTTATTTTTTCCGACACGGTTTCCGCCCACCCAGAAGAACCAGATTTGGTACCAAGATGGAGAACCACAAAATCTATGATCTCATGCGCATGCATGGTCAGCTGCAGCTAGGTAGTCACACAAATAAAAAATAAGGTAAAAAGAATTTAAGAAAAAACTGTTTTTGTTTTTTCCGACACTGTTTCCGCCCACCCAGAAGAACCAGATTTGGCACCAAGATGACGTACTATAGTCTAAATTATACGCATTTGTAATGACGTCACTAGGTGAGGAAAAAACGTATGGCGTAGATATTTTTGCCAATCAATGTTTTTTTGATTGACAGTGACGGATACTTCACATAACCAATTACCTACATATTTAAATCATAGACACTACTTTTATTATTTAAGTTTATTGTCACCGCTGTTTATAATATACTAAACAAAGATAAACAAAAATGACGTCATTATAAATGGGTCTAATTTGAAGTATACCACATCTTTTTTATGTGTAAAGCGCAAAAGTCAGGTTTGTGTTCTAATTATTTTTTTTTTTACAGCTAGGGATTTTAAATAAAACGGTTTAACCTCAAACTATTCATCCTTTTCAAATGTCTCTTTGTTGCTTGGTAAGCCCAGTATTAAGTGTGAGACAAGTCGGTGCATAAATAGGATAATCCGACCTAGGAACCCTCAAAGTTTTAAAAATATCGGGTTTTTCACTTTTTTTCAGTTTAATTCAAAAATTATATTTAATGACTTTATATTACGCTAAGTTATAAGTTTGGGACCAAACGGGTTATATATATTTAAAGGAAAATCCGCCATTTTACATCAGGTATTTAAACTTTTTGTAATAAAAAGATATTACATTATATTGTTACCGGAACACACTATAAACCTACTAAATTTTCAGTCTCTAGCTTAAAAAGTAGATTAAAAAGTTGTCACAAGAGTTGAAACAAGGAGAGGTATGCATTAACAAATAAACTATTCAACAATTTGTAACATCTTAATTTTGTCATTACATTATTTTTATTTTTGGGCAGAAAAATGCATTAATAATTGTTTATTTAATTAATGATTTGATGTTTTAGTTATATAAAGTTCTCATTATACCGAGGGATTGGAAGGTCCGTTTCTTCCTGGCGTCCAAATTATTTTTAGCTTTGATTTAATTACTAATTAATGTTTTCGTAGACCCCGACAACACTCTCGAAACTCTGAGCTAGGGCAAAAACCCATTGTTGCACACTACAGCTTTATGTAGCTAAAAACATCACTGTGAATCTTTGAAAATATTGTTAATGTTGTATAGAAAATTAGATATAACTTGCCTTTAACATTATAGTTTTCATATGGTGATCACGTGGTGGTACATCATGTTAGCTCCCGCTAAATTTCGCGGTTGTTTTTAAAATTTTAAAACCACACAATTGGATGACGGACAGAGTACATTTTCCGCGCATTGGACATGCGCACCAAGAATCAGTGAGATCCTTTTCTACCGCCTCGAGAAAATGGCGTGTTAATTTCTTTCTCCAACTATTACAAATTTCTACACTTGAAAGTGCTCGATTTTGGTGTACTGAAGCATAGAACTGGAAACTTCAGCCCTTCAGCTACGTGGTGCCATCATTAGATCCAGAAAGGGGCCCCTGGAACGTGGAGAAATTGGCTGCAAACTGGTGAGTGCTTTGTTTCTGATTTCCGTTGTGTGGTAACAGCAATTAACCTATGGACCTTAATTATTTCGTGATTTCATATCAATATATTTATGTTTGTTCGCGCTTTCATTTAATAAAATATATACAGTTCATTGCAGTTATCGTTTTTCTAACTGCGGGCAAACATAAAGTGTTCCTTCGACCCGAATTATTTAAATTTACTCCATACGACGGTATTAATAAGTCGGCCATTTTCACATTTTTGCCGAGATCACACGGCCCTGAATTTTGTCAATCGTATTGAACCGAGAGCGATTTTCGTTCGACCTTCGGTTTCGGCGCAGTTCACCTGTTTTCGGTCCGCTGCTATGGTAACGCAGGGTCTACCGCGTGGTCATTTCAGTAAACAAAAATCGAGAAGCAATCAAAACAAACAAACACAATTTCTGTGATTAGATTTGTTCCATACCATTTCGATATTAAAACATTTTTCATCAATTGCGATAAATTAGTGCATATTTTCGACAATTTGTCATTTTTCTATTTCAGAAGCATTAATTTAGCGTTAATTGTATATTTACCGACAATTTCGTCATTTCAAAGGTAAAATCATGTCTATCAAAAAAGCCGTGCAAAAACGCAAGGGTTTTTTATCTGCGATCACCGAGTGTTATGTGTTTTCACAAACCGCGGCAACGGACGCAAAAGCGAGAAACGAGTTTCAAGTGAGGTATTCCGATTTGGATGAAACCTTCGATAAATGCATGCTGGCATATAATGATGTCATTATGTTGATAGACGACTCGGACGACAAGGAGTTTAAAACGCAGGATGCGATCCTTTCAGAAGCTCGTAAATATTTTTATGCGTGTAAAGGGGTTTACTCTGAAATATTTCCGGTTGAGGCCCCATCCTTTTCGGGATCATATGTTCGACAAAACGAAACTCCAAAACTCAGAGTTAGGTATTCCCATATTTCGAGGTGATAAAAAATTATGGCCAAGCTTTTTCGATCTTTTTAATAACATTA
The DNA here is from genome assembly GCA_963576565.1 of Aspidapion aeneum. Classification (NCBI taxonomy): domain Eukaryota; kingdom Metazoa; phylum Arthropoda; class Insecta; order Coleoptera; family Brentidae; genus Aspidapion; species Aspidapion aeneum. The sequence goes on along the minus strand of OY755042.1, from coordinate 66,471,464 downwards.
TAGATCAAAATCAAAGTCTAAGTAACGTTTGAAAACTTCAATATTTATTTTCATATCTCGAGGATGAGCCTTTAAAATTGATATCAGGGATTAGCTTATCTGATCAAAATTATAAAATTGCTTACGACAAATTAGTCAATAGATATCAAAACAAGCGAGACCTCGCAAATGATGCTTTAAGCACAATTATGAACTCTACATTAAAAAACGAGTCAGCTAAAGAATTGCGTAATTTAATTGACACCTTTTCAGAATCCCTAGAAATTTTAAAATCACTTAGCTTTGACGTTGACAGTTGGGACTTTATTATCTTTTTCATTCTGTTAGAAAAATTGGATATTCCGACGCGTTCAAATTTCGAAATGAGTCACGCCAATACTAATACCGAAATTCCCACTTTTCAGTCACTTTTTCAATTTCTAGAAAAAAAATGTAAAGTTTTGGAATCACTTCCTCAATCAACAGCACCCAAAAAGGTGCCTACCTATCAAAAATCAAATTCTATGCCAAATCAGTTTGGGCAAAAGCCTACCTATAAATCACCCAATTCGCCTTTTATAGGACTGGCTGGCACCTCAACTAATTCAAGTACGGGAATAAAATGTTTCCGGTGTAATCAAGGTCACGTGCTTTCGAAATGTCAAACATTTCTTGACCTCTCGCCTATCGAGCCCCTATCTTTCGTCAAGCAGAAAAAATTATGTCTAGCGTGTTTTCATCCCTCGCATGGGGTAGACACGTGCAAATCAAAATATTCATGCAGGACTTGCAATAGTAAAAGGCTCAGGCTTTAACTCATATCTTAGAAACTAATAAAGAGTCTGGAAGCCAAGATACTAGTCCTGTCATTCACACACCACCTGTCAATAATCTTCATGTGTCATTAAATACCTCAGGACCTTCAGGTACCTTTCTTTTATGCACCGCCATAATAGATGTTATGGACGGTTGCGGAAATTTTCAACCTGTAAGGGCACTGCTTGATTCTGGATCACAGAGAGGATTCATCAGTGAAAAGTGTATTCAGCGTCTTAATCTCCCTAGGCGAAGTTACACTTCTCTTACCTCCAAAGGGCTCGTTCAATGTCACATTAAGCCACAAGGACAGGTCAATCCTTTACTTAATTTTGAAGCAATTGTTGTTCCACAACTATGTTCCAATATGCCTACATTCACTTTAAACGATAATCAGTGGAAACACTTGGAAAACCTTAAACTTGCCGACCCATCTTATTTCAAATCTAGACCTGTGGACCTAGTTATTGGTTGCGAGCTATTCGCACAGATATTCAAGGAGGGCAGGGTTCTTGGACAAATAGGGCAACCTTCAGCCCTTGAAACCATCTTTGGCTGGGTCGTCATGGGAAAAGTTGACGGAAGTAGGTAATCTTACGGAACGAACCAGTTGTTTTTTAACGAGTCATTCACCTCCTTTGGAGGTCATTATCCCTAGGTTTTGGGAAATCGAACATTTGCCTAAAAAACAAATCTTATCAAAGGAAGAAAAACAAGCGGAATCAATTTTTACTGCGAGTGTCGTACGGCAACCGAGCGGTAGATTCATGGTAGATCTTCCGTTTAAAGATCAAATAAACCCTGACCTAGGAAATACTTATCCGCAAGCTTATCGTAGATTTTTACTTCTAGAAAATAGATTACTAAAAAATCCTGATCTGTACACTGCCTATTCAAGTTTCGTGCAAGACTATATCGATTCTAATCATATGAGTCTAGTTTTATCTAGTCAACCAAAAGTCGACGTATCATGTTTTTTGGCACATCATTGCGTACTAAAGCCGGAAAGCTTAAGTACAAAATTAAGGGTAGTCTGGGATTGTTCGGCCGTCACCCCAAAAAATATTAGTCTCAATGACGTTGTTATCTGGACCGAAACTTCAAAAGGATATTGCTTCTTTACTCCTTACGTTTTGTCTTAATCCTATTGCCTACATTGCTGATATCAAACAGATGTTCCGTCAAGTCCTTATCAATCCTTATCACCGTCCTTATCAAAGGATATTGTGTAGGTTTTCCCCACAGGACCCACTTTCAGTGTGGGAACTTTCTACTGTCACTTTTGGCATGACATGCTCACCTTTTCTAGCCATGCGTACATTAAATGAGCTGGCAGAGAGGGTAAAGGAACGTTTTCCTATGGCTAGTAGTGTTCTAAAAACGTCAATTTACATCGACGATATCTTGGGAACTAGTCCTTCGCTTTCTAAAGCCCTTGCCCTACAGATGGAACTCAATGATTTGTTGAAGTCGGGAGGATTTGAACTTAAAAAATGGGCAAGCAATTGTCCTGAGTTATTGGCAACATTGCCAGAATCCGATCGTCAAATGCCTCTCTCTTTTGACAAGGATGAACCACACTTTATCAAAGTTTTAGGCTTTCAATGACATCCAAAAAACGACATTTTTTCTTATCAATGCCGAATGAAGGACAAACCCCCAACTAAACGTTCTATTTTATCTATCATAGGAACAATCTTCGATCCCTTAGGTTTTCTTTGTCCCTTGTTGCTACAAGCAAAATTTAATTTGCAACAGTTGTGGATATCGAAAATAGGCTGGGACGAAGAACCAGATTCTTCTATCATCGACTCTTGGAACAAACTTCGTTCTGAATTCCCGCTTCTTTCCAATTTTCAATTACCCCGACAAATCAAACTGTCAAAAACCAATACCTGTCAAATCATCGGCTTCTGTGACGCTTCAATTCGAGGTTACGCAGGCGTCGTATATTTTCGTGTAGAAGAGGAAAGCAATATATCTGTTTCTCTCATATCTCCAAAATCTAGGGTCGCGCCTATAAAGTCACAAACTTTGGCTAGGCTAGAACTCCTAGGCGCATTTCTTTTAAGCGAATTAATTGACTTCGTTTTATCTAGCTATGAAGGAAAATTAACTTTTACAAATATCGTTACTTTCTGCGATTCGCAAGTCGTATTGCACTGGCTTTCATCCCCTCCTAATCGCTGGCAAACCTTTGTTGGAAATCGAGTCAGTAGAATCCAAGAAATCATTCCCTCTGCTTTAAATGCAGCCGATATTGCGTCACGAGGGGCCACCCCCTCACAGCTCATTTCACATGACATGTGGTGGAACGCACCGTCGTTTTTGTGGTCTCCCGAAAACGAATGTGTTCATAAATCAAAAATGCCGATTGATTTCGGAGATATTAATCTGGAGGAAAAGCCAAAGGTCTGTTGCAATGCGATAATTGACGTTAACTTCTTAGATCAGCTTCTTATCAAATATTCATCTATATCAAAAATTCAACGTATCATTTGTTATGTCCTTCGAATAGTTAACCTTTTTCAAAACCATTCCTATCAAAAACCCACTAATCCACCGGATCAAAAAATTATTTTTGAAAATATTGTTTTTCCTACCACCGGTGAGATGCAAAGTGCGTTATACCTTCTTATCAAACGCGTTCAAGGTTCTTGCTTTTCTGAGCTTTTTTCCGCGTTATCTAAGGATAAACCAATACCGAAACCTTTTCGAAAACTTTCACCTTTTCTTGATTAAAATAATATCATTAATGTCGGTAGCAGATTACAAAAATCTGACCTTTTGTCTTATTCTGCAAAACACCCCGTCTTCCTTTCGAGTAACCATCGTTTAACTACTCTTCTTATCGAGTCCACTCATCGACAATACCTTCATCCTGGGTTTAAAACATTGCATAATCTGCTTATACAGCAATTTTGGATATTATCTGCCAGACGGGCAATTCAAAGAACCATATCCAAGTGCTTGCAATGTTTTAGAATCAACCCTAAACCCTATAGACCGCCCATAATGAGTTCTCTTCCCGCTCATCGAATCAATCAACTTAAACCTTTTTCGAGTGTAGCTATCGAATTTTGTGGACCTTTCTTTGTGATTCCTCATCGTTACCGTTGTTGTAAAGCTTTCAAATCGTATGTCTGTGTGTTTGTCTGTACGGCCACACATTGCGTGCATTTGGAATTAACCATGGAACTGTCCACAGAAGGGTTTGTAGGTGCATTCCATCGATTCATTTCCAGACGTGGAAGCGTGACGCAATGCTGGTCAGAACAGGGCAGTAATTTTATAGGGTTTCGTAACCAATTACTTGATTACGCAAGAAGTGCGTCCACCAGACTTTCTATTCGTTGGCATCTGGGACCTCCTCTCAGTCCACATTTCAATGGCCTGGCAGAAGCTGGCGTCAAAAGTTTTAAAACTCACCTGGTTTGAGTAGTCGGCCACCAGAAGTTGTCCATCATGGAAATGTCCACCCTTACATGTCGCATAGAAGCCGTACTTAATAGTCGCCCTTTATCTCCTGCCTCTTCAGACACACACGATCTTCAACCTCTTACCCCTGGGCATTTTTTGACCCTTGAACCCCTTAATTCAGAAATTCCGGAGTCAGATTTGTCCGAGGTTCCCCTAAATCGGCTCTCGAGATGGCAACTAATCCAAAAACTACATAATCCCCCCAAATATCAAATTAAATGATTTGGTAATCATAAGCGTGTAGCGACGGTACGAACGGCTACCGGTGTTTACTTTTTTTTATTTTTTATTTATCAAACACACTGTGTTTTTTTTTATTACAATCTAGTCAGTAAGACTAATTAGCAATTTTGTTTTAACTTAATTTACTAGAAAAGTCAGATTTAAACTTAGGGTTCACTCAACAGTTCTCCCCGCTTTGTTTAGTCTGTAACTCACAATTGTGTTGTGTTTATAGCATTATTTTGTTTTATGTGTAATTCACTTAGTTTACTAGCTCAAACGGCTTCACTCTTTTTAGTCTTCGAACTAGCATAGTATTGTCTAGAAGCTGAATTGCTTCCACATTCACATGCCGATGGAGTCTATCTTCATGGCTTTTTGCGTACTTTTTTATAGTCTCTGCTACAGTTTCGATTTTTAGATCTCGATGAAGGTCACTATTTCGAACGTACCAAGGTGCATTCACAATGTTTCTTAATACTTTATTTTGAAATCTCTGTACAACTAGAATGTTACTCTCTTTAGCACAACCCCATAGTTGAATACCATATGTCCATACTGGTTTCAGTATTTGTCTATAAAGCAGTAACTTATTATGAATTGTTAAATTGGACTTCCTTCCAATTAGCCAGTTCATTTTTCTATACCTTATCTCAAGTTCTTCTTTTTTTTTTCTTAACATGTGCTTTCCAGCGCAATTTGGCATCAAGTGTCATACCTAGATATTTTGCCTGATTCGAATATGGTACTTGTACTGTACTGTGCCTCTTACCGAATTAAAAGTAATTTTAATTTTTTCTACCTATTTTTTGTTTGTTTGTTTTGCCTTTTTCGGGTTTTCGTTATCTCTAAATGAACTTACGATACTTATCTGTTTTCCATTCATTTATATTTATCGGTCGATCATTTTTTCTTATATCTATATCTGTCCGGTTGATATTCTAAAATTGTGTGTTTTGGAGGGCAGTTATGTTAGCTCCTGCTAAATTTCGCGGTTGTTTTTAAAATTTTAAGACCACACAATTGGATGACGGACAGAGTACATTTTCCGCGCATTGGACATGCGCACCAAGAGTCAGTGAGATCCTTTTCTTCCGCCTCGAGAAAATGGCGTGTTAATTTATTTCTCCAACTATGACAAATTTCTACACTTGAAAGTGCTCGATTTTGGTGTACTGAAGCATAGAACTGGACGTGGTGCCATCATTTGATCCAGAAAGGGGCCCCTGGAACGTGGAGAAATTGGCTGAAAACTGGTGAGTGCTTTGTTTCTGATTTCCGTTGTGTGGTAACAGCAATTAACCTATGGACCTTAATTATTTCGTGATTTCATATCAATATATTTATGTTTGTTCGCGCTTTCATTTAATAAAATATATACAGTCCATTGCAGTTATCGTTTTTCTAACTGCGGGCAAACACATCATTTCATAAGTTCGTTATTTCTGAATAACTCCTTTATCAAAATTAACCTTTCTTGCTAAAATCCATTGGAGGAATCTCTAGTGATTGTTTTGGTACTATTGGTATCCTTCTAGCACTTGTCTATTATTTTCTATTAGACCTAGAAAATATGCTTTGTTGTATGACATTGCTAATGGCTATATCAGTATAAATTCACTATTATTTTCAAACCTACCTCATTTTGGTAATCTTAAGTATATTACATGGCTGTAGTACATCCTCCTGGTTGTGTCTATGATTTCTCTATGATCTAGTTTGGTCTAGGATTCCTAAAATAATAGATGATGTTGATCATTATGAATATATTAATTTATTGCCTTGTATATTGTATTGTTTTGTACTTACTTGATATTATTACATTGATTCCATCCTATTTATTGTTCATCTTGGTTTATCTAGTCTCCTAGTTAATCATCTGGTCTATTTTTCCTATTTTTCTAGCTCACATTGTACATCAGTGCAGTGCCTACTATTTAATTATTTTCTAACGATTCCTTAGTAATCTATGAAAATTCTTTGCTACTCTAGGATCTAGTGGTCTATGAGCAGTCTATTCCTAGTTCAATACCTACGAAATAGAAGAAGATAGATGATTTTTCGTCTATTTTATTTTACTATTATTTTTGGATGTTGTCAAAAACATTACTTACTGTGGAGGCGTAATCTTTCCTTTTTACTCTGTTCACAGAACATTTTCCTTTGGCACATACTGCTTTCCAGTAATTTCATTTATTTTTAGACTAAAATTTTGACGTCTATGCCAGCGTTGCCGTACTTATTTTATTTTCTTGTTCTCTCGGGAGTGAATAAATATAGTTAACTTTTGTAAATTAGTAGTGTATATTATTTTTCTTATTTTCAGTTCTAATTACGGTAATTAATTAATGAATTATTATTAGTGGTACTCAATCCAGAAAATATTGATTATTATTATTTTTGGATTTAAGATTATGATAAAAACCTCTCAAATTTTCTATTAAGATTTTTGATTTAGACATGCGACAGCATCGCTTCTGACGTTGACGTTACTGTCGTAATTATCTGCAATGCAGTTAATTCACTTTCCCGATTTGTGGACTTCTTCCAAAATGACTCCACCGAATGAGGTTGTCTCTTTCTGTGTGGGTTAGATAAAGATAGAAGTATTATTTTATGATTCAGTTCTGATCTGACATGTTTGATTAGTTTGGTCATTTTTGGAGTGTGTGCACATCCGCGCAGTCGCAATAGCTCCCTCTCGGCAAAGAGTTGCTGTGTGTCCGACGTTCGTAAAAGTCACAGCGTTTGATTGGTTTTAATTTTGTTATGGTAATTTTTAATTAATTATTTTTACCCGTTTTGATGGGGATTTTTGCCAATTCATTCTTTCATTGTGAAGATTTTGTAGTTACCCGTAGATGGTATGTTTTCTTCACAATATCTCTGTAAAGAGGATTTTAGACTCAAAACGAACGTCGTAGTGCCGACAGCCATTTTGCGGCAAAGACGAAGCTTGTGACCCTTGAACATCACAAAAGGTAAATTAATATTTTATTATTTATAATAGGCTACACTTCTCATGTGACCCACAAAAAATTGTAGCTGATCTACAAAAACAAGGTTTTAAGGCACTGGAGGCCAGCAACAAACTTAAATGGAGAACAAGACAACCTCTTAACATGTTTATGCTCACATTTAGCCACGATGAAGATATCAACAAAATTTTTGAAATTTCCAGTATCCTTGGGATTGAAGTGGAAATAAAAGCACTAAAAACCTCAAAATTAGTCCCTCAATGCAAAAGATGTCAATCTTATGGACACACGCAAAAATATTGCGCTAAAGAACCACGTTGCGTAAAATGCACGGGGAAACATCTTACTGTAGAATGCCCCAAACCAAAAGAATCTGAGCCAAAATGCATCCACTGTGGAGGCAAGCATCCTGCTAACTACAGAGGATGCCTTGTTGCTAAAGAAATACAAAAATTAAAAAATGAACCTAAGAAACCGAATCTCATACCAAACGTGAGTACAAATAGACAAAACCAACAGACAAGAAACACAGTCACACAAAACTCTGTGACAAGGACATACAGCCAAGTAGCAGCGACAGCTACTATACCTGATATTAATATCAGTAGTCAAAATACTATGGAACAAACACTACAATTAATTTTGGAGAAATTGAACAAACTTGATGATAGATTAACTAAACTAGAAAGTAGCAATAACGGAGCTACCAATATGCCTCAAAATGGTCAGTAATCTTAGAATCCTAGCTTGGAATGCCAATGGTCTCTTGCAACATCAGCAAGACTTACAAGTTATTCTAGACAGAAAAAATTGACGTCTGTCTTGTGTCAGAAACGAATTTCACTAACCAGTCTTACATTAAATTTAAAGGTTATAAAGTGTATCATACAACTCACCCTAGCAATACTGCACATGGGGGAAGTGCTGTAATAATTAAAGAAAATATATCACACTATGAGGAGATGGGATATAAAACCATAGAGATTCAAGCTACATTAGTAAGTGTAAAAACCAAAACATATACATTAGTCATAAGTGCTGTCTATATACCACCAAGGCACTTACTAAAGAAAAATCAATATCTTAATTTTCTCAGAAAATTAGGAAACCGTTTTATAATTGGAGGTGACTTTAATGCAAAAAATACCTACTGGGGATCTAGACTGACGAATTCTAAAGGAAAATAACTTTTGCAAGCTATTAGTGAATATCAATGTGAACCGATATCAACTGGTAAGCCCACATACTATCCAACAGATCCAGGAAAAATTCCAGATCTAATTGATTTTTTTATAATAAAAAATATATCTTTAAGTTTTGTAGATATAGAAGAAAGTTTTGATTTACACTCAGATCATTCACCTATTATTCTAACTCTTAGTAAAAACATAATAAAGAAAGAAGCAAATATCTCACTAGTTAATAAACTGACTGACTGGATTAGTTTTAAACAAAGTCTGTCAGAAAAATAAACCTATCAGTACCATTGCAAACGCCAGAACAAATCGATAAAGAAGTTGAATATTTTGTTACAAATATTCAACAAGCAGCTTGGGAAAACATGAATGAACCAAAGAGAATTTTTAAGGGAAAAAACTATCCAAAGGAAATTAGAGACCTTATATTGGAAAAAAGGAAACTAAGAAGAAAGTGGCAGCAAAGCCGTGATCCTCGGGACAAAACAAATCTCAACAACATGACGCAGCGCATTAGGCAAGAAATTCTACTAATAAAAAATGAATCAATTAACCATTTTCTTAATGAACTTACAGATGATAAAAATACCGACTATTCCCTTTGGAAAGCAACCAAAGATTTTAAAAGACCAATTATCCAAATTCCACCCATACGAAAATCTAACAACCAGTGGGCAAGGAGCAACGAAGAAAAAGCAGATATTTTTGTCATTTAGAAAAAACATTTCAGCCCCACAAAGCACCAGATGAACACTTTCATTTAAATGAACCCCATCAAATCGAAGACCATATTAAGCTTACATCACCAAAAGAAATATTAACAGAAATCTTATTAACGGGGTAGTCATAAAAGAACTCCCCAGAAAAGCTATCGTAAAACTATGTAACCTAATTAATGCGCCTTTTAGGCTTAGGTATGTACAGTCGGGGACTTTTTAAATTGCCGGTGTATTTTTTTCTGTCAAAATGTATAATATAAAGATAATAGAAAAAATATATTTTTATAATATGTATGTATAAAGAGAGAGGTAAGGTTTACTATTTTTTTGGTTTGGTTCAAAATGGGTTTTTTTATTTCAAATAGGATTCATTTTTATTTCCGAGCGCGGCCAATTAAAAAGTCCCCGACTGTACCTAAACTGTGGAAAGTTGCAGAAGTTATCATGATTCCAAAACCGGGAAAACCACTCCATGACGTGTCATCTTACAGGCCAATATCTTTGCTGCCAATTATATCCAAGCTCTATGAAAAATTATTGCTTAAAAGAATAAAACCCATCATAGAAAGACAAGAAATTATTCCGTCTCATCAATTTGGTTTTCGAGACAAGCATTCCACGATAGATCAAATACACAGTTTTTCTAAATGTAGCACAAGCATTTGACAAAGTGTGGCATGAAGGCCTTAATTTTAAACTAAAACGGTTTCTGCCAAAACAATATTCGGATATTTTGGAATCATACATATCTGATAGACATTTTAGAGTAAAACAGGAAGACTCATACTCAAATTTAAGAGAAATTCAAGCAGGCGTGCCCCAGGGTAGCGTACTAGGCCCATATCTATACTTATTATTCACTTGTGATATCCCAAAGCCAGAAAATTGCCACTTAGCAACATTTGCCGATGAAACTGGTTTATTGACGGTAGAAAAATCTATTGAAAAATGCATAGAAAAACTTCAGAATGCAGTCACCCAAGTTCACAGTTGGACCACAAAGTGGCGAATAAAATTAAATGAAACCAAATCAATTCATGTTGATTTTACATACAAAAATATAAATCACATACAAATTACAATTAACAACAGTCCCGTACCATATTCAAATCAGGCAAAATATCTAGGTATGACACTTGATGCCAAATTGCGCTGGAAAGCACATGTTAAGAAAAAAAAAGAAGAACTTGAGATAAGGTATAGAAAAATGAACTGGCTAATTGGAAGAAAGTCCAATTTAACAATTCATAATAAGTTACTGCTTTATAGACAAATACTGAAACCAGTATGGACATATGGTATTCAACTATGGGGTTGTGCTAAAGAGAGTAACATTCTAGTTGTACAGAGATTTCAAAATAAAGTATTAAGAAACATTGTGAATGCACCTTGGTACGTTCGAAATAGTTACCTTCATCGAGATCTAAAAATCGAAACTGTAGCACAGACTATAAAAAAGTACGCAAAAAGCCATGAAGATAGACTCCATCGGCATGTGAATGTGGAAGCAATTCAGCTTCTAGACAATACTATGCTAGTTCGAAGACTAAAAAGAGTGAAGCCGTTTGAGCTAGTAAACTAAGTGAATTACACATAAAACAAAATAATGTTATAAACACAACACAATTGTGAGTTACAGACTAAACAAAGCGGGGAGAACTGTTGAGTGCACCCTAAGTTTAAATCTGACTTTTCTAGTAAATTAAGTTAAAACAAAATTGCTAATTAGTCTTACTGACTAGATTGTAATACAATAAACACAGTGTGTTTGACAAATAAAAATAAAAAAAATATTTTATTAAATATTGCATCTTATTTTGCCTTTTTATTAATGATTTTGCTCAATATAATTTTATTTACGGTAATTTATAATAATTTTCCGGTGCAAAGAAGAAAATTATTGCGCAATTTCTTAATAACCACGTGTTTAAGAGACAATTTTTCCGTCAAATTAATAATATTCTGCTCGATTTTACAAAGATTGGTAATTTTTAAGACCGAAATTATTGCCATTTATTCATAAATTTAAATAAAATTGGTAGTTTTCTTAATTTAAATTTAATTACATAAAATATTAAATTAAAATAGAAATTCTTAATATAATTAAACATAAAATTGGTACTTTCTTTTTGAATAAAAAAAAATATACATTATTCTAAAAATAAGTAAAAGAACTAAATAAATCTTTATTTTCAATTCTCTATTATAAATAAAAAAAAACTAATTAAAACTTGATTCTTATTCTTAAAAATAAAACTAAATAAATAACTAACAGAAGATGCTTTATTTATTGAAATTCGTTTTCTACAAAAGTTGAACTTTTGTAGGGTTCCAAATTCCGGTCCAAATTCAAATTCTGGTCCAAATCCAAAGCTGGGTCCAAAGTCCAAATCTGAGTCCAAATTTATGGTCCGAATTCACGTTTCACTTACGCTTCGGTTCCACATTCTAGTACCAAATCTACAGTCCGAATCTACTGTTCAAATTGAAATGCTGCTGATCTGGTTTAGGAGCTGTGGTTTGCTCAGGTGACTTCAAAGAAAATAAAACAAGGTAAAAACTTTACATAGCGTCCGATAATGACTGAATGACAAGAAAAAATCATAATTATTAATCAAAATTACATGTGTCTTATATCACTTCAAACATTCAAAAAGTGGCTGGTAATTATATAATCACTCAATAAAATTAAAAATTATATACAAAGAGGATATATATAATTCCAAAACCAAAATTGTTCGAAAACTGGAAGTTAACCTCACATTACTCCCACCTGAAAAACATTGTAAAACTGTTGCAATTGTTTTTCACAAAATAGTTTTTAAAATCTGAATGGTTTTTTCGAAACTCTACCACTTCGCGTAGTTACGGAGTCGGGTGCTCTGCTTTCACTTATCACTCCCGCACTAGTATCATCTTCCTTGACATCATTTAAAATGAATTCTTCCAACATAGGAATATTTTCTTGTCGTCTTCTTTTTATAGCTTCATTAGTATCAGGATCGAAACATTCTAGAGGATACAATTTCTGCACTGGTCGAAGAAACTGGCCATTCTTTGTTTGAATTCTTACTAGTCGAACAATACCATCTCTTCCTGGCAAAAGCTCAATTACACGTCCCATTGGCCAATCTAAACGTTTCTGATTATCATTTCCAATCAAAACGATTTCACCCAAAGAAACACTTCTAGATGGGTTTTTGTTTGAAATGATTTTCAGCTGTCCTAAATATTCATTTCTGAATCGACGTCTAAGGTCATCTTTAAGTTTTTGCGTAAATTTTAATTTACGGCAAAGTGATTGTCTATCTATTTCATCACAATCAGGCATACCATAACTGTTATTTAAGTCCGCTAAGAACATAGCTGGTGTCAAGGCAACTAAATCCGCTGGATCATTGGATAAGTATGTAATTGGCCGATTATTAATTATGGCTTCGCACTCGCAAATCATAGTAACCATTTCTTCATAATCCAGTGATGCTCGACCCAGTACTTTTCTTAGTAAGTTCTTTACAACAGCAACTAAACGTTCCCAAAAACCACCCCACCACGAGGCTGTCGGAGGGTTAAATCGCCAAGTAATTCGCAATTTCTTAATAACCACGTGTTTAAGAGACAATTTTTCCGTCAAATTAATAATTTTCTGCTCGATTTTAAGATTGGTAATTTTTAAGACCGAAATTATTGCCATTTATTCATAAATTTAAATAAAATTGGTAGTTTTCTTAATTTAAATTTAATTACATAAAATATTAAATTAAAATAGAACTTCTTAATATAATTAAACATAAAATTGGTACTTTCTTTTTGAATAAAAAAAAATTATACATTATTCTAGAAATAAGTAAAATAACTAAATAAATCTTTATTTTCAATTCTCTATTATAAATAAAAAAAACTAATTAAAACTTAATTCTTATTCTTAAAAATAAAACTAAATAAATAACTAACAGAAGATGCTTTATTTATTGAAATTCGTTTTCGACAAAAGTTGAACTTTTGTAGGGTTCCAAATTCCGGTCCAAATTCAAATTCTGATCCAAATCCAAAGCTGGGTCCAAAGTCCAAATCTGAGTCCAAATTTATGGTCCGAATTCACGTTTCACTTACGCTTCGGTTCCACATTCTGGTACCAAATCTACAGTCCGAATCTAAAAAATTGAAATGCTGCTGATCTGGTTTAGGAGCTGTGGTTTGCTCAGGTGACTTCAAAGAAAATAAAACAAGGTGAAAACTTTACATAGCGTCCGATAATAACTGAACCCCTTTTTTAATATGACTGAATTTAATTTTTAATTATATCTGCCTTACATATGAATTATTCTTGCTCATTATTATTTTTTTACTGTAAACTAAAGAGTGATCACTCCGCAGGTACTCCATTATAAAAAACACATTATAGGTACCTTAAATTTTTATATTAAGATTTATAACATCTATTTAAATCAAAAAATGTGAATGCGCTTATCTTAGTTTTTTATATTTTGGTATTAAAAATACGACGTCCTTGAGTTGTAAATATACTTGACCAATTTTTTTTTATTATATGCTATTGGAAAAACCGATCTTCATGTCTTGTAATTATATTCTACCCCAAGTGTTTGGTTTAATTTTAAATAATGATCAATAAATTAATTAATATTAATTTTTAAATACTGGGTTGCGCAAGCAAAAAAGTGTGTAACAAATTGAAGTAACGCACACCATGTTTTGACCCAAGTTCGAATGTAAATTACTAATTTAGTTGTTGAAAATGTTTGCTTTTGATAGGCTCATCAAACCTTTCTTCAATTGTAGTTTAGAGGAATACAGGTAATTTTGTGGCAGCTGCAAAACACAAGGACAAATTTTGCATGACTCTTTTTTAAATCTTTAAATAACACTTACTCATAGACAAACTTAATCGTCATTTAAGAAAATTTTCTTAGTTTGCAAAAATCAAAATAGACTAGGTTCTTTTGGCTCTAGTCTAATTATACTTTTACTGTTGCTAGGTCAGGCAGGACACGGCACTTGTAATAAGGCAGAGGTTGGGTAATGTTAAGAATTCTCTTAATATAGACTCTGGAAATCGATAGTAACGGGACTCAAGATAGGGAGCGTCAACATAGTGAGACTGGTGACTGTCAATATGCTAGTCAGAATGCTTTTTTAGAAAATCTATTGCAGAAAATGACTTAACCCTAGTAAAAAATTGTTTTTTACAAACACATATAAGAATCGGCAGAAATCTATAATTAATGACAGCACCGAAGGACTTTCTTTATCCTATCAAAACTGTCGTGGATAAAAAACTAAACTATATATTCTACAATTTAACCTTTTAAATAACAACTATAATGTAATGGCCTTGACAGAGACCTGGCTTTATGATAAAATTTATACATCAGCATTTTGCCCAAATGGTATGATTACGTTTAAGAAAGAGAGAAACAGTTTACAGTACTTTTAGCTTTAAAGAATACTTTTAGTATTGTAAAATATAAGGTTTTTGATGACGATCAAGATGCTATTTGTTTACAAATTGGTCTAATCAATAATGGATTTTTATATTTAATTTTAGTTTACATTATACCTAAGAGTCCTCTAGACGTATATGATGTAAGGTGAATTCAAATTTTATTATAATAAGTGATTTTAGTAAGCCAGATTATGTAAAACGAGTCCTCGACAAATAAGATGGTAAGCCATTTAAGGGGCTTACACCCACAATAGACCCACTGGTGGTCGCAGTGGAAGGGCTGCAAGGCCCACTCACATATGATTCATCAAGGGGCTTTCTGGCATTTAACAATCTTTGTCAATTTAATAATATTAGGAACATCAATAATCTATTACTTGATCTTGTTTTTGGGTCTTTTAATAACATATCTGTTGGACAAATTGACAAACAAATGGTGCCTACAGATAACAACCATGTTTGGATATTAGACTGTCAGTAAAAACATCGCAAAAGAACTGCAAATTAGCGCCAACAACTAAGTTTAATTTTTAAAAAAGCCAATTTTCTACTAATGTATGAGCTTCTTAGGCAACAAGTCTGGGATGATATATCAAGCTTCACCAATGCAAACCTGGCACTTGGCTTTCTTTCTATAAAATGATATACAATTTATTTAAAAAGTGTGTAACTAGATCAACTCAGAAAGGTAAAAACTACCCAACTTGGTTTAACTATGAAATAATTAAACTACTTCAATAAAAACATACTTGTTTTCTAAAATCGCGAAAATACATGTCTCAGTTGTAGAAATCCACATACTACATTCGAACTTGGGTCGAAAAATGAGATGGATCACTTAAATTGTTGAGTTTAAAAAGTGGAGTTTTTCTTTCCTACTAGTCTTTATTGCCTGCAGTGAAATTTTTTAAAACAGAACTTGTTCGATTCTGTAAAAAAATTTTTCTATGTAATGCATTATGATAAATGGTTCAATTTATAAAAGATTGGTTTAGTTCTGATCTGAAGTACAGTTATGAGCTTCGGTGAAGTTGAGACAACCATTTTTTTAGTAAAATATAACCAAAACAGCAGCTTGACTGGGACATAACCCGTATGTCTTGTTTAAACATTATGTATAGCGATTAAGGACTGGCACTAACCTGTTATAATCCGGGGCTATGGGCATCCTAGATTGATGTTGAGGCGTGGTTGACTGACTTTGCTGTGGCGAGTGCTCAAACGGTGTCCGATTGCCGCTTGTGGGGGTCACAGAAGGTGCGTTTACTTGTTGAGTCGTAGGACTGAAGTTGAGGCCACCTAGGTTGCCTGATATCAAAGACTATTTAGTTTTATTTGAGAACACAATGCACAAAGTCAAGTCTTGGCAATTTGGCTACAATATTAAAGGGACAGGTTGGATCCCCGTTTACTAAGGTCAAGCAGATAATTAGCATGCGGAAGAATTTGCCTTTAGTGAGGATCGACGGAGGATGTCTTTAATCTGGGGGCACGGCAGTCCCCCGCCAAGTTCGCGTAAACAGCTGTATCATCTTTTCTTAAAGCATTTCAGCCCATATTGGACCTATCTAAAACTCTTCGGAATAAGGTACGAAATTCAAACTTTTCACAGTCGTAGATCTTCATGGAGTTTACAACTCCTCCAAGTTTCATGGACTTCCATAAAGTAATAAAATAGTTACGAAATATAAAAAACGTCGAAATTGCCACTCACTCACTCCCTCATGTATAGATCATCAAAATTCTACTGTACTTCCACAACAAAACATGCTACAAAGCTGAAATTTGGCAGACTGAATTATGACCAAACCCTTGGAAAAAATCAAAAACCCCAAAATTATAATTTACTCTCCTCCCCTATACATGTAAAGTTGTGTAAAAGTAACATTGCCCACTTCCAGAAACGCTAGAGAGCTGAGCTTTGGCAGACTGAAGGAAATATGATAAAACTATAGGAAAAAAATTAAAAACCCCAAAATTTTAATTTGCTTCCCTTCGATATAAATGTAAAGTTATATAAAAGTAACATTGCCCACTTCCAGAAAGGCTAGAGAGCTGAGCCGATAGGAACTTTTAAAAACCCCAAAACTTTAATAGTTAATCCTCCCGTATAAATGTAAAAGTAACATTGCCGACTTTTAGAAACGCTAGAGAGCTGAGCGTTGGAAGACTAATAGGAACTATAATAAAACTATAGGATCAAATTTAAAAACACAAAAATTTTAATTTACTTTTCTCCCCTATATATGTAAAGTTATGTAAAAGTAACATTGCCCACTTCAAGGGACGCTCGAGAGCTGAGATTTAGAAGGCTGACAGAAACTAAGATTAAACCATAGGAAAAAATTGAAAAACCTCAAAATGTTTAATAAGGCATTGCAAAAGTTTGAAACAATATTTCGCATATTTTACTAGTAGTGAAATCATAACAAAAACATTTCAAAACGGGATAATGGCATTCCGTAAAAAGAATTGAGATAAAAGTAAAGCCAAGTTCTCCAATACAAATGTCAAAATTAAAGGTTCTTACCAGTTTGGAAATGTTTTTCTAATCTTGGCTATTACGGCTGCAAATGACTCTTAGGCACAGTGCTAAATTGAACATAAAGTTTGGCTGTAATAGCAAAGTTTATAAAAACATTTACAAACTAGTAAGAAACTTTTATTTTGAAATTTTTATTGGAGAACTTGGCTTTACTTCTCGCGTACTTTTCATCCCTGATACGCCACATTTCATCCGGCAAAAAATGACACCTTTCTCCCTAAAACAAGAGATAAAAAGTACAAATTTTATCTAAGTGAGAAACAATATTAAAGAGACCGTTATAAGTATTTGCAAGAGTTTTACAAATTATAGTTTAGTTGTTTTTTCATACTGGATACCCAAACCATTGTTGAGGGTTTTCCTTGAAATGGCCAGACATCTCGAAACATGTCGGGATACATGGAATTGAATAAGTTTTTCGAACTATGAAGAAAATGGTATCAAATTTTTGTCTTAATAAATAATTAATGACCCTTACGTTAGAAATTTGCAACAATTTCATTTCACAATAGCCCCACACGTGTTCGACATAGAACGTCTAAATATCCTTGCTTGTCAGTGGCGTATTAACTTAGCTATAGAGAATATTATGAGGGCAAAACTATTCTTATCCATAATTTTACACGTTGCTTACCAAAGTCGGAAAAGGCATCCTTTTTTGTTTCTTGTGCCGTTTGTGGCCCGGTAAAGTTGTTGGTGGATGAATTCATATTGGGCATGCTGGATTGCGAAGAACTACTAGTAAAGTTGCCCCATCCACTCAACAGATTTGACGTATTACTTGTGTTATCTCCTCCACCACCTGAAAATATAAATCAAAACGTGAGAAGTATGCAAAATGACCATAGCAAAGAAACTTATATCAAAAGCAAACGCTTTGGGTCAATTCTTTATCCTTTTTATTTTAAGTTTTAGGTGAATCACACCAAGGCTCACAGAAGATATTTAAAAACTCTTGAAATAAAACAGCATTGAACAAAAGAGCGAGAAACCAACGAGTGTTAGCAAAACCCCACTGGAACAAAAATGCGTGTAAAGTAGCAGTGCTGTATCAAAGTGGCGTGTAACGAAACAGCCGTGTAATAAAACAGCGTCGTTACAGAAAAGCGCTAAATAAAACGGCGCTCAATAAACAGCATGTAACAAAATAGTGCCGTTTCGTAAGATTACCAAAAAATCTCCGTATTAAACATAACCTAACCTATTTTATATAAAAACCCAATCTAACTTAAGAAATGGTAAATACTTAAGTTTTTTATAATCTAACGAAACGGCCCTATTTTGTTACAAGCGCACCTTTGTTACACGCGATTTTGTTACAGCGCGATTTTTTTACGCTCTTTTATTGCAAGTTTTTTTACAGCGTCAGTTTTTTTTAAAGCTGTTTGGCTGTTTAGTTATAGTGTAGGCGCTAGCTCATGTCACGTATGCTGCTAATATGTGCGCTCAGTTTTGTTGCCGTTCTATGTTAAGCACTATAAAGTATAAAAAGTTTGGTCAGATTTTTGGTTTAGTTAGTAATCCGATATAATTTTTTTTATCTTTGTCTCATTTTACTCATTGTGTAAAGGCAAACAAATTTTGTTTTGATTAAAAAGGATAAAACTAATACCCATGCTCATTTTGTTGTAGTTCAAAATTCAAATTTGGTTTCTTTTGTTACTTAAAGAACCTTAGGACCCCATAGAAGAGGATCACAATTTTATGATTTTTAATTTCGGCTACCTCTAAAGGCTGTCCTAAAAGAGGTGGTTCCTAAAAATGGTTGCAAGAATACAAAATTAATTTGCAACGAAACGGTGCATCCTAAGAAAAAACATCAAGAATAATTTTGTATAGTAACTTTCAGTCCGCTTCTCTTGATATATTGCTTAGTTTTCTAGCTTTGATAGGTAGCTGTCCAAGACAGCTACAATATACAATTTTGCAAAAATTCGATGTTTTCGTTATGAACATTATTTTTTCCTACGATCACTTATGAAAGTAATGGATTTCACACGATTTGCATCCTTAGAAAACGTAAAATTTCACCCGTGTGCAAATTTTTTTTCGCACATATGGAGAAAAGTACTTATCCGCACATGTATGGAAAAGTGTACCATGACGTTAACTATGTGCGGAAAAGCAGTTTTATTTGATTTGTGATTAAGACCAATTTATACAAAAATTAGCATAGTTCAAGTGTTCGTAGGAAAAATAGCGTACACAACTTCGATAGAAAGTAACTTTCTTTCACTCGGCTAGCGCTTCGATCACAACATTCACGCTCGTGTGAAATTTGTCACTTTCTTCTCTTGTTATGTAATATACTATTTGATTACAAATTGGAAAATATAGGACAATACTGGTAATAACGTTTTTTAAAGGCAATGAAATGTTTCGTCAAAAAAATGTTAAAATTAGCTGTAGAGCTATAGTGCTCTGAGCAATGACTGAATGTAAAACAACTTTTTAAATTATGTTACAAAAATGTTTAGCGTGTTTTCTAGATAAGAGCAAAGAAAAACTTAATGGTCACGTTGCGTAGCACAGGTAGTGTGCTTTCGAACGGTGTACTTTGTAGCTATTACACTAAGGGAGCTTTGGGAGGATCCTGTGGTATACCTGTTAGAGTTTGTTGTTAATTACCGTTTAAAAAACCGTCCTCTGTCACCTGTAAGATGTCAAAACTTTCAAATTTGACATGTTAAATACATTGCTGAATCCTGAGTTTCTTGCGGGGCTTTATTAAACACACATAGTAGTATAAAAATGAATTGGTCACGTGGTCCAAATCATGGTCGTTTGGCCGCCATATTTAAAAACAACCGTCAAATGGCTAGATTTTTTGTTTAAGTAATATCTCTGTTCCATGGCTATTTTTGAATATGGCGGCCAAACGACCATTACTTGGACCACATGATAAATAATTTTTTTATACCCCTATAAGTGTTTAAAAAAACCCTGCAACAAAACTGAGAGCACATGTTACTGCACACAAGACATGGGCTAATTATCAATAACAGCCGACACTAAGAATATAGCTACATAGCGCTATATATGCACGAATTAATGGTTAACATGACACATGCATGACATGTCAAATTTGACAGTTTTGACATCTAACGTGTAACAGATGACGGTTTTTAAATAATATAGTTAACAACAAACACTAAAAAGTATACCACAGAATAGCGCAACGCATGAATTAATCGATGACAGGCTTAATAATAAACTTCCTAGCTCCCTTACTATTATAATAGTTAGATAGCGACAAAGTACACCGTTCAAAAGCAGATTACTTATGCCACTGTTAAGCAGAAAACAACGATAAATATTTTTTTAAAGTAATTTAAAAAGTTGTTTTACATTCAGTCATTGTTCAGAGCCATAGCGCTATAGCTGTGTAGCTAATTTTAACAATTTTTGCCTAAACGTTTTATTGCCTATAAAAAACGTTATTATAAGTAACTTTTACCATTTTTAAGAAAACAAGCATTTTTATAGCGAAAACATTAAATTTTTACAATATTGTACATTTTAGCTAGCTACCAAAGCTAGGAAGCTAACCAATGTCTCGGAAGAAAAGTTCTATAAAAATTATTCTTGATGTTTTTTTCCATGATGCACCGTTTCGCTGCAAAATCACTTTTTTTATATTCTCGCGAACATTTCTAGGAACCACCCCTTTTAAGACAGCCTTTAGTGGTACCATCCACAATAATTTAAAAACGTAAAATCAAGATCCTCTGCTATGAAGCGTCTAAAGTCTTTTATGTAACAAAAAAGATACAACATTTGAGTTAAATTATAACTACATTAACATGAGCATGGGAATTATTTTAATCCTTTTGAGAGCGGAAATATTCATAATCGTGGTACATCTCAAAAATTACCTGATTTAGCAAAAAATGTATAATTACAAAATTTGTTTGGCTTTAAAAAAGGTGTAAAACGGGATAAAAAGTTAAAGTCGGACCACTTTGGCGACTAAACTACCATGATTTGGATCACATGACCAAACTTTTTTATTCTCCCATAGGTATTTAATAAACCCCCGCAACAACATCTCCTAGTGACGTTTGGAGGTTTAAATATGGCTACCATTTTTAAACCAAAATATTACATTCTTTTTATTCATTTTTAAGTTTTGTGCAGATATAATTATACAAATTTTTAACACTATTACATTCATGGCAAAAAATGAGTTAAACGTTTAACCAAAATCTAGACCGAGTTTTAAGGACTTTAGTACTTAAGCAGTAAATACTGATGTTAAGGTGTACCTTTTGGGGAAAAATTTTAATTAAAATCGAATTAGCAGTCTTCCTGTACATTATATTCTCTAATCTTTGATATACACTTTGCTGTCAAACCACAAATAAACGCCACCATAATTATTCCATCAGGTATTCGTATGTGGACGTTCCAATTAGGGTCACTGCATCCTGAAAGCCTGGCTCTGAGGATACATAATAAGTCATAATAAACTTACCTATCATTCCAAAAGGATCAAACATGTCCCCACCGACGGTTTTCTGACCACTATTACCGCCAGGTGCAGCATTAAATTCCGAAAATCCATCATTACTAAGTGCTTCGCCACCTAACCCACTTAGCAGATCGAAATTTGAACTTGGCGATGGTTTAATTGCCACATTACTGGGTGCTTGTGACCCTAAATTCAATAAATCAACTGCTTCTTCGACTTTTTGAATTTTAGGTTCTTTTGTTATAATGTGCTCTGAGTCAGAATCGCTTGTATCAGTTTTTTCTATTTCTATACGAGAGTTTGGTCTAGGTGAAGGCGGTGCAGGTCTTGTAGGTCTTTCTGGTCGTTGAGGTCTAGGTGAACGCTCAATTTCCGGTTTTTTGACTGGTTTGCTGATAAAGTTATCTATGGTTTCTTCCTTTTCTAGTTGCGATGAGAATACTGTATCTAGATGGCGTAGGTTTTGGTCCGTCTGCCACGGAGCTGGTTGGGAGGGCCGTTTCTCTGTATCTAAATTTTTTTTTCAATTTTAAATTTTATTAAATTTTGATATATTAAATTACATTATATAAGCAATATATTCATACTAATTTATCTACCTTTTTCACATGAAAAACAAACACAAATTTAAACATCCCACTAAGTGTGCCAGTGTCCATGTCCGTCTAGCGCCAAGCTGTCACGGGTCCACAACATATTATTTCGTATGGGTTTTTATCAACCAGGAGATAATTCCTATGCTTTTCCATATGTTTCTAGTCTTTTTAGTTGCTTTCTTCTCAAAGTGCATTAAATAGTAAATAAACTACGTATAATGTATTTTTATCCTCCAGCGAGTTAAATCCTCGCTTATTTTATAAACACTTTTCGTGTCGAAATAAAAACACTACTTTGGTCTCTCCGTTTATACTATACAATTGTTTGAAATTACTCTTCTAAGAAGTGAAATGTGCTGTTACAATCACACGACCCTCAGACGAGTTAACTTACCAGTAACGAAGACATTTAGTGTTACTACAAAATTCTGCTGATAGTGATCATGTCCTTCCGACACATCATCTAAGTCCGATTTATTGAACCTAATGGAGGTCTCTTCCTCTGGAATATACCCTGTGTGCATCTGGACTTGTCCGATTTTAATGCCGGTCGCCTTGCCTTGGGTCATCACCCCGCCAAGCACGTTTCTGGCATGGTACACCGTTATGCAGAAATCTCCGCATATCGTCGCGTTAATCGGCAGCAAACACCTTCCTTCGTTAATGTTGTAAAGCCTGTTTACAAGAACATATACAGAGTTAGTCAAGAACAGGTTTGTCTACAATAACAAAAAAACGAATGCTTGTTTGTAATTCAGGACATCTTTGTGCAACATTTAAGTGAAAAAAATGTGTCTTAAATTCCGAACAGACCAATCGATCTACTCCGTCTCATCTAACCGTATCATTTGTAGTAGTCTTCTACAAATGGTTTTATATATGTACTGACGATGTTCGGCGACGAAGAAAAACCCGCAGAAGTATGGGTTCGCATCAAGTGTATGCAAAAGGCGCTCCCGGTAAAGCCTACTTGCCAGGCTAGAGCTTTCTTGCTTTACTACTACTAACATTTTTAAAGGTAAACATTTTTTCATGCGTTTTTGATATTTCTATATGCAGCCGCAGGTTTGATATTAAGGTTATCAAAAACACTTTTAGTAAAATGTAGTTAATTCCCACAGGCATTAGTTTTTTTGTCGTCCTAGATAAAACTACTAAAACTTCAGTAACAATGTGCCTGATAAACAAAGAAGAGTATACAATACTGATACAAAAGACGTAATATTTTTTTTGTTTGCAGATTTCGAGTGAAGCTTACTTTAGAAACAATAAGACGGAGTTTATTTTTGGTGCACAATTTTTGAAGTTGATCTAGTTGGATTTGGAGATTGAGTCTATTGCTATCTATCTATCTATCTATCTATCTATCTATCTATCTATCTATCTATCTATCTATACTATTACTTATAGTAGAGATTATTTTTAAAGCGACAAAAAGCAAAATAAAACACGTGGTAGCCACATAATTTAAAAAAACAGAAAAAAGTAAAGGAGCAAGATTTGAACCTTGCCGCACACCGGATGTTGCCATAAAAGCATCTGAGGAAAAACCATTGTTTTATTGTTTACTATAATTTTAGGGTTTCGTTAAGGTATAAATAATGAGAACGGAGGTTTGTTCAAAAATACTGTACTCAAAAGTAAAAATTGATAATGACTACTATATAAAAAACTCTTCATTTAACAAATCATAAACATCAAAACACACACTAGAGAGTGCTCTTAGTTTAAATTATAATAACATGTATGACATATTGTATTGTTTGCCACAGCAACAATCACAGCCAAAGCACCAAGGGCATAGAAAACCCCTTCTTGAAAAGGTTGGAAAGGAATAAGTTGTTATCAACCTTCTGATATATCGGTATATAAGACGTCTACTTGAGTGGTTTTGTCAATAGAATCAGAAATGTATCGCGTTATTTCCGTCAAATTTGACAGTATGAATCGGCTGTCAATAAATCCATGCTAAAAAGAAGATTATAAAGACCGCACTTGTGGAAATATTTCAGATTCAACTGTTTTTTCGAAAGCTTTTGCAAAGTTGCACATTGTGGAAGTTGGTTTATAATTAAGTACATTGCCAGTATTACCACTCTTGAGAACGGGACACACCCAGGCTACCTTCTAGCAACTTAGAAACTCCGAGTCATGTATTATAAACTTAAAAATTCTTTGAAGTGCAGTAGCCACTACATCAGCGCAATCTCTGATTGGTTACAAATCTTGGGATGTTATCATGCCTCGCAGTAAATTTATTTGATAATTAATGTAAGTTTTTAATGATTTAATATTTTATTATGGATATATTTGCCAATTCAATTCATATATATATATATATATATATATATATATATATATATATATATATATATATATATATGTATATATATAGTACCATGTCAATACTCCCCGTTACCCATTTACACAATAAGCGGACTTCGAAGAAAACATAATAAACTAGATATATATACACACACACACAGAGAAAACTGCATCTGTTACAAGTACCGCAGGTTAGTCTGTGAGATAGGCAAACTTTTGCTCACTTAATCGTGTACCTGTTATTGCTATTTCGTAATGTGTACTTCACGGAATTAAAGTTACCGTGAATATTTGAGTATTATGTATATATATTTCCAAATATGTGTACAATAAAATAAACGAGAAAAAACTAACCTCATTCGCTCATAGTCCTGCAACGACGATAATATACACCTATTTTCATTATAAACTTCCAAGTAAGGTCGGCAGCCGTCTCTGTTCTTTGTGAACAACGGTATCGGTTGGAGCTGTACCGACACTAAGGTCACAGGATTGTAGTGGGGGTAGATTGGCGGGTTGCGGACGATATCCACTAGGTAATATAAATATCTGAAAAGTTTAAGAAGACATGTTCGATTAACTGTCAACACTTGTTGGATTCCAGTTGTTTGTCACCGCTTCTGGATATATTGTTCTTGAGCCACCTATGAAAGATGCAAAAGAGACAAAATTATATTCCTTAGCCACGAAAACTCGATTTGTTATTTTACGGTAACTAAAATTTACGCGTGGTTATTGGAACGCTTATTGACACTTCGTTATAATAGTGGTAAGCACTGCGTCTGCGCACTAGCGAAATGTCATTGCATATTAACCACTACCACTTCCGTAAACTACGAAGTCCTTTTGTTGTGGTGTGGTAATTTTTTATTGTTTTTTTTATTGTTTATTTTATAGATTTCCATCATTTCTTTTATAAAATTAGGGTAAAAACAAATCGTCGCCTTTCTCACGAAGGAACCTAACTAGCATTTGGTAAATTTATCAGGAGAGCTAGAAAACGGAAAAGTGGTAGGTATGTTTCTGCAGTTAGACCAAAAGTAATTTTATTAATGAAAACTATTTGTAAGGAAGATATGCCACATCGTGAGACCAAAGAGTTGCATAGAACAGTTAGAAGGCAAAATATCTCAATTTTTGAAATTTTGTTAGTTAGGTCCCTTCGTGAGAAAGGCGACAAAATGTTATTTTGACTTTAAAAAAGTTTTTGTTTGTTTGTGTATAGTACTTGTTAACCATTACCACAACGGCTATCAAAGTTGTCAAAATTTTAGTTGTTCCAAAAACTCCCTAATATCGTTAGCTAATAACTTCGACGACAAAATCGACCGAC
The DNA here is from genome assembly GCA_963576565.1 of Aspidapion aeneum. NCBI lineage: Eukaryota > Metazoa > Arthropoda > Insecta > Coleoptera > Brentidae > Aspidapion > Aspidapion aeneum. The sequence continues at coordinate 66,445,340 of OY755042.1, read as the reverse complement.
GCGACCTCGCAATAAAAACGATGTGTGTTGACCTGGCTTTGATAGTAGGGGAGACCGTGAAATTTTTTGGAACTTACTATCTTAGTCAGCAAACATTAATATAATTGTTCAGAAAGCAATTCTAAGAAAATACTCTGCCAATATATGGGCCCCTAAGGTTACACTTGGTACTATAGTTATAGTGTACGTGTGAGCTAATATAACTAAAAACTGAAATATATTTTATTCAACTCCAGACTAATTACCTTTTGTTTGATACCACACAAGCTATGTTTTGACTTAAACTCAAATTTTTGAAATCTACCCCCACCCTTAAAAAACACAAAAACTAAAATGTATTTTGTTAAACTCCGGACTCAATTACCTTTCGTTTGATATCACACACGCCATATTTTCACATAAACTCTAATTTTTGAAATCTACCCCCTCCCTTTTATTTGGTTTGTGTTCGGTGGATTTTGTTTATTTTTAAATGGGACCATCTCGACCCAAGACCCAGCATAGGTACCAAATTTCATTAAAATCGGCCAAGCGGTTTTTGAGTTATGCGCGTTGGTCGTTACAGACAGACATACAGACAGACAGACAAACAGACGGCGCAACAAAAAAGTTTCAAAATCATCTGAAACGCAAAGATATATAAAAAATTTTGAAATCGGAGCCACTTTTTTCTCGAAAAAATTAGGATTACCATAGCTCACACTACTATAGTATAGTATATGTGTGAGCTAAAATGTCTATATAAACCCTTCCTATTTTCCGATCAGTTTAGTCGAGGACCTTTTTTATATATGTTTATTAGTGAAAGCTATACTTTACCTAAGTATAAAAAATAGTATGACATATCTAAATATGGGAAATATCTCTGGCAAAATTGTCAAAAAGTAAATATTAATTTTTTGATAATTTTGCCAGAGTTACTTCCTATACTTAGAGGTTAGTCATACTACTGTAAGTATAGCTTTTACAAATAAACATATATGTAATACTAAGAAAAAAGTTCCTCGAATTTATAACTTTTTTTGCATTTTCCGCATAAACCCATGGAAAACCCCTTATTCATATAACAAATTTTGCTTAGAATTGATTAAGAAACAGTTTTATCGATGTTTGCTGACTAAGAAAATAAGTTTCCAAAATCTTCACGGCATCCCCTACTATGAGAGAGAATTACGATAAAAAAATCGCAACCCCAAAAAAATTATTCTCAGAAAAATGTAGAGTGATTACCAAAAGCGACTTTCCACTGGTACAATAAAGTTTTTTATGGGGGAGAGTTTAGTTCTCTTTTCTGCATTTATTTGTTGCTATTGTTTAGTTTCTCTTGCGACTGGGAATACACTTAAAGTGCAACTCTAGCAAACAATTTTGTCACAACCAATATAAGTGAGATTCATAACCTTCGGGCCATGCAATGTTCCATAACATTGTGGAACCCCGTGGGTGTAGTGCTCTGATAAACTAATAGTGTATTCGATTAAGAAAATAAGTGCAGCACTGGTGGTGCACTGACAATAAATCGGTGCTGTCAAAAATCGCCCGGGTACAATTTCAATGTAACACGTGGAATACTGTCAAATTCTTTTAGCTAGGCAAATAGCCTTTAGTTCTTAATCAAGGATAATGGCCTTAATTAGGGTACCTGTAAAATCAATCAACCTCGCATTTTTGGATGCAATGCAATATGCAGTTTAAATTCAATAATAGACTTATGCAGTAAAGATAGATCAGGATGAGGAGGAACATCAACAAAACATAACAACTGTAAGTATTATTGTGGACTGAAATAATGTTAAATTGTCTTAATTTGATTTATTTAATCTGCATCGCTGCTACTGCTATACTTAGCAATGACGAAAATTTCAAAAAAATCTCTTCAACTTTATCACTTGTTGTTATTTTTGCGTTCAAAACTAAATGGCGGGAAAAAGGTTTCGGTGTATATTATTTTACCCGGTAACCACAAAAGCTTAAAATAAAAGAAAATATCAAATAATCTATTTGAGTCTATGCTAAAAGATGATTATTAAATTATTAAGTTACCTTAGTTCCGAGGGTCTCATATTTGGAGGACATCTTTTGACGGCAAACATTTGCAAGGCATCCTCAGGCACTTCCACCAGACCTGCGTAGATAAGCAATGCAGAAACCATGGTAGCAGAAGTCGCCCTACCGTCTGTACAATGAAGGACTACTACGTTTCTACTGTCGCCTAAAAGTCATCATATATAATAATAAATCTAATGATTTTTCTAACTTGACAAAGGTTCGGTTAACATCGATTTCGACCTCCCAAAAGCTGGACAGGGTTTTTACAAACAAGTCATCAGACAAATATTTGTCGTCATATTTCTTTCAAACACATGGTTTTCAAACAACGTGTTTTCGAACAAATTTCCGCTATACGGAAAATCGCTTGATGAAAACTGAAAAGTGCCTTGTACTAAAAACGTATTTATGTCAGTTCCACCCAAAAACGTCCACATTTCTCAAACAAAATATTTCTACACAAAAATTATTTTGGCACAATAAAAAATACTCTGCCAATATATGGGCCCTTAAGCTCACACTAGGTACTATAGTTATTTTGTACGTGTGAGCTAATATAACTGGAAACTGAAATACATTTTATTCAACTCCAGACTAAATTACCTTTTGTTTGATACCACACACGCCATGTTTTGACTTAAACTCAAATTTTTGAAATCTACCCCCACCCTTAAAGAAAACAAAAACTAAAATGTATTTTGTTAAACTCCGGACTCAATTACCTTTCGTTTGATATCACACACGCCATATTTTCACTTAAACTCTAATTTTTAAAATATACCCCCACCCTTTTTTTTAAATAAATTAAAAAGTATTTTGTTTAAGTGCAGACTCAATTACCTTTCGTTTGATATCACACACGCCATATTTTCACATAAACTCTAAATTGAAATTTGAAATCTACCCCCACCCTTTTATTTGGTTTGTGTTCGGTGGATTTTGTTCATTTTTAAATAGGACCATCTCGACCCAAGACCCAGCCTAGGTACCAAATTTCATTAAAATCGGCCTAGCGGTTTTTGAGTTATGCGCGTTGGTCGTTACAGACAGACATACAGACAGACAGACAGACAGACAGACAGATAGATAGACAGACAGACAGACAGACAGACGGCGCAACAAAAAAGTTTCAAAATCATCTGAAACGCAAAGATCAAAATTTTTGAAATCGGAGCAACTTTTTTTTTCTCGAAAAAATTAGGATCACCATAGCTCACACCACTATAGTATAGTATATGTGTGAGCTAATAGAACAAAGATTCTAAAGTATGCAAAACTACATTTTTTACAACTTGTGCCTTTTATTTGCTTTTTTATACTAAAATAGTTCCCTGGCTTTCCATGACCCCCATATGTTATCCCTGACTTTTCCTGATTTTCAAGGGTTTTCCAGAATAGTGGTGTGGACACGTTGAAACATACAGAAAATATTTACCTGCTAAGTACTGATAAATGTCCTCGCCCAGTTGATACAGCGAATTTAGTAACGGTGCCCTAAAATTCTCTGGATACGCGAATGAACAGTCTACGATTCTGGCTTGTCCGAATTTAGCTTGATAAGGTTTATTTGTGAGATTATATACAGAATACCTAAAAAAGTTAACAAGACTAGAGCCATTTCTTTCTTTTTTTAAGAATCGTAGATTTTTCCAGGGTAAGGTAGAACCATAACGAAAGGATTGAAGGGAAAGTCCAAAATACTTCACAATCTTTTTTATTTCTTAAAACACACTATGCGTTTCGATATAAAAATACCCTTATCAAGTGTGACAGAAAATAAAAATCTCTCTTTTAGGGTCAAAATCCAGGACACAAACAATATTATTTTTGACTTGTATATATATATATATATATATATATATATATATATATATATATATATATATTTGTTTTGGTGCGGTCTAAGACTAAAAAAAGGTTTTTACTGTTTAGTTTATGTAGTGAAAATTTAAAACCATAAAGGGTTTAAAGTCCTAGGTTCTAAAGTTTTAGATCTAAAAGGTTTTACTCATTTTTTCCCTTTGATGCAACAGTTTTTAATATGTATAAAATTTGATTATTGTCACCTAGGTCATCTTTTTTCGTATATTATATTCACACAAAAAATAGTTCAAAAATATATAATATTCTGGTTTAAAAATGGCAGCCATATTTTATTTTTATTTTAATAATTTTCCATTGTTTTGGTAGATGTGTTACTGAAAAAGAATTCTAATATATCTTGCGCTTTTTACAATATTTAAATATTGTTATGTATTTCATTAGTTCCAAAATGGCCCCATTTACCGAAATCTCATACCAGATGGCCATACACGACGGTGTAAATATTCATTGTGAATTGACTCCTCTGAAAGAGTCGGCGGTGTTGCCATACCAAAGACAATTATACCAATCTACTTTACAATTGTCCTACTTTCCCCCGCTTATAGATTCCTTTTTTATTTCGTGACTTCGCGTAAACAACCCGGAGCGCTTGGCAATTCTTCCGCTCTTTTAAATGAGGTGCATTAAAGAGAGAGCCTCTCGGGCGGCCCCGTGGGTTTGCTCGAACTCTATTATGAGTGAGGTATTTAGAATTTGGTAGGTATACGGCTTAATTTAATCAAATATTATTCCTTTTCGAGCGATTGCCTATTTATTATAAGATGCTTAGGCCAGAAACTAGTTAAATTCTACTTAGTGCAGGCGCTGTAGGTAGTTGAGTATGCAAAAGAAGAGGAGCGCACTTTGACAGTGGGTCAAGGATCTGGATGTTGCCAAGCCAGGTTTTGGTCCAATTTTTTTTATCCACCCTCCTCTTATAGTCGTGTTCGAATTTCTGAAAATGTAACTATGTTGATGCCCTAAAGCCGCAATGACAGAGAAATGAATCAAAAATATTAAAAACCTAAGCTAAAAATAAAATGATATTAGTTTTTTAAATTTTAGCTGCAAAAACCCCCAAAACCCATACCCCCTACCTATGAACCTAAAATTTTTAGGTTTTCTTCAAATTTTCTCAAAAACTAAGCTTCTTAGTGAAAAATATGTAATTGTCTTTATTGTAGACAATAAAATTTCCTTTTCAACGATATACAAGTCAGTGGGGTACGAACAAAGACAAACTCTCCAGCGGCGTCCGTTTATTGAGGTAATGCAAAAAAATGAAAAAAAGAAACATGCATATTACCTGTTTTCCCCGATTTTATTGAAAACCAAGTAATAAAATTTCCTTTTAAACGATGTGTAACAGGACAGGATTAGCTTTATTTATAACAATTTAGGGCCTTGTTTTACAAGTTTTATCCAATTTTCTCAAAAACTAAGCTTTTTAGGAAAAAACATATTGCACACTTTATTGTAGAAAATGAAATTCCCTTTTTAATAGTGTATAAGTTTAGTGCAATCAGATTAACAGCAAACTCTCCAGCGGCGTCCGTTTTTTGAGAAAATGTGAAAAAAAATTAAAAAACCACATGTTTGTCACAAGTTCTGCCCAATTATCTTAAAAACCAAGCCCTCTATCAAAAATTGTGCTCTTTAGTCAATTATAGACAATAAAAATTCCTTTTATACGCCGTACCACAAGGTAAGTTTTATCTTCACAATAAAACTTCACAGGCTTCCGTAAATAAAATCAATTTTTACAAATCACCAAACAAATTAATTTTGTTACAGGTTTTATCCAACTTTCTTAGAAACTAAGCTCAATAAAAAAAGTGTTCTAAAATTTATTGTAGAAAATAAAATTATGTTCGTAAATGGGGGTCAATTACAAAATAAATAAATAAAAACATTTTTGTAACATGTTTCACCCGATTTTCAAAAAACCGAGCTCTTTATCAAAAAATGTCTCTTATACTTGATTGTAGAAAAAAAAACGATGTATAACAAGGTAAGAAAAGTTTAATTTTTAAAACTTTGGGGACGTCCGTAAATTAAATCAATGTTTAAAAATCACCAAACAAATTAATTTTGGTTCGATTTTTTTTTAAGATTCGTAAAATTTGAATCAGTGGCGGTAGTAGGCCATTCCCCGTCACATATCTAACCGTACCTACAAAATTATGGCGCAGGATGTGGAGAAAAGGTGAGTAGTAGGATCACCTTTGCTGCTAGAGCCGTACCTAGAATCTTTTTTCGGGGGGAGTTTCATCGTTTTTTTGTGGAGAGTTTCATCGTTTTTTTGTGGGGGAGGGATGAAAGGAAAGGTGGGGGGTGCAAAGACTATCAATGCAGATGGCGGGTATATTGTGGTGCTTCATTTGTTAATTTTTAAAAATTTATTTTATTTACAAACGCCCCTGAAGTTTTAAAAATGAAATTAATCTTACCAAGTTATATATCATTTAAAAGGAAATTTTATTTTCTACAAATCAGCTGTCAAGCATATTTCTTATAAAAAACTTAGTTTTTTGGAAAAATCGGATGAAACATGTGACAAAAATGCTTTTATTTTTTTTTTGTTTAATATGACCCTTATATCTATACGAACGTCGCTGGAGAGTTTGTCATTAACCAAATCTCACTGACTTATATATCGGTAAAATGGGAATTTTGTTTTCATCAATAAAGTTTAGAACATGTTTTTTTTCAATTGGGCTTAGTTTTTAAGGAAATTGGATAAAACCTGTAAAAAAAATCATTTATTTGTGATTTGTAAAAATTGATTTTATTTACGGACGCCTGTGAAGTTTTAATTTAAATCTAAATCTTACTTTGTGACACAGCAGTTAAAAGAAAATTTTATTGTCTACAATCGACTATGTAACATGATTTTTGACAGAAGGCTTAGTTTTTAAGATAATCGGGTAAAACATAAGACAAACATGGTTTTTTAATTTTTTAAACATTTTCTGAACAAACGGACGCCGCTGGAAATTTTGGTATTACTCTGCGCTAGCTTATACATAGTTAAAAAGATCATTTTATTTTCTACAATAAAGTGTAAATATTTTTTTTCCAAAAAACTTAGTTTAGTGATTTTTCGAAATTGATGTAATTTACGGACAACCCTAAATTGTTTTAGATCAAAGTAATCTTACCTTCTTATACATCGTTTTGAAGGAAATTTCATTGTCTACAATTGACTGTAGGACACAATTTTTGATAGATAGCTTAGTTTTTTTCGGTTAAATCATGTGATAAACATGTTTCTTTTTTTCATATTTTATTTTATCACCTCAATTAACGGACGCCGCTGAAGACTTTGTCATAGGTCGTACCTCACTGAGTAATACACCGTTAAAAAGCAAATTTTATTGTCTATAACAAAGGTAATTACATATTTTTTCCTAAGAGGCTTAGTTTTTCAGAAAATTTGAAGAAAACCTCAAAATCTCAGGGGTTTTTGCAGCTAACAAACTAATAAAGTTTTATATTTAGATTGGATTTTACACATTTTTGATTAATAATTTCTCTGTCATTGGGGCTTTAAGGCGTCAACTTTGTTAAATTTTCAGAAATTCGAACACGGCTATAAGAGAAGGGGGGATAAAAAAAATTAGACCAAAACCTGGCTTGGAAACATCCAGATCGTTAATCTGCGACCTTTTGTCAGCTAGAATCCATTGTCAAACTGCGGTCGTCATATTTTGCATACTCAACTACCTACAGCGCCTGCACTAACTCGTTTGTTTCGGTTTAGGCGTTTACGTTTTGGACATATAAATAATTGTCTATATATATATATATATATATATATATATATATATACAGGGTGTTCCTTAAGGGTTTGCGAATATTTAAGGAGGTGATTCTACATTAAAAAATAATGATAATTTGTCGTATAAACTATGGTCGAAAAATGCACCGTTATAAAAATACAGGGTGTTAAAGTTTTCAAAAAAAAATTGAAATTTATTAATAATTTCGAAATCATTGGGGATATTTTATTCAAATTTGGCACATAACCATAAATGTCTAAGGCGCATATTTTCCAAGAAGAAAATGATTTTTAACTTCGACAGTGGCGTGCGTAGGGGCACTAGCTTTTTTATTTTTTTAGAAAAAAATAGTACGCCACTGGTTTTTTTCAAAAAAGTTTTACTTTTTGAATTATCCACTTAATGCTAAAGTAAAAAGGTCTCTTAATTTTTTTCTCTACAGCGCGTCGTTCTTGAGTAAAAAAATAAAAACCGTTGTTCTGCAAAAGCAAAATAATGTGACCATTTAAAGAATACAATTGATCAAGTTGCCTTAGAAATATCTCGATTTAATTCAAATCTAGTACGTAATAATAGGCTATTAAGATGCGTTTTTCTCAATAAAAAAAGAATGTTTAGCTTCATCAGTGGCGTGCGTACGGGTACTAAATTTTAAATTTTTAAAGAAAAAATAGTACGCCACTGGTTTTTTTAAAACATTTTTCTTCTTTCGAAATCCTCGTTTAATTTAAAAGAAAAAAAGTATCTTTAGTTTTTTTTCTACAGGGCGTCGTTTTTGAGTAAAAAAATAAAAACCGTTGTGTTGCCAAAGAATGTAATTTATTTAAGAATACATTAATCTAGTTGCCTTGGAAATACTTAAAATATGACACTTATTCAATTGTTTTTATATGTATTTGTCATTTTGTAGCATTAGTTTATGATCGGTTAGGTCTGTTTGCTGTAAATTATCTTTTTTGCTAATTTATTTTTACAATCTTTTCAAAAATGGTTATTTATTCCAATGCAGAAATGGCGGAAATGCATTACATGTATGGTCTCGCCGATGGTAATGCAGAGGAAGCCAGACGTCTGTGCCACCAGAGGTATCCAAACCGTGTTTGGCCAGACAGCCGAACCTTTTCTAATATCCATCGGCGTCTAGTTGAAACTGGCAGTGTTAGATGGGGTACAGCTGAAGGTAGACCTCAAATTGTAAGAACACCTGAAATTGAGGAAGCGGTATTGCAGGAAGTGGAGGAACATCCTGAAACCAGCACGAGGAAAATCGCCAGAAACCTAAACATTTGCCACCAAATTGTATGAAGGATTTTAGTGGATTTTTTATTGTAACCTTACCATATTTTAAGAGTCCAGGCCTTATTGCCAAGAGATTTTCCAGGGCGAGTAACTTTCTGCCAGTGGTATGTCCATAATATTGAACGAAATCCGCAATTCGAAAATTTAATTATGTTTACAGACGAAGCCAATTTTTCAAGAAATGCCATTCAAAATGTACGTAATAATCACTTGTGGGCAGAAGAAAATCCTCATGCGGTAAGTCAAACGCATTTTCAGCAACAATTTTCGGTTAACGTGTGGGCAGGCATTATTCATAATTATTTAATTGGTCCGTTCTTCTTGCCAGGACGGCTTAACGGGCAATCTTATCTAAACTTTCTACAAGAACAATTGCCCTTATTCTTAGATGATATTCCACTGGCCACAAGAAATCAAATGTGGTACATGCACGATGGTGCACCTGCCCATTTCAGCCTTGAAGTTCGTAATCATTTAGATACTGTTTATCCAAATCGTTGGATAGGCCGTGGTGGAACCCAAGAATGGCCACCAAGGTCCCCCGACCTTAACAGTTTAGACTTTTTCTTGTGGTTCATTAATACCGTTGGCCTATTAATACCGTTGAAGAATTAAGAGACAGAATAGTTCTGTCCTGCGACAGAATGAGAAAGAATGGATCTATGAGAAGGCAGGCAGAAGCATGCATTTTAAGTGGAGGGGGCCATTTTAAGCAATTTTTGTAAAAACGTTATTTGTAATATGTATTGTATTAAATTATTGATTTGGATGAGGTTTTGGATTGTCAATGACGATATTCAAATGCATGATTAATTGCAAAATTGTATTTAATAAATTACATTACTTTCCTTTGGCAAAACAAAGGTTTTTACTCAAAAACGACGCCCTGTAGAAAAAAAAAATAAAGAGACTTTTTTTCTTTAGAATTAAGTGCACTATTCAAAAAGTAAAAATGTTTTGAAAAAAACCAGTGGCGTACTATTTTTTCTTTAAAAATTTAAAATTTAGTACCCGTACGCACGCCACTGATGAAGCTAAACATTATTTTTTTATTGCGAAAAACGCATCTTAATAGCCTATTATTACGTACTAAATTTGAATTAAATCGAGATGTTTCTAAGGAAACTTGATCAATTGTATTCTTTAAATGGTCACATTATTTTGCTTTTGCAGAACAACGGTTTTTATTTTTTTACTCAAGAACGACGCCCTGTAGAGAAAAAAATTAAGAGACCTTTTTTCTTTTGAATTAAGTGGATAATTCAAAAAGTAAAACTTTTTTGAAAAAAACGAGTGGCGTACTATTTTTTTCTGTAAAAATAAAAAAGCTAGTGCCGTACGCACGCTACTGTCTAAGTTAACAATCATTTTCTTCTTGGAAAATATGCGCCTTAGACATTTATGGTTATGTGCTAAATTTGAATAAAATATCCCCAACGATTTCGAAATTATTAATAAATTTCAATTTTTTTTGGAAAACTTTAACACCCTGTATTTTTATAACGGTGTATTTTTCGACCATAGCTTATACGACAAATTATCATTATTTTTTAATGTAGAATCACCTCCTTAAATATTCGCAAACCTTTAAGGAACACCCTGTATATATATATATATATATATATATATACCGGGTGGGCCAAAAAAAACGGACAATACATTAATAAACGAGCATCTTTGAAGGGTGCAATTTAATTTCGACCGCCATCTTGGATTTTGATATGGCGGACCGAAAAAGATATTTAGATAAAACTCTGAATAATTGTCTGCCAAGTGCAGTTTGTCCCATTAAAATCGATGATATACTTCAAAAGTTATATTGAAAAAAAAATTGTCCGGTTTTTGTTGGCGCACCCCGTATACATAGACTAATAATTTCTAAAATACAATAAATAGTCAAAAATATCTTTGATTTCCATAATGTATGCCCAAGAAGAAAGGGTAAAAAAGACGTTGGATGGTTTTTAGATCGAGTGGCGCACTTTTTACACCCTAGCGACTACTAAGTGTTTAATTAATAACAAATTTTAATTGTCAGAAAACTGTCATTAGTATTAATGTAATTTGATCAAAATCTAATCAACTCGTGAGTGTCGAACACTATTTGACCTTAAACTTTTATGAACATCGGTTTAGTGGTTTAGGAGCTATCGTGTGACGGAGAGGCATACGCACACACACAGGCAGACATCACGACGATATTGGTAAGATAGGTCAAAATACACCCAAATAACAAATTTTTGGCGTTATCTCAAAAAAAATAGTTTCGTCGAAAATAATACCTTCACTACCCATTGCTGGGCGAGCTAGGAAGGTAAAGAAATATTTCAGGGGACCCAAATTTAACCGCAAACCAAAAAATCGCTTTTCAATTTTGGCCAAATAGTTTAAAAAATGGTTTTGAATTTAAGCATCCAAAATCTTTGAATTTGCCCGACCACTATAAGACTTGGATATTTTTTTATAAAAACTAAAAAATATTCAACTTTAGATGCTTTCTTGCTATCACCAAATATATTTTAAAAAATTACACTCTTTTAAGGCTGGTCTATAATAGTAAAATAAAGATTTTTGCAACCTAGTAAAATATTGTTGGAAAAAAATCTTATAGCATGTACAGAAAGAATTTTTGAAATCGCCCTATATTTGATAAAATTATGCGAATATGGTTTTTGAAGAGGGTGTGGGGGAATGACAGAAGAGGCGATGGGTGGAAGCAGGGAGGACTACAAAGTAGGAATTAGTAACGTAAAGTAATTATCCGATTGCAAAATGATAATTAATTATCCGCTTGCAAAATGATCTTTAGAATATTTTTAGAAAAGTTGACCGTTTTCGAGTTATTAGCAAAAAACCGTCAAAAAGCACGTTTAAGGGGGGGAGGAACACCTCCCTACCAGGGTTGGGGGGGTGGTTTCCTTTCGTAAAATGTTCGAATGAGTCTTATGACCAGTGGCGTATATCCAAGGGGGGCCTGGGGGGCCCGGGCCCCCCCGAAGATTTTTTTGGGTATTTTCCACATATTTCATGAATACAAACATAAAATAGCATAAAATACAGCCTCATAAGGTCTCGGCCCCCCCCCCCAAAACTGTCTCGGGCCCACCCCGAAACTTTTTTCTATATACGCCACTGCTTATGTCTATCCATAACAAGTGTGTTGCTTTTACCAGAAACGAGTAGAATATAGTTTACATTAAAAGCGTCTAGAGCGACACAAACATTTGAGCGAACGTTTATTTGAGCATAGAGAACTAAATATAATGTAAGAGACAAAAAAGCGCAAAGTAATTAAATTAAACTTTTGTTTGTTAATTATTTTTATAAGAAGTACTTCATATGCAATATTTTTTTCCTACCACAACACATGAAAATGATGGATTTCACACCATTTTCATCCTCAGAAAACGTTAGATTTCACCTATGGACAAAAATTTTTCTGCACATGAAAAAGTACTTTTCACACATGTATGGAAAAGATGTACAGTCGGGGACTTAATAAATGGCCGCTGCCGTTTTCAGAAGAGCTTGGATGAGAATCCCAATACCGGGCGAGCTTTATGAATGAATGAATTATTGCACTCGTATCGCGCGTTTTTATTCCCTCGACTCCACGTTGATCGGCTTTCGCTGTGCACTTTTGTGCAATACAATTTTTGCTATTGAAATTATATATAAACTATTTGGAATATTGGCCGATAAACGGGCGAATCCATACACGTTTTGTGGATACACACATTTCTTTTTTTAGCTGATTTCTTGTTTATTAGCATAGGATGTGTGTATTCTGGCGGGATTAATACAGACTTTTTATTTAAAAACTAATCAAACCTTGTAGAGATATTTTTAATTAATACCTGCTTTTTTAATTGTTTAACACCGCAAACGAAAGGTATTACTTTTCGAAAAAATCCAAAAACAAAAAACGGGAAAATGGAAATACGGGAAAACGGGAAAAAGGGGAAAACGGGTAAACAGACAAACGGGCAAACGGGTAAACGGGCAATCGGGTAAACGCGCAAACGGGTAAACGGGCAAACCAGTAAACGGGCAAACATGCAAACGTGTAAACGGGCAGGCGGGTAATCGGGCAAACGGACAAACGGCCACGCGGGCAAACGGACAAACGGGTTAACGGGCAAACGGGTAAACGGATAAACGGGCAAACGCTTAAACGGATAAACTAGTAAACGGGAAAAAGGGAAACGGAAAACGGGTAAACGGGTAAACAGGTAAACGTGTAAACGGATAAACGGGTAAACGAAAAAACGGAAAAATCGTTACATACATATAAATATTTTTAAAAGTTTAAAAATAAAAAAATAAAAAACTGAATCAAAGTTAAGACAAAATACAATTATAAAAGGTAAAAACATAAAAGGGTAAACGGGATAACGGGTAAACGGGCAAACCAGTAAACGAGCAAACATGCAAACGGGTAAACGGGCAAGCGGGTAATCAGGCAAACTAGTAAACGGGTAAACGGGAAAACGGGAAAAAGGGAAACGGAAAACGGAATGGTAAAAACATAAAAGGGTAAACGGGCAAACGTGCAAACGGGAAAACGGGCAAACCAGTAAACGGGCAAACATGCAAACGGGTAAACGGGCAAGCGAGCAAACGGGTAAACGGGCAAGCGGCAAACAGGTAAACGGGCAAACGGATAAACGGACAAACGGGTAAACGGGCGAACGGGTAAACGTGTAAACGGGTAAACAGGTAAAAGTGTAAACGGATAAACGGGTAAACGGAAAAACGGAAAAATCGTTACATACGTATAAATATTTTTAAAAGTTTAAAGTTAAAAGAATAAAAAACTGAATCAAAGTTATACAATTATAGAAGGTAAAACCATAAACGGGTAAACGGGCAAGCGGATAAACGGGCAAACGGGTAAACGGGCAAACCAGTAAACGGGCAAACGGGTTAACGGGCAAACGTGCAAAAGGCAAGCGGGTAAACGAGCAAACGGGCAAACGCGCAAACGTGCAAACGGGTAAACGGGAAAACGGGCAAACCAGTAAACGGGCAAACGGGTAAACGAGTAAACAGCCAAACAGGTTAACAAGCAAACGGGCAAATGGGCAAGCGGGTAAACGGACAAACGGGTAAACGGGCAAACAGATAAACGGGTCAACGGTCAAACGGTTAAACGGGTAAACTAGTAAACGGGTAAACGGGAAAAAGGGAAAACGGGAAACGAAAAACAGAAAACGGGTAAACGTGTAAACAGGTAAACAGATAAACGTGTAAACGGATAAACGGGCAAACAGGCAATCGGGTAAACGGGCAAGCGGATAAACGGATAAACGGGTAAACGGGCAAACCAGTAAACGGGCAAACAGGTAAATGGGCGAACGGGCAAACGAGCAAGCGGGTAAACTGGTAAACGGGCAAACAGGCAAACGGCTAAACGGATAAACGGGTAAACTGAAAAAGGGAAAACGGGAAACGGAAAACGTGTAAAGGGGTAAACGGGCAAACGGGCAAGCGGGTAAACGGGCAAACGGATAAACGGTCAAACGGTTAAACGGGTAAACTAGTAAACGGGAAAAAGGGAAAACGGGAAACGCAAAACAGAAAACGGAAAACGGGTAAACGTGTAAACAGGTAAACAGATAAACGTGTAAACGGATAAACGGGTAAACGGGCAATCGGGTAAATGGGCAAGCGGATAAACGGGTAAACAGGCAAACGGGCAAAAGGGCAAACCAGTAAACGGGCAAACAGGTAAACGGGTGAACGGGTTAACGGGCAAGCGGGTAAACGGGTAAATGGGCAAACGGGTAAACTGGTAAACGGCTAAACGGGTAAACGGATAAACGGGCAAACGGGTAAACTGGAAAAGGGTAAACGGGAAACGGAAAACGGAAAACGGGTAAACGTGTAAAGGGGTAAACGGATAAACGGGTAAACGGGAAAACGGAAAAATCGTTGCATACATATAAATATTTTTAAAATTTTAAAAGTAAAAGAATAAAGAACTGAATCAAAGTTAAGACAAAATACAATTATAAAAGGTAAAAACATTCATAATACCCTTCAAAGATGCTCGTTTATTCTTATGTTGCGAACATGTTTTAATTATTTTTTTTAATCACTGAAAAAACAAATAAGCATGCAAAATTGTTTTTGTAGGAAATTTTTTGTTTTCAACTTATGTTTAAAACTTTTTTTTAAACGTACAGTAACCAAGTAATTTTCAAAATACCCTTTTTATGCACACTAAATCCAAGATGGCGGCGGGAGCCGGCGGTCCCCAAGGTCAACAACATATGTCAAAATCGCGACTACACCACCTTATGCAAACTAAAATTCTGTAATGACTGGACTATTTAGCTACCCACAAAAATATTGTTCTTGTGCATCCAGAAGTCGGGGTAGTTACACATTTAAAACAATTCAAATCTTAAAGTAAAGGCCGTCTTCACAGCTGTTTTCGAATCGCCCTTACTCAAATAACCAATTTTTGCTTGTATTTATTTTTTTAGCTTTACACTTTTAAAACTGTAGCCCATAAGTTGAGGCAGAAGGGACTGTATTGGGAGAGGGTGTAAAGGGTAGGTAGAGTGTAGAGAGAGAGAGAGAGGATAAAGTGTAATAAAAAACTATGTCGCTCACCGATATTTGCAGAGTAGTCGCTTACAGGGCCCTGTTCTCCAGTTCCATGATTCACAGCTACACAGCTTCCACAGATGATAACGCACAGCTTTAATTTTAAAGGGTTTTTAAGGGTGCCAAAGGGCAAAGAGAATTTAAGGGTAAATTCACACGAGGGACCGCGTGATTCAGTTCGTTTCTTATACGACACTGCGCACTGTCCACTTTTTAGGTTATAGGAAAGAAGGGAAAAATATATTTATGGACCGCGTAGCGGCACCCGCGTTTTTGTATGAAAGCATGATAAAAATATATCAATAAAAGGCGATAAAAAGAAAAAACTTCCTGCTATATTAACAGAATCAATACAAAAAAAGGAGAATTTGTTTTATTTATTTTAATCCTTTAGAATTGTGAATGTCCCAAAAGAGGGCAGTGCAAGTAAAAAAGTAATATTTTCTAATTACTAAAAATTAATGAATTAATTAAAATAGAGAATTTAGCGGGAGCTAAACATACCGGGCGCCAAAAAGGCACTTATTCTTGCCTTTTTCCATAAAAAAAAAGAACAAAAATAATAATAAAAAATAAAATAAAACAAAATAATTTTATTACCAAAAGTAATGACTAATCTTAATACTAAAAAAAAAGAAAGGGGGTTTATTCAACCGGCAAAGGACACAGCTTGACTCCTGGCCTTTGCATAACACCTTGTGCAGTTTTTAAGGTTACAGCCCTAACTACTCCATCTGGACCCGGGTGGCACTTCATGACCCTACCTAAACGCCATTTTAGAGGAGGAGCGAGTTCATTTTTGATAAGCACGAGAGTGCCTAATTCAATGGTTTTACAAGATTTGTTCCATTTTTGACGCTGTTGTAGAGTTTGTAAATATTCGTTGTGCCATCGCCGCCAAATATCTTGGTGTATACGCTGCACAAGTTGCCATCTAGATAACCTAGAAACATTAAGCTCAGTCAGATCTTCATCAGGAGCGGACGAGAGTGGTTCCATGGTCAAAAAATGACCAGGGGTCAGAGCAGACAAATCAGAGGCATCTGAGCTAAGGGGTAAAATAGGGCGAGAGTTAAGCATAGCTTCTACCTGCACTAGCACAGTGTAAAGCTCCTCATAGGTGAGTACCTGAAGGCCTATGACCTTTTGCAAATGAGTTTTGACTGATTTAACCCCAGCCTCCCAAAGTCCTCCAAAGTGAGGGCTCGAAGGCGGGTTAAATGACCACTCAATATTTTGAGCTTCTGAGGCATTTTTCATGTAACCATTTAGCTCCTTTTGAGCTCCCACGAAATTTGAACCACAATCGCTGAAAAGCCTAGAAATTAGACCTCTTCTGCCGACAAATCGTCGAAGGCAAGCTATAAAGCAGTCTGAGGTTAAGTCAGACGCAAGCTCAAGATGTAAAGCTTTGGTCGTAAAACAAATAAAGAGGCAAATATATGCCTTTTGAGATTTTATGCCACATGCTTTGCTAAGCGTAATATTAAAGGGACCTGCATAGTCCACGCCAGCATATTTAAATGCTTTAACTTGGTTTATGCGACTAGCAGGGAGCGTACCCATAAGGGGTGTTTGAGAGGTTGAGGTTGGTTTGACTTTAAAACAAGTCATGCATTTTGCTAGCACACCCGCGATGGCTCGTTTAGGGGAAAGAATCCAGAACTGTTGTGTAATTAAAAATTGAAGAGTTTGCAGTCCTGGATGAAGAAAAATATGATGAAATTCTTCAATAATGAGCTGCGTTAAGCGATGTTTAGTGGGTAAAAGCACAGGATGCTTTCGATCATAAGAGAGACCTGATAGCAGGAGGCGACCGCCTACCCTGAGCAATCCATTCTTGTCCAAGAAAGGGTGTAGCTTTCGAAACAGTTTAGGTAAAAGTTGACCTTTTTTGAGCTTTTCGATTTCTTCGGAAAACTCAACATACTGTACATGCTTGACAAGGAGTAACAAAGCTTTGTAAAGCTCTAAGTTGGTCAAGTGACCTTGAATGCGTGCTTCAGGAGTGTGCTGCTTAATATTGTGTATAAATCGAGATAAATAGGCAACAATGCGTTTTATGGGTCCTAGAGAGGAATAGTTGTCTAGCCAACTATCGAAGGGGTGAGTTGGGGTAAAAACTCCGAGGAGAGCTAATCTGCGTTCTTCCTCAGAAACTTCTGGGGTAAGTTTTATAGTGGATTGTGGCCACTCTTCAGGGGGTAATTTTAGGAAACTTGGCCCAGTCCACCATAAGTCATGGTGAATCAGATCATCAGGGAGTAAACCGCGTGAAGCGCAATCGCTAGGATTTTCTTTAGAAGGAACATGACGCCATAAATCGGGTGCTATTTTTTCTTGAATATGGCTGACCCTGTTCGCAACAAACGTTTTAAATCTGTGCGGAGAGGATTTTATCCAGTTTAGGGTCACCATGGAGTCAGACCAAGCGAATATTCGAGATATTTGAAGAGAGCTAGAGATTAAGTTGACAACGTGTCGTAATAAATTCGACAAGAGCACGGCGCCACATAGCTCCAACCGAGCTAAAGATATGCGTTTTAACGAGGCAACTTTGGATTTTCCGCATAATAGATTAACATTAATTGAGTCATTAGAAATGCATCTTAAATAGACACAACAAGCGTATCCTTTTTCGCTACTATCACAGAATCCATGTAGCTCAAGAGAAGTGGCGTCCGAATTCACAAAGCGAGAAATCGAGATCTCGGATATTTTAGGGAGTTGAATTTTATACTGAAACCAAAGTTTTTGAATATCTTCTGGGACTGGGTCGTCCCAGCCGACTCCTAAGGCCCAAAAATGTTGTATTAAGTGTTTTGCCAAAAAAGAGAGAGGAGTTAAAAAACCTAAAGGGTCATAGATTTTTGATATTTCTGACAAAACGGATCTTTTTGTACAGGGTCTATCAAGAGGGGAAACCTTATAAGAAAATGCATCTGTAGAGGGGTGCCATTTTAACCCTAATATTTTTAGAGTATTGTCTTGGTCATTAAAGGAGAGATAGCTTGTTTCGCATTTTTCAGGGGAAATAGTCTTTAAAAACTCAGAGCTATTGCTAGACCACTTTCTGAGCTGAAAGCCTCCGTGACCTAGAACTGCGACTAATTGAGCTTTTGCTTCGAGAGCTTTTTCGAGTGACTCACAGGAAAAACAACAGTCATCTACATACACGTAGCTCCTTAAAATGTGAGCTGCTAAGGGATATTCAGTCTCATAAATGTTAGCTAGTTCAATGGCAGACCTTATAGCTAAGTATGGGGCGGCTTTAACGCCAAATGTGACAGTTTTTAAGAAATAATCATTGACAGATTGGTCAGGAGAAAACCTCCAAAGTATTCTTTGATAGTTTTGATGGGCGGGATTTATTAAGACTTGCCTAAACATTTGTTTTAAATCACTAGTAAAGCAGTACTTATGCAGGCGAAAAGACATCAAAATATCAAATATTTCTTGTTATAATTTGGGACCTGTCAACATAGATTCATTTAGAGAGCTGGGACAGCTCTCGGGACAGCTACATGACGCGTCAAAAACGACGCGGAGCTTTGTTGTGCTACTCTCTGATTTTATAACACAGTGGTGGGGTATGTAATAAATTTTATTCGAACGGGGGATATTTTTTGAAACTAACTCCATATGATTAGAGTCAAGGTAATCTTGTAAACAATCAGAGTATTCTTTGTGAAGAGAGGGGTTTTTTAATAAACGATTTTCTAAGCTATAAAATCGTTTTAGAGCAATAGAGCGGGAGTTAGAGAAAGAGGGCTCTGGTCCTTTAAAGGGGAGAGAGACGACAAATCGACCAGTTTCTGTTCTCTGGAGAGTATCTTTGTAAATTTTTTCACAAAGCTCATCTTCCGGGTCTATATGAGTTTTTTGAGGGACTTCCTCAATTTGCCAAAAGGCTTTAAGAGTAGAGTCGAGACACTCATTGTTTGAAATAAAATATGAGCTAATAGAGGGGGTAGAGGGGCGAATTTTTCCGCCCATGATGAGCCAACCAAAAATAGAGTTTAGAGCTGCGGCCTTGTCGACACCACATGAAATTTCACCTTCTGTCAAAATAAAAGGAGAAAGTTGAACTCCAATTAAAATATCTACTGGTTTGCATTGATTAAAAGAGGGGTCTGCGAGCTTTAAATTTGAGATATCGGGGTAGTCACCCTGCGAGAGAGGGGTGAGGGGTTGCTCATTGCAAACTTTTGACAATATTAATAAATCAATGTCAAAAGAAGGAAGAGATTTGGCCTACCGGTCTTATGGAGCAACTAATGCCACCAGAGGGGGTGCAGCCAGTGTGACCTAAGCCATTTAGGGTTAAATGAGTTTTGTAGCGAGAGAGACCAATTTTATTTGCAAACTTTTCAGAAATTAAATGCACCTGGCTCCCAGTGTCAATTAGAACCCGCGCTTTATCATAATGTCCTCTACAGTTTAAAACTTCGACTTGGGCCGTTGCGAGTAAAGAAGATGTCACTGAAATGTTGCTTGTTAAACTGCAAGCGTGAGTTGAGGGGCTACTTGGTAAATTATTATTTTCTTGTGAGTTAGAGAGAGTAGGTACTGCCAAAACTTGCGTAGAATGAGTCGGAAGAGGAGCGCTCTGATTCTGATTTTCCAGTGGCGGAGAGCCACTAGGAGGGGATCGAGGAATATGGAGTAAATAGTGGTGCATGGAATGGCAAATTCTACACGAATAAGTAGAGTTGCAGGCTTTTAGTGAGTGCCTTGTACCGAGGCAATTGGAACACCAATGGTTTTTCTGACTAAATTTAGTCTTTCTTGAGGGGTTTTACTTTCAAAAACGGGGCATTTATATATACTATGTCCTGAAATCTTACAGACGGGACAAGCGTTCTGATATGGAGCGACGCCAGCTGCAAGAGTAGAAAAATTATTACCTCTATATTGAGGTTTTGAGGGAGGTTTAGCAGTGGCGTAACCAGAAGTTTTAGTTTTATTTAAAATGTTGGCCGATTCTAACGCAAAACATTGCTTAGAAACAAAATCTTTGAGGTCCTCAAAAGAGGGTTCAGATGAGGAGTCATGGTGAAGTTCATAGCGCGTGACCGTCTCAGAGTCTAATTTTCGAATAAGAATTCGAAAGAGTGGGAAATCCCAGTGCTCAGTTGGGTAATTTAAATTGGTAAGAGCGTAAACATTATCAGTAAATGTATCTATTAAATTGCGTAAAAGAGCGGGGTTGTTTGTATTTAGTTTGGGCAAATCGGTAATTTTGTCCCAATAATGAGTCGCAAGGAGGCGGTTATTTTGGTATCTATTATAAAGCGCATTATAAGCTATAATGTAGTTTGCATCAGTAATTGGCAAGTTTTTTACCAATGTTAGGGGTTCCTTTTCTAGATACGTTAAAAGTAGCTGAAACTTTCTACTATTAGAGAACATAGTATTATTATGAATGACAGAGTCATATAAGCTAATAAAAGTTTGCCAAGAAAACAAATCGCCGGTGAACTTCGGAATATCCACCTTTGGAATGTTGAAGCTCATGTCATTATGACCGGAGCTAGAGTTTGAGTGAGAGGAGTTGAAGTCATCTTTAGGAGGAAATAACCTTTTATAAGTTGCTTTTATGCTAAAATATTGGTAATCAGTGCCTTGACGAATGACATTCTCCTCAGTAAAATCGGGTTGCTCTTTCTCAGCTAAATACGCGATTACAGCGTCGTGAAATTTATTAAATTCCTCATAAAAAATGTCCAAGTGATCATACCGCATCTCAAAATCAACTTTTTTTAAGGTATCAGACATAGCTTGAGTGGAAATACTAAATATTTCTTTAATGCGATCTATTGCTATGCCCCTAAAGGCGCGACACTGTTTTTCACTACTCGTCATTTTAAATACCTAATATTTAAAAATAACTACGAGAAAAAAAAATTATATGTATTTAATTTTACTATGCGCGCTAAATTCGAATATAAAGGAAAAAAACTTTTATTCGCGAAAACCGAGAATGCAATAAAAAACCTGAAATTTATTTCTTATTGACCGAGTTCTAAATACCTACTGTACCTACTAGGTAAATTAAAGTGTAATATGAAAAGCGCCAAATCTAAGTATGCAATGCATAATACTTTCAAACAATTATATATCCCTTTAAACTGCACAAGATGTTTATTAGCCCTAAAAAAATTAAAATTTTAATTTTTAAATCGATTTATATAAAAAAAATCGTTTAGGAAACTGAGTTTTAATTTATTAGAAAAAGGCAAAAAATCAGATACCTACAACGGTTTACCGGTATTTTTAACACCATGAAAACAGATCATCTGCTTTAATAAAAATCTAAATCGCCTTTTCTAAAGAGAAAATTTAATTTTTTAATTTTGAAATATATATATATTTTTTTTTTTTAAACAAAAGAAGGCTTGAAACAACAAGTGCCAACGTAAGGGTAGGGGGTGGTTATAGGGGTAGTTCAGTATTTGGATTGAAGGACCAAACTTATGTAGCCCATAAGAGGCAGAAGGGACTGTATTGGGAGAGGGTGTAAAGGGTAGGTAGAGTATAGAGAGAGAGAGAGAGAGAGAGAGAGGATAAAGTGTAATAAAAAACTATGTCGCTCACCGATATTTGCAGAGTAGTCGCTTACAGGGCCCTGTTCTCCAGTTCCATGATTCACAGCTACACAGCTTCCACAGATGATAACGCACAGCTTTAATTTTAAAGGGTTTTTAAGGGTGCCACAGGGCAAAGAGAATTTAAGGGTAAATTCACACGAGGGACCGCGTGATTGAGTTCGTTTCTTATACGACACTGCGCACTGTCCACTTTTTAGGTTATAGGAAAGAAGGGAAAAATATATTTATGGACCGCGTAGCGGCACCCGCGTTTTTGTATGAAAGCATGATAAAAATATATCAATAAAAGGCGATAAAAAGAAAAAACTTCCTGCTATATTAACAGAATCAATACAAAAAAAGGAGAATTTGTTTTATTTATTTTAATCCTTTAGAATTGTGAATGTCCCAAAAGAGGGCAGTGCAAGTAAAAAAGTAATATTTTCTAATTACTAAAAATTAATGAATTAATTAAAATAGAGAATTTAGCGGGAGCTAAACAAAAACTTACCATTTTAAAAATAGCTAGGAATACAAACATGTTGCATTTGTGTTACTCTATGTAAGTATGTAATAAAAAATATAACAATAAATTAAAATCACTATTATGTGTATTTTTTTAACCGAACATTCAAACGGACTACAGACCAAAGCTTATTTTTTCCGCAATTATATGTATTTTTTAACCGAACATTCAAACGGAATACAGACCGAAGCCAAATTTGTCATGATTGAATTTAAGCCAGGAATGCGAATAAATTATATGTGTTAAACGACGCGCCACGAAATCCGGTCAATAACCTCGGCCGGTATTGGGATTCTTACCCAAGCTCTTGAAAACGGCAGCGGCCATTTATTAAGTCCCCGACTGTACAATGGCGCTAACTGCCACCATGTTTTTCCGCACATGTGTTGCAAACTATCTTTCCACACATGTGCGGAAAAGCAGTTTCATTTGATTTGTGCAAAATTTAAGACCAATTTTTACAAAAACTAGTATAGTTTAACAGTGTTCGCAGGTAAAATAGCTTATACAAACTTCAAAATTCAAAATTTTTATTAACGCATATAGCATTTACAAATGTCAAAAGATTAAATTAGTTAACAGCAAAATTTAAAATACTCATAAAAAAAAACAAAGATAAAATTTAATCAGCCAATAAGGTCTTGAATAAACCACTCTATACAATAACTGGCGATGAATGATAGACAGACAACTCGATAGAAAGTAACTTTCTTACACTCGCGTGTTGTTTCACTCGGCTAGCACCTCGTTCACAACATTCACGGTCATGTGAAATTTGTCACTCTCTTTTTTGTCTCTTGTTATGTAATAAACTATTTTTTTTGTAACCTTACCATATGAATAATAAAGTTACTCATTTCTGACCTTACTAACAAAAGAAGAAGCCACAAAAAGGGTCCACTTATTTAAAAAAAAAGAATGAAACTGAGCCTCCTTTCAAGGGCCTGTCCAAATTATTTTTTGTTGTTTAAGGATAAAAACACAAGAGATAAAAGTGTCACTGTTTATCCCTAGGATCAAAAGTGATAAATCAGGGATAAAAATTTAAAATCAGGGATGAAAAGTGATAGGTCAGGAAACACAAACCAGGTTTATAGACGTAAATTTAAAATTTGAAATATTTTAGACAAGTCATTCTTATTTGATTAAACACTCGTTTAACCCTATTTTTTATGCACCCCACGCTTTTACCTTAGCCTGTTAAAAGTCACGTTTGTGTACTTCAAATTTTCTAGTTTTTATACAGCTAATGAAACCGTTTAACTTAAAACTGTTTACCTATTTTTGAGTTTGATGTTTGGCTCCACTCCACTTACCTGTTCCAACTTAATTTCTAAAATCCTAAATTAAAATCAGCCACGTTATATACCCCAAAGTTTTAAATTTGATACAGATATCGGTTGACAAATGAATTTTGTTTTAAATTAGTTTAAAAATTGTATTGAGTGATCTTAAGCACCATAAAGTAGCAAGTTTGAATCAAATCAATTAAT
Organism: Aspidapion aeneum; assembly: GCA_963576565.1. Taxonomy (NCBI): domain Eukaryota; kingdom Metazoa; phylum Arthropoda; class Insecta; order Coleoptera; family Brentidae; genus Aspidapion; species Aspidapion aeneum. The sequence continues at coordinate 66,421,123 of OY755042.1, read as the reverse complement.
AAATACTTATGAAAAATTTTGCAGCCGCCATGTTCATTTTTGTAACTTTCAGTTTCCGTATTTAATACATACTGGTTGATAAATGGGGAATTCCGCCATTTGTTTTTTTTTTTAAGATTGATGAAAATAAATTGAGTAGGTGGATTTACTCCGACAATTCCCTCACTCATAAAAATGTCTAGACTAGAGTTTTCCAAACGTTTTCCGAGTTATCCGAACATTTCACGAGTTTCTATGGAAATTTTTCGAGTTTTTTCCGAGTGTTTTCGAACAATTCCTGAGTTTATTTCAATATTTCCGAGTTTTTCAAACATTTTTGGAGTCAATTTTCAATTTCAATTGAACCAATTCAATTCCATTTCAATATATTCATTTACCACATTTTTTACATAGAAATGAGTTTTATACATCATAGCCTTAAGTAAGTAAATATATCATGAAATATACATTGCAATTGTTTCTTTGTACGTACATAAATGTAATTAAGCCCATTTACCGGAATTTAACAAAGTTTAAAAAATAATAATAATTGTGACAAACTTGATGGATTCAGGAAAAAGTTTTTTCTTAATATTTGGTTTAGTGTTGTTTTTTTGACTAAAAAAAGTTAAAATTTTTTATAAATAAAAGTAGAAATAAATAAATGCAAAGTAGTTATACTACTACGATGAAAAAAAAACAAATAACATATAAAACTAAAAAAAAAAGTAATGAAATATTCTTGAAGACCAGTTTCTAGTTAGGCATCTATTTATTTATTATAATTTTGGATAATTTTGAAGTAACCAAGTGCATATTTATTTTTTTTAATAATTTTTTTTGACATTGTGTTTGAGTTCAGATGGTAGCAGGTTAAAGAGTTCTTTTCCAATGTATGTATAGCAGCTTTGACCAATTGTTTTTTGTTTTCTTGGTAGTCTTACTCTATTTTCCACAACAAATCTTGTGTTAGGAATATGTGGGATTTCTAGAAACAGTAGATTATTTCGACCTAGATAGAGGACAGAATATTTATAATAGAGTTGTCTTAAACTGAGTAAGTTTGTGCCTTTGTACAAATTTTGAGTTTTTCTAAACATTTCACAAGTTTTCTTTGAGCATTTGCTGAGATTTTCGAACATTTTCAGTTTTCCAAAAATTTTCCTAGTTTTTCTGAACACTTTTGCAGATTTCCGAAAATGTTCCTAGTTTTTCCGAGCATTTCCCGAGATTTTTCGAACATTTTCAAAGTTTTCTGAAAATTCTTTGAGTTTTTCTAAACATTTTCCGAGTTTTTCGAAAATTTCCCGAGTTTTTTTGAACTTTTACAAAGTTTTTCTAAACTTTTTTCGAGTTTTTTAAACATTTTCTGTGTTTTTCCGAACATTTTTCCAGTTTTTCCAAAAGTCTCCTAGTTTTTCTGAACATTTTCCGAGATTTCCGAAAATTTTCCTAGTTTTTCCGAGCATTTTCGAATATTTCTAACGTTTTCTAAAAATTGTCCGAGGTTTTTTAAAGATTTTCCGAGTTTTTCGAAAATTTCCCCAGTTTTTTCGAACATTTCTAAAGTTTTTTAAAACTTTTCTCGAGTTTTTTAACATTTTCCAAGTTTTTCGAACATTTCGCAAGTTTTATGAAAATGTATGTTTCCGAACATTTCCCAAATTTTCCAGACGTTTTCCGGGGTTTTCCTGACATTTCCCATGTTTTCCGAAAATTTCTTGAGTTTTTCCAAAAAATTCCTGAGTTGTCCGAAAATTTTTAGCAACAGGTTTAAGGACTGTATATGTGTTTCTGGCCTTAACTCTTGGAAGTCAGAAAATATATCTACTTTTTCTTACCTACATATCTATGCCCTCCACTGGGCAAGACGCGTCCACCCCTGACAAAGGTTGGATGTATACTGAAAGATTTTTCCAAATGATTTTGAATTAAATGAAATATCGGCAACACTGCACTATGGAGGCAAAAACGCTTCCTCTCTCTTTTTTCCTATGTAAATTATTGCATAAGAAAACAAAGACAGAGCTAGCATTCCAGTTCATGTGGTTACTTGCTATTACAAAACAAATAGGGAAATCAGCGCCCTCACCGGTCGTCACCGGCTGCGTTCAAAGGTGCTCAGTGCGTGAATTTTATAGTATGCTATTGGCCTAATGTAAATTCACTGTCTACTATATTATACTCGTTTATGGTTTAGGTTATTTATCTATTATTTAGCTTTGAAAATTTTTGAATATAATTTTTTTTATCGATCATGGATTACTTCAATAGTTTTTCGAACTTTAATTGACCCCTTAAGGGTGGTATATACTACAACTTGAGACTATGTTTAACGAGAATCCTATCACTACGCGCACTAGATTTTCAAAAAATGATATAGCTTCAAAATTTTTATTTGGTTTTTCTTTATTAAACGTGAGATTACAAATTTGTTTTCAATAAAATTGCTGATTAAATGAAATAATAAAATTTTGCTTTTAAAACAGTCGTTTTTATTTTATTTTAATTTTAAATAATGACCGATCTCCACTAACCATTAAATTCTGATCCACAAATATCAAAGCATCCCAAATTGGGTTAAAATATTTCATTAAACTTAGGTTTTCATTATTTTATACTATATGGGACTTTCCATCCACACCTGGGATGAATCATCCAATCATCCAAAAACCAAAGTTTAACCCGAGTTATGCCTTGTTGAGACGTTAGAATAATAGCAATATTTCAGGTGAGACTAGGACCCACAAAATTTAAAGCGCGCCTAACATCACCTAAACTCAATCCCCGGATTATAGAAAATTGATGACTCTGGTTTAGAAATGTGCTTTTCATCCGCGGTTTTGTTTATTTGTGTTTTTGCTATTTTTTAAAAATAATTGGTATGAAAGTGTTAAAAACTGTTCAGGGTCTTAAAAGTCCGAGAATTTTTTTCAACAAAAATAACAACAACTGACTGTCTCCGCCATTTTGAAAAAGCTCTAATAAAATTAAAGTATAGTAGGTTTGGTTAGTCTGCCTACCAATGCCCAACTATTTTAACCACGTTTTCAATGGTATTGTCAAACGCATGGTGTACCCACTTTTTCCATTTTGGTTGGTTGTGAAATCCAATCTCTAGCTGTTCTAATATATCTGGCTAAATCATACAGCAAGCACAGCCGCCAGTTATGTTTTAATCAAACTTATCTTTATGTTTATAGATTTTTCTCTTAGTTTTAGTTTTTACCCTGTTGTGCAAAAACTACCCAAACATAAGAGAGCCACATAGGGACGTTTGGCATATATCAAGTAAATATTTTTTTTTAAAACGACCACATTCTTACCTATAATTAGGGTGTCGGGAATCTAAAAACAATCTAACATCTTCTATATCATTGGTTTTATAAGCAGTTTCAAATCCTTCAGACGGGTAAGGCATCACTATGATTCTGGAAGTTATATAGTGGATATCCAGGTCTGTTCTTCCCATGCTCCTAAATGAATTGATTAATTCATCAATATCTAAATATCATAAAAATATAAAACGAAGTCTGTGCTAAGCGGTATGACTGGTCAAAGGGCATAAGTTTTAATAATAATAAATAAAACTTCTTTTCCACTAATGCTCCACCCTCTCGTCAAGCATCGGACCTATAAAGCTCGATCAGCAGGGGACGCCTCGCAAGTCCGACAAGCAGCAAAATACTGTCAAGCCACAGACACGTATTATAACTTTAAAAAGCTGCAATGTGAAAAATTGATTATTTATCAAACAATATTTGTTGCAAATGCTACCCCCCACAAGTGGAGAAAACTGAAGTATTGTTTGTAGTTTTACAAAGCTTCACTGTGAGTAATTGAATATTTTTTCAATCTTAATATTTCAAGTTTTTATAGCAGTTTGCTGGGCAAAGTATATATGGGCCTATTTATAGCAGAATTTTTATAAATATGCAGTGACGTCATGTTTTGGTATCTTTGTTTATTATATTCACTAAAATTAGTTACTTACGATATTGGTAAGGGAAATGATAAATATTGCCTGCGATACCGTATGCTCAGAGTAAAAACAAAAGGCAGGCGGATGAAACGAAAAACAGTACCCATGAGCGTGACATAATTTGTCAATCAGATCGGGTTAATGTATATTACATTTTTACCGCCATCGCGACGTTTTATGTCGAGTCAGCGGAGGATAAGCCAAAAATACTACAAACGTAAAGTTTAGTACCCGTGAATAAAAACAAAAAATTTTTCGTGGCTAAGCGGGTATTCACGGGTACTAAACTTTACGTAAATGTCATTGTTTATTATATTTCTAACATTTGGACGTCACTCCATATCATTAAAAATTCCAACCATGTTTTTTTCTAAAATATAACGTAAATCATAGTGTAAAAAATGTCAGTACAATTGACATCCTTTCAACATTTTTTTGTCACTAGTTATGCAGATATATATATATATATATATATATATATATATATATATATATATATATATATAGATATCCGCTGATCGTTGTGACCAGGCGTAAAATTTTTAGATATCTTGTGACATCCTTCGACGCCGTGACATCCAAATTCGGATGTCACAACGTTTTTCCATGTTTTTGGTACAGTCCTGATGGGGAGGGCCCGGGTGTACCTAAATTAATTGGATGTCATAGCATACCATGAGTCTGATGAAGAATACAGCAAAATTTTTAAAAAATTTTGACGCCAAAATTTCCGTGTATATTGGCGCGAGTATATTTAAGAATCGATCCAATTGATATTCATCACTCTGTGACATCCAATGTATATTTTCATCTTAATTGCACGCACTTGTAACATCCATCAAAGCGACAACCTTGCATTATGCCTATTTTATTAATTAAATTTGGTTTATTTTTTATTTTGGGGCGGCTGTTGCTATGTGGTCCAGCGATTCACTTGACTTGCATCTTTGTAAAAATATTTAAAAATGTTAGCATAATAAATAATGTTAGCTAGCTTATTGGGAACATAAATATAAAATATAAATAAATATTTCTTGTACCTCAGAGCAAAAGTGAATTAACTAACGGACTTGGATAGGGCCTTGATACTATTTGTGAATTGCTATCTCCGTCCTCCTTTTTACCACGTAGTTAAAGTCAGATGAGTAAAAAGAGCGCTAAATTTTAATCTAGCTACGTCAAAACGTACTGATTTATAATAGTATATTTTTAACTCTATTCAGTGATTTTTTTACAAAAACAAATCTGCTGAATTAAATTAGAATTCTTATAAATCAATCAATACATATATACCGGGTGGGCCAAAAAAAAACCGCACAATTTTTTTTCATTATAACTTTTGAACTATACCATCGATTTTAATGGGACAAACTGCGCTTGGCAGAGAATTAATCAAAGTTTTGACAAATTATAATTATTTGTCAGCGATTTCAAAATCCAAGATGGCGGACAATATTAAAATGTACCCTTTAAAGATGCTGGTTTATTCTTATGTTGCAAACACGTTTGAATTATTTTTTTAAATTAGTAGAAAAGCTGCGTTCTTGCCACGCACAAGGTATGAATCAGCAAAATCGGTTTGATGGTTCTAAAAAAAATATTTTTGTTTCAACCATTGTATTGTAAATTATACGATTGCCTTGCCAATCATGTCTGCATTTATTTCCTTACAAATTTATTACTACTGAACTTTTGACTTTGATGAAATAAAAAACATCCTGGTGAGAATTGATTGTTTTTTAAAGATCATGATCAAAATTTATCGCCATCTTAAAATTTAAGATGGCGGACAGAATCATACTTGATGGTGGGTTTATTCTTATTTTCTGGAAATATTTTAGATTTTTTTTTAATTTATAGAAAAGCACTACTTTTCCCGCGCACAACAAAGTACAAATTAGCAAAATCGGTGTATTGGTTCTCAAAAAACCTATTTCTGTTTTCGTCATTGTGTTACAGATTATACGATTGCATTGCCAACCCTGTCTGCATTCATTTCCTTATAAATCATTATTACCAAACCGATTTTAGTGAAATAAGAAAAATGATGGTGAGAATTGATTGTTCTTTCAAGGTTATAATCGAAATTTGCCGCCATCCTAAAAGTTAAGATGTTGGACAGAACCATACTTGATCCTTCTAAGAGGCACTTTATTCTAATTTTTCGAAAATGTTTTAGTTTTTTATTAAATTATTGGAAAGTACTACTTTTCTCCCGCTTAATAAAGTACAATTTAATAAAATCGGCGAAGTGGTTCCCACAAAATCTGATTTTGTACAATTGTTTTACAAGTTATGCGATTGCATTGGCAATTTCTGTCCGACATCTTAAATTCTAAGATGGCGGCAGATTTCGATTATAATCTTTAAAGAGCAATCAATTCTTACCACGATTTTTTGTGTTTCACTAAAATTGGTAGAGTTTATAAGAAAATTAATGCAGACAGGATTGGCAATACAATCGTATAATCTCTAAAACAATGGTTGAAACAAAAATAGATATTTTGAGAACCACCACATGATTTTAATAATTTTTACCTCGTTGTGTGGGGAAACAGTAGTGCTTTTTCATAGATTAAAAAAAATCTAAAACATTTTCGGAAAATAAGAATAAACACACCATTTTAAAGAATCAAAAATATTTCTATCCGCCATCTTAAAATTTAAGATGGCGATAACTTTGATCATGATCTTAAAAAAGCAATCAATTCTCACCAGGATGTTGTTTATTTCCACTAACATCGGTTCAGTATTAATGAATTTATAAGTAAATAAATGCAGACATGATTGGCAAGCAATCGTATAATATGCAAAACAATGGTTGAACAAAAATATTTTTTTATAGAACCACTGAACCAATTATGCTGAATCGTACCTTGTTGGGCCTGGCAAGAACGCAGCTTTCTTACTAATTTAAAAAAATAATTAGAACATATTCGCAACACAAGAATAAACGAGCATCTTTGTCCGCCATCTTGGATTTTGAGATGGCAGACAAAAAATGATAAATTAGTCAAAGCTCTGATTAATTCTCTGGCAAGTACAGTTTGTCCCATTAATATCGAGTGTATAGTTCAAAAGTTATAATTAAAAAAATGTCCAGGTTTTTTTGGCCCACCCTGTAAAGGAAACGAGTTCAGAAATTGCTTAACCGATTGCGCCTCAAATATATTTATTTATTTATTTCCAAGGAGTAGCACATATAAGAAAAATTCAGAAGAATAATTTAGGTACCTAAAAAAAAGTAACATATGGGTTAGCCGATTTGAAAATGGGAATAAATTGCTAGACTGAATAATAAAAATCTTAGATTTTTATTTTATATTATTTGCATAATAATTAAGGGCCTTAATTCTGCCAAAGTGGCGCCAGCGTCAGTAAATAAAACATATCCAGCTAGGTATAGAGCTACATAATTTATCAAAAATTCGCTGAACATAGGTAAGTACCTAGTCCAGATTATCTAGATTTTTTTTTAAATCTAGGTACTGTAGTCATAGATTTTACTGGAATATCGGCCATTTTTTGTGTACCGAGCAAAGCCGATTAGTAATCAGTTTCTATGTGACTATGGTTGGGGGTGCTTCGCACCTCCCTGTTTACGTCTTGGAGGTGCCCTAGCTAAGGACACTCATCGTAAAGGCAAGCTTTATAGGAAGCGAAGCTAACGTCAAGTTTTCTATTTTTTGGTTATTATTTTTGACATGTTTTCCTCGGTTTCGCATTGGCGGTTTTGTTTTATTTTGAAGATGTTGTTTTACACAGTATGAAGGTACCTAATTTATATATATATTTATGTAATTAAAAAGTTATGCTGCAAACTATCTTGAAACTGTATCATTATTAAATAGATCTTTAGACTTTAGAACAACGAGCCGCCAATGCGAAACCGTGGAAAACATGTCAAAAATTATAACCAAAAAATATAAAATGAGAGTTAGGCTTTGCTACCTGTAAAGCTTGCTTGACGATGAGTGACCTTAGCCCTAGCCCCTTACTACCCCCGTAGTGGGCGCCCCTGTAGGTATTCTATTTTTGCAAACGGCTGGTCCGCAATCGGCCATCCTTGGGCTGAGTTGAGTATGTATACTTCGATTTAAATTCGTCTCTCTGTGACATCCACACTTACATAATTATGTTTTCGTTTTATTTGTGACCCCGCGTAGAAATCGAGCAAAAGCTGTTCCGGCAAAGTGTTTTTTTGTTTTTAATCAAAGTTTATTGAATTTAAAGGTAAGTAGATCTGAGGACACGGCAGTGCCTCGCCAAGTTCGCGCGCCGTAACCATCTTTTCTTAAAACATTTCAGCCGATATTTGACCTACCTAAAACTCTACTTCGGAATGAGCTACGAATCTCAAACTTTGCACAGTCGTAGATCTCCATGGAGTTAACAACCCCTCCAAGTTTCATGGAATTCCATAAAGTAGTTACGAAATTTCAAAAAACGTCGAAATTGCCACTCACTGACTCACTCACTCACTCATGTATAGATCATCAATATTCTACTGTACTTCCAGACATGCTACAAAGCTGACATTTGGTAGACTGATAGAAATTATGACCAAACCCCTGGAAAAAATCATAAAATCCCAAAATTTTAATTTACTCCCCTCCCTTATACACAGTGGCGTATATACGGCGGGGGCCTGGGGGGCCCGGGCCCCCCCCGAAGCTAAAAATGTTTTGGATATTTTCCACATATTTCATGAATACAAACATAAAATACAGCCTCATGCGGTCTCGCCCCCCCCCCCCCCCCCCAAAACTGTCTCTGGCCCACCCCGAAACTTTTTTCTATATACGCCACTGCCTATACATTTAAAGTTATGTAAAAGTAGCATTGCCCACTTCCAGAAATGCTAGAGAGTTGAGCTTTGGTAGACTGATAGGAACAATGATAAAACTATAGGAAAAAATTAAAACACCCCAAAATTCTAATTTACTTCCCTCCCCTATAAATGTAAAGTTAAGTAAAAGTAACATTGCCTACTTCCAGACATGCTAGAGAGCTGAGTTTTGGAAGACCGATAGTAACTATGACAAAGTTATAGAAAAAAATTAAAACACCCCAAAAATCTAATTTACTTCCTTCCCCTATAAATGTAAAATTATGTAAAACTAACACTGCCCACTTCCAGAAACGCTAGAGAGCTGAACTTTTTAAGACTGAAAGACTATATGATAAAACTATATGAAAAAATTTAAAAACTCCAACATTTTAATTTACTTCCCTCTCCTATAAATGTCAATTTATATTAAACTGACATTGCCCACTTTCAGAAACGCTAGAGAGCTGAGCATTGGAATGCTGATAGAAATTATGATAAAACCATATGAAAAAATCTAAAAAGTCCAATATTTTCATTTACTCTCCTCCCTTATAAATGTAAAGTTATGTAAAAGTAAGATTACCCACTTCCAGAAACGCTAGAGAGCTGAGCATTAGAAGACTGATAGGAACTATGATAAAACTATAGAACAAAATTAAAAAACACGACAATTTTAATTTATTTCCCTAACATTAACTTAACATTGTGCACTTTCAGAAAAGCTAGAGAGCTTAGCTTTGGAAGGCTGATGGGAACTACGATAAAACCATGGAAAAAAATTAAAAAACCTCAAAAATTTAAGTAAGGCATTGCAAAAATTTTGAAGAATATTCCGCATATTTTACTACTTTAAAAATTAAGTATTATCCAATTCCTTTAAAAAAGAAGTGAAATCATAACAAAAACATTTCATGTAAAAAAAGCCAAGTACGCGAAAATGGCATTCCGTAAAAAGAATTGAGGTAAAAGTAAAGCCAAGTTCTCCAATACAAATTTCAAAATGAAAGGTTTAGACAGACAGACAGACAGACAGACAGACGGCGCAATAAAAAGGTTTCAAAATCATCTGAAACGCAAAGATATATAAGCTCACACTACTATAGTATAGTAGTCGTGTTAGCTAAAATCGTGGGGCACTTTGTGCCATATTTTTTTTGTAAATCGAGAGCCCGACGTTTTTTTCACAATAATACTAGTATTTTTCGTTCATTATTGTTTTCAACTAATATTAATAATTATTTTTAACTAGTTTGAAGCGTGTTTTTTACCTTTTTTAACTATATTTATTTTTTACTTTTTAGTTTAATGTGCTGTGAAATCGTGTTTTTTAATAAACTATATTACGTCGGTATACTGGCAAAATACACTCAAAGTCATTTTTTTTAGTTTTTGAGCCATGGTGAAACCTGGTCGTTACAACCAAATTTAAAAAATACATTAAATCCCAGACTTCACAAAATCTATAAAATATTACTAAAATTTCAAAAAATAACTTTTTTTACATAGGTACTTACATACGTTCTCCAATATTCAATGCATAAATAATGTAAAACTCAGGAGTTTCTCAATGAAATCAAATGTCTCAAATGTTGTTCCTAATTTCAAAGCTTCTTAAAATGCGATTTTCTCAAAACTAAATTTTTGACTTAGTGTCACAATAATACTAGAAATAATAAAAATAAATTATCCCGATCAGGATAATGAGAAAAACTTAATAAGGAATATTTCTTGTGGGGAGGGGAGCGAGACCTCATTAAACCGTATTTTACCCTATTGTATTGTTTTATTCCTGAAATATATGAAAAATGTCTGCGAAATTATTAATCTTGGCGTTGTCACCGGTTCTTGATAAGTGTATACAAAGTCTAAATTAAATTTGTTCGTTTTTGCAAAATTCTTAGGCTAGGGGGGGGCGGGTCCCCGAAGTACCCCCAAGGGTGCGCCTGGAAAATTATTGTATTGTCACCGGTTCTTGATAAGTGTACAAAGTTTAAATTAAATCTGTTTGTTTAAAGTAGGTGAAAATCTAGTCCAAAGGAGTCAGTTACAAACATACATACCTACCTACAAACATACAGGTGAAGCTAATAAAAGCGTGTCAAAAGTAAGAAATTCCAAAATACGAAAACTTTTATTTAAAACTTGTTATTTCCCCACACTTTTTATTCTGGTAACGGAGTTTTCATAAATTAATTAAATCTGATTTGAAAAAAAAATAAAGCGGCCTAAACACCCAGAACGACTGCGTTTTTCAGATGGCTGTACGTAAGTTAAAAAATGTCAAGGTAAAAGGCAGAAAAGCCATTTCAATATAGTAAGCCGATTTTAATGTACAGCTACAGGTTTTTCAAAAGTCCGAAGAATCAAACCGAACCGGATAAACATACATACAAACAAACAAATGTCACAAAATATTTCTAAGTTATCTTAAAAAAATACTCTGCCAATATATGGGCCCCTAAGCTCACACTAGGTACCATAGTTATAGTGTACGTGTGAGCTAATATATCTATAAACTGAAATATATTTTATTCAACTCCAGACTAAATTACCTTTTGTTTGATACCACACAAGCCATGTTTTGACTTAATCTCAAATTTTTAAAATCTACCCCCACCCTTAAAAAAAACAAAAACGAAAATGTATTTTGTTAAACTCCGGACTCAATTACCTATCGTTTGATATCACACACGCCATATTTTCACTTAAACTCTAATTTTTGAAATATACCCCCACCCTTTTTTTTTAAATAAATTAAAATGTATTTTGTTTAACTCCAGGCTCAATTACCTTTCGTTTGATATCACACACGCCATATTTTCACATAAACTCTAATTTTTGAAAACTACCCCACCCTTTTATTTGGTTTGTGTTCGGTGGATGTTGTTCATTTTTAAATGGGACCATCTCGACCCAAGACCCAGCCTAGGTACCAAATTTCATTAAAATCAGCCAAGCGGTTTTTGAGTTATGGGCGTTGGTCGTTACAGACAGACAGACAGACAGACAGACAGACAGACAGACAGACAGACAGACAGACAGACAGACAGACAGACAGACAGACAGACAGACAGACAGACAGACAGACAGACAGACAGACAGACAGACAGACAGACAGACAGACAGACGGCGCAACAAAAAAGTTTCAAAATCATCTGAAACGCAAAGATATATAAAAATTTTTGAAATCGGAGCAACTTTTTTTTTCTCGAAAAAATTAGGATCACCATAGCTTACACTACTATAGTATAGTATATGTGTGAGCTAAAATCCGTCGAACATAATACCTTTCCTAGCTTTTTCTGCACGAACTAGGAAAGTAAAAATTGGGATTGATAAAAACCAAAAAGATAATGGGACTTACATACAAAAACGGACAACTTTTATCTAATTTAACCTACAAACTGTGAATATAGGGTACAATAATTAATAATAGGCTCATTATTTTTCAACTAAATTTAACTAAAGTTAAGTTGAATAGATTAGGAATTTTTAAATCTAGTCAGATAAAATTTAATCTGAAGAGTTTTTTTAACGTCAAATTGCCCGATTTGAATGAAATTTGGTACCTGGGTCTTAGGTCGAGATGGTTCCATTTAAAAATTAACAAAATTTACCTAACGCAAGCCAAATAAAAGGGTGGGGGTAGATTTTAAAAATTGGAGTTTATGTGAAAATATAGCGTGTGTGGTATCGAACGAAAGGTAATTGAGCCTGCAGTTAAACAAAATACATTTTAGTTTATTTTAAAAAAAGGGTGGGGGTAAATGTCAAAACTTAGAGTTTAAATGAAAATTTGGCTTGTGTGGTATTAAACGAAAGGTAATTGAGTCTGGAGTTAAACAAAATACATTTTAGTTTAAAAAAAAGGTGGGGGTAAATTAAAAAAATTAGAGTATCAAACGAAAGGTATTTGAGTCTGGAGTTGAATAAAATATATTACAGTTTTTAGTTATACTGTCATAAATAAGTTTAAATTCGGATCATTTTACTATAGCAATAACCAATATTGCTGCGCTTGCACTAATTTCGTCTATAAAAGCCGATGCTGGATAATAGACCGGCATCACTCTAGCAAGTGATCAACCCAGTATACCACTGAAATACGTGGTCCCTACTAAACACACCCAGTACACCACTGAAATACGTGGTCCCTACGAACCCAGTACACCACTGAAATAATGTGGTCCCTACTTAACATACCTAAGTAAAACCTCACTATGGTGGTTACGCTTTATGGCCCATAAGGCCAACTCTCTACGGCCTATAAGGTCTATTTCTTATGGCCCCTAGGTCAACTCTCTCCAGCCAGCATCCCTCTTTTTACATTATTTAATTATTTATAGCAATAACCTCTATTCCTGTTAATCTGTTTTCTTATATAAAATACATGTATAAATGTGGATTCTTTATACTTAATTTTCATATTCCCCTAAATCCCTCAGTCACAAGGGCACTAAATAACAAACCTTGTGAGATATATGGTAGAGATACCACTTGTCACAAATATAGTCGTGACAATATTAGCTTACACGTACACTATAATTAAAGTACCTAGTGTGAGCGTAGGTGCCCATATATTAGCAGAGTATTTTTTTTAGTCCTTGCCGTATATTCATCTTGTAAGCCTATTATGACATCAATAACGTGCTTGTATATTTTATTTGTTATTTTCTTCCCCGTGACATCCAGTGTATATTTTTCTTATTTGCATACATATACCTGTAACATATTTGCACATATTTGTGACATCCCTAACGTCTTGTATATTTTATTTGTTATTTGTTTCCTCGTGACATCCAGTGTATATTTCTTATTTTTATAGAGGTACTTGTTACATCCGTTATTTTTATGAAACATTGGCAACTTTGGTGGATGTCACAAGTCAACAAAAATATTTAAGGATGTTACTACGTCAAAATTTTTTGTATATACATTGGACGCCACAAAGATATGAAAAATTTTATTTCTAAATTTGTGAGTTAATAATGACTTATTAATTAACAGATGGTTACTTACTGCTGCACTGTCGCCAGCACCTTTGAACTTGTGTCCTTCAGGCCTTTGAGAAAGCTGCCAGCGCCACCTTTTAGCGAAGAAAATAGTCCACTCTGTTTTGGCTCTTCATAACGGGGCGGCACGGGCGATTGATGCGGAGGTTGCGCTGGAGGGTCTGGGCGTTGAGGGGGCGGAGCTGGTCTCTGAGGGGCATAGTATAAGCATGTATATAGATGCTGTCTTTTTAAACATAAAGTGTTATGGCATTTTTTGAAAAATTTTCAGAGCAGCTATTATAGCAATATAACAAAAAGCTACGGTGTTTCAATGTATTTTGAGGGTTTCAGGAGTTTCTAGAGAGAGAAAAAACTCACACCCACTTGCATAGCTCGATTTTTAAGAGAAGCTTAAAGGTAATAACCGCATTTTGATACGTTTTTAAGGTAAGGTCAGTTTTTGAAGTTTGCATTTTGGGAGGGGCCCTGAAATATTTCATTTGAATGTAAGGTGCTTTTTTTTATAAATATTCTTGTGAAGAATCCACTTGTCAAATTAAATTAAAAAAACTGTCAATTTTAGTTTTTAAGTTGGTTGGTTATATTTTTATATTGTTTTTTTTAATTTAAAGTTTAAAATCTTTAAATAAAGAGGTAATAAGAAATAAAATATTGTGTTTCAGGTCATTTTAAAGAAAATTTTACGCTGTTTGAAAAATACAAACTTTATGTAATATCTTAAAAACTAAAACTTACAAATAAACTTTAATTTGACAGTTGAATTATTAATTTAAAAAAAAACTATAAAAATATTAATTTAAATTTAAAAAACTAATAGAACCTCTCCCAAAATGCAGACTATTTAAAAACCACTAGTAGCTCAAAAACGTTAGACCCTTAAACGCTTGTTATTTGCGAATGGCGTGCCGAAGTTGAAAAAGCTTTCGATAGCATTGAGAACTGGGAGTAAAAGCATATTTAATTAACATGCAAATAGATCACAGATACACAGACTTAATAGCTAATATACCGGGTGGGCCATAAAAACCGGACAATTTTTTTTCATTATAACTTTTGAACTATACCATCGATTTTAATGGGACAAACTGCACTTGGCGGAGAATTAACGAGAGTTTTGACTAAATATATTTTTTTGTCGGCCATCTGAAAATATAAGATGGCGGACGAAATTAAATTGTACCCTTCAAATATGCTCGTTTATTCTTGTGTTGCGAACATGTTATAATTATTTTTTTAAATCAGTAGAAAAGCTCCATTCCTGCCACGCATAACAAAGTACAAATCAGCAAAATTGGTTGGTTGGTTCTAAAAAAATATATTTTTGTTTCACCATTGTTTTGAATATTATACGATTGCCTGCAATCATGCCTGCACTTATTTCCTGATAAACTCATTACTACTGAACCGATATTAATGAAATAAGAAACATACTGGTGAGAATTGATTGCTTTTTAAAGATCATGATCAAAATTTATCGCCATCTTAAAATTAAGCATGGCGTACAGAATCACTCGATTCTTTAAAATTGAGTGTTTATTCTTATTTTCCGAAAAATCTTTTAGTTTTTTTTAATTCATTGAAAAACATTACTTTTCCCTCATACAACGACGCACAAATTAGTAAAATCAGTGTGGTGGTTCTCAAAAAAACTATATTTGTTTCAGCCATTGTTTTACAGATTATACGATTGCATTGCCAATCCTGTCTGCATTCATTTCCATAAACTCATTATTACCGAACGGATCTTAGTGAAGTAAAAAAATCATGTAGAGATTATGATCGAAATTTGCCCCCATGTTAAAAGTTAAGAGGACAAAATCATACTTGATCCTTCAAAGAGGCACGTTTATTCTTATTTTCCGAAAATGTTTTAGCTTTTTTTAATCTATAGAAATGCACTACTGTTCTCCTGGTTAACAAGGTACAAAGTAATGAAATCGGTTAAGTGGTTCTCACAAAATCTGATTTTATTTTTACCATTGTTTTACAAATTATACGATTGCATTGCCAATACTGTCTGCATTCAGTTCTTTATCAATTCATTATTACTGAGCGGATTTTAGTGGAATAAAAAACATCATGGTGCAAACTGTTTTTTATTCCACTAAAATCGGTTAAGTAATAATGAATTTATAAAGAAATGAATGCAGACAGGATTGGCAATGCAATCGTATAATTTGTAACACAATGGTTAAAACAAAATCAGATTTTCAAAAAATAAAAAATCGTCTTCTCCACCCTCTCTTTATGCAACGAACCTAAAAAGTTTCATTAGCAGGGAGGGCCTCGCATGTGTGACAAGGAGCAAAAAACCGACTAGCCACAGACACGTGTTTCGAACTTATTATGATCTCCTCAATGTGGCATAAGTCAAAAGCGGACTATAACGCCTCACCAGCATAATTAAATTAAACACTAATTGAAATATTTATGTTGTTTAAGCCGCGTAATTATTTATGATTGCGCAAATATTCATGGATGAAAACAGACTTACTATAAAATACGTGTATACTTGAAAATTATTCCGTAACGAGAGGCCGTCCCATGTGACGTCACTCCAACGCTGCTTTCTCATTGGTCAGCAGCGCGGCCATATTGCCTACGTCACTAACAATTTGCCACGGCGCGGGAAATTTAAATTCGTGTGTTTGTCGTTTCACTTATATGCAAACACTGCATCCCTTCGCACTAAGACTGTTTTTCACCACTTCTCTTAAAGTTCACTATGATGATGACTGATGATTCATATGTGAGTGGGCCTTACAGCCCTTCCACTGCGACCACCAGTGGGTCTATTGTGGCTCACTTTTGAGTGGTTTCTCACCACTGTATGCCTATTCCTCCAAAAAGGCCGGCTATCAGTTTGGGTGAGACACTGTTCAGATCTTCTGAGTCGATCTGAGGTTTACCGAAAGTATTCTGACGTAAACGAGCAATAGCCGGACATTCGCACAGTACATGTTTGACTGTTTCGTCATCCTCCATACAGAGTCTACATTCGGTCTCTTCTGTTAGTCCCATTCTGTGCATGGGTATTCTCAGTCCACAGTGACCCGTATAAAGACCAGTCACTATACGCACCTCCTGTCTGGCAAGTCCAATAATATTCCTGGCTCTGTTTCTACAAGGTCCTTTAATGAACTATTTAGAGTGAGCCAGTTCTGGCATACTTATCCAGTATTGTTGGAAGCTATTCTCCATCCATTTTAATATGGTTGATTTAGCAGCATTGTATGATATCCCCAGGGCTGGCTCGGGGCCGAAAAATTCGGCAGATGCCGCTTCCCTCGCTGCTAGGTCTGCGGCCTCATTTCCCTCGTGCCCAGAATGCCCTGGTATAAAATTCACTCAAGTCCCTATAAAATTGTCACGCTCCACGAGAATTACCCTTACAATTCTATACGCATTAACTATGACTATGTAGACATATACAATTACACACATACTTTGAGACAAACAAACAGTTTAAAATCATTGATGTGTGACAGGACTAGGGAGGTCTATTTTGTGTCATTCTAGCCAGACTACGGGTAGTTCTTCTGTCCTCTGACAGGTCAGTATTTATTTTCTTACGTTGGCTCTTGTGATTTTTAGCCTGTCCTTTTACCTGGACTGATGAGTCCTTGCAAACCAAAGCTGTAGAAGCCTTTTTCGTGTTTACCCCAATTTTAGGGTTTGTATCTGCTTTGTTTTGTATTGTAACCTTCTTGTTATTCGAGAAGGATGTGCTGGGTTCCTTCAGACTTGTGTTTGGAGTGGTAAAAGTCATTTCTTCTATCCTTGAATTGTCTGGGTTTTCAAAACTGGTTTCATCTTTCTGACTCACCTGGTCTTCTTGCTCTTCACCGTAGCTCCTATTCCCGGCCACCTCTGACCTTCTGGACTCTTCTGAGCTATAATTAAAACCTAGCAACTCCGATACTGGGCTTTCAAATCCTAGCAACTCTGATATTGGGCTTCTAGAATGTTCTGAACCTATCTCTACATTGCCTTCCTGTGTCTCCAGGGTGCGTCCAACTTTATACACGGGAGTATGCCTGTGTCCGGTGTGCTCATTTGTGACATACTCATGTTTTTGAGTTTTTGGTGACATAGAGATTTCTGTAAACCTCTTATTTATCTGGTTCAAGTGTCTTTTCCACAATTGTCCTGCAGGCAAACCGCATAAATACACTCCTTTGCCCACTCTCTTTATTATAATTGCTTCTATCCACTTTTTTTTGTTGCCAGTTCTATAGTCCCGAACGACAACCTCATCGCCCTCTTTAAAATTGCATTTTCTTCTTTCCTTAGTATGTTCATACTACCTCAGTCTGTACTTTTTCTCTTACATTAGTCATTTCAAATTTTTCTCGCTGGCGTCTTACAAGTTCTAATCTTGTTCGCAATTTCCTTCCAAACATTAATTCTGCAGGCTTTGCCTGGGTAGTGTAATGTATATTGTTTTTTTATTTGACAGTAAAAATCTTGATATTAGTACATCTAACGGTACTCCTAGGTTTATTGGGTCCATCAAAGCTGTGTACATTTTTTTCTTAAAAGTTTTCACTGAGTTCTCAGCTTGTCTGTTGCCCTGACTATTGTATGTTGGAATAGTTATGTGTTTAATGCCATTCTTTGAAAAAAAATTATGTTGTGCTCTCTGAAACGAACTGAACTCCGTTGTCACTGCAGACTGAAACAGGCAATCCAAACGTTGCGAATGTCTTTCTCAAGGCAAATTCTATTTCTTTGCTTGTTGTTGATTTTACAAAGTGTACTTCAGGGTATCCTTGTTGATAAAGAAAAATCTAAAGAATAAAATTACAGACTACGATTGCATTAGTGAAAACATACTTCCGAGTGAACATGAAGATGCTTGGACATAATATAAGCATAATAGCAGTCTACGCACCATCAGATGACGAAAGAGTAGCTACAAAACAAATGTTCTTTGATCAACTCGATGAGACTATCACAAAAATCGGTAATACCAGAGAAATAATTATATTTGGCGATTTTAATAGCCGAACTGGTAGGCAAACCCAGAGCAAAGTGATAGGACCATTTGGAGAGGAAGTAACACATGATAATGGCTTAAGACTGATGCAATTGTGTGAAACCCAGAACCTAAAAATAAATAATGGGTTTTTTAAACATAAGGATATTCATCGATATACCTGGATTCAGCCAACAAGAAATCTTAAATCAATTATTGATTATGCTATAGGTGGACAACACTCGCAATTAAAGTGGTATGATGTGCGAGCACTTCGTGGTGTTACCTGTGGATCTGACCACCATCTGGAAAAGCAAAAAAATTATTCCCTTTAAGAAAAACAAATAAGGACGTAGAATATTAGAGAAAATGAAAACCTAGAATGCATCGAAGACAATCAAAAATACAACTTTAGAAGTCTAGAAATCGAAAGTACTCAAAGATTGTATCAGAACCGATTAGATGAAAAATTAATAAACACAAATCACTCATTTGAAGAAATATATACAAACATAATAAAAAGCTTGAAGGAAGCAAGCAACGAAGCTGTTGGGTACCAAGATAATAGAAATAACAGGAAGATGTGGTGGACGGACAAAATACAGGAAATGGTCAAAAAGAAAAAACGCACATACTTGAAATGGCTCAGTACTAAGGAGCAAAGAGACCTAGAAATCTACAGGAAAACCTGAAGACAGCTAAGCTAATTAAAAATAAACAGAACAGGGTGACTCATTAAAACTAGAATCAATAAGGTCTCTTTTTTATAACCATTTAGAAATTTTTACAAAATTATGATCATTGTGGGATTATATTACTATTATATCAAAATCTATTTAAAAAACAATAATCAGAATTTCATTACAGTATTAATTAATTTTGAAAAAACCTTTTTGCAAATCTTGTCTGAGAATAGGAAGCCAAGCTTTACTTATATCTATAGAAATACTTGAAAGACAGTTATTTTCATTTAAATAAATACATGCTGATTCTTTTAATTTTCTTTTAATGTCATTAGATTCTTTTTGTAAAATTATTGTTTCTCCCCATTTAATTCTATGATTACTCTCAAAAGAATGCTGACAAACTCTGGATTTCTCATAATCACCCCTTCTCAAATTATATTTATGATCATTAACTCTTACTTCAAGTGGCCTAGAAGTTTCACCTATATAAATTTTACCACATTCACAAGGTATTTTATAAATTACATTTTTTGAATTCTGCTCTTCATTTATTGGTTTTGTTTTTGTTAGAATAGATCTAAGTTTATTTTCTGTCTTAAAAACTGTTTTTATATTATAATTATTTGCTATTCTCCTAATTTTGTCTGATATACCTGGTATAAAAGGAATCAATAATTTTTTAGTATCTAAATCAATTATATTAGCATTTCTTCTTCTAGGAAACTCTATTCTATGAAAACAATTTTCAACAAAATTTATAGGATAGGAATTTTTTATTAAAACTTCTTTAATTAATTCTTTTTCTAATAAAAATCTGTTATTATCAGAACAAATTATCTTTGCTCTATCAAATAAACTTTTAACAACACCTCTTTTTATTATAGTAGAGTGATTTGATTTAAAATTTAAATATCTATTAGTATGTGTTGGTTTTCTATATACAGAAGTTTGAAAAGTATTTTGTTTTTCAACAAGTACATCTAGAAATGGAAGTTTGTTATCAGTTTCTTTTTCTAATGTAAATTTAATAGTACTTTCTTTGTTATTCATAAAATATAGAAATTCATTTAGTTTGTTTTCATCATAAGGCCAAATACTAAAAATATCATCAATATATCTAAACCAAACTATGGGTTTATACTGATATTCTTGCAAAATATTATGTTCAAAATCTTCCATAAAAATATTACTCATTAAAGGAGAAAGTGGGGAGCCCATTGCCATGCCAAAATCTTGTTGAAAAAAATCATTTTGCCATTGAAAATATGTAGTTATAATACAAATAGTAAGTAACTCTAAAATTGCATCAATATTTAAATTTGTTCTTTCTCTTAAACTTTGATCATTTTCTAAACGATTTCTTACTATTAAAAGGGTTTTATCTACCGGAACATTAGTGAAAAGACTTACAACATCAAAGCTTACCATTAAATGATTATTATTAAACTCAATCTCAGATAATTTCTCTAAAAAATGTTGAGAATTTCGTATGTAAGAATTAGTGTTATTCGCCAAGGGATTTAAAATGTTTAATAGATATTTTGCTAATTTATGACATGGAGAATTCATACTACTTACTATTGGTCTAAATGGAACATTAGGTTTATGTATTTTAGGTAAGCCATAGAAATGAGGTGGTTTGCTATAATGAGGAACTAACTGAGAACGTTCTCTATCTTGAAAACAATTTTTATGCTTATATAAAGTAGAATAAATTTTTCTCTCTATTGATTTTGTAGGGTCTTTATTAAGTTTTTTATAAGAACCTTGTTGAATTAAATTTTCAATTTTTTCATTATAAGTGTCATTATTAATTATAACAGTTGCATTACCCTTATCGGCTGGCAAAATTTTTATTGAGTTATCATTTTTTAAGGATACTAAAGCTTGTTTTTCTTCTTTTGAAATATTTTGTTTAATCTTTAAAGGTTTTTCCAAAACTAATTTTGATCTAATTCTAAATTCATTAGCAACTTCTTCAGGTAAGCTTTTTGCTACTTCTTCAATACCTATTACAAAATCTAACCTATTAGGATTTTTTGGTGGTAAAGCAAAATTTAAACCTTTTGAAAGAAGAGATTTTTCTGAAACTGTTAAAACTTTGTCTGACATATTTATTACTGTACGTTCTAATAAGTTATTATTAATATTAAAATTCAGTTGATTTTCTAATTGTTCATTTCTTAAATTAATAAATTTATTTACGTGAATATTTTTTTGTTGGTTAAAATGAAATAAATAACTATTATAGCAACAATTTAAAATATGATCATAATCAAAAAAGGATACGTTTTCTTCAATTTCATGTTTTAAATTTTGAATCTTATTATTCAAAGACCATTTTTCATATCTATGAAATTGAATTCTTTCTCTTAATAAAGCAAAACTTGTTCTTTGCAATATTCTTTCACTTCTGTTACTTCTAAATGGAGGTTTTAGTCTAAAACTCTTTGGAATAATATCATGCTCTCTACATCTGCAAAGAAAGGTCAAACTATTTTCTGAATGTTGAAGTTTCTTATATGTATTTTCTAAATTTCTAAAAAGGAAGCAAATATTAGGCCCATACCTTTCTTGTAAATAAAATCTATATGTTTGTGGCGGATTCATTTTACAAACACAACTTTTTCTGGGTATTACGCCACTAGTAAGGAAAAATTACTTTAAAAAATTATAAAAAACCACTGCGTTTCTCCTAGAAAAATAAAAATCACTAATTTGTCAGTGGCTTTCTATAAAAATAAATAGTTGCCTAGTAAAAACTAAACCACTTATCTTTTAATTGAATTTGAATATGCTACGTTTCGATTGTCAATCTACAATCGTTTTCAAGCTTTTTATTTATATTTTGTCTCAAAATCTTAAATGTTTCTTGTTCAAATATATTTTTTGTTATTTATCGTTGACAAATTGTCAATATTCTGAAGTTTATCAAAAACAATTGACCAATCTAAACAAAACACAAGGTAACATGATACTATTTCAAAACATTATGTCAGTCAATGTTGTTTTCAAATTTAAAAATAAACAGAACAGGGTGACTCATTAAAACTAGAATCAATAAGGTCTCTTTTTTATAACCATTTAGAAATTTTTACAAAATTATGATCATTGTGGGATTATATTACTATTATATCAAAATCTATTTAAAAAACAATAATCAGAATTTCATTACAGTATTAATTAATTTTGAAAAAACCTTTTTGCAAATCTTGTCTGAGAATAGGAAGCCAAGCTTTACTTATATCTATAGAAATACTTGAAAGACAGTTATCTTCATTTAAATAAATACATGCTGATTCTTTTAATTTTCTTTTAATGTCATTAGATTCTTTTTGTAAAATTATTGTTTCTCCCCATTTAATTCTATGATTACTCTCAAAAGAATGCTGACAAACTCTGGATTTCTCATAATCACCCCTTCTCAAATTATATTTATGATCATTAACTCTTACTTCAAGTGGCCTAGAAGTTTCACCTATATAAATTTTACCACATTCACAAGGTATTTTATAAATTACATTTTTTGAATTCTGCTCTTCATTTATTGGTTTTGTTTTTGTTAGAATAGATCTAAGTTTATTTTCTGTCTTAAAAACTGTTTTTATATTATAATTATTTGCTATTCTCCTAATTTTGTCTGATATACCTGGTATAAAAGGAATCAATAATTTTTTAGTATCTAAATCAATTATATTAGCATTTCTTCTTCTAGGAAACTCTATTCTATGAAAACAATTTTCAACAAAATTTATAGGATAGGAATTTTTTATTAAAACTTCTTTAATTAATTCTTTTTCTAATAAAAATCTGTTATTATCAGAACAAATTATCTTTGCTCTATCAAATAAACTTTTAACAACACCTCTTTTTATTATAGTAGAGTGATTTGATTTAAAATTTAAATATCTATTAGTATGTGTTGGTTTTCTATATACAGAAGTTTGAAAAGTATTTTGTTTTTCAACAAGTACATCTAGAAATGGAAGTTTGTTATCAGTTTCTTTTTCTAATGTAAATTTAATAGTACTTTCTTTGTTATTCATAAAATATAGAAATTCATTTAGTTTGTTTTCATCATAAGGCCAAATACTAAAAATATCATCAATATATCTAAACCAAACTATGGGTTTATACTGATATTCTTGCAAAATATTATGTTCAAAATCTTCCATAAAAATATTACTCATTAAAGGAGAAAGTGGGGAGCCCATTGCCATGCCAAAATCTTGTTGAAAAAAATCATTTTGCCATTGAAAATATGTAGTTTTAATACAAATAGTAAGTAACTCTAAAATTGCATCAATATTTAAATTTGTTCTTTCTCTTAAACTTTGATCATTTTCTAAACGATTTCTTACTATTAAAAGGGTTTTATCTACCGGAACATTAGTGAAAAGACTTACAACATCAAAGCTTACCATTAAATGATTATTATTAAACTCAATCTCAGATAATTTCTCTAAAAAATGTTGAGAATTTCGTATGTAAGAATTAGTGTTATTCGCCAAGGGATTTAAAATGTTTAATAGATATTTTGCTAATTTATGACATGGAGAATTCATAGTACTTACTATTGGTCTAAATGGAACATTAGGTTTATGTATTTTAGGTAAGCCATAGAAATGAGGTGGTTTGCTATAATGAGGAACTAACTGAGAACGTTCTCTATCTTGAAAACAATTTTTATGCTTATATAAAGTAGAATAAATTTTTCTCTCTATTGATTTTGTAGGGTCTTTATTAAGTTTTTTATAAGAACCTTGTTGAATTAAATTTTCAATTTTTTCATTATAAGTGTCATTATTAATTATAACAGTTGCATTACCCTTATCGGCTGGCAAAATTTTTATTGAGTTATCATTTTTTAAGGATACTAAAGCTTGTTTTTCTTCTTTTGAAATATTTTGTTTAATCTTTAAAGGTTTTTCCAAAACTAATTTTGATCTAATTCTAAATTCATTAGCAACTTCTTCAGGTAAGCTTTTTGCTACTTCTTCAATACCTATTACAAAATCTAACCTATTAGGATTTTTTGGTGGTAAAGCAAAATTTAAACCTTTTGAAAGAAGAGATTTTTCTGAAACTGTTAAAACTTTGTCTGACATATTTATTACTGTACGTTCTAATAAGTTATTATTAATATTAAAATTCAGTTGATTTTCTAATTGTTCATTTCTTAAATTAATAAATTTATTTACGTGAATATTTTTTTGTTGGTTAAAATGAAATAAATAACTATTATAGCAACAATTTAAAATATGATCATAATCAAAAAAGGATACGTTTTCTTCAATTTCATGTTTTAAATTTTGAATCTTATTATTCAAAGACCATTTTTCATATCTATGAAATTGAATTCTTTCTCTTAATAAAGCAAAACTTGTTCTTTGCAATATTCTTTCACTTCTGTTACTTCTAAATGGAGGTTTTAGTCTAAAACTCTTTGGAATAATATCATGCTCTCTACATCTGCAAAGAAAGGTCAAACTATTTTCTGAATGTTGAAGTTTCTTATATGTATTTTCTAAATTTCTAAAAAGGAAGCAAATATTAGGCCCATACCTTTCTTGTAAATAAAATCTATATGTTTGTGGCGGATTCATTTTACAAACACAACTTTTTCTGGGTATTACGCCACTAGTAAGGAAAAATTACTTTAAAAAATTATAAAAAACCACTGCGTTTCTCCTAGAAAAATAAAAATCACTAATTTGTCAGTGGCTTTCTATTATGGCGAATAACACTAATTCTTACATACGAAATTCTCAACATTTTTTAGAGAAATTATCTGAGATTGAGTTTAATAATAATCATTTAATGGTAAGCTTTGATGTTGTAAGTCTTTTCACTAATGTTCCGGTAGATAAAACCCTTTTAATAGTAAGAAATCGTTTAGAAAATGATCAAAGTTTAAGAGAAAGAACAAATTTAAATATTGATGCAATTTTAGAGTTACTTACTATTTGTATTAAAACTACATATTTTCAATGGCAAAATGATTTTTTTCAACAAGATTTTGGCATGGCAATGGGCTCCCCACTTTCTCCTTTAATGAGTAATATTTTTATGGAAGATTTTGAACATAATATTTTGCAAGAATATCAGTATAAACCCATAGTTTGGTTTAGATATATTGATGATATTTTATTATTTGGCCTTATGATGAAAACAAACTAAATGAATTTCTATATTTTATGAATAACAAAGAAAGTACTATTAAATTTACATTAGAAAAAGAAACTGATAACAAACTTCCATTTCTAGATGTACTTGTTGAAAAACAAAATACTTTTCAAACTTCTGTATATAGAAAACCAACACATACTAATAGATATTTAAATTTTAAATCAAATCACTCTACTATAATAAAAAGAGGTGTTGTTAAAAGTTTATTTGATAGAGCAAAGATAATTTGTTCTGATAATAACAGATTTTTATTAGAAAAAGAATTAATTAAAGAAGTTTTAATAAAAAATTCCTATCCTATAAATTTTGTTGAAAATTGTTTTCATAGAATAGAGTTTCCTAGAAGAAGAAATGCTAATATAATTGATTTAGATACTAAAAAATTATTGATTCCTTTTATACCAGGTATATCAGACAAAATTAGGAGAATAGCAAATAATTATAATATAAAAACATTTTTTAAGACAGAAAATAAACTTAGATCTATTCTAACAAAAACAAAACCAATAAATGAAGAGCAGAATTCAAAAAATGTAATTTATAAAATACCTTGTGAATGTGGTAAAATTTATATAGGTGAAACTTCTAGGCCACTTGAAGTAAGAGTTAATGATCATAAATATAATTTGAGAAGGGGTGATTATGAGAAATCCAGAGTTTGTCAGCATTCTTTTGAGAGTAATCATAGAATTAAATGGGGAGAAACAATAATTTTACAAAAAGAATCTAATGACATTAAAAGAAAATTAAAAGAATCAGCATGTATTTATTTAAATGAAGATAACTGTCTTTCAAGTATTTCTATAGATATAAGTAAAGCTTGGCTTCCTATTCTCAGACAAGATTTGCAAAAAGGTTTTTTCAAAATTAATTAATACTGTAATGAAATTCTGATTATTGTTTTTTAAATAGATTTTGATATAATAGTAATATAATCCCACAATGATCATAATTTTGTAAAAATTTCTAAATGGTTATAAAAAAGAGACCTTATTGATTCTAGTTTTAATGAGTCACCCTGTTCTGTTTATTTTTAAATTTGAAAACAACATTGACTGACATAATGTTTTGAAATAGTATCATGTTACCTTGTGTTTTGTTTAGATTGGTCAATTGTTTTTGATAAACTTCAGAATATTGACAATTTGTCAACGATAAATAACAAAAAATATATTTGAACAAGAAACATTTAAGATTTTGAGACAAAATATAAATAAAAAGCTTGAAAACGATTGTAGATTGACAATCGAAACGTAGCATATTCAAATTCAATTAAAAGATAAGTGGTTTAGTTTTTACTAGGCAACTATTTATTTTTATAGAAAGCCACTGACAAATTAGTGATTTTTATTTTTCTAGGAGAAACGCAGTGGTTTTTTATAATTTTTTAAAGTAATTTTTCCTTACTAGTGGCGTAATACCCAGAAAAAGTTGTGTTTGTAAAATTGGGAAGTTGAGAGGAATTTTACAAAAATCGCTCTCTTTTGTTCGAGCATTTGTCGAGAAACAAGGTATTTTAATTATGTTATAACATAACCTTAAACATTTTTTTGTTCATCAAGCATGGCTTGAATTTTTTTTTATAGGATACATTAGAACTTTGCTCTAATTTTAATCAATGGTAATATGAAATTCAATTGCATATACCAGATTTTTATTTTTAATGTGTGTCCCAGAACTAATGGTACATAGTTAAACTGTAGATTCCCTGAGTCAAAATATTACTGACCGAGATACAGGGTGTTGAATTTTATTTTTTCAATTTGATTTTCTTTAGTAACTTTTTTAATAATTACCCAGGGAATCTACAGTTTAACTGCGTACCATTAGTTCTGGGACACCCTGTATATATTACAATTTTTCTTTATGCCTTTAACAGACAATTATCTCTCTATTTAGACTACTTAATTTTTTATAAAAAAAAATTTTGATTAGTTTCATTATTTTTCTTTATCAAAATGTGGTATTGATTTTGTTTTATGGTTTAAACTATGTTCGACAAAATATTTATATATTGGCTATATGGTATTTTAGTTATAGTTTATTTATAATGGGTTCACAATGTTGTGCCTACATGGGATTTCTAGAATCCAGATTATGATTTTAGGCTAGTAGTTAATCCTGCCTCTTGCTCATTTCTTTATTGGATAGCTTGTTACCAATTAACAATAGTCACTACGACATGACCATATGGTTAAATTTAAGGTTATGGTTATCATAAGCACCTTTGGTTGAAATAGAGTTAGACAGGTTAATACAGCTAAATTTTATATAGCTATTGCCGATAGCTGTTTTTTACATATAGTTTTTTTTTTATAACCAAAATACACATTTTTGTTTTTTTATAAACTTAGGTGATGATTTGCGTAACTTGGTGTGAATAGACTAAAGTTTTATTTGGTAATTCTACAGAATTACTGTACAGTATGTACAAATTTTGATGAAACTTTGGAATATTTATATAGGGTGTTTTGATGGACCTGATCAGAAAATAAAGTTTTTTTGTTCTTATCCATGGAAAATGTTTGAAACCATAGTTGTATTTTAAAGATTACTTCAAGTATACTGAATCTAACATTTCCTGAGTTAAGATTGTTTTGTTTTTATGTTATTTTTTTTTCTAACCTCAATTCTCGACAAAACTATTACAACATATGTAAAAAATTGTTTTCACTATTGTACATCCAAAGAAACAAGGTTCTAAAAAGGAAGTATGTCTCTTTTAAGTTATATTTGAACAGTAAAATCTATAATTTTATTAATATCATTTTTTTACTACCTTTTTAAGAAACTGAGTTTCAACAAAAAATTAATATTTTTTTCTTGTTTATATTTGATCATTTTTTTTTCTTTCTGAAACAAAATAAATGTTGAGGGTTGTAAACAAAAAGTAATCCTGATCTTTTATTTCGTTCCTGCATTGATACATTGGTAACATGGTGATAGTAAGAAAAATCTGTCACCATTGTTGTTAATTGTGTCAAAGTAAATAGAGGTTTATTATCATTTCAAAAATAGAAAATTGACAATATTTTTCTTAAAGGAACCTCCCGACCCTAAATAGCTCTTCCTAGCCGAGGTAAATTTGAGGTATATTAAACCAACATCAATAATATACAAAAAGTTATATTATATAAAAAAATAATATAACAAAGTGGCGACCAACGTTCTTTTTGATAGAAAAATCAAGAATTTAGGGAAATGTTGTCAATTTTTTTTTGGTGTGTTGACTTCTTTGGTTCGGAGGAAAAGTTTTGGAAAACTTTAAAATCTTTCTAATTTGAACATTGTTTACCTACTTGAACTTGAATTTGACTTAAAATATTTTTTTTTATATATTTGAATATTGTTGACAATGGCTTTTATTGTGAATGATTTACATGCTAGTGAGGTAGAATATGAGCGGAAGATTAGGGAGGTTGAACCGACAGGGAATGTTGACAGTAAAAGAATAGTTTTGCAGGGCCTTCTGTCTCAAGAAAATGCAAACCGTAGTTTTGCAACGATAAAAAATCCCTTTACTTTTAGTGACGACCATACCCAAATTAAGGGAACGTTAGATAGTTTAAAACAAAAAATTGATTCATTTACGGGTACTAAACAAATGGCTAAATATAAAGAAAACACTACTCGACTTCACCATGTTTCGGGTAGAATTTCGAGAATGAATTGTGAGACAGAAAATCAATGTAGCTCTAGACAAGACCTTTATGTCAAATGTCTAACTTTAGAAGGGACCCTGGAAAACAAATTGTTACCTGCAACTTCGACTCCTAATATTCAGTCTGCCAATATTATACCTCCAAATCCTTTTCAAAGTTCTATACCAGTCTATAAGTGGGATCTTAAAAAAGTCACTGGACATGGCTCGTTAATGGCATTTTTGGAAAAAGTCGAAACGTTGAGAATCTCTAGAAACTGTTCATTTGATGAACTTTCTGCCTCTGCCAATGATCTTTTTGATGGTCAAGCTTGGACTTGGTGGCATAATAATCACAAGAAAAATCGTTTTTCTAATTGGGAGGACTTGGTGGAAAAGCTTAAACAAACTTATTTACTTAAAAATCATGATAAAAATTTAAAAATAGAGATTAGCTCACGAAAACAGGGTTATAAAGAGAATGTTTCTGTTTTTATTGATTCAATGGAGGGATATTTTAATAGATTGATTGAACCAGTTTCAGAACAAGAAATGGTTGATATTGTTGAATGAATTTATTACCTGATTATGTCAGAGGTTTGGCCCTAAATGACATTTCTTCAATAGATGAATTGACAAAACTTTGTAAGAAATTAGAGAAATCTTCACAAGTGACTAATCAATTTCGGAATTTCGGCTTTAAAAATAGAATGGAACCGGACTTAAATCGCCCTTCATTTTCAGGGAATGTTGGTTCTATGTCACAAGACAAAATAAGTTACAGGGTTACAGTGTTACAGGTGTTATAATTCAGTTACAGGTTACAGGGTTACAGGTGTTATAATTCTTTGAGGAAAGGGCATAAATATCAAATATGCAGACAACCTAAAACACTTTTTTGTTATTCCTGTAGCATAAAAGATATTTCTAAAATAAATTGCCCACAGTGTAATAAAAATGATATTTCAAAAAACGGAGAAAGCTCCAGTGGTTTGAGCCGCCAAACAACCGCAGCAACGGCTACTGGAAACCAAAACCATTCTCAAAGAACTTTCAATCAAACAAAAGGAAAACAACCTATAAAAAACAATCAAAATTAAATTCCCAAAGATTTGTCAATTCTCAACCTAATAATACCTTACAAAATAATTCAAAAAATTTTATGCTTAACAATAATAGTAATAATTTTAAAAATTTACACAATTTTTCTAACCCTTTACATAATAAAAGTCAAACAAATAATTATATTTCTAATGAGTCGCCAGAAAATAAGTATTTTTCGAGTCAGTCGATTAGTCCTTTGTTTATTAAAAGAGAATTTGATGATAGACCTTATTTGAATATTAGCATTTATACTGAGAAGCTTTTGTCATTAGTTGATAGTGAAAGTTGCTCTTCTATTTTAGGTTCTGATGGCTTATATATTTTAAATTCAGTAAATCTTTCTTTATCTACTGATTTGTCTTTTCATGTTACAACTCCAGATGGACAGCAGCAGAATGTTGTAGGTTTTGTGTGGGTACCTGTCACATTAAATAAAATTACACGCCCAAAAAAATTTTTGGTTATTCCATCGCTTAAGCACACACTAATTAGGTGTTGATTTTTTGAAAAGTTTTCGTTTAAGCGTCAATTTTAAGAATTTGTCCTATACTTCAAATCCTACAAACTATGCAGTAAATACTCTACACAGTGCTAAAGAATTAACTGATGTACAACAAAATGAGCTTTTTGAAATTATGGAGTTGTTTAAATCTATTGCACCTGAGGATAGGTTAGGTCGTACTCATTTAATGACACATAAAATTGATACAGGCACAGCTGAGCCTGTGAAACAGAGGCAATATGCACTATCTTATGCAATGAATAAAATTTTACATGAGGAAGTTGATAAAATGTTGGCATTAGACATTATAGAACCTTCTGATTCTCCTTGGTGTTCACCAGTTTGGCTTGTCAAAAAGGCGGATTCATCTTTTCGTGTAGTTTTTGATGGGAGAAAGATAAATAAACTTCGTTCAAAGTTATCCTATGCCATTAATAGAAAACATAATTTCAAAAGTTCGAGATGCTAAGTATTTAACTTCAATTGATTTAAAACAAGCTTTTCATCAAATATCTCTTGATGAGGATTCTAAACCTAAGACAGCTTTTGCAGTTCATGGAAAAGGTCTTTATTATTATAAAACTTTACCTTTCGGTTTAAACAATAGTGCTCAAGCGATGTGTAAATTAATGGATAATGTTATTGGTCCTGCTCTAGAACCTAACCTCTTCTATTTTATTGATGATTTAATTTATTTATTTTTATTACGTAAGCTTTTTCAACGTCTGAAAGATGCCAACTTAACTATAAATTATAAAAAGTCCCAGTTTTGCAGACAATCACTAAGATTTCTTGGTTATATTCTGGATGAAAATGGTTTAAGAACTGACGATGATAAAGTTTCTGCAATTTTGGAATATCCTAGACCCAAAAATACTACGCAAATTAGACGTTTAATAGGTTTAGTTGCATATTATAGACACTATCTTATCTACTATAATTTTTCTTCTTTAAGTAGCCCAATCACAGATTTGCTTAAGGGTAGAAAAAAGGTCAATCTATTAAATGGACTCATGAAGCAGAAAAAGCTTTTCAGGATATTAAAGTTGCTTTAACCACAGCACCTGTGCTTGCTAGTCCTGATTATACTAAACCTTTTATTTTAATGTGTGATGCTTCCGATACAGGAGTAGGCTGTTGTCTTTATCAGGAAGAAGACGGTCTAGAACATTCGATTGCGTATGCCAGTAAAACGTTAAATAAATGTCAAAGAAAGTATACAACTACTGAGAAAGAACTTTTAGCAATTATATTTGGTGTAGAGAAATTCCGTTGTTATATTGAGGGTACTTATTTTATTGTCCATACTGATCATAGTTCTTTAACTTGGCTTTTTAATATGAAAAATCCTAGTCCACGTATAGCTAGATGGATTGTTACTTTATCTCAACATTCTTTTGATATTGTTCACAGAAAAGGTACATGTAATACTGTGGCTGATCCTCTGTCTAAAAGTTTAGAGGATGTAGCTGTCTTAAATTTAACTTTTTTAACATTGGATAATTGGTATAAAAATATGATAAAGAATGTACAATCAGATCCTGATAAGTATCCCGCTTTTAAGGTTGAAAATAAT
Source organism: Aspidapion aeneum (assembly GCA_963576565.1). Classification (NCBI taxonomy): domain Eukaryota; kingdom Metazoa; phylum Arthropoda; class Insecta; order Coleoptera; family Brentidae; genus Aspidapion; species Aspidapion aeneum. Next base: position 66,388,641 of record OY755042.1, on the reverse strand, counting down.
ATTTTGTATAAACATATTCTTGCTAAGTATAATTTTAATGGTAATATCTCAAACTGGAAAGTAGTTGTTCCTACTGCACATAGAAAAGAACTTTTGAATAAATACCATAATGAACCTACTTCAGCACATTTTGGCATCCCATTATCGAGAATATCTGAACTCTAGTATTGGCCCAATATGCGCCAAAGTGTTTATAAGTATATAAGAAAATGTAAAATCTGTGCTTCATGTAAACCTGGTCACTTACCACAAGCAGGTCTTGTGGGGGAGTATAGAAACATAAACTTTCCATTTCAAATGATTTCCGATGATTTATTGGGACCTTATCCTTGTAGTAAAGGCGGTTATCAGTATCTTCTTGTTGTAGTAGATTGGTTTACTAAATACCCTATAGTTTATCCTTTCACTAAAGCAACATCTCAGTCTATTATTAAATTTATAGAAAATCAAATCTTTCTTGTATATGGTGTGTGCCAAATTTTCTGTTGCGATAATGGAAGCCAGTTTGCAAAGGTTTTTAAAGACTTTATGGCAAAATATAATGCTCAGAAGATTTTTTATAATGCGGTATATCACCCTCAGATAAATCATACAGAGAGAGTAAACAGAAGTATTGTAACAGCTATAAGAGAGTATATCCATGAGAATCATAAGTCTTGGTGCGAAAAGATCTATGAGATTGCATAGGCAATTCGATTGGCAAAACATGATATTACTGAATTTTCTCCTTCATTTTTAAACTTTGCTCGAAACATTCTTGTCAGTGGTGATTATTATGGTCTTATTTCAGAAAATCCGACCAATAAGTTAGAAATATCTAAGAAAGTTCATAATCCAGAGACAGTACAAGAACTCCCACAAATTTTTGAGGATGTTCAAAAAAGACTGTATAATTCTTAAAAAAGAGCAAACAACGTTATGACCTGCGCAGGAGAGACGTAGAGTATTTTATTGGGGATTACGTTTGGAAGAAAAACTATGTTCTCTCTAATGCGGGAAATAATTTTGTTGGCAAACTTGCACCTAAGTTTATTCCTTGTGTAATTATTAGAAAACTTTCAAAATTAGTTTATAGCCTGAAAGACAGGAATGGTAGTGATTTGGGTAAATATCATGTATCTGATATAAAACCTGATGTTACACAGGAACTGGATTCTGATGATTGGACAGAACCAGAAAGTGATATCTCTGACTAATGTTCACATTTTTTTTACCCTAACTTTGTCTAACTCTTTTTGTAGTATTTTATGCAACTATTTTTTTTTAAGTTTTAAATTTTTGGTGGTACCTGAACTGGACTTTCAATCTTTATTCCAGTCAGTTACTGAAGGGTGAGTGGTGGGAGACATGACAAAACTTGACAGACGGACAGACAGACATGACAATGACGAAAGGACATGAAATATAGCTTGTGAAATTTTGTGTCTAAATAATTCGAAGCGTGTTTTTCTTTTTTCTTGAAATTACTTTTAACTTTTAATTATTTTTAATGTATTAACTTTTAAGATTTTTTTTAACAAAATTTTTTCAATTAACTTTTGTAATTTTTTATATAAAAAAATACTGTATTTTGTGATCTGGTGTAAACTTTGGACCGCATGTGTTATTTCCCATGCTTTGCACAGATTTTGCAGATATAGTTTTTTTTCTTGTCTAGCTGAAGGCTAAGGGACCATATTTTATTATGACCTGCAGAAGCAACTTTTTTTTCTCCTTTCTTTGTTTCAATTTTTTAAAAGAAAAAAATTCTCGTCCTGCTGTAAACATTAAGGAGTGCATGTTTATTTAAATGAGGTGTGATCTACAGAAAACAATTTGTTTTGCTGTGGACAATATAGGAGTGCATACTTTTATTTAAATAAATATGATTTACAGAGAACAATATTTTAAAAATTTCATTCATTTTTTAAATTTTTTATATTTCAAGAAAAAAGAAGTGTTTTAAGATTATTTTTCTTGCATTCAATTTTTTTTATTAAAAAAACATAACCATGGAACATTTTTTTCATTTGATTTAAGTCTTCCATTTAAAGTTTTCATGTATTTCTGGTAACACATTAGATTTCTTTTTCAACATCTATATTTTTGACATGAGATTTTTCTTACAAAAACTAAGTTTCTAATTTTTTTTTACATATCCGGATGTGTCGATTTAAATTGAGTAATAACTCAATAATTTAATTTTTAATATTAATACGCCGGATTGTCTTCTGATTGTTGGGGAGTGTTTTTGCATTTCTGGTTGGTTCTACTACACGAGACTTTTTGATCTCTTAAAGTAATTTATTTCATCTTGAATTTTCTGTACTTTACTTTGAGAACTAAGCAAACCAAAGTGATATGTAGACTGTGTTTCATTGCTGGGGTGTTTGAGTGTTTTTCCATCTTTTTGGGAGAAAATGCTGTATATTAAAGGGGGGCAATTTAAATAAATTCTAAATTCCTTTTGGTAACTTTTACGGCTTTTTGGTTTAGTGGGTGTTGATTGACAATATACTCACAACTTTTAAATTAGTAAACTTTTGGGTTTAAGCTTGGTGATGGGGGGTTGAGATAGCCTCGAAGGTAGCTTAGGCGAGCCTTCACTATAGGAGTTTTGGCTACTGTCATGCGAGTCGCTGCCCAAGAGTGTTTTTATAATGTCAATTCAACAGTACTCTACTAATTTGATCCTGTCAAAATTTTTCTTGTGATTATGACATTAGTGGTGACTTCAAAATTTTGTAATTTGAATCCCACTAGGTAATATTATTGTAAATGGAAGTACAATGTCCTTACAAAATATTGCTGTATTACTTAGTTTTAAGTTGTAAAACTTGCACATAGGTTTAAGTATGTGCTGGCGCCCATATAATTTTTTTATTATTTAAGTAAACTTGTATATCACTTAATGTTTTTGAGATAGTTCCTGACCAAGCATATTTCTTTTATAATTTTTGGAATTTGATAGTTTTTTTTTTAAATACTGACAGAAAAAAAAATTAAATAAATTTAATTTATTTTTAACCGACTATAGGGAGTGTGTTACAAATAAAATAATAAAACATTTTTTTCGTAACGCGTTTTTGCTAAGTGAATTGAATATTTGCTTTAAAAAAATAACCTCTAGCAACATCTTACGTGGGAGAGTTTAATTAGAATATTTTGAAAATAAACCGGTGACTTGCACACTACCTGTCTGTAGTCTGGTTAAGTTCGAGATTATTGATTTTATGCAGGGAACTAACTGCTGGGAGGTTCATTTTGAATTAGTTTCAGTTTTGGAATAGGATCGAGTGAGTTGTCTGTCCCTTTTTTGTCATTGGGGTGAAACAGGGATAGAAAGAATTTTCTGGTTGTTCAACTTGTACGACAGACGTTGCGTAATTGGCCGTGTTGTATTTTAACCTAAAAAGCTTTGTTTTGCGAAGACTCTAAGATTATTTACAAATTTCTTTACCTATAAAACAATAAACATAAGTTTTTTGTAATTTAAATAAAGTGACTCAAAATTATTCAGTCAGTTTTAGTCTTATTAATGAATACGGATTGGTGTTATTGATTTTCTGGAGAATGAAGATTTTGGGATTTTAGGGAATCTGATTGGTCAGTGATTGCTATGCAGTTTGGGAAATTGAGAGGAATTTTACAAAAATCGCTCTCTTTTGTTCGAGCATTTGTCGAGAAAAAAGGTATTTTAATTATGTTATAGCATAACCTTAAAAATTTTTTTGTTCATCAAGCATAGCTTGAATTTTTTTTTATAGGATACATTAGACCTTTGCTTTAATTTTAATCAAAATGGTAATATGAAATTCAATTGCATATACCAGATTTTTATTTTTAATTAGGTCAATATGTTATAACATAAATATATATATATATATATATATATATATATATATATATATATATATATATATATATATATATATATATATATATATATGTTATACTTTAAAGTTTACTTTTAACTTTTTAAAAAACTTTATTTTGATTAAATACAATATAGGACTTAAACGTTATAATTGAACGTGTACTTAAGAACGATTCTAAAGAGAATGAATTAACATTACAATGATTTGAGTTTATATAAAGAAAATGTGCTGATTAAGCAATGGAATAATTCCTTAATATTCTAGACTTAAACTAAAGTGCAATTCGGCAGGAATGCACGTGTTGTTTATTCCGTGAGAGACGCAAGTCAGCAGAATGGTCTTCTTATCTTGAAAGGTTCTGAGAAATAAAGTGTTGATTCGGCTTGAATGCACGTGTTGTTTATTTCATGGGAAACGCAAGTCAGCAGAATAAGCTTCTTATCTGGAAGGTTCTCGGGTTTCATAGAAGGTTCTGGTTTCTTCTAAGTGTAGGCAGGATATTTTCATATAACAGCTCCCCTCTTGGTCTTCTTCTTGGTAAGATATTCGATAAATTCCTAATTCTTTGTAGATTAGGTTTTGGAAATGGTGGAAAGTCATTACCATTATCATTATCGTTATTGGTATTATTACCATTTCTTGTTCTTCGGTGTCTTCGGCATTTGTTAATAATGTAAAGAATTACTAGTAGTACTATCAAAGTTATTGTAATGATAGTAAACCAATCAATGTGTTTTTGAATGAATGGTTGATCATTTTATCTAATTCTTCTGAATATTGGTTAAGATTATGTTGTGCAATATTCAGATCTTCGACGTTTATTTTGCTTAACTTTAATGGTTTTAGACCTTGAATTTTGGGGATTGCAGGCATATCTTTACAACAAGTATATGGAATATTGATTATTGGTGAATTTATTTCTTCGAAGGTACTTTCTTGAAGTATGGTTTCAGAATGAATTCTCGTACTTCCAATAAAAGCATTGCATGTTGATTTGAAACGAATTATACTATTGGTTTCAATTAATTTCGTAATAATTTCTTGATTCTTGCATTTAATATTAATGGGTACTCGTTCTGACGTAGTAACTAGCCATTGATTTTCTTCAAGTGGTTGAACATTGTAGCCTTGTGCATAGAAAATGGTTGTTTGACATGTTTTTGGCAGCTGAGTTTGTTGCTTCAATAGTTGAGCTTCACAAATAGCATCACTGTCGATGGGATACGGAAGTACTTTGGAACAGAGCTTCGTTCTTCTTTCGATGATCTTGCAGTGGTCCACGTTGTGGAAGGTGACGAAAAACATTGAATCATCGTCACGCGCAATAAATTTATTAATTGTTGATATAGTATGGTGAAGACCTGTTCGATTATCTAATATTGGTATTGGGTAAAGTCTGTATAAAGTATAAGTCGAAGGGTCTATAAGAGGTATTTTAAGAACAAATACTATTTTTGATTCAGTTTGAAAAGCACTAAGTTCAATTAAATTAATGTATTGGGCTACCGTTGAGATTGATATTGGTAAAGGCAAATTATTTTTTTGTAATGAATGAGAAATCTTTTTCAATGAATCTACCAAATCCGATGGTTTTATTATTGAACCATGCAATATTTTTAAACGTGCAAAAGTTACTGCGTTTAACGCGTCATTTAATGAATCTTTAATAAAGGTGTAACTTTCCATAAGCGATTCGCATAAATCTAATGCTTTTATTTGTGCTTCTGCATAGGCAGCGTTATCAGAAATCGAAGTAACTAAATATTGAATTAATTTAATATCATGATTAAACGTTTCTTCATCAATTTGTAATTTTTGTAAAGTCGTATTAAAACTTTTAATAACAGAAGTTGTTACTGAAATTTGTTTTTGCAATAATCTTTCAATATTTTTCTCATCAGTCGATACTTTATTAATACAATCATTAAAGTATTCTCCGTCTGATGCATCTAAATTTCCTGTAATAGATTTCCAAATAGTTCCGATGCCATTAAATATTCCACGTTTTTGCCTATATGATTTTTCTTTTGTATCCGAGATAAGTTCTTCGTATTTAATATTAACGTAATTAGAAATTTGTTTTAAAAGGCTAACATGCGTTTTAATTTGCGATTTGAAATTTGCAATTTGATTATTATTGATTGAAAAGCGATCCATAAAGGTATCTAAAATTTTGTCGTTATGCTCAATTGCTTTCTTAAAGGGTAAAAGATCTTTGTAAACAACAAGTGTCCATTCATTATTAGAAATTCTGATAAGGGATTCTTCATGATAAAATAGTCCTAGTGTATTATTTATTGGACTGGAAACGATTGAGATTATTCCCATTAATCTAAAATAAAAGATTTTTATTTTATTCAAAGCACGGTTTTAACCTATCAAAATTAACTTTGGTTAATTGATTTGTTTGTGGGTTTTTAAGTGTTGCAGAATTACGATGTATTTCTAAAATTTCAAAAGGACCATTAAATAAATTTTCTGATTTTGATTTGATTTGTGATTCTTTAAGCCAAACTTTGTCTCCTATATTAAATTCAGGGAGATTCTTTCGTACGTGTTCGTCGAATCGTTCTTTTGATTTTTGTTTCGATTGATCAGTTCTATTTCTAGCTAATTTGTAAAAATAGTCCATTCTATTATTTAAATCGCGTACATATTTAGATATCAATTGTTCTTGATTATAAAGTTTTTCGGGGGGTCTACTTGATGTATGTCCGAAAACGAGTTCGTAAGGGGTAAATCCGTGTGTTTTGTTTTTTGTATTATTATAGCAAATTACTGCGTATGGAAGAACGCTAAAACAATGATCTTCAGGGTTTTCTTGTTTATTGATTCTAATCATTTCGCAAAGGGTTGCGTGAAATCGTTCTAGTGAACCGTTTGACTGTGGATGTGCTACGCTAGAAAATGTTAACTTAACATCGTATAGGGTACATAAATCTTTTAAAAGGGCATTATCAAATTCTTTGCCATAATCGCAATGTATTCGTAAGGGTACACCGAAATGTTGGAAAAATAATAAAATAGTACTAACTACTGTACTTGCTTTTTTATCACTCATTGCGTAAGCTTGTGTAAATTTTGTTAATTCATCCCGTACTGTTAACGCGTAATTTCTGGTGGGGTATTCGAAAATATCGATATTGATTCGTTCAAAGGGGGTACGTGGTGTTTCTGTTACAACGAAGGGTCTGCTTAGATTTTTACGAACAATTTTTACTTTTTGACAAGTTTCACATTTTTTTATGAAATCTTCTACGTTTTTTGTTAAACCACGCCAATTATATTTTTCTCTAATGCGTCTAACTGTTTCATTTATTCCACGGTGTAGGTTGCTTTTTCCTAAGTGATAATTTTCTAAAATTATTGGGATTTCATCTTCGTCGGGGGTTGTTATTATATTTTGGCAAATTTTTAATTTTATGTCTTTATCAGAAAAAATATAAGATAGCATCTCTAAAGTTGGTAAATCTAGATTGTTTTCGATGCAGTATGTTTTGTTAATTTCAAATTCATTTTGGTCTTTAAAAAGGCAATAAAATAAGTGTTGTGAACAATCATCATTATCGAATGGTAGGGCTATAATAAAATATTTACGTTCTTTAACTGTTTTGCTAGAAACAATATTAATTTTTAATTCTTCAAGGTGGAATTCTTCTTCAAAAATATCGTCAATGATTTTGAAATGTAAATCTTCCATTTTATTTTGTCGGAAAAAGGTTACTATTAATTTATTTGATTTATCTAATTGATCATTCGAGGTTTCGATTTTAGAATAATCAATTAGGGATCGCGTCTTGTAAAGTTCAACAAATCTGTTAAATTCATCTGTTATTTTTTGATCATCTTCTTCGTTAAAAATTGGTTCTTGATCGTTATTTTCGTTGTTTGCAAAAATTTTAATGTTTGATTTAAAGTCTATACAGTCTTTGAAATGATTGATTTTTATTCGCGATAAAGCGTCTGCATTTTTATGGATTTTACCGGGTTTATGAATGATTTTAAAACTATATTCTTCTAATTTTAATCGCCAACGTGCTAATCTGCTACCGGGGTCTTTAATTGAAAGTAGCCAGGTTAGAGGTCTGTGATCTGTGACTATAGTGAATTTTCTACCAAAAAGGTAAGGTCGAAAGTGTTTTACGGACCATACTATTGCTAATAGTTCTCTTTCAATAGTGGAGTATTTAGTTTCTGCACTACAAAGGGTTCTCGATGCAAAAGCTATCGGAAGGTCTTTACCAATTGGACCTTGTGAAAGTACGGCTCCTATCGCAAATGCGCTCGCGTCTGTAGTTAAAATGAAAGGTTCTTCGAAATTTGGATAAATTAATATTGGATCAGAAATTAATGCATTTTTAAGTGTTTCGAAAGCTTCTTTACATTCTTTAGAAAAAATAAATTTAGTATCTTTTTGAAGAAGTTTTGTTAAGGGTTTTGAGATTTTCGCGAAGTTCGGTATGAATCTTCGATAATATCCGGCAAGTCCGAGAAATGATTTTACGTCACGAGGATTTTTTAATTCTGGAAAGTTTTGAATACATTTTACTTTATCAGGGTTTGGTTTTACTCCATTTTCGGTAATTAAATGTCTTTTCGTAAAAACTCGCATTTGTCAGGTTGAATTTTTAAATTTGATTTTCGTAATCTTTGGAAAACTTCGGAAAGACGTGAAATGTGTTCATGAATTGTTGGTGAATAAACAATAATGTCGTCCATATAAATTAAACAACGTTCATTTAGAATGCCTAATAAAATGTTATCCATCACACGTTGAAATGTGGAGGGTGCATTTTTTAAACCAAATGGCATACGAACAAATTCGTAGTGTCCATTTTCGACAGAAAAGGCTGTTTTTTGAATATCTTTTTGATCAATTTCAATTTGGTGAAAACCGGATGCTAAATCAAGTGTTGTAAAATATTGACATTTACCTAACTGATCTAATAAATCTGAAATATTTGGAAGTGGATATTTATCGTCAACTGTTACTTCATTCAGTTTTCTATAATCGATTACTACTCTCCATTTTTGTTTGTTAGAGGCGTCAAGTTTTTTTGGGACTACCCAAACAGGTGATGACCACGGGGAAATTGATGGTCGGATTATTTTTTGATCGAGCATTTTATTAATTTGTGTTTTTACTACCTCTTTGTGTATTTGAGGGTACCGATATGATTTAGTAAAAATTGGATGAGCATTGTTGGTTTCAATTGTATGTTTGATTTGATTAGTGAAAGTTAATTGATCTCCTTCGATATAGAAAATGTCAGAAAATTCAAAACAAAGATTTGAAATTAGTTCTTTTTCTTCGTAATTTAGATGTTCTAGTCTTAATTGATTTTTAATAAGATCGATTCTGTCAATGATATCGTGAACACTTGGTATGGGTTCGAAAGACAAGTTATTAAAATTTATTGTTTTAGGAATAGCATTGGGATTTATTACTGATGTATAAAATTCACCATTTTCGTTAATGTGGACTAGGGCGTTTGGTAATCTTACTTTTCCTATTTCTTGACCAATTAAAATTGCATCTATGTTTTTTAAATTACATTTTAATTTAAAAACTTGTTCGGTTCGCGGTTCTAGAGATATTTGATTTTCAAAATTAATTTGATTTATATTCGCGGTTTTGGTATTGGTGGCGTTTTTTGATTTTGAATTAATCTTGGTTTAGGTATTGGTGGTATGTTTTGATTTATTATTTGATTTTGAATAATTTCGGGATTTTGTTCGTAAGTTTTTTCTGTTACTTGAATTAAAGGTATTATTTTAAAATTGGTGCATAGCTGTTTTGAATTTAAATCAATTACGCACTGGTAATGTTCAAGAAAATCGAGTCCAAATATTCCGTCAAATTCTATGTCTAAATTACAAATAGATATTAGTGGATTGTCTTTAGCGAAAGGGATTAAAACTGATTGAGTGATTGGAATTTTTTCATCGGTTATTCCTTGTACTATTACATTTTCTGCAAATCGATTATTATAATTTTCGACTGTTTTTTCTTTAAATACTGAAATTCCTGCGCCGGTGTCAATTAAAAGTTTAAATTTATTTGTTGCGTCATTAATATAAAAAAGATTTTTTGAGTTTAAATTATGTAGATTGGTATTTACACGAATGTTTGTTCTGAGATTTGATTGATTGACATACATTGGATTTTCGCAATAGTTTGTTCTAATTGGGTATCTGTTTCTTGAATCGATTGGGGTGGATGGTTTTGATTGGAAGTAATTTGAAAATTTTGGGTTTCTAGTGGCAAAATTTGATTTTGATTTTCAAAATTTTGATATATTCTGGGTTGATTAAAATTATATTGACTTATGTCATTTACATATTGTTCATCAAGATTATTCGAAAATTCTTGTGAGATTTCATTTTCGTAATGAAACTGATTTTCATACTGAACATTTTCAAAATTTGGATCATAAGGATCGTAATTGTCAAAATTGTTAAAATTTTCAAAATTTGGATCATAAAGATCGTAGTTGTCAAAATTATTAAAATATTCATCAGAATAGTTTACTACATGTGCTCTATGTTGTGGGGAATTGTAATTTGGATTTCTTTGAATTACTGATGGTCTAAAATTATTTTGTTGGTTTTGTGGTACAAAATTTCTAGAGGTGCTTGGTTGATTTTGGGCAAAATTGGGTCTTTGAAAATTTTGGTTAGATTGTTGATTTTGATTTTGGGCAAAATTGGGTCTTTGAAAATTTTGGTTAAATTGTTGATTTTGATTTGTGTAGACCGGGGGTCTCTGTACAAAAGTACGGCATTCACTTGCGTGATGACCTAAACGATTACATTTAAAACATTTTTGGGGTTGAGAAGGTATTTTTCGTGATTGAAAATTATTTTGTCTATTTTGTATGGGATTATTTGAAAGATTGGGTAGGTTTGGAGTTTTTTGTGTTTCAAAATATGAAAGTTGTAGTTCGCGTCTTATTCTTACTTGTGCTTCAAGTAAATCTTTAGGATTGCTAGCACGGACAATATGACCTATGCGCGATTCTAATCCTGTTAAAAGCGTATTTAATGCCATAGAATCTATAATTTGGATTTGTGCATCTTTTTGAAGCATATTTAAATTTGATTTTTGAATACAAGCGTGCATTTTTGAATTCATGACTTGTAATCTATTGAAAAACATTAAAGGTGATTCGTTTGTTTGTTGTTTGAGTCTTTGTAGATCTTGAATTAATGAAGAAAGGTCTCGCGTATCTCCATAGTATGTTGTTAGTAATTGTTTAATTTGAATCCAAGAAAGAGGATTTCGAGAGTTTACCAATTGTGCGGCTTTTCCTTTTAATTTATTTTTAATGTGTATGACCAATAAATCGCGTTGATCTCCGACGGCCATGTTATAAGCACAATCGCAAGCATTGATAAAAGTTCCTAAAAATATTTGATCTCCATCGTATTCAGGGATTATTGAGAAAATTTCCGATAAACGATAAGGTTCAACCTCAACTATAGGTTGGTTTGCTGGTACGTTTGCTGGTTGGTTATTACGAGGTTCAGTCATTTTTGATGGTTTTTTATTTCTCGTATTTTAAAACTTAAATTAAACTTTTTTTTGATTTTGTTTCTTAAAACTAAATTTTATTTTTATTTTTGACTTCTTTTAAATTCAAAAATTTTCCTTAAAAATTCAAAATTGTAAAAGTGAGGGTTAGAAAATCGAACAGATTTTTCAAAATATCAACTTATTTGAAAAAAAATAAATAAATAAAACGTGATGATTTAATTGTCTTACTCACAAAAGCTTTAGCTGGACCATTTGTCTCCACGTGTTCGGCTACCAGGGGCTTCACTAGGTGTTCCTTCCGTATCCGTTGGTTGCGAGGACGCTTGGTTCGTTGCTGTCTAGCTTCTTGGTTGCTTGTGTAACTTCTTTATTGCTATGTAACTTCTTGGTTGCTGTAGATTCTTGATAGCTTAAAGAGCTGGAGCTTCACCACTCGCGAATTAGAATACTCGTGTTTTCGCGTGTGTTAAACTATCCGTACGACTGCGCCAAATGTTATACTTTAAAGTTTACTTTTAACTTTTTAAAAAACTTTATTTTGATTAAATACAATATAGGACTTAAACGTTATAATTGAACGTGTACTTAAGAACGATTCTAAAGAGAATGAATTAACATTACAATGATTTGAGTTTATATAAAGAAAATGTGCTGATTAAGCAATGGAATAATTCCTTAATATTCTAGACTTAAACTAAAGTGCAATTCGGCAGGAATGCACGTGTTGTTTATTCCGTGAGAGACGCAAGTCAGCAGAATGGTCTTCTTATCTTGAAAGGTTCTGAGAAATAAAGTGATGATTCGGCTTGAATGCACGTGTTGTTTATTTCATGGGAAACGCAAGTCAGCAGAATAAGCTTCTTATCTGGAAGGTTCTCGGGTTTCATAGAAGGTTCTGGTTTCTTCTAAGTGTAGGCAGGATATTTTCATATAACATATATATATATATATATATATATATATATATATATATATATATATATATAATTATTATATTATAGTACTTACAGTACTTAGGTATTTATACTTACTTGCCAGCTTTTACACCACGAACTTCAGCTTGAGAAAAATCCTCCGAATTTTTAATGTATAATGCAGTCATAAACATATCAACTCTAGGTAAATTGTCTGATTGTCCTTTTATAAACCCCGCATCAACCATTTTCAGTCTTTAACAGAATCACAAAACACAAAATTAAGAAAATTTAGACAAAACTACGTCCGGAAATAACTGAACACCACGTTCAAAGCTCCAATAAGTACAATATCAATTATTTACGTGTTGTTTCAATGTCGGTTAACGGTCGTATGGATCGAGATCCAAAGACGTGACGTCACAACCAATGGCAGCGCGTTTTAAGAACAGGTCAAGTTATTCAAATTTCAAACCCTTATTTCTCAGGTAATTTAATTGTTATTGGAATTTTTGTTTCTTTAGGAAGTTTCTTATTTCTAATACCTTACGATTTTAATTGTTTTTTTAAAGGATTCGATATTTTGGGCAAGTTCCCTATTGTCCACAACTTCCAAGTTTTCATCCCTACATAGGTACTTTCTCAGTCTAACACCATCCATCGTTATCCAACATAACGCTTTAATTTCTGAAGCAACAAAACGAAGATTAAGTGAGAAAACTAAGCAAGTGCGTTGGAAGTTGAGTTACAATGGGCGCAGATAGCATAGCTGCCATCAACCAAAATTTGGCATGAAATAAAAATAATTCATCCTACACCAGTATCCTCAACAACAAAACGTTTTGCCTTTTAAGACCCAAACACCTGACCAATAAATCTTGTTATTTAAAACTATGATTTGGAAGTAAAAGATTTATTTATTCCTGTTTGATCAACTAAGACAAAAAAAAGTTCCCTTCTTCTGTAACTCCAGAAATCCCTATTTGGTCACCCCAAAAAATATATATATCCTATCTGGTCACCCTTTAAACTACGACCACTATACCAACCGATTTGACCAAAACAAGAATTCGAGATGTTATGTTTACAGGAGAAAAATAATCTTTTTAAGAAAATTTAAATTATTAAAAAAAACAAATAAAATTTTCTAATATTTTTACCAATTACCCCCGCCTAGCATTTATATTTAGTTGAAAGTTTCTTTATAATTTACTGACCAATTTCACGGCCTCAAAATGACATTACTTAAAAAATTACTGAATTTTACAAATAAACTAAAAAACATCAAAAAACTTATATCTATCTTTGTCTCAGTTAGACATTTCTTTTGTGGTATTATATCTAGTTGGCCTTCAAATTCATTTTCTCTGTATTCAATCCGGAGCAGGCAAAACTTCTCAAGGCTCAAAAATAAATGTTTGCACTGCAGTGGCCATGACCAAGCTATGACCTAAACGCAGAAAAAAAAATATAGAAAAAATAATTATGAACCAGAAAAACTTTAATTGATAGAAATACCCGTAGGTCATTTTAAAAAAAAAAGCACTCCTAAGCCCAACGCTGTATTCTAGCAAAAAAAAAATTGACTGGTCACGAAACCACAACTAGACAACTAGACTCGGCAACCAAAGACCTAAAAAAACTGCCCCAAAAAAAAATGCTAACTGGACCTCTGGCGTTGATGGCGTTCAGCCAATATGTTGCTCTAGGAATTTTAACCTTGTGTTTCCTAAACTTCTGAGCTAACTATAAGTAGTAGTAGTACCCTCCTCTGACCCGATGTAACTGAGTGAAGTAAGATGTTAATTGCCATCAACAGTTACCACCAAAAAACAAGAAAAGAAAATGACAAAGCAAAATAAACTCATTTTCCTTTTCTTTCATTTTCATTAATTTATACTTTCAACTAAATAAAATTACCAGCTGTTAGGCTATATTTACTTTAAAACAACCCAGCCAAGAAAAATTTGTGTGAAACCCTGTGAAAATATTCCAACTTCCAAGTGGTGATATCCGACAAAAATTAAAATCACCAAAAAAACTTGTTGACCTATATAAATTGACTGCACTAAAAATAATCGGTGAAACAATCTTATCACGAGCAGGAAATAATAAAATAATATTAGTAGTAGATAACCTGTTGAAAAAAAAATTGATTGAAAAACACACTACCTATTCCATATATTTAAAACTTAAAAAGACCATGTCTGGAGGTCCATCCACCTACAAATCAACAAAAAATTAAAGTAAATTTATATTAATTTGTTTATTTTTCTTTAAAAAAATGTTAAACATGTTTTTCCTACAAAAAACTTTAAAGAATTAAGAACATGATTGAATAAAAACTCCCATGCTTTTTATCTACTTATTTTTCCTTAATAAATAAAAATGAATCTTTTATTTTCCAAGAAAAACTTGTGAAGATAAGCTAATAAAAAACTATGAGAATTACTAAAACAACAAAACGAATTTGTTGAACCTCCAGCACATGGTCCAAAATGTTGCTGGATCCTTGCCCGAGCGTAAAACCCTGTGAAAAATTAAATATTTCAGTTTCCTGGAATTCGTCGGTTTTGCGCGAGGTTCCCTACCCCGAGTAACCTAAATCAAGAACCCCATGACGACCCAATAAAATAAAGCAGATTTCAACAGATGAACTAAAACAACCCTACGTACCTTTCCCAGGGTTACAACTGGCTCGAACCTTGTTCCACCAGCAACCAGCACAACCGTCCCGTTGATGGAGTGGACAGTGCTGAAGACAAAGGAGAAAAACAATATATAGTTTTTATCCAAAACGTGGTTTAAAAAAAAAATAAAAAAACTCAAACATTTCACACGAAAAACAGTTACAATTAGGGAGCCAAATATTATCTTGAAGAATTCCCAAAAATAAAAAAAAAATCGAACATACCACTGCTTTTTTCGTAGAAATGGCGCAGGTCGCCTAGAGTCCCTCACTCAGAGGATGTGAGCCGTCACCAAGATTACGCCTAAATTACGGACTCACTTTCACAGTCTCTGGGAAATAACCTGGAATCCCTGCAGTGCCAGTAACCAAAAACAATGGCGATCCCAAAACACCTGTTGTCGACCCAGCACCAATTCTTTAGAAAAGAGAAATGACACGTCCGAAAAAAATTTAAGATGCCGAAAACCATTCGCCAACTTGGGTGGGGCACAGTACCAACCAAATTTTCCCGGTTAAATTCAAATAAGGATGCAAACCCATTTATAAAAAACACTCTCACCAAAAAAACCACTAGCACCGGGTTTGCAAGCCTGGCAAAAACTCCGCCGTTTTCAAGCTAGTCAATGACGACATACACTAGTACTTCGGTATAGGTCTATAGGGGCAGCATCAATCAAGGAAATATTCCAAAGTCGTCCAACGCGCATGAGATGTTGTCGGATCTATTTCTACGGATCTGAATTTTTATAAACGAGGATTTCGAGACGCCATGCATAGACCGAAACAAATGTCAACCGGACCCCTGCCAACATAGCAAGTAGGAGAAACATAACCAGTTAGACTATAAGAAGTTTAGTATTGAAACCATCAACTGTAAAATCAATTACTGGAGATCAGAGCATGCATCAAACCCAGGAATATTCGAACACTCAACCAATTCCCATATGAGTAAAACCATACTAAGTGTAGAATTTAGTTGTATTTTAGTTATAGTTTTAGTCAAAAGTTTCCTTTGCTCTTTATATATGTTTTCTCTAAGATTCATATATTTTGACGCCATTTTTGTAAAACATTTTTACATTAATAAAGTTGTTTCTAAACTTGAACCTAAAAATACACATTGAACTACTAACCCTACATAACCCTTCAATTCAACTGAGTTAGATATTAACTTTATTTACCTATGATTATATATATATATATATATATATATATATATATATATATTTATATATATTTATCGGTTTCACAACGTTCTACGTCTTCCGATACCCAATCTCCACTCGTTTCTGTTTGCCCATAATTCATCATCTAGGCCTCCTATTCTTATTTCACTATCTATTCCTTCTCTCCAGCTTCTCCTCGGCCTTCCTCGTTTTCTTCGGCCAGTTGGTTTCCATTGTAATATTTGTTTAGGTAGTCTTCCATCATCCATTCTTTGTACATGTCCGTACCACACAAGTTGTTTTGTTCTTATATCATCCACTAGAGTACGTTCACCCACTGTCATAATTTCTCTTATTCTTTGATTGGTAACTCTTTCTCTTTTTGATTTCCCTGCTGCTCTTTTCCAATAGTCCATCTCCGTAGCGGAAAGCATTTTTTCTGTTCTATCTTTGATTGGCCATACTTCTGAGCCGTATGTAATAATACTTTTAACAATGGTGTTATATATAAGCTTTTTGTTATGTTTTAATATACTCTGGTCCCAAATTATTCCATTTAATAAAGTTATTGCTTTTCTTCCTTGTACGTTTCTATCTTTTATAGCTTTGTCTAGTGTTCCGTCAGCTGTAATTTTTAGACCCAAGTATTTATACTCATCACAGGACTGAATTCGCTGCCCAGTATTTAAGATTAGATCCTGTTTCGTTCCACCAATACACATATACTCTGTCTTATTGATATTAACCTCTAGTCCCCACTTATTGTACTCTTCTATTAGTTTTCGTGTCATATATTCGAGGTCGTCATAATCCTGAGCCACCACTATCTGATCATCGGCGAAACATAAAGTATACAAGGTGGTTTCATCCAACGGAATTCCCATGTTTTGGCATTTTCTCTTCCAGACTTTAAGGACCTGTTCCAAATATATCTTGAAGAGCGTAGGTGAGATACAGCAACCTTGTTTAAGACCTTTATTTACTTGAAAGCCTTTGGTTAGTTTTGCTTTTATTTTAACTTTTGCCTTACTATTGCGGTATAACTCTTTGATGGCCTTAATTAGTTGTACGCTTATGTTTGTCTTTTCCAACGCTTTCCAAAGTAGATTTAGTGGTATACTATCATATGCCTTCTGCAAATCTACGTAAAGCAGATGGAGCTCTTGTCCGTATGCCATTTTCTTTTCAATAACTTGGGTTATACAAAAGAGATGATCTAAAGTCGATCTACCCGCCCTGAAACCAGCTTGTTCTTCTGCCTCCATATCTTTATATTCGCTCTCCACTTTATTTCTTATTATTTTGCCATATATTCTGCTTAGCGTACTAGTTACAGATATACCTCTATAATTGTCACATATATCTTTCCTTCCTTTTTTGTGTATTGTGGATATATATGACGTTTTCCACTCAGTTGGTACTACAGCTCCATTTAAATATCTTTGGAAAAGATTCCGTAATCTCCAAAACAATTCTTCAGTGCCATATTTAATAAGTTCAGCTGGGATATTTCCGGGTCCGGCAGATTTACCGCTTTTTAAGGTTTTGCACACGTTTTTGACCTCAGATATTGTGAGGGGTACTGGAGATCCCATCGTTCTAATGATATTGTCTCTTTCGTCTTCCTTGAATTCTGCTCTATCTTCAGTTAAAAGTTTTTTAAAATGTTCATCCCATTCTTTGTCTGGTATTGGTGAAATAATATCTCTGCATGTTTCTTTTTTGATCGATCTTATAGTTTTCCAGCTTTCGGTACTTCTCCTACCTCCTAAGTAAGAATCTATTTTCTGGCACTTTTGCATCCACGATTGATTTTTCTTATCACTGATCATTCTTCTCACCTTTGATTTGTGCGATTTTGTATTCTTCTCTGCTTTTATCTATCTATGATTTTTTGGGATAAGTAGGTGTGATATAATTTCCTTTTTTCCTCTATTTCACTTTCAATCTCAGCATCCCACCAGTATGGTTTTCTTCTTTTAGGAGTTTCTTCCACTAATCCCAGTGCTTCTTTTGCAGCTTGATGGATGCTTAATGTGATACATTCGTATTCCTCATCTGGGGTTTCACCTGAACTTGAATTAAGTTTTTCGTTCAGTCTCTTTTTGTATAAGTTTTTTACGCTGTCATGTTCTAGGCTTAGTAGATTATATTGACAGTGATCAATTTCCTCATTCACTGTATCATCAAGATTTTGTTGATGGAGGCTTCAGCCTTGATAAGGAAAGAGAATTTTGGTCTCCAGAAAATAGTGATCACTTCCGCATGTTGATCCACGCTTTGTTCTGACATCTTGAATTTTTAGTTTTGTCTTTTGTTTAGTGATAAGATAATCAATGACGGATTTCAGGTTTTGTGAGGGTTTGGTCCAGGTATATTTGTGTATTTTCTTATGTTGGAAAAAACCGTTTTGGATTTTTAGGTCTAATTGCTCACATAGTGTGATAAGCCGGTTTCCATTGTCATTAACAACATCTTCTCCATATTGGCCAACTGTCAGATCATTTACTCTGTTACCTGTTCTACTATTTAAATCTACCAATATTACAATTTCTCTAGATGTACTTACTGCTGATATTTCATTGTGGATTTCTTCAAAAAAATTGTCTTTCACGGCTACATTTGCATCGTCATTATACGCATAGATTCCAAAAATCGTAAGTCTCATTCCTTTTATTGTTATATTCATTCTTATTAGCCGTTCATTTACTGCTTCCCAGTTGGTGATAAATTTTCTAAATCTTTTGTTGACCAAAATAGATACTCCTTGTTGAGCATGTTTTTCTTTTGCCACTCCGCTACAGAAATGGTCATACTGTCCTAGGTTTTCAGATCCTTTTCCTTTCTTCTTTGTTTCTGTTAGTACAGCAAGGTCAATCTTCATTCTGCTGCACTCATGTACTATTTCATTCACTTTTCCACTCATTCCTTGTACGTTCCATGTACCAAAAATCATATTCCTGTTTCTTTGCTTGGTTCGTCTTAGGTTTTTCATTTCTTTCCGAGGCGTTTGATTGGGTTTTTTAACAGTGTACTTTTTTCCGGGTATCAGAGAGTTAGTCTAATGCCCCAACCCCCAACCTGGAGGACCAGGTGATTTTTGATCGAGGTTTTCTTCCCCTAGCCTTTGACGATTCCAACGCCGGTACTACAAGGCAGCATCTTCTTCTTTTATACTATCCCTAAAAGAAAGGGTTGCCACCTGCGCTACGATCACCGTACCGAGGTCCATCCTCTCCGCCTTTCATACCGATGTGGTCTTCTCCCGTAACCCTGGGAATGGGACCCTAAACAGGTGCTAACTCTCCGGGTCAGAGAGTTAATTTATATAATATCAAAATACGATTTTGTTTATTCTTTTAGTCCTGGTTTTTATCCCTCGTCTATCCCCAATTTACAAAATTGCATGACTTGTATTTATTTTATCTTCTCCTCTGATTAAAGTAGTAAGATATGAAGTGGGCGGAGCCTCGGTTGTTCCTGGTCAAACCGTGGACCTAAATATGTTTTCGTGCTACAAAAACTAGCTAATCCGTGAAGAAGAGGTTCGGAAGAGAAATCATTGTCCTAATATCCGCGAAAATGTAAATAATCGAACGTCCAAAATGGACATGTATTCCCGCTGTTACTGAAAACATTTGTGACGTGGCAACGCCGCCATGCCCAGCAGAACAGCTGTTTATCCAGTTCATGAACGTCAAAGAAAACTACGAAATTTTAAAGATAAACAAAACAATCAAAAGTTTTTATGTGATTTTACCCGAAACACGTGATCTCAGATTCCAATTACGCCTAAATAATGCGACGTGCGCAGTGGTTACAATAACACGATGGAATGCCTCCTCCATAAGGTAAATTTCTCGACAATATATAACCTCAAAACCCACCTTTGCAGTCTATCTCTTTTTCTCTGGGGTATACCCTTGTTTTCGCCAAACAGACCCAAAGTATTTTAAACCAAAAAGGACCCCACAAGCTTCTTTGTCCAAGGTTGCCATGTTTTTTTCATGAACTGAGTATGTCCTAGAAGCGCAGGCTATGGGTCTTTCCCTCCCATCTTTTTCCTTGTGGTATAAGATGGCTGATATACCACCGTGGCTTGCGTCAGTCATCATTATTATGGATTTTTTTGTATCATAATGGGCTAAAGTAATGTCTTCGGATATTAATTTTTTTGCTGTCTCAAATGCCTGTTGGCAATTTTGATTCCAGTCAACTTTTGCATGTTTTGATAGGTTTGTCCCAGACTCCTTTGTTAACAATTTGTAGATTGGACTTAAAATTTGCGATAAATTGGGGATAAATCTAGAATAATATTGGCATAAACTAGTAAATGACCTGACCTGAGTAATTGTCGTTGGCGCTTGCGCATTCAATATTGCATCAACTTTGGTACTACTTTTTTGTAGGCCACTCGCTGAGATACGATGCCCCAGGTACTCCAGGCTTTCTTTGAAAAATTCACACTTTTCTGGACGTACAGTCAACCCTGCTTTATCCAGTCTGGTCAAGACAGCCTCTAAATTGGTCAAATGGTCATTTAAATCAGTTCCTCCCACGCAGACATCATCACTAAAATTTACCACACAGTTTAAACCCTTGAGAAGTTGTTCAAACCCTTGAGAAGTTGTTCAATGGTTCTTTGAAAGATGGATCATGCAGGTGTAACAGCAAATGGAAGCCGAAAATTGGAGAACAGACCGATGTGGGTGGTTATAGTAGTTATTTGTTGAGAATATTCGTCAAGTGGCAACTGTGCATATGCTCTTGTTAAATCTAATTTTGAGAAGATTTTTGACCCGTTTAAATGAGCAAACAAGTCTGTTATACGCGGTAAGGGATATTGGTCGCACCTGTCAAATTCACAGTTTAGTGTGCTCTTATCTCCAACAATTCTGATTGTTTTATCAGCCTTTATAACCTGTACAATAGGTGTGACATATTTTGACGTTGTCACTAGTTTTAACACACCCTCCTTTACCATCATTTCCAACTGTTTTTCTATCTGTTCTTTGTATGCTAAAGGAACAGGCCTATGTTTTAAGCAAACAGGTTTAGAATTTTCTTTGAGTTTTAGAGAAACTTTACCAAATTTATAACAACCCAATTTATTTGAAAAAACTTGTGGAAAGCGACTGATTAATTTATTTTTTAAACTCTCCAAATTATAAACATTTGCAATATTTAAAGTGACATTAAAAATTGACAAAAAATCCCTACCTACAAGGCAAGGTGCTGAATTATTTACCACATAAAACCTTCCCAGCCTTGTCACACCTTTAACTGTACAATTAATATTAAAATAGCCAACAGGTTTTATTAAGTTGCCAGTATAACTTCTTAAAACTATGTCATCATTTTCTAATTGAAAATTACCAAATTCTTTTTTTTTAACAAGTTTAAAACTGTTATACTAGCTCCTGTATCTACATTCATTTGATACATTTTCTCTTGAATACATACTGAAAGTTTAAAATAATTTTCTTTTGTATCACCCCGTAGTGAAAATATGTCATAAAAATTACTCATTTCTACATTAGAATTATTTGTACTTACAGTCTCTAAGAAGTGGTTGCATTTTGAGTTTGCATAACGACATTTACCTCCATGTGTTTTTCCACAGTTCTGGCATTTTTCAGCATACTGCTTTTTCTATCCAGTGAAAGACCCTGTTTTTCTAAATTTTTGAGTCCTTTTGGGAAATTGCCCATGTAGTTTACATCTTGCAATACATTATGCTTTTCTTTCTGCATGGCAATTTCTACACATGTAATTAGGGTTTGGTCATCAGCCTCTTCACATATTCTATCCTAGACTGATCCTTCTTTGAGTCCTGTTACAAACTTCTCTCACAATGAATTCAAGTCGGTCTCCCTTATAATTACAATTTATGGTGAGACTTCTAAGTCTGGCATACCATTCTGAAACAGTTTCAGATTGATTTTGTTTTGCCATATGTAGTTTTATTCGCTCTCGCCACGTACTTACTAGAGGGCTGAATTGTTTTTTTAATCTTTGAGTTCTTGGTAGGTCTTTTTGCCCGGCAAAATCGGGTGCGTTAAATCTCGTAACAACTTGTAAGTTGAACACCCTACCAAGGTTAATAGGGTGGATACTCTATTCCCCTCGTCAGTTATATTGTTAGCCTCAAAATATTGATCCATTCGTTCACAGCAGATTTCCCAACAATCATTTGCAGGGTCGAACGCCTCAATTCGTCCTATTAAAGGTCCCCTTTCCATTTCAGGTTAAGTTAGTTTACGCCGCACTTATGGTTTTTTTTAGGTTAAGCTTTTATTTTTATTTTTTTTACGACGTTTTTAGTTTAAATCCATTTGTTTGAATTTAAAATTTTTTGAACAATTTTTTAGTATAATTTCTTTGATCGGCACTTAATTTCCTTTATTCTTTTGAAAAAAAATTTTTTAGAAATTTTTTTTTAGGTTATGGCCGTCGTCGATTTTTTTGCCGATCGGTCGTCGAACAGTCCATCACGATTTTACGAGAAATTAACAAAGGAATTCAAAAAATATTTACGCTCGTACTTGGTCCTCGTCGCCATTGAAATATTTATGTTGTTTAAGCCGCGTAATTATTTATGATTGCGCCAATATTCATGGATGAAAACACACTTACTATAAAATACGTGTATACGAGAGGCCGTCCCATGTGACGTCACTCCAACGCTGCTTTCTCATTAGTTAGCCGCGCGGTCATATTGCCCACGTCACTAACACTTGTCACGGCGCGGGAAATTTAAATTCGTGTGTTTGTCGTGTTACTTATATGCAAACACTACACTAATCCATTTCTCAAAGTGGAGTATTGTAAATACAAAAAATAAAAAAATCGTCTTCTCCACTAGTGCTCCACCCTCTCTTCATGCATCGAACCTAAGAAGTTTCATCAGCAGGGGGCGCCTCGCATGTGCGACAAGGAGCAAAAAACCAACTAGCCGCAGACACGTGTTTCGAACTTATTATGATCTCCTCAGTATGGCATAAGTCAAAAGCGGACTATAACGCCTGACCAGCATAATTAAATTGAAAACTAATCCATTTCTCAAAGTGGATTATTGTAAATACAAAAAATAAAAAATCGTCTTCTCCACCCTCTCTTCATGCATCTAACCTAAAAAGTTTCATCAGCAAGGGGGACCTCGCATGTGCGACAAGGAGCAAAAAACCGACTAGCCACAGACACGTGTTTCGAACTTATTATGATCTCCTCAGTGTAGCATAAGTCAAAAGCGGACTATAACGCCTGACCAGCATAATTAAATTGAAAACTAATCCATTTCTCAAAGTGGAGTATTGTAAATACAAAAATTTTTTGTACTTTCAGATTTTGGGGGGTCTGGGGGGGTTTTTGGAGGTTTTTGCAGCCATTAAAAAAATAATAATAATATGTTATTATTTTTTAATTATACAAATATATATTTTGAATGTACACCTGTGACAATTTGGGCTTTCCAGCGGCAATTTAAAATTCCGCCGCCATTTTGGCCGCCATCTTGAATATCTCAGCCCCTGTCAATATTTCGAGTTGGCAACAGGGATATTCGGATTCAGCGGGGTCAAGATAGAGGGAATTGCCCATTTGCCCAAAAAGTATTATAAAATGCTTCTAGAAAGTGGATTTTCCCGAATCTTGCCTGAACTATTATGGGACTCCTCAGAACACTGCTGGTCGATGTGACACCTTAATTTTTCTTTTTACCCGATTAGCCACGAAAACTGGTTTGAATTTTAATTTACGGGTACTAAATTTTGCATTTTTTAATATTTGGTACATTTTAATTTCGTCTGCCATCTTGGATTTGAGATGACGGACAAAAAAGTTTATTTAGTCAAAACTCTGATTA
This sequence comes from Aspidapion aeneum, assembly GCA_963576565.1. NCBI lineage: Eukaryota > Metazoa > Arthropoda > Insecta > Coleoptera > Brentidae > Aspidapion > Aspidapion aeneum. Next base: position 66,364,611 of record OY755042.1, on the reverse strand, counting down.
ATTCTCTGTCAGGTGCAGTTTTTCCCATTGATTGTATAGTTAAAAAGTTACATTGAAAAAAAATTGACCGGTTTTTTTGGCCCACCCGGTATATGTATAAAAAAGCAACAACATCAAATAAAATGCACGAAGGAACCAAGCCAATCCTCATAATAAGAGGTGTCAGACAGGGTGAAATAATATCCAGTAAAATTTATAACCAGGGCTTAGAAGATGTTTTTAAAAACTCAGATTGGGAAGAAATAGGCATTAAAGTAAGCGGACGATACTTGAACCACCTAATATATTCTGACGATATCGTCTTAATTACAGATAAGAAAGAAGAACTCATAAAAATGCTGGAAGAACTGAATTAAGCAGCGAAAAATATAGACTTGCTTATGAACTACACTAAAACTAAAATCATAACAAAGGAAATATAATATAAACTAAAAAAAAAGAAAACCAAACAGCTGAAATCAAGAGACGAGTAAGATTGGTCTAGACAGCATCCGGTAAACTAAGCTGCATATTAAAAAATAAAAAAGTAACTAAAAAGAAAGTGTAGAACCAATGTATCCTCTCTGTATCAAAAAAACAAAATCAAACATGGATAAGGTAACAAGATCCATGAAAAGAAAAATGTCACATATAACAGCTATAAAACAAAAGTAAGGGAGGTGAGAGGAGAGGTAGCAAAATAAAAATGTAAATTTGCCGGTCATAATCTCAGACAAAAAGACGATCGATGAAACAAATGTATTGTCAAATAGAGACCTTGGGAAAATAAAAGAAGTAGGGGAATACCGCAAATGAGATGAGGGACGATTTGAAGAAACATGCGGGAACTAGATAGACAAACACGGCGACAGACAGAGAAGAGTGCAAGATATTGGGGGAGGTCTATGTCCAAAGATGGATCAAAGAAGGCTAAATAGATAGATAGATGGCGTGCCGCTAACATTTATAGGTACACATGTTTGCGCGCCACTTAACGTAATGCGAGGTGCCGAAATCATGTTTTTGAATTTGATTTATCGTTTAGCTTTACAAAACCAAATTTTCACAAATTTCAGAAAGTATCGATGACATGCCATTCCAAACGACACAATAAACGTGCATACTTCTATACCATACCAAGTGTATAGCACAAACTCTCTTTTTTACATGTCGCTTTTTCGTGCATACTCCGCCACATCTCAACTAATATTTTTGAAAACAAAAGAAAATGTATATGGCCAGCTAATACTTACTGGGTGAGCAGGCCTTTCGGGTCGTTCATTACCATTACTAGGCCTGTGTGCCGGACTCGGTGCTTGTTGCGGTCTAGGCGGCGGTACTCGGTTGCCGCAGTCTCCATTGCCTAACAAAACAAATGGGGCAAATATAACATACTAGAATAGAACTTTATTTAACTACCTTGAACAAGATACAATTACAGCAGGTCATTGGCAAACCTTAGAGTGGCCAAAGGAATTTTTAGTTAAGATACTAAATATTAGAAGAAAAAAGTGCCACACTTTCAGCGAATTAGTGTAAAACAATTGACACTTTTTTAAATAACGGCTAATCGATTTTGTAAACTGTGACGACCTTCAGTACCACAAAAATTTTGTTTTATTACTTAGCTAGCTAGGAGGCGTGACAAAAAGGTCAAAAATTAGCTCTATAAAATTACAAAACTCTATGGCAATATCTATTGTAGTTTTGGAGGGATTATCGTTTAAAACATTTACTGTATACCATGTTTTTAACTGGAACTAAACACGTTGAAAACTTTGACAATTTAACATTTTGACCCAAGAATTTGTTAGGGTTAAAAAGTGAAACTTTTGTCTTATAAACTACTTTTTAAAAAAAATTATATTGGCCTTGCCATTCATATAGGATCATTCGCCCAGAGTTGCAATATTAGCGCAAAGTTAAAGCATTTAAATAAATCTTCTATGTAAAGCCATAAAATTTATTAGATTATTATTTTCTGACAAACTTAATATTTTAACACATTAACAATCTTTCTTATTATGTTAACGGGATCCACCATAACATCTGATTCAAAGTCGATTAAAAATATGGGCTGTATAGCACATCTTTTAAAAGAATTTTTAATTTTCTAAATGTTAAAAAATAGAATGAAATCGGTTTAGCTGTTGACATATTATTGACAAAAAGTCCTTTTGTGCGGCAAATTTTAAAATAAGCACCCGTATCAATACATAAATAAAGGAACAGGGCGTTTTTCGTTACTGCTAATCTCAGAAACTACTCAACCGATTTCAATAAAATTTGGCATACATATGTTTTACGCTACGACGTGTGCAATTCAGACTAATCGGTGAAGCTAGTTATTCTTAGGTTAGTATACCGGGTGGGCCAAAAAAACTGGACAATTTTTTTTTCATTATAACTTTTGAACTATACAATCGATTTTATTGGGACAAACTGCAGAGAATTAATCAGAGTTTTGACTAAATATATTTTTTTGTCCGCTATCTCAAAATCCAAGATGGCGGACGAAATTAAAATGTACCTTACAAAGATGCTCGGTTATTCTTTTGTTGCGAATATGTTTTAATTATTTTTTAAAATTAATAAAAAAGCTGCATTCTTGCCACGCACAACAAGGTACGAATCAGCAAAATCGGTTCAGTGGTTCTAAACATTTTTTTTTTGTTTCAACCGTTGTGTTGCATATTATACGATTGCCTTGCCTGCATTTATTTCCATCATTACTACTGAACCGATTTTATTGAAATAAAAAACATCCTGGTTAATATTGATTTCTTTTTAAGATCATGATCAAAGTTTATCGCCGTCTTAAAATTTAAGATGGTGGACAGAATCATACTTGATTCTTCAAAATGGCGTGCTTATTGTTATTTTCTGAAAATGATTTAGTTTTTTTTTTAATTTATAAAAAAGCACTACTTTTTTCCCATACAACGAGGTATAAATTAGTAAAATATGTGTGATGGTTCTTAAAAAATCTATTTTTGTTTCAACCATTGTTTTACAAATTATACGATTACTTTGCTAATCCTGTCTGCATTAATTTCCTTATAAATTCGTTACTACTAAACCGATTTTAGTAAAATAAAAAAAATCATGATGACAATTGATTGCTCTTTAAAGAATATAATTAAAATTCGCCGACATCTTAGAATTTAAGAATTTTCAAAATGGCGTGTTTATTCTAATTTTCCAAAAAAGTTTTTTTTTTAAATTTATAGAAAAATACTACTTTTCTCTCGCATAAAAAGGTACAAATTAATAAAATCGGTTTAGTGGTTCTCACAAAATCTGATATTGTTTTATCCATTGTTTTACAAATTATACGATTCAGGGCTCTCAACAGATAACTAGCAAAATAATATGAAATCTTTTAATAAAAATATGAAAAATATGAAATTACGAAAAAAAAATATAAAGGAAATATGAATAAAAAAAAATGGTCCCTTTCTATTTATTTTTTTAGCTCACACATATACTATACTATAGTAGTGTGAGCTATGGTGATCCTAATTTTTTCGAGAAAAAAAAAGTTGCTCCGATTTCAAAAATTTTTATATATCTTTGGGTTTCAGATGATTTTGAAACTTTTTTGTTGCGCCGTCTGTCTGTCTGTCTGTAACGACCAACGCGCATAACTCAAAAACCGCTTGCCCGATTTTAATGAAATTTGGTACCCAGGCTGGGTTTTGGGTCGAGATGGTCCCATTTAAAAATGAACAATATCCACCGAACACAAGCCAAATAAAAGGGTGGGGAGGATTTCAAAAATTAGAGTTTATGAAAAAATATGGCGTGTATGATATCAAACGAAAGGTAATTGAGTGTGGAGTTAAACAAAATACATTTTAGTTTATTTAAAAAAAAGGGGGGGGGTAAATTTCAAAAATTAGTGTTTAAGTGGAAATATGGCGTGTGTGATATCAAACGAAAGGTAATTGAGTCTGGAGTTAAACAAAATACATTTTAGTTTAAAAAAAAGGGTGGGGGTAGATTTGAAAAATTAGAGTTTAAGTCAAAACATGGCTTGTGTGGTATCAAACGAACGGTAATTGAGTCTGTTTCACGTAGATACACTATAACTATAGTACCCAGTGTGAGCTTAGGTGCCCATAGATTGGCAGAGTATTTTTATTTATAAAGAAATGTATTAACAGTTTCAAAAAGTTGAATTAGGCCTGAATGGGATACCGCCATACAAAAATAAGGCACATATTCTAAAAGTACATTTTCTGTGGATTTCACCTCACCTCTTTTTTCATCCAAACCCTTTTTGAGAAAAAAAGGATGCTGCCAAATTTTTGACCGGTATAGTTTTTAAAATAAGTCAATGTTATAAATTTGGGATTATGCAAGAACAATCAAATCAATCAACAATTTTGTTTTTAAATAAAGGATGGCAAGGACAATGGCATTTTCTTCGGCAAAAAATGTGGCTATAAAAATGTTTTTACAAAATTACGGTATTTTAAAAAATCTTCCGTATACTAAAAACTATAAGGCACGAAAAAATTCTAATAACACCATTTTTAAGAGCTCAAGACAAAAGGTAAAATCAGTAACACTGTAAGGTAAAATCAGCAGACCGCCATCTTTATTAATAAGCGAGTATAAAAATAGGACATGCTGTACATTGAGGAAGGAAACAGGCTTAAGTATACTTTAAATAAAAAAGATACAACAGTAGTTTACTGGTGCCAAAATTAGCCCCTCAGTTGATCTTCATTGCAGAAAATATAAAAAAAATTAAGGTTTTTTAAAAAATATGAAGTTTTATAAAGCCTGAAAATAAATATGAATATTTTCATAAAATATGAAGGTGTTGAGAGCCCTGGATTGCATTGCCAAACCTGTCTGCATTAATTTCTTTATAAATTCATTATTACTGAACCGATTTCATCACTAAAATCACTTTGCACCATGATGATTTTTATTTCCCTAAAATCGGTTTAGTTATAAACAATTTATAAAGGACTGAATGCAGACAAGCTTGGCAATTCAATCGTATAATTTGTAAAACAATGGTTAAAACAAAATCAGATTTTGTGAAAACCACTTAACCGATTTTATTACTTTGTATCTTGTTAACCGGGAGAAATGCTTTGCTATAAATTAAAAAAGAAAACTAAAACATTTTCGAAAAAAAGGAATAAACGTGCCTCTTTAAAGGGTCAAGTATGATTCTGTCCGACATCTTAACTTTAAAGATGGCGGCAAATTTCGATTATAATTTTCAAAGAACGATGAATTCTCTCCACGATTTGTTTTACTTCACTAAGATCGGTTCAGTAATAATGAGTTTATAAGGAAATTAATGCAGGCAGGATTGGCAATGAAATCGTATAATCTGTAAAACAATTGCTGAAACAAAAATAGATTTTTTGAGAACCACCACACCGATTTTACTAATTTGTACTCCGTTCGCGGAGGAAAAGTACTGCTTCTCTGAAAATTAAAATGAAAACTACAAAATTTTCAGGAAATAAGAATAAACACGCCATTTTGAAGGATCAAGTATGTTTCTGTCCGCCATCTTAAATTTTAAGATGACGATAAATTTTGATCGTGATATTTAAAAACCAATCAATTCTTACCAGGATGTTTTGTATTAAAAATATTTTGTTTTAAAACCACCGAACCGAATTTGCTGGTTCGTAACTTGTTGTGCGTGGCAAGAACGTAGCTTTATTACTGATTTAAAAATATAATTAAAACATTTTCGCAACACTGCTGCTTTGAAGGGTACAATTTCATTTCGTCCGCCATCTTGGATTTAGAAATGGTGGACAAAAAATATAATTGGGGAAAACTCTGATTAAATCTCTGCCAAGTGCAGTTTGTCCAATTAAACTCGATGGTATAGTTCAAAAGTTACAATGAAAAAAAAATTGCCCAATTTTTTTTGGCCCACCCGGTATAATATATATATAATAAGGGATTTCTTCGGCCTTTGACACTTTTTTATCATATACTTATAAAAAAAAACTGTGCAATATTTAATGTGTCAAAAACAACAAAAATGCACTTTTATCCCAAAAAAAGTACATTATTCTATCCCAAAAGTGTAAAAAATACTTATTGCCTAGCCAATTGCGTTTACTTATCCACTATAGACAAATCATATAGTCTACCATATTTGACAGGTAAAAGTAAAAACAAAAATTACCTTGCTCCGTATTAATCTGGTTAGTCTTAAACGGCAACGGGCCTTTCAGATTGTATTTGCACGATTCTCCAATAGCTGCCAAACGATCTAAGATTCTGGATATTGTGATACGCTGCGCTGGATTGGCTTGAAAACAGCCCTCTGAAAATTAAGATATAAGGTAAACCGTCTTTGACATATTTAGATCGTTTTCAGTAAAAAATAAATATAAACTGATATAACTTCAGACCGCTTTTCTGTATTAATCTGAATAACCAGTAATTGACACACAAATTCCAATTATTGACAACTAAATTTCGATTATTAAGACCCGTTATTAATTAACAACAAAATAACTGTAAATAAATACTACTTTGGAACTATATATTTATATATAAAAAGGGGTGTCCAATTAAGGAAGGCAGTCGGATATATCTCGGAAACTACTATCGCTACAACTTCGGAAAAAATTGTTATAACCAAATCGGCTCTTGCTAATTCACCAAAAATATTTATTTGTGTTTCTATGATAAATATACACAAATTATACCATATTAATATTCTCTGAAGAGTTCTGCATAATTTGAACCCACCACATGTAGGTCTGTGTCATTCCCCACCTTGCAGCAATAAACATGTCACGTTTTATTAATAGTCCAGTCATTATAGAATTTTAGCTTGCAAAAGGTGGTGTAGTCGCGATTTTGACATTGGAATCCTAAAAACAAATTTAAGTTTTCGACCTTGTGGGGGGGGGGGGCTCCCCCAGCATCATCGATTTCGTGTGCACAAAAGGGTTTTTTATTACTTGGTTACTGTAAGTTTTAGAAAAAAAAGTTTTACACAAAAGTTGAAGACAATAAAATTTTCTACAAAAACGCTTTTGTAGGTTTTTTTGTCATACAACCGGTTTTTAAGTTATGACGCTAAGTGGCCTTTAACTTCGAAACTGATTATTTTAAAGAAAATTTGTAATAACATAAAATAAAGAGCACTTTTAATAGCTAATAGCCTATAAAATGAGATATCACTGAGTTCTCTGGGTAGTACCCTTGCTGAGATACGAACCCTAAAGTGTTAGCTGTACACCCGTTTCCTATGTATTTCCATAGTATATGCAAAATAAACCGAAATTATCCAGTTTTCTTCTTTCAGTTGGTCTCAGGAAGTGGCATATCTTTATTACAAATAGTTCAGCTTTGTTAATAAAATCACTTTGGGTCTAACTGCAGAAACATACCTACACATTTTTAGCTCTCCTGACAAATTTACCAAATGCTAGTTACGTCCCTTCGTGAGAAAGGCGACGAAGTGTGTAATCAACTTTATTGTAGAAAATTAAATTATCTTTTAAAAGATGTATCACCTAAGTAAGTCCACGGTTAGCACTTAATGGCCATATTTTTTAGGATCACGAAAAAAGTAATGTTTTTTTAGGTTTTTATTCAGTTTTCAAAAAAACTAAGCAAATTAGGGACAAATTTTAAAATACCTTTTTTCGATATAATAAAATGTTTCTTTAAACGGTGTATCACCAAGTTGTGTTCAACGTATTATTGACACTCCATGGGCGTCCGCATATTGAGGTTATTTTTTTCTAATTAATTTTTTGAAAAAAACTAAGCTTGCTGAAAAATCTGATTTTACTCTATTTTGTTGAAAATAAAATTATCTTTAAAACGATATGTATCTAGTGGGTTTTGTTAACGGGGAACCCTCAAATTTTTTTTTTAATGTACAGGGACCAAGTAATTTAAAAAAAAAAACCTTTTCGTGCCAACATGGCGGGGGAAGCCACTTCCCAAGGTCGAAAACACAATTTTTGTTAGGACTCCTATGTGAATAACATATGTCAACATCGCGTCCAAAAATGCAATGTTTCTAGTAGTTAGATGTGATTACTGCCCCCTATCATTGAACTACAGAAACAAAAATATTTTAAAACACTTAAAAGTATTTAGAAAAAATTAAAAAGTTGAAAATATTTGTTTAAATCAATTCTTTACAACTGAAAAAATCTGGAAAAATTCGACAAAATCTGGCGCTAAGATTTCTGGTTTAAAAGGCAATTTTTAAACTTAAAAACTTACCTAAAAGGCAATTTCCCACTCTTTGTTAGATGTAGCTTCACAATATAATATTTTTTTTTAATTAAAAACGCCTAATTCGTTGAAAATTTTTAATTTTAAAATTGTTAATAAATTCACAGCAGAAAACCAATAACCACAGAAATTTAAATGTCAAATTTCGTAAAATTTCTTTCAGATTTATTAGTCCTATTCGTTTTCTTTATGAGGTCAGCTAAGTTTAGTTTTATTCTTTGTTTTTCACGGTAAAATTAACAAAGAGGGACTAACTGCATGTCGTGGAAGGGTCGCTACAAAATTTGCTCCACGCTGTTGCCATCGTTATATTTAAATGGATTTTTATGGAAAAGTCAGATTATTTCACTGAAATCCCTCAGAAAAATCTGAAGTGGGGACCCTGGTCAAATTATTGAAGTGGTGAATATTTTTTTACTCTTGTTATCAAAGCTAGACACGTAGATAGTTTTTTCTTCTGGGGGGTCCTCCCATATAGAAACTGCTGTTATTAAAATTCAATTGCGGCGACGAACAAAACATCGAAACACAAAATGTCGAAAGTACAAAATGTAGAAAACAAAACATCAACATTCAAATTGTCGAAATTACAAAATGTCGAAATTACAAAATGTCAAAATTACAAAATGTCAAAAAACAAAATATCTCAATTTAAAATGTTAAAACAACAAAATGTCGAATTTACAGAATGTCGAAATACAAAAATTCGAAATTACAAAATATCGAAATGCGAAATAAAACCTAATAACCTATTACGATCTGGTCAGGTTAGATTTAGTGTAATTAACTAACTAGAACAGGTTAGTTTTTTTTGTAATTTTCACCTAACCAGGCCAGGTTAGGTTTTAAACCTGACCTGGGTAGGTTATTATACAAAAACAAACTAACCTGATCTGGTCACGTTAGTTTTTTGAAATTATAATTACCCAACCGGATTAGGTTTGTTTTTTTTTTATTTCGTGTACGAATCTAACCAGATCTAGTTAGGTTTTATTTTCTGTCTTTTAAATTTTGCGACTATTAGTATTTTTGTTTCTTCGACATTTTGTACTTCCGACATTTTGTGTTTCGATGTTTCGTCCGTCGCCCCTCCAATTGAGCGCAAACGTATCCTTGCCTGTCCATACACGCCTCTTTTCCACCAAAAAAAAATGTCTCCAATGGATCGGTTAGGACAAGTTTTCGATCAATTAACCAGAGTTGAATTAACAGGTTAGGATCAATCGACAGAGGTTATGTTCGGTTTGATTAAAAAAAAAAAATTGCTTTTTGTCTTAGGAAATGCACAACATGTTAATTTCTAACATGTTTTTTAATTTTTGGTGACATCGAACTTTTTAAAAAAGCTATCGTCCAAAAAAGTCTGTAAAAAAATTTGCACTTGTGTCCCTTTATCAATATTAATGTTAATCCTGGAATAAAATACACAAACAAAATATAACGGGTTTAAAACCTTACTATAACTAAAAGATATTGAAATTGAAGAAATAGTCCATGCACATGCCTAACTAAACACGGTTTTCTCAAAAGCTAAAGAATAAATTCCAGTGCAAACTTATTTACTCGGTAGGTTCATTGAATAGCTAGCTACCTAATTCGAAAAAGTAATAAAAAAAATAAAATAGTTTTTAAGGTTTTAATTATAAAAAATATAATAAGGGTAAAATTTTTTTAATGAAATTCTATAAAATTATGAAAATAAAACTAAGTAAAAATTTTCATAAAACTAACAGACAAACTACCTAATTACTTAAATTATTTGGTTTTATTTATAAAAGAACTATGAATAAATAAAATCTATATGTTTGTGGCGGATTCATTTTACAAACACAACTTTTTCTGGGTATTACGCCACTAGTAAGGAAAAATTACTTTAAAAAATTATTTGTTTATTTTTAAATTTGAAAACAACATTGACTGACATAATGTTTTGAAATAGTATCATGTTACCTTGTGTTTTGTTTAGATTGGTCAATTGTTTTTGATAAACTTCAGAATATTGACAATTTGTCAACGATAAATAATAAAAAATATATTTGAACAAGAAACATTTAAGATTTTGAGACAAAATATAAATAAAAAGCTTGAAAACGATTGTAGATTGACAATCGAAACGTAGCATATTCAAATTCAATTAAAAGATAAGTGGTTTAGTTTTTACTAGGCAACTATTTATTTTTATAGAAAGCCACTGACAAATTAGTGATTTTTATTTTTCTAGGAGAAACGCAGTGGTTTTTTATAATTTTTTAAAGTAATTTTTCCTTACTAGTGGCGTAATACCCAGAAAAAGTTGTGTTTGTAAAACTATGAATAAAGGCAGACAGCCATCAAAAATTTTGATTTTTTTGACCCAAACTTATTTTGAGCAAAAATAAAAAGTTTTTTTGACGATCCCAATAGCTTTCCTACGTTATGAGTGGCTAAAAAATAAGTCAACCAAGCATGCTTTTTCATTTAAATTTATTTTAAAATCAAGTTTAAAAACACGACAAAAAAAACAATTTTTTAGCAGCTGCTCAAATCTTGGATTGATTTTACAGTCAGGTCAAGTAATATTATTTAAAACACAACTGTTTATGAATAAAATTATATGATTTAGAAAACAAAAATATTTTCCCACTCACTTTGCATGCATATAGGTATAAAAAATTTTTTTAGAAAATAGAATACTTAACCAAACTTTAGTTTGAGCAAGTTTTCAGCAAAAATCTAAAAAATCAGAATCAATTCCGCCATAAAAAATGCGAATTATCCATATCTCTACTACTTATCACTACTAAATGTTTGAATATTTTTGATTCCTAAAAATTTCGGGGGGAGATTGATCCCCCCCTTAGGTACTACTTTGCAAGTCACGTTGTAATAGTTTTTCGTAATAATATTTTAACAACATATTTAAAAAGTGAAACCCAACTTGTGGACGGTCCCTTTGTTAGTTTCACTGGGGAACAATGAATTGGCAACAGCGGTAGCATTTCGTAACTGACAGTCCCCTTGGTGTTCTGTGACTGACAGTTGTCAAATGTTCCAGAAAGAAAAACCATTTTATGATGAGGTGCCCGGAAAAATACAATTTATCAAGAACTTGTGGATTATCAGTAGCCGAGTTTCAAGGTAGGTGTTAATTTTCCCGCATATTTCACATTTTTGGGTTTTTCAGAATTTCCTAAGTTGGCACATTACCGTGTGGTATAAGACGTTTAACACAAAGCTGAAACTTGCAATGTTGTCAAGATTTACGGCTAAAACTGTCGCGCAAGTTTTATCAGATTTTCTCAAATTTTGCCCCCATTATGTCAGATAGAAGACCCTTATGTAACCTTTAGACCAAACGATTAACCAACTTGCAAGTGGCTTATTTTAATTATTATTAAAATTAGACAAGGGAGAGGTCATTTTTTTTTAGCGGTTTAATTTGGACTGATTCTAATACTGCATTGACGAGATAAAGAACAAAAACCTAGTATCAACTTGGCAGGCATTAAAAAAAGGAAAAAATATTGGTGGTTTTTCCACATACACACAAAAATCCTACTATAACTATTTTTTCTAAAAATTTTAAAACCGTTTTGGAAGAGCTTGTAATTTTAAACTGATTTACATAAAATGACTGCCAACGTCACTGCGAGGTATATGCTTACACTGCCATAGCGACGGCTATATATAACTTACTAATAATATCATGAAAACAATTGTATCTCGGATCGGGCGGCAGCGTGTAGTTGGCGTTGATGATCCTCAACTTGGCGCTGTCGTCGTACGGATGCTTCATGTAGCACAGGGTGTACAAAATGCAACCCAACGCCCAAACGTCAATCGGCGGACCAATGAAATGGTTGCTCCATGTGTCCACCATCTCGGGGGCGCGGTACATTGGCGTGGAGAAACGGGCCAGCTAAAAAAAAAAGAAATCGTGACTTTCTATTTTTACCCAACTGCAGCACGGCGAAAGGAATGGTAATGTTTTTCGATTGTTGTATGTAAGTAAATATGTTGTGTCACGCTAGAGGCTAAACGGCTGAACCGATTTTGACAAAAAAGGTGTCGTTTAATTGCTACTGATCCTGCTGCTGATGCTATAGGCTACATTTTTAAACAGGAATCAACATGACGGTGTTCAAATTTTTTTTCCAACACCATTTTACTCTTTGACGAGAAGTTATAGCAATAAAACAACAAAAACTCACATTTTTCCATAATCCAGTGGCGCGAATTTAAATAATTATAGCTCGAAAACGAAACCGATGACCCCCCAACTTTTTTAAAACAAGTATAAGGACAGTTTGGGCTCTAAGATTAATCTTAAATTCACCTCATTTGACGCATACCGGTAAACACACTATTCCGTAGACAATTAGTAAACATGTCATGCGTTGAATTATTTTTTTTTTAATACCCTGTAAGCTTATCACATGATTAAATAAATAAATAAATAAATAAATAAATAAATAAATAAATAAATAAATAAATAAATAAATAAATAAATAAATAAATAAATAAATAAATAAATAAATAAATAAATAAATAAATAAATAAATAAATAAATAAATAAATAAATAAATAAATAAATAAATAAATAAATAAATAAATAAATAAATAAATAAATAAATAATTAAATAATTAAATAATTAAATAATTAAATAATTAAATAAATAAATAAATAAATAAATAAATAATATAATAATATATTTGCAACAAAAATAAATAGCGGTTTACAAAGTTTAAATTATCATATAAGCAGTTGCAAAAAGGAGTTAAAAACAATTACATAATTGATCTAAGTTAAACCCCTGGTAGATTTTTATTTAATAACTTTTTGAACAAAGCGGAACTAGAAAAAAGAAAAAGTCTAAAATTATTTTTCTTAACTACGTAAAGAAGGACATTTAGAGACAGAACATTTATACAACAAACTTATAGTATAGATATTTGTAGAAATAGGTTTTCATACACATTGTGGATCAGGGGGTCTATAAATAGTAAAATTAAAAATAGTAAAGAGCTACAGGTGGGTACTTATATTAAGTTATAGTTAGGGCAAAAGCTTTAACTAAGTGAGAAAGAATTGTTAGTTGCTTGTGTTAAAAAGGTGGTTTTTCAGAAACTTTTTAAATTGTACTGGTTTAAGTGATTTGGCTTTTTTTGGCACTGAATTATATAATTTGCAAATATTATATCTAAAACTTCTTTCAAAAAAAAGTGGTACGATGAGCAGGCATTATTATGTGATTTTGGAGTCTTGATCCAAGGGAGTATTTGTCAGACCTGAATTTGATTTTATTGTAAAGATAAGGAGGTTGTTTATTCTGGATAATTTTATGAAACAGACAAAGTGAGTGCAATATTCTTCTTTGTTTCATTGATAACCATTTGGCTTCTTTTAGTTTATGTGTCACCCTGTCATATTTTCTTAAACCATAAATATAAGACTAATATCAGTTTTTACTTTTATTTGGCGATAAGTTATTACAAAAAAACTACAAAAGGTCATATTTTTCCATATTTCAGTGGCGCGCATTTAAATAAGTATAGCTCAAAAACGAATCCTATGGCCCAACAATTTTTTTTGGTAAAAATATCAGGAAGGTTTGGCCTTGAACATATCTCAAATTCAGCTAATCTGACACATCCCGGTAAACAATGTATTTAGTGCCTCCTCCTTTGGTTAAATTCCGCATTCAACCAAAATTCCATATGTGTACGGGGTTCTTTGATCTTAGCAGGAAAATTTAACACTTCTAACCTACACCGTTGGAAAATTTGCGAAAAATGATACAACTTTTGTACTTAAAGTTTAGCTCTAGCTGCTCGAGTAAGAGGGGTGGAGGTAACTTATAATTATAGTTTACACCCTATTAATTATGCAAGTATCTAACCCTTCAGCCTAGTCCACTGCAAATTGTTAGAAAATGCTGATTGACAACAGTTTGGGGATAACATAAGATTAAATGCGAAAACAGCTATTGCCTGTTACCCACTGCCCAACATTAGAGTTTTAAATAAAAAAGGTTTTTAGAAAATTCTTGAGAATATTGAAAAAACACACTTTGCGGTCTATTTGACCAATACTCTATCAAAATTCAGATAAGGGAGCAATGAACAGTCTGTTTTTACGACAAAATAAAGGAAGTTATGATTTTTTTTATAATAGTATGAAAGTGCATTACTTACATTGTCTTCTAAACTCGAGTGCTGATTGGCGGACCAGCTAACGTCAGGCTGATACACCTGAATAGTAGCCGACCCAAAATCGCAAAGTTTTATTGTCCCCTCGGAGCTTATTAGCAGGTTTTCGATTTTCAAATCACGATGTATAATGGGGGGTTGTTGGCCGTGCATGTGGGACACGGCCCGGCACGTTTGGTAGAAGATTTTGGCGACGGTTTCCGCATCGAACGCGGAGTTTCTTGACTGCAGGATGTCGATCAAAGACCCTCCTGAAAAAATTGAAAACTAGAACAGTTTTATGTTGTTTGCTGTTGTTTATTGCTTTATCCCATTCCTATGTATCCCATATCCTCACTTTTTTATTAAATGAACCAACGGCGTAGATAAGGGGGCAAGAAGATAACTTCCGCCTAGAACCATATATATATTACTGCTTTATTTTTACTATATTTCGGATTAAAAGTATTTGTATTTTTTACATTATCCCGCCAGGTAAATCCGGTATCTACGCCGCTGGGTGTTACCGGGTCAAGAAATTTTTGTATGACTGAATACATTTTGATAATTGTTACGAGATGAGGATTGTTCGTTTGCTAATTTTTATTTATTGAATCTTTCGACTATTTTAGACAATTTTCCAGCTTACATTGAATGATGGACACTAAGAAACAGAAGACACTAGGAAAGTCTGACTCAAAGTCATTTGGTGTCCTAATGGAACGGTCTTATCGAGAACCGTGAGGAGCATAGATAAAGGCGACCGAGACTTACTGAATGCGCTTGGTAGCACTAATAATGTATAATTAGCTTAGAAAAAGAAGGATGGGTAGAAGACTAGTAAGAAGTGTAACCTGCGCGAACGGTAAGATTAGGTGAACCGCCATTTTTATTTTACCACTCACTAGTCAATTTATGAAACAAAAGCTTTTTTGTGGCTTGAATAGGAATGCGCGCCTTTAGAGATTCGGGAGAGTATTTGCACAACACTACACAAGGAACAGAAAATATTTTTTTTTTACAAAGATGTAAATTGAATTTATACCTACCCAAGTATCTATCAAGTTTATAAATGGTGGTTGTGGCTTAAATAGAAAATGTGAATGTAAATATAAAGGTGCAAGGAGGGAAACCTGACCCACGATTTGCACATGCACTACCAGTAATGCTCAGAAATTTGTTCACGTATTGCGGTAATATCATCATGGGTGAACCAATGGGGGAGGGGGAGGGGGGCTCAAGACCTGCCACCCCGCCCAAGCCTAAGGATTTTAAGATATTTTCCACATATTTCATGAAAATAGCATAAAATATAACATAATGGTGTCTCAGGCCCCACAAGACAACTTCCTGGGTGTGCTCCTGATATCAAGCCAAATTATATTGGTCATGTCAGAAGCTGTTTCCTCCTTGCCAAATCCAAAACAGTATAATCAAGCACCTGCCAATGATTTATTTAAATTTGATGAAATTATTTCAGATTCTGGGTATCGGTAAAAAAAACTCAATTTTTAGTTTCATTACAATTCAGTTTATTTAACCATCAGACATATTCTTTTCTATACATAGTACTTCTCCATAGAATCATTCATGTCTTAAATCCCTGGCATTTGTTGTAATTTAAAAAATATTCCTGACCATTGAAATTGTAAATATATTTTAGATCCTGGGTATCGGTCATTGTTGTTTGCTTGTTTTACTTTGGTTACAGTTTAAAGTTCAAAATTTCTTTATTCAGAAGAACCTATCAAAAGTTTACAATACAGAACTATAAATAAACTAAAGTAGATTAAACAAATTGAAGTCAGTTCAAATTACATCATATTTAAAATTGTTAAAATCACAAAAAAAACCATTTAAATCACAAAAATACAATTATAAAAAAAACAAGATTTGGTTTTTAGATACTGTCGCTGTCAAAGCACAAGACAAAAAAAAAGCATTCAAACTTATATTAGAACTTATTTTCTAAGTACTCCTTAATACTGTAGGGTTCTATTTTTAAAATAAGATCAAATATATTCTTTTTATATTCCATCATGCTGTTTTTATGTTTTTAGGCAATTTGTTGAAAAATTTCATGTCTGCATATGTGGGAAGTTTTTCTGTCAAAGTTAGTCTATGTCTTGGTAACTGATAGTTTGTATGTCTGGTGTTGTGTGAGTTGTCACTCAAAAACTCTATAAATTTATCTTTATGTCTGAAAAGAAACATTAGAGACTCATACACATACAGTCCAGGAGCTGTCAAAATATTGAGATCTCTGAATTTAGTCCAATGTGACTAAGACCAAGTAGCAACATATCTCTTTATTCAACCATCAGCAAATACAATTTTTCTCTGTATGTTGCACTTTCCATGGAGCCATCCAGCTCCGGGACTTAAAGCATGGCCATCCATTTATTCTACAGAAAAGTGCAACATACAGAGAAGAATGTTGTCTGCTGATGGTTGAATAAACTGAAAAATAACCAAACTAAAAAAAGAGTTTGTTTACTGTGATGATCAGGAATATTTTTTAAATTTAAATTTGATATGATAAAGGATTTCACACACCAAAGGGGAATTAACTACCATCCTTTTGTACATGTATTATACAGTTTTTTTTTAAATGTAATAATGTGTAAATTTACCCCCACTACCGTCAATCAACTAAAAACATAAGAAAAACTTTTAAAAAATGATAAGTAATGCATAATAATATTAAATTCAAATATTGATTAATTTCAAGTAATGGATATTGTTGCAAGCCAAATTTGGACATGTATTGCCAAATTATCCCTTGTCTTACCAAAAGTATTTCAAAATTGTGTATCAAGTATCCCAGTGTAGAAACCATCCCCAGTCTCCCCTACTGACTCAATGTAGAAAAATGAAGTTTTTTTATGTTTGCACAGGCAGCTTTGTGAATATTAGCATAAAAACATATACAATAGCATCAACACTCACTTTTTAAAATTACAATATCACTCTTAATAATATAAATAGTACATAGTTAAAATTAACATTAAAAGTTTCTCACAATTCATATTAAAACATTAAGATATATATAAAATATAATTTTTTTGGTTTCTTTATTATAAACAAATTCAGTCACTTTGTCAAAGCAATCTTTAAATGTCTTCTTGAACCACCCATTTATGGATCTGTTTAGCATGTGTTCTGTGGTCCTGCTTCAACCCATTTTAAGTAGAATTTTTTTGCTTTATAGACATCATAAGGAGGTAAAAGCTCATCTGTCACCACTTGCTGAGAACATTATTGATGTTGAGGTTCTGGCCCTGCCTCTGCCCCGGGATCATCTGTTACATTTTCTGGGGGAACATTTTCTATTGTTTTAGAGCTCATCAAAACACAAATTGATAAACTTAAAATTAATATCCACTCTAGCCCTTTTCATGTTCTCAGCATTTCCCTTAGACAGTTCTGGGTTCCATGTTCCATGTAGGGTGCTTTACTACTGTAACCCTGAAACAAATGAATTTTTTATAGTTTTTTTTCAAGGGGCTGATCAATAGCAAAAATTTTGGACTGGTACTGACATTAAAGACCAAATGCATATGAAGGGTACATGGGAAAAAGGGGCTCATGAATGTTTATTCTTTTTTACAGGAGAGCAGTTTCTAGGTTTTTTTAAGCACCTTCTTTCCTTGTACGCCTTATTTTTAATCAAGAATATATCTGCAATGAGCACTTTATTTCTAGTTTCTGGAGTTTGGGGTAATAGAACCTAAAAATTTTACACAATGTAACAATATCCCAATTTTTGATAAAAATGTTGATGAGCCCCTTTTTCTTGTGTACCCTTCATATAGGTGTTGGTCCTGCCAAGTCTTGCTAAGTCCTGCCAATGTCCTGCAAAGTCTTGCCAGCTCCTTATCATTTATATTTGTTACTACACTAGTGCCTAGAGTTTCTTTCCAGTAGTACTCACATAAAGTTTATCATATTTATTTATTTCTACTTGTGAAAAGAAACAATTTGCTTTTCGAGCCTCCTGTAAACATTGCACTTTGTAACTACACAGAAAGTCATTGTTTACCTTTACCATAAAGCTATTTTTTTTCTTGTATAGTAAAGTCACTAAAAACACAACTGAACACTCCAAAAATATTTATGGAGTCAAAAAAATACAGGAAATACAAAGGAAAAAAAGTAGGTTATGGGCAACGATTATACATATATCTATTAAAGGACTATATAGGCCCGTCCCATTTACCATATGAACGGAGAAGTGTAAGAAACATTGAGAATTAGCCGACTTTTGCAAAACACAGTAACTACGCTTTTGGCAACTTTTCAGGAGAGCGTTTTTTCTAAAATTCTTTACCATTTAACTAATTAAAAATGACAGAAATGTGTATTCTGTTATCGCGAAACCGTAAGAGATTAAAACACAAAAAAAATATATTAAATGCAGTTTTTTCCGCTGGTTTCAAAAATGCCATAACTTTAAATCGATATACTAGAGTTTGCAAAAGTGGCATTGATATCACGACACAATCGTGTGTTTTGCGCTTGCGTCGCGCAAGCCTCAAATGACGTGCCCCGAAAAATGGCGGAAAGTGATCTAAGGTAGTAGTTTCAAACATGTTTTTTACCAAAATGTTACTAGACTCTTTTAATTTTGTTAAAAAAGACCCAAAAAATTAAGTGCAAAAATATTGCAGAAGTTTAGAAACAATGGCCGAAATCTGCGATTAGTGCTTTTATGGGCTCAATGCGAGCTTTCATTTCCTTTCATTGTATTGGGGCAGTACAAATTGGGTCGTCGACCTGTTTTGGATAATTTATTTGCTTAAAAAAGGGGTAAGTTTGGATACTTTTTTCTTTCTAAAATGAAGCTAAGTATATTTTCAAGCATCTAGTTGCATTTTCATTTAAACCTAGACACTAGGATTTATGTTTATGCTGGGTTTTCTATGGTCAATAATGAAGCTGGGTTTATACAGGAACATATCATGACTTAACATAACAGAGTTGAGCTTTATGCAGAAAAATAGCATGGCATAACATAAGATGAGACATAAAAGTTACCCAGCTTTTATCTTTCACCATAACTATGTTTACGACTCCACAGGACTATACAGGACCACAAGGGTACTGGCGCCTAAGGGGTGCCCTACGCATGATTAAGTACTAGGCAAATAAGCTCTCTAACAAAACTGTGAGTTAAGACATGATGACCTTTTTTTTTTGGCCACAAATATTTTTATGGGCGCTTTTTCAGCCACAGGACTATACAGGAACCCACAGGCAGGACTATACAGGACTTGTACAGGACTATACAGGACATGTAAAGGACTATACAGGACCAAAAATTTATTAAAGTCCTGTAGGACAGTGTACAAATTTGATTCAGCTGATCACCCCTCGGTTTGGATGGTTTTGATATTTTTTTTGTTTAACAAAAGCTAATTAGGCATATTTAGGAAAATATAGAAGGTTGGCTGTTCGTTAATATTGCAATTAATTGAAGCTCAGCCCTAATACATGACTCTTTGGTTAATTTCATAGGTGGTGTTATTTCTTTCTTTTGGATGGATGAAGAATCCTTGTCTTTCTTGTTGTACAGAGCAGGGAAGCTCTGCACCTGTTCAATCAATTAAGCTCAAAGTTTCAAAATCTTGTATACAAAAGTCAAACTGTGATTGGACCAAGCTTTTATGTTATGTCATGTTATATTTTTTGTATAAAAACCCATTTTCCTTCTGTAATGTTGTGTTATGTCATGCTATGTTTCTGTATAAACCCAGCTTTAGTTTCTTTTTGGACTTAAAGTTGTTGGGTCAATTTTTGTTTTTTGATTATTGTGTATTTTTGGCTGCTAGAACCATGTTGGGCATACCCTCAGGCACACAAAAACTAGGCTCCAAAAAAAAATTACCTTTAAAAGTGGTAAAAAATACAGGCAATTGGAAATCTAACTCAGATTGATAATGTTTTTCAGTTTTTTGTTGGAATAAGTTCATTCACCACTGCTAAAGCTGAAAATAAATCACCTGTTGTGAACCATAGAACTGACCATTCAATTAATTTTACCTACCATGTATGTCTATGAAATAGAATGGAAATTGATGGATGGTATAAATCCCATGAATGTTGGCCACTTTACTGGGCTCCGTGCAAGCCTATGAACGAACAATGTTTGGTCATGGAGATGTACTTTCTTTCTACAGGTAGGTGCACATTTTTTAAGTTTTCTAAGTCATACTCCTCATTCTACCATATTGGTACAATATTGGAAGTAGAGAATAGACCCTTTCCCTTTTTATGTTTTTTTTTCATTATTATTTATATGTCTCATTACTTATCACTTCTGTTCATAAAAAATGGGGACATGGAGAAGATTTATTCACATTTTTGTGCAAATTTTTGTAGGCTTAACTACTACAAAACTCACTGTATAATATGTGTTGACTACATTCAGAATACTTAACATGTATCAAAACTATTAAAAAAAATTCTGTAAGTAAATAAATAAACATTAAATAATACCTAGATTTCACATTTTAACTAATTATGAATATACATGTCCCATATTTAGTTGCTTTTTCCAGGTAAGTAAGTCTAGGTTGAGGGGGAAACAACTTACAGGATTACTCATATAAATTAGCATGGCATTACAGCACTAAATGTATTAATTTTCTGGCATTACCCCAAGATTTACATGGCATTACTGGCAATACATTCACAAATTTTGGGTCAGTTGTTACCCCCTTGGTATAGGTATATCTGATATTCTAGCAGTGGCATATTTAGAAAAAAGCTTTTTGGGGGTGAGACAGTTTTGGGGGGCCTGATGCCCCATAATGCCATATTTTATGCTATTTTATGTTTTTATTCATGAACTGTGTGGAGAATATCTAAAAAAAATCTTAGCTTCGGGGGGGACCAGTCCCCCCTTATATATGCCAGTGATTTATTCAACCAAGGGCTCCTGCACTCCTTAGAGATAGAAAAAAGTGTACAGTTTTATCTAACAAAACAATACAAGGGGGTAACAGCTGACCCAAAATTTGTACATGTATTGCCAGTTTTGCCATGTAAACCTTGGGGTACTGCCAAGAAATTTGTAAATTTATTGCCATAATGCCAAAGATTTTTTTCTGGGTCAGCTTTACTTATTTAAACCCTTAAAATTATATTCAAAGATTTTGATTTAGATGGGATCACAAGAAAGATTTATTTTGCCTACAAGATTTAGTTTTTTGACAATATTTAAAAGACTTTTCCAAATTAAATGAACTGATGAAGTACTTCTAGTGTTAAAATAAATACAAAATACAGAAAAAAGCTGACAAATGCCAGCCAAGACCAGTTTGGTTGGTTGTAAGTTGTCAGACTTTTTTTTACAAAACAGTATTTTTGCAGATGTCAACATACAATAAATTATTGTATTTTGTTTTCAGAAGACTATCGCTGCTTTTGTCAAATTGATTATATTTTGGATAGTACAGTAATCCAAGGAATTTTGGAGAATGCTTTGAAAATTAGATAACATTTCAGAATGATGAACCATGAATTTTTTTGTTATGGAAGAGGATGGCCCATCGTTATGAACTTATTTTTGGTACGTTTTTATTTAAAATTAGAAAAGGTTAGAAATACAAGGTGTCCTCTTTAGGATGACTTCTGGATTTATCTCAGAAACTATTACAGTCTTCTATTTAGCAAAAAAATATTTATGACATATTCAGGCCTTTGTGAATTCATGTAAATCTGTAAATTTTGGCTTATAACTTTCAGTAAATTAGTTTGACAGAAGAACTGTCAATACATTTTTGTTTGTAAGAGAACACCAATTAATATAGTGAAGAAATTAGCTTTATATCTTAAAAACTAACAAAGATATAATAATATAAATAAGATAACATCTTAGCTTGGGGGGGGGGGGCTAGTCCCCCCTTATATATGCCACTGATTTCAACCAAGGGCTACTGCACTTATTAGAGATAGAAAAAAGTGGACAGTTTTATCTAACAAAACAAATAATTATCAAAGAATTATAAAAAACACAAACATGGTAATCTCCAGGGGGTACATGTATTGCCAGTTTTGCCATAATGCCACAGTTTTTTTATGGGTCAAGTCAATAGGACTTTAAACAAAACCCTTCCTTCATTAACTTGACAGTTCAACAATGAGCTTTACTTATTTAAACCCTTAAAATTATAGTAAAAGATTTTGATTTAGATGGGATCATGAGAAAGATTTATTTTGCCTACAGGATTTAGTTTCCTGATTAACAATATTTAAACGACTTTTTTGAAGTACTTCTAGTGTTAAAATAAATACAAAATACAGAAAAAAGCTGACAAATTTCATCCAACATCAGTTTGGTGGTTGTAAGTTGTCAGACTTTTTTTTACAAAATAGTATTTTTGCAGATGTCACTATATAAATTATATTTTTTTTTCAGAAGACTATCGCTGCTTTTGTCAAATTAATTCTCATTTGAATAGTACAGTATTCCAAGGAATTTTTAAGGATGCTTTGAAAATTAGGAGGAAAGGATGGCCCATCGGTATGAACTTATTTTTGGCGCTTTTTTATTTAAAATTAGAAAAAGTTACAAATACAAGATGTCCTATTAAGGATGACTTCTGGATTTATCTCAGAAACTTACGGTCTTGTCTAGCAAAAAAATATCTATGACAAAACCAGGCCTTTGTGAATTCATGTAAATCCATTTTTGTGGCTCCCTGCTAGTAGTTGAGAGGCTTATCATCATAAAGCGTGTCTCGTGGGATAGTTGTGGAAGATTTTTTAAAACTCTAATTTGAGTGAGAGGGCCTGTGTGAGGTTATAAATAGATGGCGGCTTTTCTAATGTTTTTTTTACAAATTTTGGCTAATAACTTTCATTAAATTAGTTTGACAGAAAAACTGTCAATACGTTTTTTGTTTGCAAGAGAACATCAATTAATATAGTGAGGAAATTAGCTTTATATCTTAAAAACTCACAAAGATATTAATTAAAAAAAAAAAAAAAAAATAATAGTAACTGTTTTTTACACAAAAAAATATTTACTTTATTTAAATTAATTTAAAAGGAAGTTTAAGACTCTCAAATCGATTGGCTATGGATCACTCGATTTTAAGTCACCGGGTATTTGCTTCAGATTTGAGCAAGAGCGCCTGCGTGAAGTCATAAATTCAAAAATGCGATTTTTTCCATGTTTTTTAACAAAATTTTTCTTTTTACTTTTGCCATTACAACTTAGAGAAAAATTGTAATGTGTTCACAGTAGAACTGCAATTTAATTGACTAGTTAACAAGCTTTATATCTCCAGAACTAAGAAAGATATTGTTATTTTTTTAAACATTAAAAACGGTATAAAAAGTTTAGATGGAGCAAGAAAGTTTTAGACTATACCCCGATCGCTGAGTGTTTGCCTCCAATTTGAGCAAAAAAGCCTGTGTGACATCATAAATCCAATATGGCGCTTTTTTCATATTTTTTCACAAACTTTGGCTTATAACTTTCGCTAAATGTTTACAGAAAAACTGTTGTTTGCCCGCAGTAAGAAAAACGATAACTGCAATGGACTGGATATATTTTTATTAAACGAAATCGCGCACAAACATAATAATTGATACAGAATCACGAAAATTAAGGGTCCATAAGAAAATCGCGGTAATCAACTGAACAACTGAAAGTCAAAAACAAGAGCACTCACCGATATGCAGCCAGTTTCTTCACGTCTCAGGGGCCCCTGTCAGGATCAAATGATAACACCACATAGCTGAAGGGCTGAAGATACCAGTTCTATGGTTTTTAGTCCACAAACCGAGCACTTTCAGGTATAGAAAATTGTAATAAATTGGAGAAAGTAATTAACACGCCATTTTCTCGAGGCGGTCGTGAAGGAATCTCTCTGATTCCTGTTGCGCATGTCCCAAGCGCAGAAAAATATACCTTGCTTCTAGTCCAATTGTGTGGTTTTAAATTTTTTTAAAAACCGCGAATTTTAGCGCGAGCTAACAACTGTAAATACGTTTTTTGTTCGCAAGAGAGCAATAATTAATGTAGTAAAGAACTTCGCTTTATACATTAAAAACTAACAATGATAAGATACTTTTTTTTGGCTAAAAAATGTTACTATATTTTATTATTAAAATTTTTTAAATATATTTGTTAGTTTACTACATACATATAAAGCTAATTTCTTTACTATATTCATCGTCGTTCTCTTGCAAACAGAAACCTTATTTACAGTTTTCTGTAAAACCAATTTAGCAAAAGTTATTAGGCAAAGTTTGTAAAAAAAAATTGAAAATACCGCCATTTTGGATTTATGACGTCATATAGGCCTTCCTACTCAAATTTTAGGTAAACACCTGGCGAATTAACATTGATGGATCTATCACTAATCGATCAAGGGTAGTCTAAACTTTTTTGCTCAATCTTACATTTAAAATTTTCTTTTATATTAAAGAAAATATCAATATCTTTTATAGTTCTTGAGATATAAAGCTTACTAAAACGATAGTTCAATTGCTGTGCTATTGCAAACAAATCATAACCTATACAATTTTTCTGTAAAAGTTATATGGCAAAAGTTTGTGAAAGGGATGGAAAAAATTGCAATCTTGGATTTATGGCGTCACAAAGGCGCTCTTCCTCAAATTTGAGGCAAACACCAGGCGACTTTCCATTGAGTGATCCATCACCAATCGATTTGGGGTAGTCTAAAAACTTTCTTCCTCAATTTTCTTTTTTTGGGTATAAAAAGTTGATATTTTTTAGTAATTTTTATAAAATTAATATCGCTGTTGGTTTTTAAGATAAGAAACTCATTTCTTTACCATCTTACTTCGTGTTCTATTGCAAACAAAAAGCATAGGTATTAACAGTTTTTCTGTGAAACTAATTTATAAAATAAGTTATAATCCAAAGTTTGTTGGATTTTGTTTCCTTGGATTTATGCCGTCACACCGGCCCTCCTACTAAAATTGGAGACAGACTAAAGCCGGTAACTTAAAATTGTGTGATTTATTTGGTTTACTCCCCTAGATTGGTATCTATCTAGGATAATTTAAAAATATCTTCCACAATTATCTAGGGGGATACAACAGGTCACTCAACATACGGTGCAGCAATCACATTTCCTGACTGGAAAAATTCCCTTTTACCTTCCTAGCCCACGCAGCAATGGCTAGAGAAGGTATTTTTTTCAACGAATTTGTGCAACGCCGAAAATGTGTTATTTGGGTGTCTGTGTGTGTATATCTGTCCGTAACACGACAGCTGCTAAACCGCGAAACCGATTTTAATCAAATATTTAAATAAAATAGTTTTCGACACTAATGAGCTGATTAGATTTTGGCCAAAATCCATTAATGCTTATTTAAAAAATGATAACTTTTTAACCGAGTATCGCAACAATATGCGGTTTTCGGAATATACTAGACTACATTGTGCTCAATAATTTGTGTTATAACCAAAAACTCTGTAGGAGCTTTAGTTTATTCACAAAAAACTGTTTTTTAGGCTGATATATCATGGCTGCACTTGAAGTGTGCTAATAGACTAGCTAGGAAGGTATCAGATCCGTCATGGATCCATTAATTTTTTTGGCAAAACAAAATCTTATTCATCATATTCAAATTTTTGAAAAAAATTGCAAATATTGGCCCTTCACATGTTGCACAATTTGGATCCAAATGTTACTAAAGTTGTTCTATTTTTCAAGACCTCTTCTGGGAAAGGAAGTTTTAAAAAAATACTGAATTATTAAAGCCCATCAAAATATATTTTTAAAAAGCTTTTTAGTTTGGTGTTAGGTATTGTGCATTTTTCCAATGAATATAGGGTGAGGAAAAAGTACCGGGACCCCTAAATATCTTGATAACTATGAGTTATTTGAAAAAATGTTTCAAATTAAAGAGTTAAGATTGCATTTATTCTATTTAAGCGTGACATTGACGCATCTGTCAGCATTAGGGTTTTTTTTGGGGGCCAACTTAATTTTTTTTTGTAAAGGGTGATGTTTTTAAAGGAATTTCCTATTTTTAATGTTGACAATTTTGCCACAGATAACATGGGCGCACCCAGGGGGGGGACTCGGGGCCCGGGCCCCTCCCAAGCCTTTGATTTTTAGATATTTTCCACATATTTCATGAATAAACACAAAAAAATAGTATAAAATACAATATCATGCCCCCCCCCTCCACGACATATTCCTGGGTGTGCAACTGCAAATAACCCCTAATATCCATATTCTGAAAGTGCCTGTAGATACCTTAACAGGCTATTTAAAAAAATATTTCTAATTAAGAATGTTGTTTTATTTGTAGCTTTCAGTAGTTTTTTAAATAACCAGATATGAAACTTTTTTGTATGTAGAGTGGACTTTCTATGCAATACATTGGATTTCAATGTTAATCCATTTGCTTTTACATGGAAAATAAAAAAAAATTATAAACAAAATAATTAAAAAATACTGAAATTTTTTGAAAAAAAAAACTAAAAAACAATAGTTAAAAATTATATAACGTAAAAATTGCTTGCAAGATCTATCAAAATCCTATTAAATAAGCTCCAAGATTTTTTGATTTTGAAACTTGATTAAATCATGAAAATTGTATATGATAAATTCCTAATTAATTAAATATAACCTGTTACATGTTGGTGGAGAGTGTATAGTGTGATTTTTTATAACCAGACACCCCCTTTACTTTTTTTACCATTGAGTATAAAACTTTTAAATAAAAAGCAGGCATTAGAGGAAATTTTTTACATTATTTTAAACCAATACTGACAATTTTTTTATTTATTTATTAAAATGTGCATTAATATCTACTTTTAAGTAATTTTTTTGTTTTCGTTTTGGTAAATTAGTTTATGAGGTATTCGTTGATAAAGATCTTTATTTTTTTTTTAATTTTACTGGATTATTGACATTCTGAAACGACATTTTAAAATGATAATGAAACTGAAAAGTTTTATGTATTTTGCTACTACAGGGACATTAATAAAATCATACATAAATTATTTCCATAGTGCAGTAAATAAATATTAAAATTTAAAAATTTCACAACTAAATATCTTAAATACTTATTAAACAAAACTAAAACTAAATAGTTATATAAGAGCAGATTTCATAAAAAAATAGGGTGTACACATACATAAAATTGACATAGTTTGAACAGTACACAAGTAAAATTTGACAATTGCGGTTAAAAACAACGGAAATTTTTTTATTTATTGACTGCTTTTTATTTGAAATTTTATTATTTAATAGTAAATAAATCGATCCATGACGGATCTGATACCTTCCTAGCTCGCATATTAGCACCCTTTAAGTAAAGCCATGAAAAAAGTTTTTTGTAAATATTTCAGAAACTAAAGCTCCTACAAAGTTTTTGATTATAATACAAATTTTCTAGCTTAAAGTCTCCTATATTCCGAAAATCGCATATGGATGCGATGCTCGGTTAAAAAGTTTGAGCATTTAAAAAAAAAATTAATTGTCAAAAAACTGTCATTATTAGCATTAATGGATTTTGACCAAAATCAGCTCGTTAGAGTGTCGAACACTATTTTACCTTAAAATCTTATGAAAATCGGTGCAGCAATTTAGGAGCTATCGTGCTACGGACAGACACACAGAAAGACATGACGACGATATTGTTAAGATAGGTCAAAATAGACCCAAATAACACATTTTCGACGTTATCTCATAAAACATTTTTTCGTCGAAAATAATACCTTCTCTAGCCATTGCTGCGCGGACCAGGGGGTGCCAGGTTATAAAAAATCACTGTACAGGTGAATTTTATTCGATAGTTACTTTCATGAATATTCCTACACAATAAAGTTTAAATGGGCAAAGTTGGAAGATTTCTTCTAAATTTTTAGAAATAATATATCTAATAATATACTGTCATAATTTCTTTTTAAAATTTAACACATTATTTCTCCATTATGAGCCCATACACTTCATACAAAGTGTTTCAACTAAAAGGTACGCCAGGCCCAGGCGAACCGGGCCTCTGCACGGGCGGCAAGTTGAGGGGGCGGCACATTGAGGCAGCGGCAAATCGGCTGTATAATTTATAAAAATAAAAAGAAGTAAATCTGCTATATAGAAATCAATTAAACTAAACCCCTTCATACACCATAAAAAATTTTGATTTACACATAAGGGTAATGTGTAACACAAAGAACTACCTTAAGCACTCACCTATGGATGACTTTTTTTTGTCCAAAATTTTTTTAAGGGCGCCCTTTTTAGCCTTTTACCCCTCAGCTCACGCCACGCCGCTGTGGAAATGGTTTACCTTATCGCTTTTAATTTTTGTTACGAAAGGGCGGCATTTTACCTTTTTGCCCGGGACGGCATTACTGCGAGCGCGGCCCTGCCCCTATATTTTGAATCGGGAAAGTGATACCTCATTTTGAAGGTCTCTACAACTGTGTCAGAACCGTGTAAAAATTTAAATATCTATTTATTTGTATTTGCAATATTTATCTCTATGTTTACGATGGAGCGATAATAAAAGAAAAATACAACAATAAGAAATGCCTTCGATAAAAAATAAGTCGACGTGTATCGGAATTTTTTAATTTTATCTCAGAAATGTACATAAAAATATTTTTTTTATCGCATTATAGTAACTTTGGAGGCAAATGTCTCAAAAACTAGTTAGATTTTTAAAATACACGGTTGCAAAGACATTGAAGAGACCTTCAAAACAAGGTATCACTCAACCCACTTTCCCTATCCAAAATATAGGGGTAAATTTTATCCCTCAAAGGGGAGCTCTGTTACCTTTTCGTTGAAACACCATGTATAATTGTTTCAAATAACTATAATCAAAAAGAAAAGAAGCATCTAAAAATGTTAAACATAATGTCAAAGTTTTGACACGGGATTAACATATTTAGGTATTGTTCTACAACTTTACCCCTTACACTTTAAGTGTAATCAATATTCATGAAGATAGGTATTAAGTAAAATACTAGTAATCACCCTGTACATTACTTAGTATTAAAGACAATTTTTTATACTTATTGTTATCATTTGTTTTAGAACTTTATCAGCTTCTTTTAAAGCCAAAGGAATAATCCTGCTGTACTGTCAATTGAATAAGTGGCACAATTAGAGTAGGCTAACTGCAGATAGAAGTCTACATAATTTTTACCTTTTGGAAAATGGAAAAGTCCCTAAAGGTGGTGTGAAAGTTAATACTATATGAATTTGTAGAACACATATTAATTAGGAACTTGCAATAGTGCCAAGCAATATTATGACAGTATCGCATTATAAGAACAGCTGCCTTCTTTCAAAATAAGGCCTTTGTGTATTATAAGAGCCGGAATGAATAGTGTCGGCATTATTAATGAAAAATAAACGACTGGATTAATAAATTGGACTTTCGTATGTCAATTTTGAAAGATCATCTGTCAGTTTTCAGTGGAAAACTGTCAGAATAGTGCCCGTCACTATTATTGCCTGGCCTTATTGCAATAAGTCCCTTGTGTTGTATTTGTTATGTAGCTGGGTTCAGAAAAATTTTGTTTTAGAACTTTATTATAAACCTTATAATATAAACTTTTTATATACATAATTATTGAATGCCAATATTTTAAGATTTGAAGAGAAGAATGATCCCTTAAATATACCACCAAAGGGAAGATGGGGGGGATAAGAACACAAACATCCCAGCAAACATGAATTACAAAAAAAGTACTTTTCAAGTACTGGCTTTCACTGCTGCCCATAACGGCAAAGTACTTAATTCGTATTGATTTGGAACAACGGCCTGCATCAGGCCAGCATGTATATATTTTAGTACAAAAAACACTGTACTTTTAAAGTATTTTTTTAAACTTCTTTGTACACAAAAGCATGTACTTTTCAAGCAATGTATTTTCTTCGTATTTTTAGTAAATACAAAAAAACTGATTTTTTTTACACTTTTTAAAAAAGCCTGTACTTTTAAAGCATTGTATTTTATTAATTTTTTTAGTAGTACAAAGAAACTACTTTTATTGTAAATATTGTAAGGACATTACGTCACACACGTCTCATATTTAAAAAATGAAATATTAATTAATCATTATATAAGGATCTTTAATATTTTCCTTTTCATTTCAGATGAGAATATTTCCAAAGATTATGGAACATTCCACATCAATTTAAAAATAAATAAAATCATTCACATTCTTAAGCTTGACATTCCTTAGTTTACCAGTAAAATGTTTAGGGTCACTGCATCACGAAGACGTAGTGTCTTCTTAGCCAGGCTTCCAGGATGCAGTGACCCTAAAAATGTTGACTAGTGTTTGTCATCTAGTGGCAACGACGGCAAACATCAACTTGTCAGTTTTTTTGTAAATATTTTATTTTCACAGTAAAATATTTAATATTTTTGTCCTAAAATAAAGTGCTTTAAAAGCAACTGTTTAAAAATACTTTTAAAATGTTTTTTTCACTGTTATATTAATTTTGCAGTAAAACTTTTAAGAATAAATTAAATGTACTTTAAGGGTACCTTCTTCAAAATGTTATTAAAATGTTTTTTTTGAGTATTTTATTTCCACAGTAAAATATTTAATTGTTTTGTACTAAAATAAAGTGCTTTCAAAGCAACTGCGTAAATATACTTTTAAAGTGTTTTTGGCCATTATTTCGCTGTATTAAAAATAAAGTACTAAAATGTTGCGTTTTTTGTACTTTTAAATAATATGCAAATTAGACAATACAAAAATAATGCATATCGTTGCCGATGCCAGCAGTTAAAGTACAATATTAGTAAAGTACCAGCAGGTCAATGTTTGCTGGGATGGTTCTGTATGTACAACTCAGTAATTTGTTCAAGGTATGTACAGTTCTGTTCATAAAAATGTGACACCCTAAATTATTCAATTTTTAGTTATTTAGAGAAAACAATGTTGTGTCCTGAAATGGTGGTTAATCCACCAAAAATTTGGGTGATACTGAAAAATGCAAATACATCTTTGCGATGACATCGTTTTTTATGAACAGAAGTGTATGTATGTACCAGACTTTAAGTTACACTTGGTAGGTTACTGATTTGTTCTTATCTAATATGTATGAAAAATTGTGACAATTAGCGGATGGAAAAAGTTAAATAAATGTTATTTAAGTGGCAACCATTAATTTTGTGCTTAAAGCCAAAGATTTTATGATATCAACATGAAAAATCGTTTATCCTACAAATTAGATGCTTTAATTGCTGTGTGAGATTAAAAATATAACAGAATTAGTAACCGGCTATTTTTTTTCTGTGGTTTAAAAAATGTGTTTGAAAGTGAATTACTACGTTTTTGCGCGCCTAAAATTTTCTTAGGTTTACCAAGAGTTTGTAGAATCGTAGATTTCTCTAGGAGAAGTAGATCCATAATCAAAGATTATAGATTATAATATACCATAATGAAAGGATTGAAGAGAAAGTCCGAAATGCTTCACAATTTTTTTATTTCTTGAAACACACTACGCGTTTTGATATATAAATATCATCAAGTGTGATCTGTAAGTAAAATAAAAAAGTATCTTCGTTAATAAAACAGAAAAGTAACAAAACTTCCAGAGAGAAAATAAAAGTCCTTCTTTTAAGGCCTAAATCAAGGATACAAATCAAAAAATAAAAACTACCAAACATCTTAACCTTAAAAATTTAAAAATAAACAACAATATTAAAAACAAAATAGATAAAATAAATAAAAAAATTGATTGTACAGTCGGGGGCTTTTTAAATTGCCGCCCTCGAAAATAAAAAATATTCCTATTTGAAATTCGAAAAATTAGTTTGAACCAAAACAAAAAAATTGTGAAACTTACCTCTGTCTGTACACATACATATTTAAAAAAAAATTAATTTCTTTAAATTGTTAATTTTGACAGAAAAAAATACAACGGCAATTTAAAAAGTCCCCGACTGTACAACTATAAATATAAACTCAACACATACGAAGTCTTTAAACTGAACTGGGGTAATAGAAAACATGATTAAATGTCTGTGTTTTATTACCCATTTTTTTGTACTTTTTTCTAAATAAAAAGTTGATGATCAAGAAAACGGAAGGGCGAAAAAATATCGAATAAAAATATCAAATATACATAATATCGAAACTACAAAATATCGAAACTACAAAATATCGAAAACACAAAATATCGAAACTACAAAATATCGAAAATACAAAATATTGAAACAACAAAATATCAAAAATACAAAATATCGAAAACACAAAATATCGAAAATACAAAATATCGAAAATACAATATATCGAAAAAACTAAATATCGAAAATCAAAAATAGAAAATTTCGGAACCTTAACCTAACCCTGGCTTAATCTAACTCAACCTAATCTGACTTAACCACACGAAAATAGATAGTTTCAAAAAGCTAACCTAACGAAACCTAATTAAATCTAACCTAACCGAACCGAACCAAAGCAAACTGAACCAAAAATTTAAAAAAAAAACTTTCCTGACTTCTTTCCCGGGATAATAGAGGGTGTGAACCGAACCTATCCATACCTAACAATACCCAACCTAACCTAATTAGCAGTGTTGTGGTTTAGTTTGGTTCGATTTGATTCGGTTCGGTTTGGTTCACATCCTCTAGGATTCCGGGAAAAAAGTCAGGAAAGTTTTTTTTTGAAAAAAATTGTTGGTTCAGTTTGCTTAGGTTCGGTTAGATTTGATTAGGTTTCGTTAATTTAGCTTTTTGAAACTATCTGTTTTCGTGTGGTTACGTCAGATTAGGTTGAGTTAGATTAAGCCAGGGTCAGGTTAGGGTAAAGTTTCGAAATTTTCTATTTTTGAATTTCGATATTTGGTAATTTCGATATTTTGTGATTCGACATTTTGTATTTTCGATATTTTGTGATTCAATATTTTGTAGTTTCGATATTTTGTGGTTTCGATATTTTGTAGTTTCGATATTTTGTAATTCGATAAAATGTAGTTTCGATATTTTGTGGTTCGATAATTTGTATGTTTTTGATATTTTGTATTTTCGATATTTTGTGTTTTTGATATTTTGTGTTTCGATATTTTTTCGCCCTTCCTATTAAATATAAAATATATATATGATAATGATATAACATATTTTTCAATATATATAAAGTTAGCAGAACTTTGTAAATTTAAAAAAATTATATGCTTATTATTTGCCGTTGCCGTAAATAAGTTGTAAAAACAAAAAATTTGCCATGCCCATTTAAAAAAAAAAAAATTGTGTTCTGCTAACTTTATATAATGGTAGTACAACACCACAGACTTCTTGAAATCTGTGTACAACACCTATAAAAATAATGGATTTAAAAAAAAATTAATGAATAATTTATCGTTAATTATCCAAAGAAAATTTGCCATACCTGTAAAAAAATAGTGTTCTGCTAAATTTAAGGTGTTATCTAAACATATGTCTTGTGTTAACAATTCATTCAAGACAGGAATGGCAAATCATTGTTTTTACATCTAATTTACGGATAATTAACGTCAAATTGAGCACTAAACATTTTTTAGATAAATCCATTGTTTCTATGGGTGTTCAATTCATATAAAGTTAGCAAAACACCATTTAACAAATTTTGTTGTTTTGACAACTTTATATAAAGTTAGCAGAACATAATTTTCTTTTAAAACGGGCACGGCAAATTTTTTGTTTTTACAACTAATTTACGGATAATTGACGGCAAATTATGCGCATATAGATTTTTTAAATTTCCAGGGTGGTTCTGCTAACTTTATGTACATTATTTTTCAAGTAACTTATATTATTATTATGTTCCTAAAACAAAAGTAAAAGAAAAGGGGTAATAAGAAACATATGCTAATTTGTAATGTATATGAGGTGTTTTTTTTTAATTATATTAAATTTACACTCTAAACTCCTTGTTTATGACAAGCATAAAACATACGAAGGTCTTATACCTATTTGACCACAAACGCAAGTATAAGAGGTGCAAATAATTTTTTTTCAACAAAAAAAAATATATTATCTGAAACTTTGAGGTTTGCGTACTAGAAGGATCTTGGTATCCTCTGTTTCTTATATCCCCATCTTTTTCCTACAATAAAAAAAAATTATCATAATTTAAGTATAATTACATAAACAAAATTACTTTAAAAAAAGGAAAAGGAAAAAGTCTACAAGTACCTACTAACTATACCTGGTATAACACATTCATGGGGGTCAAGCTCCCCATGTTCAGCAGCCAGATGCAATGGACTGTATCTATGCTTTATCCACACTCATCAACTACATGCCATATTCCTGCTTGTGTCAAAATTAGCTGAGCAGCTTTGTAATTTCTGCCATACTGCATGCTTCAGTGGTATGAGTCCTTGCGTCACCTGAAATGTATAATCCAGAGATAATTGCTGACATTTTGATACACTACAATGTCTTTTTCGGTGAGCTGAATTATCCTAGTGATGCACAAAAAACCTTGTCTTGCAAGACAAGAGCAAGTTCATATCCTTGTGCATTTTACTAAGAATTTGTTTGTAAATAATACTTGAATGGATAATTTCCATAAAACGTCAATAAATCAATGATTTGTTTTTTAAAAAGTTTAACTTTTAATACAACACAAAAAATATAGATTTAAAAATTTTTTAAAATATCGATTTTCTTAAAATGTAATTTCTCAAAATGATCTGTCTGTTATCTAACAAAACAAATGAATGTCGCAAAGTTATAAACATGGTAAATCTCTTTTGGAACACCCTATATATTAACAAAAATTAATAAATATTTTTCTTCTAAATTTAAAAATATATGCTGTTTACATTTGGTCCACCCATTGTTGAAATATTGGCATTTTAAAAATCTAATTATATTGATTGTGATAAACAAACAACTGATTTCAATGTTCTTATTGTTTATTCATGTTTTTAAAATCCAAATATTTCAAAAACGACTGGACCAAATGTCAACATATCATATACTTTTAATTCAGAAAGAAAAGATATATACATTTGGGGTTTAACATACTTATAGGGTATTCAGTAAGAGATGATATTTGACCACAAACGCAAGTATAAGAGGTGCAAATAATTTTTTTTCTTACAAAAAAAAATATATTATCTGAAACTTTGAGCTTTTGAAGTATTGAATACACCTGGTTTGCGTACTAGAAGGATCTTGGTATCCTTTGTTTCATATATCCCCATCTTTTTCCTACATGAAAAAAAATTTATCATAATTTAAGTATAATTACATAAACAATTATTTTAAAAAAAGGAAAAGGAAAAAGTCTACAAGTACCTACCAACTATACCTGGTATAACACATTCATGGGGGTCAAGCTCCCCATGTTCAGCAGCCAGATGCAATGAACTGTATCCATGCTTTATCCACACTCATCAACTACATGCCAAATTCCTGCTTGTGTCAAAATTAGCTGAGCTGTATGAGTCCTTGTGTCACCTGAAATTTATAATCTAGAGATAATTGGTGACATTTTGATACCCTACAATGTCTTTTTCGGTGAGCTGAATTATCCTAGTGATGCACAAAAAACCTTGTCTTGCAAGACAAGAGCAAGTTCATATCCTTGTGCATTTTACTAAGAATTTGTTTGTAAATAATACTTGATTGGATAATTTCCACAAAACCTCAATAAATCAATGATTTGTTTTTTAAAAAGTTTAACTTTTAATACAACACAAAAAAATATAGATTTTAAAAATTAAAAAAATATCGATTTTCTTAAAATGTAATTTCTCAAAATGATCTGTCTGTTATCTAACAAAACAAATGAATGTCGCAAAGTTATAAACATGGTAAATCTCTTTTGGAACACCCTATATATTAACAAAAATTAATAAATATTTTTCTTCTAAATTTAAAAATATATGCTGTTTACATTTGGTCCACCCATTGTTGAAATATTGGCATTTTAAAAATCTAATTATATTGATTGTGATAAACAAACAACTGATTTCAATGTTCTTATTGTTTATTCATGTTTTTAAAATCCAAATATTTCAAAAACGACTGGACCAAATGTCAACATATCATATACTTTTAATTCAGAAAGAAAAGATATATACATTTGGGGTTTAACATACTTATAGGGTGTTCAGTAAGAGATGATATTTGACCACACACGCAAGTATAAGAGGTGCAAATAATTTTTTTTCTTACAACAAAAAAAATATATTATCTGAAACTTTGAGCTTTTGAAGTATTGAATACACCTGGTTTGTGTACTAGAAGGATCTTGGTATCCTCTGTTTCTTATATCCCCATTTTTCCTACATTAAAAAAAATTGATCATAATTTAAGTATAATTACATAAACAAAATTATTTTAAAAAAAGGAAAAAGCCTACAAGTACCTACCAACTATACCCGGTATAACACATTCATGGGGGTCAAGCTCCCCATGTTCAGCAGCCAGATGCAATGAACTGTATCCATGCTTTATCCACACTCATCAACTACATGCCATATTCCTGCTTGTGTCAAAATTAGCTGAGCAGCTTTCTTTGTAATTTCTGCCATACTGCATGCTTCAGTGGTATGAGTCCTTGTGTCACCTGAAATTTATAATCCAGAGATAATTGGTGACATTTTGATACCCTACAATGTCTTTTTTGGTGAGCTGAATTATCCTAGTGATGCACAAAAAACCTTGTCTTGCAAGACAAGAGCAAGTTCATATCCTTGTGCATTTTACTAAGAATTTGTTTGTAAATAATACTTGATTGGATAATTTCCATAAAACGTCAATAAATCTGCGGGAAACTGGCTGCTAACTTCACACTTTGGCTGCAGGTAACTGGCTGCTAACTTCACACTTTGGCTGCGGGCAACTGGCTACAGTTTCACACGGATCTCTAATGGTAGATCATTTTTTAGTTCTTACTATAGGCCTAGTCATGTGCCCTATGAATCTACAAAAAAGTATTTAAAATTAATTAAAATAAAAAGACTGTAAATATCAAAAAAATATATGTAATTTATTTTGCAAGAGAAGCTGGTTTAGTTTAGTGAATATTAGTGTGGTACTTGTAGTCCACTGAGACTATTTTGGTGCTACTAAAAAATTGCTCCTGTGCAGTTTCAAAAGAATACAAAAGTGCACCAGGGTAACATGAGTGCAGAGGCCTTAGTGGTATATCTTTGAGCCACAGTGTTAAGCCTAAATCATTTATTGTTGTAATCTGCAGAGTTTTTTTATGTGCTGGGTGGAAAAAAAAATGTGCCACTTTAGTCAAACTCAGTATGTAGGTATGTGGGCACAATAGATCCATATGTGGTTGCAGTGCATGGAGGTCCAGTAGGGCCTGCGACCACTTTCGAATACATACATACATGAGCTTGGAGAGTCCATAGCAAAAAATTTTCACGGAGTGTCACACGGAGTTTGTCAGTTGCTCAAAAGAATACAAAAAGTTGCACTAGTGGCACACCAGTGCTGCATTTTTTCCCAAAAGAATTTACTATAAGTGATTGCAATTACCAACTACTTACTGAGAAAAAAACTTGGGCCTTTTGAGAGCACTGTGCCCCAAGTACTATTGTGCTCCATTCACTTTTTGAAGCACTTTGAAAGCATTACTGCCCAGTTTTCGGCACAGCCTTTCAAATATTTCCTTAAGATTTGTATAAACCACCCTTATACCAATCTAAACATATCTATGATAAACATAAAACCGAGGGCTGAATAGCTAACCCAAAGTCTGTACACTAATTGTGAAAATCCAGAATCTGTTCCCAGATTGTGAGGGATTGTGTGTGTAAGATTGTGAGATATTGTTTAAGGATTGTAACAAGATTGTGAAAAATGTGTACACCGATTGTGACAGCTATTCACCCCATAAAACAATAGTTAGGTACCTACTTACCTATACATTAACACATTTTCTGCTTGGCTGTCTGCCCTACAGACACAGCAAACTTTTAATGAAGTTGCTTCTTCTTAGATCGCAGTTCAGAGATAACCAAATTTTATATTTAAGTTGGTAGTTCGTGTCCATTTAACTACAATGCAGGCATTTATAATATAGGTATTATGTTATTTAGCTTTCTATTGGCCCCAGAAGGTCTTGAGTAGTATTTTAAGCATTAGCGAACTCTCAACTGCGGCCGCGAACTTCGTTTATAAATCACGTGTTAGATCTTTGCACAAAAATCACAAAAAACATTTAGAATTTAAAGACAAACAATCACCAAAACAAGAACGATAAAATGGCGTCATAAATAGACTCCCGTCATCATTCAACAGGCGCGGTTGCCAAGACGCAGAAGAGACAAATGGATCAAGGGAAAAATCTCACAGCCCCCTGTGTTGCTTACACTTTTTTTATTATTGGGCATATATAGTCCTTTAATAGATATATGCGATTATAAACACACAGGATTGCCTATTTGCTCGAATCTTTTAGCGGTAGGCGGCGCCTTGCTACGTCACTAGTGGACCTCTGCTCAGCGCGCATCATATAATACACATAGCAATCGTGAGTTTTTTCCGCTTTTTTCTTGCTTATTTGCAAACAAATTTTTTATTCGTGTTAGTAAATATAATTAATAATTTCATTTATTCAAAACAAATGATTTGATAAATCAAGAGTTTGCACTGAAAGCTGAATTTTCCTACCAGACGAGACGTTGGAGTTTATTTTTTAAATAGTTGAAAGTTTTAGAATAGAAGTAGGATTTTTAAAAAAATTTTAATCAATTTAAATCATTAGATGTATAATTTATTGTTTTTGTTGCCGATATAATAAAATACACTTATATTATGCAGTAACAAAAAGGTATTTATTTGATATTTCAGATCTAAAATTGCAATATTTATTATATTATTATATCAAAAACCAGTCAGTTTTTGGAGAAAACAGCCAAATAAGATGTGTTTTTCAACTTCTTATGCTTTAAATCAATATATTTTCATAAGTTTTTTTTCAAATGATTTACATTGTTTGTGTTATGAGTTGTTTTTATCCCACCCAGCGTCCGTTTTCACTCCTTCTTCTGTAACATGTTTCTGAAACTAAACTTGGAGAAACTGTCTACAGAATAAACTTTGCAATAATCAGTTTAATAAAAGAAGTACGTTTGCGGCATAATTACCAATTTTCTTTAATGTGAATAATTTAATGAGCAAGGAGTTTCCAAAAATCAAAAAAAAAATTAAAAGTTTATATAAATATAATAATATAAAAGTATATATATTTATATTTCTACACTGAAAGAGGGAACACAAAGCTTTGAATTTCAACAAAAAATTGTGCTTTCTTTATGTCAATTCACTTAATTCACATTTATAAAGGTTTATCATAACAAAAATATTTCATGTAAAAAACAGCCAAGTACGCGAAAGTGGTCTTCCATAAAAAGAATTGAGATAAAAGTAAAGCAAAGGTTTACAATACAAATTTCAAAATGAATGGTTGAGAAGGATCATAAATTGGTTGCGCGGTTGACAAGCGGAGAAAAGATGGCACACGTCAGACGAGTCGTTAAATACCGAGATGAATTCCAAGACGTGCGCAAGCGTTGATCTGTCACTTCTGCCAACCAATCAACTGAGAGATATTTCAGTATGGTTTTATACAGCAAAACTTTAATAATTCCCAGTTCTTTGTGATGAAAATTCGTCGTTTTTGTGCTGTGAAAATGCCGGTGACGTGCAAGTTGTGTGACAAATTATTTAGTGCCCAATTTAATTTGAATAAACACTGTCATCGGGGTTCTAATGTATGTCTATGCTACGATAAACATTTTTTAAGATTTAGCGCATTTAAATTTGTCAATACTCCCATGGCAAAACAAAATAAACGTGAAATGAAATATAGAAGAAATACTGCATATACCTCAAAAAATATTAATCGCAGCACATAGATATTGTAAATTTTTGAAATCAAAAAGAAAAGACGAATCTTAAAATGCAAAAATATACAGGGTGTTCCCTCTCACTCTCATTGTCACACCCTGTACAGGGTGTCCCAAATTCGTTGTTTTTTTTTGTGGTTTCGGGTATTTCTAGGGGAAATAGAAAAAAACTGAGCCCCCTCTGCGACGCCTAAATTTTAAGAGAAGCCTAAAGGTGAAAACCACATTTAGATATAGCAAGCCGTTTTTAAGCTACGGAGTGTTTTTGTCTGCATTTTGCTTTTGTGTAAATAGCTTTCTTATAGATCTTTTCTTGAAGAATTGACAGATGTAAACGGTTTTTATTTATCTGATTTGGTTTTTAAAATATTGCATAAAGTTGTTATTTTTCTTACAGAATAACTCTCTTTTTATTCGATTTTTAAAATCAGCTTAAAATTTCCTTTAAAATGATGTATCACACTCAATATTTTAATTTTTAATTTTTTTTTATTGTTTTCTTTATTTTTATTTTTTAATCACCTCTTTATTATTTTCTTATTTTTATAATTTTATAATATTAAAATATTTTAAGCCCATTAAGCAAACTAAAATATGTGGTAAAAATAAAAAAAATTAATTTTATGTGATATCTCAAAAACTAAACGTGACAAATGAAATTTAATTTAACAGTTTAATTCCTCTTAAAAAAGTGTCTTAGGAATGTTTTCACAGAAATAAAAAATATTAATAAATAAACAAGTTATAGACCCCTTCCCAAAATGCAGACTTTTGAGAAACACCCCGTAGTTTAAAAACGGCTTGCTATATCAAAATGCGATTTTCACCTTTAAGCTTCTTTTGAAATTTGAGTGTCGCAAAGGGGGATCAGGTTTTTTTAGCCCCTCTAGAAATACCCCAAACCTCCCAAAAACATCGAATTTGGGACACCCTGTACATGGTGACGGATAGAAAAAAATTATGTTGGCTTTTAAAGTTGTCATAATTAACCAAAAAAATCTACAATTTATTATAGCCCTTTATTTTCAATGATAAAGTTGCTGAGTGCTCAGGTTATAAAAAACCACCCGATGCCTACATAAAATCATACCTAAAAATTAGAATTGACCATTATTTTATACCTTGAATTTTTTATTATACTTTAAGCTCTTTCATCTCGCGCCAATCCCGGTATTCGCGCCAATAATTTAAATTAGACATTTTGACGTTAATTTTGGCGCATGCTCCTTTGATGGAATTCATCTCGGTATTTAACGACTCGTCACGTCAGTCCATTCCTTGAAATTTGCCAGATAAGGGCTGCGCAGTCGTTCAAAGCGTCTTCTACCCACCCTTCAATTTTATTGATAATTAGTATGGGTACCAAGGCATTCTGGGCACGAGAGAAATGAGGCCGCAGACCGAACAGCGGGGGAAGCGGCATCTGTCTAATTTTGCGGCACCGAGCCAGCCCTAGGGATACAATGCTGCCAAACATATTGAAATGCATGGAAAACGGCTTTTAACAATCAATATACCAGAACAAGCTCACTCTAGAGTTCATTAAAGTATCTTGTACAAAGAGAGTCAGAGAAAGACTTACCAGACAGGTATAGTAACTCGACCGTGACTAACAAAAGCGACCGAATGTAGATTCTGTATGGAGGATGACGAAACTGTATTGTAATGTACTGTGCGAATGTCCGGCTATTGCACGTTTACGTCAGAACACTTTCTGTAAACATCAGATTGATTCAGAAGATCTGAACAGTCTCTCACCCAAACTGATCGCTAACAGAGGTGTGAAACCACTAAAAAGTGAGCCACAATAGATTCATGGTGGACGCCGTGGAAGGGCTGCAAGACCACACCTCTTGGTCAATATGACCTCCGCTGAACGCTGATCCAACTGACACTGAAGTCAACGTTACCACGCCTTCTAGGTACGCAGTTGACTTTACCTAATGCAGAGTGTTTCAATTTCTATTCGGAAATTCTGAAATTTATAAAAGGAAAGATTTTAAGCCAACTATAACAGTTGGCATGTGGTACATGGCGGGTAATTTGAATTCAAAATAAGGAATGCTAAATCTTGAAGATTTTAACCTTTTAATCATGTTGCTTCCTTACAAACCTTTGGTGGAATATCGGGATGGTGTCTAAGAATATTTCACTGAAATTTTGCGGAAATCTGTAGTGCCATTTAGAAAATATCATAAAAAAACGTCTGACCTCCCATAAGACCCAATGTAAAATTCAGCCCCGGGAGAACAGCTGATTTTTTCAGGGTCGTGGCCTCTATTTTTGTGTTGGCCTTGATTTGACATGTATTTGACCTTGTCATCTGTGATTGTCACATTCGCTTCTGCTTTAAACTTAATTTTTGTGTGAGCTAATGAAGCGGCTATAAAAAAATTAAGATTTACTATACATTAAAAAAAAATTGTTCTGCCAGAATGAAGTAAAAACATTCTCAAAAACGGCGTTATTTAAAAAAAATTCATGAACCGTCATTCCAACTTCAATATTTTAAAGATAATCAGCTGTGTCGTAAGGTGACCATCAAAAAAAAATCAGCCCCGGATGTGACGTCAACAAAGTGAAGGATCGTGGCCCGTTCGTTTTGATAGCCCTGGTTAAGTACATATATAAACCCCATATCATTATCTTTGAGACAACTTTTTACAACTTTTTTTCGTTGGCCTATGCTATTTATTATGGTAAATAGCTGCTAACTGTCAAAAAGTTATCTAAAAAATTATGATATGGAGATTATATAAAATTTGACTTGCAAATTACTCTCCTAAACTAAGCTAAAATTTATTATAGAACTATGAAAAAAAAATCATGAAGAAGTTTTGATAAATACAAATAATACAGGACCTTTCCCAAAATACATTTTTAAAAATATTGTGTAGATTTTTATTAGTCTAATTTTAAAATATTTTTATGTAGGTACATATGCTTAATATTACTATTATATGTTATTGCTTTTATCTCTTCAGCATATTAGCTTACCAAGCCCTTCAGATGGTAGCAGATCAAAAATTTAATAGATATTAACTAATTGTTTTAGTGTGTTAAGCTTTTTTAGACCTTTACCTG
Source organism: Aspidapion aeneum (assembly GCA_963576565.1). Classification (NCBI taxonomy): domain Eukaryota; kingdom Metazoa; phylum Arthropoda; class Insecta; order Coleoptera; family Brentidae; genus Aspidapion; species Aspidapion aeneum. The sequence continues at coordinate 66,321,292 of OY755042.1, read as the reverse complement.
GACATAGCTCAGTGACCAGCAAAAATTCAGACTGCCCATGATTGGTCTGAGATTTGTCAGTATAAGCTACAGAATAATACTGGATAATGTTTGGGTGTCCTGAAACTTTTTTAAGCAAATTTATTTCTTGAACTATGTTATTTTTGGCTTCTTCATCTGCTGCCAGAAGTCTCTGAAAAAAATACAAATTGCTAGGTATCACCTAATGGCATGGGTTCAAAAGTAATATATATTTTTTTAGAGGAAGTAGGTAATATGGTTTGCATTTTACAACCTAAGCTTTAAATACCAAAGTGCAACAAAAAAAAGTTTTTCCTATTTTTCTTTTTCTAATTTTCCGTTCTTTAATTTATTATCATCCCCACCCCCTCTACCCTAAACTAAACTAGCTTTAAAAGATAGTTCTTATCAGAACTGTTACGTTTTTTAAATATCAATCAACATAATTAAAGAATATTGTAATTCTTTGGTCAGTTTTTGATAGGTTTCGTATACGTCCTGAAAGTTAGCAGTATAAAGTTTGCCGTACCTACAAAGTGTGCAGTACTAAAATTTTATGATTGGGAAAATTAGTACTTATTAAGTGCTATTTAAATGCTACAGTTTCCAAATTTAGTGCGTTTATAGTTTACAAGCTAGACCCTCTAATACCAATGCTTTTAAAAAAAATTGGATAATAATTAATATTTTTTTTTTGCAGACATTAAAGCATTTAATTATTTGGATCATTTGGACCTCACCCTGCCTTCTTAGACCACTTTTAACTGTCCGCAGTACAACACTTTTATGATAAGAAAAATTAGTTCTTATTAAGTGCTAATTAAATGCTAAATTCGTAAATTTAATGCTCTTATACTTTCCGAGTTATAACATGTACTGCTAACTACCCGTTAAAGTAAGCAGTATCTAAAAGTGGTCTAAGGCGGGGCAGCATTTCTAAAAAAATATTTCTGCATATTTTTAAAAATTTTTAAAATTAAAAAAAAAATTGGACTTTACAAAGAAGTCCGCAATACACCCTTGTTCTAATTGGAACAGTTAGGACTTAGTTCGTGCTCATTAAACGCCAACTTTCCAAATTTATTTATTTATTATTTATAACTACCTGTTAAAGTTAGCAGTACCCCATATAAAAGTGGTGTAAGAAGGGGGGGGGGGGAGTCAAAATGATCGAAATAATTAACCTCTAAATAAATGCTTCCATTTCTGCAGAAAATTTTTATTTCTGCACATCTTTTATAATTTTTTGCACCTTATTGCACTGCTAACTATAGACACTCAGATTTCCAGGCAAAAAGGTCATTTTGAAATTTCTTGTAGGTTCAAAATTTAGTGCTAATAAAGTGCTAACTATATACTAATTTAATGCTCTTATAATTTCCGAGTTATAGCCTGTACTACTAACTACCCGCTAAATATAGCAGTGCATCATATTAAAAGCATTTAATGAGCACCTGGATTAGCACTTAATAAGCACTAATTTTTCCAATCATAAAATTTGTGTACTGCGCATTTTGTACTGCTGAATTAAGGTAAGTGGTTAGGTAAAATAACTTTTTTTGAGTTTTTTTTCCTTTGAAATGTCAGTTTTGTGTATTTTATTAAGAAAACAAAATAACTAATTTTTTTCGGTAGGTATATATATTTTAAAAAATTTCAACATGAACCCATGAACGGATTACTTTATCATCGTGCAATTTGGTAAAACATGAAGAAAAAAAGTATATTTTTAAAAAAATTAAAAAAACTTTTAGACCTATTTTTTTACATTTATGTGTTTAGGATTTTTATTATTTATTATGTATAGTGTTACCAGTTTATGTTACCCATAGTTTTCTTTTTAAATGTTTACTTTATATAGTAAATAAATAAATCCAATTTTTGAAATTATTTGTAATCAAGTTTAAAATGCTTTTTTTTTTCCTTTTTAAATAAAAGTTACATATCATGCCATATATTATTTGAAAGGTATTAAAAATACCTTTAAAATAAACTATAAATAATGATTTCATATGAATCAAACAAAAAAAAAGGAGGTTTAAGAGACTATCTTTCTTTTATCTTTAGTTTTTTAAAATAAAAAAAATGGCTCAAATATGTACTAAAACTAAATAGGATACCTTAAAAACTACTTAGAACCAGGATAATCACATATTTATTATAAAAAAGAAACTTAAAATATTGTATTATTCAAAAAACTATTTCAAACAAATATTTGGTTTTCCTTAATGTTTTAGAAAAATCCTCACCAAATATCAGGATGGAGAAATGATAGATTCATGTTGAAAAAAAAATTATAAACATAAAAATACATGCAAAAATGGTAGAAAGATGACGATTTTCTTGATAAAATATAAAAAAAGAATACTCAAGTAAGAATATATATTTTTTTAAACGTAATTTTTGAATATTTTTTGTGGTTTATACTTAACACTGTTATTTTTTCTATAAAATATCTCTTTTATGTATTTTATTAAACAAATCTCTACCATTTTTCCATGCATTTTTTGTTTCTTTCAATATAAACCCATGATTTCTCTATTGTAAAATTAAAAAAAAAAATTAATAAAAGTTTAGGTCTCAGTTGAGGTTTTTTCAAATTCAAAATATATATTCAAATAAGTCACATATCACTACCCTGTGGTAAGTATTTAAGTGGTTCTTGAGTAATCCTAATTTTTTGTGACTGAACCAAATTGGCATATTTTTTATTTAAAAATTTTTTTGTGTAGGATAACTGTACTAAAAATCATCAAAATCGGTGAAATGGTCTGCCAAACCTCTGGTTGGTTATTAAAAGACCCAAAACATTACCTACATATAGGTGGATCTTGGTATATCTTTTTATATAAAGTTATGTAGCAAAGCACCCTTGTCAAAAATGGCATTAGTCATAACCTATTTGCCGCTAAGTAATAATAAAATTAATTTTGTAGCTTTTATTTTTGTATTTTTTTGGGTGCTTTGCTAACTTCATGCTAAAATGGCTTTAAACATCGCCTATTAAAATTGGATACGGTGAATAATTTACCGCTAATTAGTCGTTTACAATTGAAAACGGTTAGAGATCCTTGCTAACCGAAACGTCGTGTTTAAAATAAATAAAGACGATGGAAGCACGGATCACCTTGGTGATCCGTGATGGAAGTCCGAACTTTTGTTTCTAGAAGTTAATTAGTTCTGGATAAATTGATTTTGTTGCTTTTATTATTTTTTTGGGTGCTTTGCTAACTTCATATGAATTTAGCACAGCACCGTCATTAAAAATGGCTTTAGACATTACCTATCGAAATGGGGTACGGTGGATAATATGCCGCTAATTAGTCGTTAAGTAGTTGTGGAAAAATAAATTTTGTCGCTTCTTGCGAAGCACCCAAAAAAAGACACAAAGATAAAAGCGACAAAATCAATTTACTTACAATTAATTAACGCCTAATTAGAGGCAAATTATACAAGATATAAGATTTCGATAGGCAATGTCTAAAGTCATTTTCACCACTTCATATGAAGTTAGTGAAGCACCCAAAAAAAAACAAAAAATAAAAGCAACTAAATTAATTTATATACTAATAATTAGCGACTCATTAGCGACAAATTATCCACTTCACTAACTTCATATGAAGTTAGCCAAGCATCCAAAAACACTTAAAAATAACAAGAGCGACAAAATTAATTTTTCCAGAACTAATTAACGGCAAATTATCCACTTATTCGCGATTCGATTTGCGGAAGGGCAAAAAAATATCAAACACAAAATATCGAAAAGACAAAATATCGAAACAAGATAATATCGAAACTACATTTTATCGAATAAAAAAATATCGAAACTACAAAATATCGAAACCACAAAATATCGAAACTACAAAATATCGAAACCAAAAATATCGAATCACAAAATATCGAAAATACAAAATATCGAAAATACAAAATATCGAAAATCAAAATAGAAAATTTAGAAGCCTTAACCTAACCCGACCCTGACGTAACCTAACCTAATCTAACTAAACCTAATCTGACCTAACCACATGAAAATAGAAAGTTTCAAAAACCTAACCTGACGAAACCTAATCAAATCTAGACGAACCGAACCGAACTGAACCGAACCAAAGCAAAGTGAACCAACAATTTTTTTCAAAAACAAACTTTTTTGATTCTTTCCCGGGATCCTAAAGGGTCTGAATCAGAACCGAATCGAACCAAACCGAACCGAACCCAACTGAACCGAACCAAAGCAAACCTAACCTAACCAAACTAAACACTGCTAATTAGGTTTGGCTGGGTATGGTTATGTATGGTTAGGTTTGGATAGGTTCGGTTCGGTTTGGTTTGGTTTGGTTTGGTTTGGTTTGGTTCGGTTCAGTTCAGTTCAGTTCAGTTCAGTTCGGTTCGGTTTATTTTGTAGTTTCGATATTATGTGCTTTCGTTATTTTAATTCGATATTTTGTTTTTCGATATTTTCTGTTTCGATATTATTTCGCCCTTCCTCGATTTGCAGTGGGTGCTTCGCTAACTTCATGCTCATAATTTTTTTCAAGTAATGTTTGTGTAAAATTGGTAATTTTTTTATTTTTAAATCATTTTAAAAATGTTAAAAAGTACTGATCAGAAAAATTTTAAATTAGGCATTTTTCATTCCCTATACTGCAGTCCCTAAGAAACCTGCAAATACAAATTTGACATTTTAAGAAAAAAGTGTTTAAAGTTTTTCACTTTTTTTATTGTCTAATAATTTTAAAATATGTGATTATACTGTTGTTATCCTATTATTTTTATAATTTGACTTCAAAGTAGTAACAGCATTTGATTAGATGAAATTATTTTATTATAAACATTTGTTTTCTCTGAAAACAGCGCCACATATTACGTTTCTCTCTCAGGTTGCTGTACCTCTATTTGATACGAACAGAATAGCCGCATGACAATTTTTTTACCTGTAATTTTGAAGTTTATACTTTTTTTTCTACTATTAAGATTTTTTAGATATTTTTGACTTGACTATCCCCCGTATATTATTTATTAATTTGACAAGAATGATATCATAAGTGATCTTGTACATTTACTAAGTCATTTTTATGGCCAATATATTCACTGGAGTCCCAAAAGAAAGAAGAGCAGCCAGAGGGGTATCCTTGTTAATAAAGAAAAATCTAAAGAATAAAATTACAGACTACGATTGCATTAGTGAAAACATACTTCGAGTGAACATGAAGATGCTTGGACATAATATAAGCATAATAGCAGTCTACGCACCATCAGATGACGAAAGAGTAGCTACAAAACAAATGATCTTTGATCAACTTGATGAGACTATCACAAAAATCGGTAAACTGGTAGGCAAACCTAGAGCAAAGTGATAGGACCATTTGGAGAGGAAGTAACAAATGAAAATGGCTTAAGACTGATGCAATTGTGTGAAACCCACAACCTAAAAATAAATACTGGTTTTTTTAAACCTAAGGATATTCATCGATATACCTGGATTCAGCCAACAAGAAATCTTAAATCAATCATTGATTATGCTATAGGTGGACAACACTCGCAATTAAAGTGGTATGATGTGCGAGCACTTCGTGGTGTTACCTGTGGATCTGACCACCATCTGGTAAAAGCAAAAATATTATTCCCTTTAAGAAAAACAAATAAGGACGAAAGTATTAGAGAAAATGAAAACCTAGAAAGCATCGAAGACAATCAAAAATACAACTTTAGAAGTCTAGAAATCGAAAGTACTCAAAGATTGTATCAGAACCGATTAGATGAAAAATTAATAAACACAAATCACTCATTTGAAGAGATATATACAAACATAATAATAATACGTTTATTCAAATTCAAATTCAAACAGAAAAAACATTAAAAACAACATTAACAATAAACAATAAACGTAAAAAAGTCATAAAAGCATAATCATGCTTGTTGACTAAATAATTATTAAATAAAAAAGCTTGAAGGAAGCAAGCAACGAAGCTGTTGGGTACCAAGATAATAGAAATAACAGGAAGATGTGGTGGACTGACAAAATACAGGAAATGGTCAAAGAGAAAAAACGTACATACTTGAAATAGCTCAGTACTAAGGAGCAAAGAGACCTATACATCTACAGGGAAACCAGAAGACAGCTAAGAAATTTGATACGCACAGAAAAAAATGAAATGTTCGAGCGCAAGTGCCACGACATAAATACACACGTAGGAGGTAGGCAGAGTTCTGAAGTATGGAAATTCATTTCTACAGTAAAAAACCCAACAAAAGAAAAAGTAAACATCCAGATAATCAAACCAGAACAATGGACAGAACACTACAAGGGACTGCTGCAGGAGACGAGACCCGAATATCTGGCAGCCTCTCCGAGAAGAGACATAGAAGTACATGGAGAGGAAGTAATCATCGAAAAAGAAATGATAAAGAATAATATTAAAAAGCTTAAATCCTGAAAAGCTAGCTGACCTGGGGGAATATATGCTGAAATGCTCAAATATGGATCAAAGAAACTACTCGAAAATCTCACATATATTATTAACCAATGCATAAACGGACATCCAGTACCTAATGATTGGAAAATTGCATTCATATCCTCAATACATAAAAAAGGAAACAAGCTTGCAACAATTACAGAGGAATTTCAGTAACCAGTACTATAAGTAGATTGTACGGTAGGATTCTTAGAGATCTAATAGAGAATGATTTTCGTGAACAAGAACAAGAAGAGCAAAGTGGGTTTCGTGCAGGCAGATCTTGTAGTGATAATGTTTTTTGTCTTAAACAAGTAATTGAGAAAAGGAGCGCCAGAAATATAGAGACTCATGTTACCTTTGTAGACCTACAAAAAGCATATAATACCGTTCTAGTAGAAAAATTATGGACAGTGTTAGAGCAAACTAATATCAATCATACATACATAAAAGCGATAAAAGAACTATACAAAGGGTCAAAATATAAAATTAAAATTGGAAATCGACTTTCAAAAGAATTCCTGGTAACAAAAGGCTTAAGACAGGGATGTTGTATCTCTCCAACTATTTTTAAAATATTATCGCAGTGGCTCTAAAAAACTGGAAACGTAAAGTGCACGGCATGGGAATACAACTTAACGACCGATTTACCATATACACACTACAGTTTGCTGACGACCAAGTAATTGTGGCTAATGATAAAGAAGACATGGAGTATATGATGAGAAAGTTAACAGAAGAATACCAAAAGTGGGGATTAACAGTGAACGTGGACAAGACTTATGTATTGGAAACGAATCCAGTGAGTAGAAAGTGGACAAACAATATCTCCATGCAATGAATATGTGTACTTGGGTGTCACATTTGATAAGACAGGTACAGACTGTAAAGAATTGGAAAAAAGAATAGTAAAAGCAAAAAAAGTTATTGGATGTCTTAACAGTATTTTATGGAGCAGAGAGATAAAAAAGAATGTAAAATTTAACATATATGAAACAATGGTCAAAAGCACGCTGTTGTATGGAATAGAGACTTGTCGCGTAACAGAAAAATACAAAACAAAAATGGAAAGTGTCGAAATAAGAAGATCAATGAGAATATCTAGAATAGATCACATAAGAAATGAGATCATAAAAGAATGGGAATCGAGGGAAGCATAACGGATGACATCACTAGAGGGCAACTGATATGGTACGGCCATGTACAACGGATGAACGACGAAAGATTACCAAAAAAGAGGGCGTCCTAAACTAGAATGGCAACAGTCAATCCAAAGATCAATGAGTCAAAAGAATCTGACAGAGGATGACTGTCAGGATCGAAGGAGGTGGAGAATAGGCGTCGGACAACGTAGAAAAACGTTCTAAACCGACATAGTAGTAGTAATTTTTTTCGGTCAAGATGTAAGAAAATAGAAAAACTGTACATAGAAAAACTTAACTATACTTACATTTTTTTTTAGTTGCATATCCTACTATATATATATTTATCGATTTCACACCGTTCTACGTCTTCCGATACCCAATCTCCACTCGTTTCTGTTTGCCCATAATTCATCATCTAGGCCTCTTATTCTTATTTCACTGTCTATTCCTTCTCTCCAGCTTTTCCTCGGCCTTCCTCGTTTTCTTCGGCCAGTTGGTTTCCATTGTTGGCAGACTTACCGCTTTTTAAGGTTGTGCACACGTTTTTGACCTCAGAGATTGTGAGGGGTAATGGAGATCCCATCGTTCTAATGATATTGTCTCTTTCGTCTTCCTTGAATTCTGCTCTATCTTCAGTTAAAAGTTTTTTAAAATGCTCATTCCATTCTTTGTCTGGTATTGGTGAAATAATATCTCTGCATGTTTCTTTTTTAATCGATCTTATAGTTTTCCAGCTTTCGGTACTTCTCCTACCTCCTAAGTAAGAATCTATTTTCTGGCACTTTTGCATCCACGATTGATTTTTCTTATCATTGATCATTCTTCTCACCTTTGATTTGTGCGATTTTGTATTCTTCTCTGCTTCTATCTATCTATGATTTTTTGGGATAAGTAGGTGTGATATAATTTCCTGTTTTCCTCTATTTCACTTTCAATCTCAGCATCCCACCAGTATGGATTTCTTCTTTTAGGAGTTTCTTCCACTAATCCTAGTGGTTCTTTTGCAGCTTGATGGATGCTTAATGAGATACATTCGTATTCCTCATCTGGGGTTTCACCTGAACTTGAATTAACTTTTTCGTTCAGTCTCTTTTTGTAAGTTTTTTACGCTGTCATGTTCTAGGCTTAGTAGATTATATTGACAGTGAACAATTTCCTCATTCACTGTATCATCAAGATGTTGTTGATGCAGGCTTCGGCCTTGATAAGGAAAAAGAATTTTGGTCTCCAGAAAATAGTGATCCCTTCCGCATGTTGATCCACGCTTTGTTCTGACATCTTGAATTTTTAGTTTTGTCTTTTGTTTAGTGATAAGATCATCAATGACGGATTTCAGGTTTTGTGAGGGTTTGGTCCAGGTATATTTGTGTATTTTCTTATGTTTTTGCCATATATTCTGCTTAGCGTACTAGTTACAGATATACCTCTATAATTGTCACATATATTTTTCCTTCCTTTTTTGTGTATTGTGGATATATATGAAGTTTTCCACTCAGTTGGTACTACAGTTCCATTTAAATATTTTTGGAAAAGATTCCGTAATCTCCAAAACAGTTCTTCAGTGCCATATTTAATAAGTTCAGCTGGGGTATTTCCGGGTCCGGCAGACTTACCGCTTTTTAAGGTTGTGCACACGTTTTTGACCTCAGACCATCGTTCTAATGATATTGTCTCTTTCGTCTTCCTTGAATTCTGCTCTATCTTCTGTTAAAAGTTTTTTAAAATGCTCATCCCATTCTTTGTCTGGTATTGGTGAAATAATATCTCTGCATGTTTCTTTTTTAATCGATCTTATAGTTTTCCAGCTTTCGGTACTTCTCCTACCTCCTAAGTAAGAATCTATTTTCTGGCACTTTTGCATCCACGATTGATTTTTCTTATCACTGATCATTCTTCTCACCTTTGATTTGTGCGATTTTTTATTCTTCTCTGCTTTTATCTATCTATGATTTTTTGGGATAAGTAGGTGTGATATAATTTCCTTTTTTCCTCTATTTCACTTTCAATCTCAGCATCCCACCAGTATGGTTTTCTTCTTTTAGGAGTTTCTTCCACTAATCCTAGTGCTTCTTTTGCAGCTTGATGGATGCTTAATGAGATACATTCGTATTCCTCATCTGGGGTTTCACCTGAACTTAAATTAACTTTTTCGTTCAGTCTCTTTTTGTAAGTTTTTTACGCTGTCATGTTCTAGGCTTAGTAGATTATATTAACAGTGAACAATTTCCTCATTCACTGTATCATCAAGATGTTGTTGATGCAGCCTTCGGCCTTGATAAGGAAAGAGAATTTTGGTCTCCAGAAAATAGTGATCCCTTCCGCATGTTGATCCACGCTTTGTTCTGACATCTTGAATTTTTAGTTTTGTCTTTTGTTTAGTGATAAGATAATCAATGACGGATTTCAGGTTTTGTGAGGGTTTGGTCCAGGTATATTTGTGTATTTTCTTATGTTGGAAAAAACCGTTTTGGATTTTTAGGTCTAATTGCTCACATACTGTAATTAGCCGGTTTCCATTGTCATTAATAACATCTTCTCCATATTGGCCAACTGTCAAATCATTTACTCTGTTACCTGTTCTACTATTTAAATCTCCCAATATTACAATTTCTCTAGATGTACTTACTGCTGATATTTCATTGTGGATTTCTTCAAAAAAATTGTCTTTCACGGCTACATTTGCATCGTCATTATACGCATAGATTCCAAAAATCGTAAGTTTCACTCCTTTTATTGTTATATTCATTCTTATTAGCCGTTCATTTACTGCTTCCCAGTTGGTGATAAATTTTCTAAATCTTTTGTAGACCAAAATAGATACTCCTTGTTGAGCATGTTTTTCTTTTGCCACTCCGCTATAGAAATGGTCATATTGTCCTAGGTTTTCAAATCCTTTTCCTTTCCTCTTCATTTCTGTTAGTACAGCAAGGTCTACCTTCATTCTGCTGCACTCATGTACTATTTCATTCACTTTTCGACTCATTCCTGGTCGTTCCATGTACTAAAAATCCCATATCCTACTATAACATACTAAAATTATAGCCAATCCCACCGAGCCAAAAATTTTCCATAAGGCCTATGTAAATGGGTGCGGTGTTCTTTCACGAGAAGTTTAGATGTAAAACCCATACCTTGATACATTAAGCCATTTTTGAGCTATGGTGTGTTTTTTAAAAGTTTACATTTTGAAAGGGGGCCTGACATTTTTATTTATGAAAATATTACAGTAATTTGATATTTTTAGTTTTATTTTGTTGATTTTTGTAGTTTTTTTCCAGCTATCAAACTGAATGTCATTTGTCACTCTTAGTTTTTGAGATATTACATAAAGTTAGTATAACATAGGGCCTTTATGTCTTGGAAGACTGGGTAAAAAATTTAAAGCTGTACAAAACCAATACTTTTCAAAATGATTTTCTATATGAAAATTTAGGTTTTTAATACATGTTTTTTTGTCCATAAAATCTGAGCATGTTAATAACTCAACTCTTCTTAGGAACGGCAGTATATGCAATAAATGAATTTTAATTATGTATAAAATTATATTAACAATGTTACCAAATGATACTTAAATTGTCTTATGTCAAACTTTTATATTAAATTTTATGTCAGACTGTTTTAATTCTTATTCTTTGTCAAATTTTATGTCAAATTTTATATTGAAGTAGATTTTAGTAGTGATTATTTTAAGACTTTACATTTGGTTCAAAATCCAGAAGGGGTAATAGATGACAAAAAAATTATTTGTAATATAGTTTTTATTCTAGGGGGATAATCCTCCGGTTTGCCCTTTAATTATTAACAAAAAGTGCATAATTCTTTTTCTAGGAGGGGGGGGGGGTAATTACCATGTCGCCCCCCCCCGTCAAAACTGTGCTTGTTTGTAAATTAACACAATAAAGCTCTCTTGTACACAAGGCTTGATTTAATATGAAACTATAGTTGATGTTCTATTTAAGTGGCACCGCGTCATAGCTATGGTAAACCAAATTCTGCGGCAAAATCTAAGTAAAGAAGCCTTAAAAAAATTAGTGTTTCACTTTGTACATGCAGTGTGCCGCTCGGGGCTTAATGTTCGAAGGATAAAACACTACGACCTTTTAAAGGAGATATCAAATAGGTACTTACCTGATAAATAAAGATCCGAAACATAAAAGAGGATCCAAAATTATATTAAAATGTGCGCAAATATTGATTTAGTTGCAAAGACGGTAATTTGTTTTGTGAAAAGCTCCGTCATAATTTGTTTGACATACAGTCAAAACAACAACGAATAGAAAACGTCAAAGCCCTGCTAAATCAATAATATGTTCGTAACAACCAGATAATAGTATATATGTTCCTTTCTAATGAAATCGTTTAGAAGAAGACATCAATAAAAAGCAAGTAAAATAGTAAGCTAATGACTAATTAGTGCAGTCCCTCATTTTGGGAATCAATATCAATAAAAAAATTTAAGGAAGTGACACTGTATGTACCCCTCTACTCCCTTCCCGCCCATCAAGGTTTTGATGACGCGGTGTCACTTTAATACAACATCAACTATAACTCATATGATGTCTTGCATTTGGAATTTGTCTAAAGACAATCACCAAACACTCTGAGTTGACTTTAAATGAGAATTTAATATCAATTAATTTTTTTACCTACCTTCAGAGCATAATCCTTGCCAGTATTGACATCTTGAGCCACAAAAACAACTGCAAAACCACCTGTATTTAGAATAAAGAAAAATATTGGGTAAAAACTCAGGTCAAAGGCAATTAATGATGTGCAAAAGGTTTGAAACTTTGTCCCAAATTTCAAAGCGAATGTCATAATAACATTAGTATGAAAGGATCTCAATAATAATAGTCCCAGAGATAATTTTTGAACAAGAAAATCCTCTTTGTCTCTGATTCTCAAAAAAACATCTTATTCCGTGGCGGTGTGTGCCATATGAGGAGACCTGACACGTGTATAAATTTTCATTTTAAAAAAATTTGAAAAGATAGTAATGTTTGAAAAAAAACTTTTAATGCCGAAAACACAAAGCCGGAAAAAATTACTTGCTCTCAAGTGGCTCACCGGCGCGAGACTTCTAACTTTATTTAGAGACCTGGTATGTGGACTATTCTCATTCAAATGGGCAACTTGATGTCTCCAGTATTTTTCTAAAAAATACTCTAGTACATGCACATTTTTTTTAAATTTCTGTCAATCCCCACTTCTTTTTATAAATTTTTCAAACCCCCAAATGCACTAATATGGACTGTCTCAAAATCTAATATTCAAAAGCATTTTTCAGATAGAAAAAAATTACTTTTATTCATTAATTTTTTAATAATATCATTACGAAAAGTTCCAGCAACCATATTGTAAGATGTTTGCCCAAACCACTGATAAATATATATCCATTTTATGGAAATTCAAAGTTTGTTTCTAGGTTTTAGTGTCCCTAGCATAGACAGCCTGAAACCACCTTCTCACAGCTTTAGGAAAACAGAAAAAATTGGCACACAACACTGTCAGAATTGTTCACATTCCACAAGCTTTGTAGTGGCCAGATAATTCTGGAACTTGTAGTACAGTGTTGCCAGATCTGGTGAAAATTCACCAGATTTGGTGATTTTTCAACCCATTTGGTGAAATGGTAAAAACTTTTTTAAAAAGACTGAATTCTAGTGATTTTTTGAGACAGTCCTAATGAAAGTAAATGTTGAAAAAAATTATTATATATTTCTTCTTCTTGACCACGAAAAACTTTGTGACCTAGGTATATCGAATTTATTATGCGACCACGTCTAAAAGCCTTATTGCTTAAATCAATGTCTGGCTTTCAGCGGGGCCGGTAAAGTGTGCCTAATAAAGACGAGAGTAAACTAAGATATACGTTTTTTTTTGTTTTTTAATCGCAAATTGCCCTTTTCAGCCTTCGACACCCGAAGGGTACTGGCGCCCCATGGGTCCCCTAAGGTTCTAGCAGGGCCGGTAAAGTGAGGGCGTGGCAAAGAAGAGAGTAAACTAAACACATGGTGACCACTGTTTTTTTTTCGTTTGCTTGGAAATTTTTTTGGGCCTCCTACGCTACGCCGCTGATATGTCCAGCAAACGGGCGCCGCCGATAACCCGTACAGAATGCAGATTTCTTTTGAAACTGGTGATTTTTGGTAAAATTTGGCAACTTTTATAGCAAGCATCAATTTTTGATCTGGCAACACTGTTTTAGTAACCTGTAAGCTTTTGAGAGGTTTTTATTTATTTATTTATTTATTTAAACAAGAGTCCTTCACAGCCTACTCATACAGCAGTCCTATTACGAAGAACTACTTAACTATAGGTCTAAAAAAATTAACTAAAAGTCGATATTCACTTAATAAACTAAAAAATTTATTTATTTATTATTACACTGCTTAACAGGAAAAAAAACCCAATTACAAAGCAGGAAAATCTTAAAAATTACACAACCTAAATAATCAAGCAATAAATTAAGTTAAAAAACATTAAATGTGAAATAATTAAAAAAATACACACAGGACATGGTTATAAAATTAAATTTAAAATAAAGAAAAACTACATTATAAATTATGGACAACAGAATGTTTACTATATCAAAGAGTAGGGAATGACGTTGTAAAATAACCACGAATTTTTGAGATTGTGGTGTTAAATATGTCAAGGTCTCTGTTACATTTATTATAAGTTCTGCACATAACATGAAGTGGAGAAAACTGTAATTTATTTGTTCGAACTCTTGGTAAAAGGAATGTCAGATTTTGACGTGAAGACAAACGAGAAACTAGAAAATTAATTTTAATTAATATATCAGGACAGTCGATTTGGTTGTGCAGGACCTTAAACAGAAATAGCTTCTCCTGTTAGATAAGGATTGCATATCGAACATTTCAAGTAAATTTTCTTCTGGAAAACCTTGAGGAGGATATATTCCATAAGTTTTAAAGTAAAGTAACTTAAGAAATCTTCGCTGAACCCTTTCTAGATCTTCAATGTGAATGTTATATTCAGGGACCACACTAGAGAAGCATACTCTAATTTTGACCTGACAAAGGAGAAGAACAATGTTTTCAGAGTTTTTACATTTTGAAATTCGCGGCTTAGTCTGGTAATAAAACCCAAGGTCTTAGTCGTTTCTGATGTTATAGTTTCAATATGCTTTGTGAAGGATAATTTCTTGTCAAAAATTATTCCTAGGTCGCGAAAAGAGTCAGGTCTAGATAAAAATGTTTGGTTTATTGAGTAGTTATATAGAATTGGATTTGCTTTTAATGTAAATGATAGTACTTGACATTTGTCTATGTTCATGGATAGTTTATTTATGGTACACCAAGCGATAAGAGTATCCAAGTCTTTTTGGAGACTTTGGCAATCCTCCAGTCAGTCAATACAAAGAAGAAGCTTGAGATCATCAGCATACAGTAGCGTCATTGACTTAAGTTTAGCACACAAATCATTAATAAAGATGTCAAATAATAATGGCCCTAACACCGACCCTTGAGGCACTCCCGAAGATGAGATGTATTCGGGAGAGTCAATTCCATTTATTGAAACAAATTGCATTCGATCTGAAAGCCATGATTTCAGAAACTGTAAGAGATTATCTGAAAAGCCAAAAAGTTCAAGTTTAGATAATAAGATCTGATGATCTAACTTGTCGAATGCTTTGAATAGGTCGGTGTATATGACGTCCAATTGGGAAGAGCTATCTAGTGTTTCAGCAATAGTTTGTGTGGTGATCACCAAGTTGGTTGTTGTAGAACGTCCTTTCAAAAAGCCATGCTGTAAAGGGGAAATTCTGTTTTTACTAGATGAAAAAGTTTGTTATGTACAAGAATTTCAAGGCATTTTAAGAAGTTGTTTATTATTGTAATGGGCCTGTAGTTAGTAATATCTGTTTTATCTGATTTTTTGTGGATAGGGCTAACCTTGGATTGCGTAGAGATACAGAGATAGTACTTGACATTTGTCTATGTTCATGGATAGTTTATTTACGGTACACCAAGCGATAAGAGTATCCAAGTCTTTTTGGAGACGTTGGCAATCCTCCAGTGAGTCAATACGAAGAAGAAGCTTGAGATCATCAGCATACAGTAGCGTCATTGACTTAAGTTCAGCACACACATCATTAATAAAGATGTCAAATAATAATGGCCCTAACACCGACCCTTGAGGCACTCCCGAAGATGAGATGTATTCGGGAGAGTCAATTTCATTTATTGAAACAGATTGCATTCGATCTGAAAGCCATGATTTCAGAAACTGTAAGAGATTATCTGAAAAGCCAAAAAGTTCAAGTTTAGATAATAAGATCTGATGATCTAACTTGTCGAATGCTTTGAATAGGTCGGTGTATATGACGTCCAATTGGGAAGAGCTATCTAGTGTTTCAGCAATAGTTTGTGTGGTGATCACCAAGTTGGTTGTTGTAGAACGTCCTTTCAAAAAGCCATGCTGTAAAGGGGAAATTCTGTTTTTTACTAGATGAAAAAGTTTGTTATGTACAAGAATTTCAAGGCATTTTAAGAAGTTGTTTATTATTGTAATGGGCCTGTAGTTAGTAATATCTGTTTTATCTGATTTTTTGTGGATAGGGCTAACCTTGGATTGCGTAGAGATACAGAGATTATAGAGATATGTGAGAGGTTTAGCAAGTAAGTTGGAACAATCCCTAATAAGGAAAGATGGTAAAAGATCTGGACCGCATGTCATTATATTCTTTGATGATTTTAAGGTTTGGAGCACTTCTTCCTCAGAAAAGGACCGGATGTCGATGACTGGAAATATAATTTTTAATTTATCTGTCGACATGTTTGCCAAATCGCTTTGCGGATTGAATGATTTATGAAAGAAATCAGCAAACGCAGAGGCAATTTGAGATGTATTGTGGCACTATAAACCATGGAATCAGGTATCCGAGACCCAGATGAACGTTTGGAATTAATGTAAGCCCACAACTTATTGGGATCCTCGTTAATCAGTTGCTCTGTATGATTAATGTATTGTTAATATGCAGTATTTATATTGTTCTTAATTTTAGCCCGAAGAGTAGTAAAACTTTGGTAAGTTGCAGAATCCTTGTTTCTTTTATATTTTATGTGAAATTTGTTTTTTAGACGAATATTCTTTTTGATTTCATAGGTGTACCAGGGTGGATATTTAACTTTAGCTTTAGGAGTATATTTGGGGACCCATTTGTTGATGGTTGAATAAGTGAATCATAAAAAGCAGTGCACGCAATATTTATATCTGTCAAATTAAATAATCGGTCATGATAAAGAGCATTAAAATTTGCCTTTTTAAAATTATAGATGGGGGATTTATTAGTTTTGTTATTGTTTGGCCGAGAATTATTTCTTTTGAATCGTATATTAACAAGGAGGGGAGGGTGGTGAGGAACCTCATTGCTAATAAGGTCGATAGCTCTGTGAACATCACACTGAGATCCATTGTATAGGACAACATCCAGTATACGATTGTTCTGGTTTTTTACTTTGTTAAATTGACTACGCTCAAATGAATTAAAGATATTAGTAAGGATGCTTGTTTTGCTGGTAAGCATAGAGTTATCATCAAGAAAGTTTGAATATTCAACTACATTAAAATCTCCGAGTACCAAAATATCCTTACCATAAAGGGATTCTTGAGAGATAAAGATATCATACACTGACTCTAAATCGTCTACTTAATAAACAAAAAACTTAAAAAGAAAAGAAAAATCTGACATTTCAATGAACATTGGGTGATAATGACAATTTTTTTTTTTTAATTTGTCAAACACACTGTGTTTTTTTTATTACAATCTAGTCAGTAAGACTAATTAGCAATTTTGTTTTAACTTAATTTACTAGAAAAGTCAGATTTAAACTTAGGGTTCACTCAACAGTTCTCCCCGCTTTGTTTAGTCTGTAACTCACAATTGTGTTGTGTTTATAGCATTATTTTGTTTTATGTGTAATTCACTTAGTTTACTAGCTCAAACGGCTTCACTCTTTTTAGTCGTCGAACTAGCATAGTATTGTCTAGAAGCTGAATTGCTTCCACATTCACATGCCGATGGAGTCTATCTTCATGGCTTTTTGCGTACTTTTTTATAGTCTCTGCTACAGTTTCGATTTTTAGATCTCGATGAAGGTCACTATTTCGAACGTACCAAGGTGCATTCACAATGTTTCTTAATACTTTATTTTGAAATCTCTGTACAACTAGAATGTTACTCTCTTTAGCACAACCCCATAGTTGAATACCATATGTCCATACTGGTTTCAGTATTTGTCTATAAAGCAGTAACTTATTATGAATTGTTAAACTTAAACTTCCTTCCAATTAGCCAGTTAATTTTTCTATACCTTATCTCAAGTTCTTCTTTTTTTTTCTTAACATGTGCTTTCCAGCGCAATTTGGCATCAAGTGTCATACCTAGATATTTTGCCTGATTCGAATATGGTACTGGAATGTTGTTAATTGTTATTTGTATGTGATTTATATTTTTGTTTGTAAAATCAACATGAATTGATTTGGTTTCATTTAATTTTATTCCAACTGTGAATTTGGGTGACTGCATCCTGAAGTTTTTCTATGCATTTTTCAATAGATTTTTCTACCGTCAATAAACCAGTATCATCGGCAAATGTTGCTAAGTGACAATTTTCTGGCTTTGGGATATCACAAGTGAATAATAAGTATAGATAAGGGCCTAGTACGCTACCCTGGGGCACGCCTATCAGATATGTATGATTCCAAAATATCCGAATATTGTTTTGGCAGAAACCTTTTTAGTTTAAAATTAAGGCCTTCATGCCACACTTTGTCAAATGCTTGTGCTACATCTAGAAAAACTGCAGAACAAACTTTTCCCTCTTCTAGTGCTTTTTCTATTATATTAGTAATTCTGTGTACTTGATCTATCGTGGAATGCTTGTCTCGAAAACCAAATTGATGAGATGGAATAATTTCTTGTCTTTCTATGATGGGTTTTATTCTTTTAAGCAATAATTTTTCATAGAGCTTGGATATAATTGGCAGCAAAGATATTGGCCTGTAAGATGACACGTCATGGAGTGGTTTTCCCGGTTTTGGAATCATGATAACTTCTGCAACTTTCCACAGTTTAGGTACATACCTAAGCCTAAAAGACGCATTAATTAGGTTGCATAGTTTTACGATAGCTTTTCTGGGGAGTTGTTTTATGACTACCCCGTTAATAAGATCATACCCTGGGGCTTTTTTCGAATTAATATTTTTGATTTCTGTTAATATTTCTTTTGGTGATGTAAGCTTAATATGGTCCTCGATTTGATGGGGTTCATTTAAATGAAAGTGTTCATCTGGTGCTTCGTGGGGCTGAAATGTTTTTTCTAAATGACTTGCAAAAGTATCTGCTTTTTCTTCGTTACTCCTTGCCCACTGGTTGTTAGATTTTCGTATGGGTGGAATTTGGATAATTGGTCTTTTAAAATCTTTGGTTGCTTTCCAAAGGGAATAGTCGGTATTTTTATCATCTGTAAGTTCATTAAGAAAATGGTTAATAGATTCATTTTTTATTACTAGAATTTCTCGCCAAATGCGCTGCGTCATGTTGTTGAGATTTGTTTTGTCCCGAGGATCACGGCTTTGTTGCCACTTTCTTCTTAGTTTCCTTTTTTCCAATATAAGGTCTCTAATTTCCTTTGGATAGTTTTTTCCCTTAAAAATTCTCTTTGGTTTTGGACTGTTTTCCCAAGCTGCTTGTTGAATATTTGTAACAAAATAATCAACTTCTTTATCGATTTGTTCTGGCGTTTGCAATGGTACTGATAGGTTTATTTTTTCTGACAGACTTTGTTTAAAACTAATCCAGTCAGTCAGTTTATTAACTAGTGAGATATTTGCTTCTTTCTTTATTATGTTTTTACTAAGAGTTAGAATAATAGGTGAATGATCTGAGTGTAAATCAAAACTTTCTTCTATATCTACAAAACTTAAAGATTTTTTTTTTATAAAAAAATCAATTAGATCTGGAATTTTTCCTGGATCTGTTGGATAGTATGTGGGCTTACCAGTTGATATCGGCTCACATTGATATTCACTAATAGCTTGCAAAAGTTCTTTTCCTTTAGAATTCGTCAGTCTAGATCCCCAGTAGGTATTTTTTGCATTAAAGTCACCTCCAATTATAAAACGGTTTCCTAATTTTCTGAGAAAATTAAGATATTGATTTTTCTTTAGTAAGTGCCTTGGTGGTATATAGACAGCACTTATGACTAATGTATATGTTTTGGTTTTTACACTTACTAATGTAGCTTGAATCTCTATGGTTTTATATCCCATCTCCTCATAGTGTGATATATTTTCTTTAATTATTACAGCACTTCCCCCATGTGCAGTATTGCTAGGGTGAGTTGTATGATACACTTTATAACCTTTAAATTTAATGTGAGACTGGTTAGTGAAATGCGTTTCTGACACAAGACAGACGTCAATTTTTTCTATGTCTAGAATAACTTGCAAGTCTTGCTGATGTTGCAAGAGACCATTGGCATTCCAAGCTAGGATTCTAAGATTACTGACCATTTTGAGGCATATTGGTAGCTCCGTTATTGCTACTTTCTAGTTTAGTTAATCGCTCATCAAGTTTGTTCAATTTCTCCAAAATTAATTGTAGTGTTTGTTCCATAGTATTTTGACTACTGATATTAATATCAGGTATAGTAGCTGTTGCTGCTACTTGGCTGTATGTCCTTGTCACAGAGTTTTGTGTGACTGTGTCTCTTGTCTGTTGGTTTTGTCTATTTGTACTCACGTTTGGTATGAGATTCGGTTTCTTAGGTTTATTTTTCAATTTTTGTATTTCCTTAGCAACAAGGCATCCTCTGTAGTTAGCAGGATGCTTGCCTCCACAGTGGATGCATTTTGGCTCAGATTCTTTTGGTTTGGGGCATTCTACAGTAAGATGTTTCCCCGTGCATTTTACGCAACGTGGTTCTTTAGCGCAATATTTTTGCGTGTGTCCATAAGATTGGCATATTTTGCATTGAGGGACTAACTTTGAGGTTTTTAGTGCTTTTATTTCCACTTCAATCCCAAGGATACTGGAAATTTCAAAAATTTTGTTGATATCTTCATCGTGGCTAAATGTGAGCATAAACATGTTAAGAGGTTGTCTTGTTCTCCATTTAAGTTTGTTGCTGGCCTCCAGTGCCTTAAAACCTTTTTTTTTGTAGATCAGCTACAATTTTTTGTGGGTCACATGAGAAGTGTAGCCTATTCGCTATTACGATAATTGGCCTTATTTGTTTGTTTTCGTATGAGTGCCATTGATGCTTTATTTCATTAAGCATTTTAGTAACCAGCCGATAGCTGTCTGCGTCTTGTACATTTATTTTAATATTTTCGTTATTTAAAACTTTTATTTTAACTCCTTGTATGATATTTAACTTTTCATAAATATCATTAAAATTATTTACGCCATTTACCATAATCGGTGGAGGTAATGGAGCTTTTTTAACCTTAGTTGGGGGTTCTTCATTTTGTGTTTTATTGGAGGGTTCTCCAGTGCCCGAGCTTTGTTGTGGTGGTGAGAGTGAAGTATCCATTCGACGTTTTTTCCAACCTTTTCCTTTTTGTCTGATCCACTCAGTTTCTCTTGCCAGATCGTCCTCATCAGTAATGTAGTCCATGTCAGACTCTTCTTTTTTAGTGACTTTTGTCTCTAAATCTGCAAATTTTCTTTGCATACTTTCCCGTTGACTTCGGAGATAATCCACTTGTACACTAAGTGAATTTTTTTCGTTTTGGGTTTTTTTCCATTCGCTATATAAAACTTCTTCATTTTGTGTTCTAGCATGGCTATCCTGAAATAATTCGGCATTATCCATTTTTTCTTGATTTTGTTTGGGCTTTTCGCTAATTTTTAAAACAAGTTTCACAGGTGATGGTACACTTTTTTTGCTTTTAAACATGATATATTATTTATAATACACATTGTATATAGATTTTTAACACAGGTATTTCGCGCGCGAGGTTTATTGTAAACAAAACAAACTTCGACTTTGACCTCGTTAGTACTATCATGCAGGTACGATGCAATATAACCGTACTGAACTGCGATCGAACGAATACTATAATGACAAATAACACAAACGTTTTAAACTTGAAAGGGTTACATGAAATATATCAATATGGTTAAATGAAAGATTGTAGGTGCGCTGTAAACTAATTATTGGTGAATTAAGGGATGCACTTGTGTTGCACCTAGGGGTGTAAAAAGGGTAAAAAATACGGTTATTGTAATGTCTATTAGAATTGAAATTTAATCTTTCGAGTATATCAGGACAATCTACTTTGTTTTGCAAGATATTGGGCAAAAAAACCATCTGATGGACATTCCTTCTTGTTGAGAGCTTATTAAGCTTAAGAAATATTAAGATATTGTCATATGACTCACCAGAATGTAAGTATCTAAAATTTATGTTTTTAATAAATTTATATTGTACTTTTTCAAGCCTTTCTATATATTTACTATCATGTGGACTCCATACTAAACACGCAAATTCAAGATGAGACCTTACATAAGAATTAAAAAGTGAAACTAGCGGTTTAGAAGATTTAAAGTCTTTCAGATCCCTCGCAAATGTAACGTTTTTTAAGAGCTCATCAGAAATTGGATATTGACATTCTATTGCACTGCGATTTCTTGTAAAAGTAATCTTCTGCCACTTGTTAACATTCAGCAATAATCGGTTTTTATCACAATAGTCTGATAAGTTATTTAAGTCTTGTTGAAGGAGCACATTATCTTTAGTAGATTTTATAACTTTATAACATTTTATGAAAATGAGACCCTTGTGCAATACCAGATGTTACTTTTTTACTTGTGGATACAGAGTCCCCTATCCTTACATATTGTATTCTGTCTGTTCCGTAAGACTCTAACAGCCGCAGGAGGCTGCCACACACACCGACATTTTTTAATTTTACCAAAAGGGTTGGGTGGTGAACTTTGTCAAAAGCTTTTGAAAAATCGGTGTATATGGCAACCTGTGCTGACGATTCACCCATCGCATCATATATGTCCTGTACAAACAGCAGCAAATTTGTAATAATTGAGCGCCCTTAAAAAAATCCGTGCTGCCTAAAATCGATTTTGTTTTTAACTTTAAAAAAAGAACTCTTTTGTGATAATCGATTCAAACAGTTTACTAAAGATGCATAACAACGTTATTGGTCTATAATTTTCTATATCACATTTGCTACCGTTTTTGTGGACTGGTGCGATGAGCCCTCCCTTCCAAGTACTAGGAAAAGTACCGGAACAAAGAGACTTAGATACATTATATGAAGTGGCTTAACAAGTGAATTTTTACAATTTTTTATAAATATACCGGGAATACTGTCAATACCAGGGCATTTACGAGGGTCAATTTCATCAATTGACTCAGTTATTTGTAATAAGGAGATCTGTAATATGTGATGGCGTGTTGTTAGGAACAAACACTGAGGCAAAATAATCACTAAACGCATTGTATATCTGTAGTGGTTGATTTAATGGTGTTGATTTATATTTAAGATTTTCTGGTAAGTTTGATTTATTGCCTCTTTAACTTTAAACAAATGACCAAAAACATTTGGTATCATTACATATGTTTTTTTCGACATTTTCGATGTAAGTCCTATAATCAATTTTTAAACCGCTTTTGATTATTCTGCGCACACGTGAAAACTGTAAGTCATCTAGCGGATTTTTATACTTATGCTTTTTATTATTTTTTATGGCATTTTTCTTTTTCTTTAAATAATAAAACTGTTTCCCGGCTAAACCAAAGGAAATTTTGAGCTAATGTTTTTTTTGGGTACGTTTTTATCAATGCTCGAATTTATTTTACTATAAAAAATATCAACAGATGCATCTATGTTTTTTGTTTTAAAAAGATCACCCCAGTCGACCTCGTCCAAATCGAAATTTATTGCGGCATAGTCTGCGCTGTAAATCTTATATTTTAAATATGATTTTTTCTGTGTAAATTTTGACAAATTTGATATTTCTAGCAAAATGTCAACCGCTTTATGAAGAAGGTCCTCTTTGACAAAATGCGACATCGATTGTGTCATTTGAGTCTCAGTGCAGCTAGAGAAAAATAAATCTAACTAAACACTTACCAAAATTGTTGCTTACGCCGTGGTATTGACCACATTCCAAAAAATTAAAACAATCAATAAGATTTTCCTCGGCTTCAGAGACATTAGAAGCGTAATATAATTTATTTTTTTCCACATAATTCCACAATAAATTGGGAAAATTATAGTCACCTACCACACAAATTATGTCATTTGGCTTATTTTCCACCACTTCACGCACTTTATTAAGATGGCAGATTAAGTTATTGACACTGGAATAAGATGGCCTGTAAACACAACAAATATGCATTTTTTTCTTCTCCAGCTGCACCGAAACCCACAAGTCCTCACATATGCTACCATTCGACCAATCTGGCTGCTCCCAGGATGAAAAAGCACTTTTTACAGTAATCAAAAGCCCTCCCCCGTCTTTTTTTGTGGTTATACTTAAGTCACGATCCCTACGAAAAACATTGTAAATATTTGTATCAACAATCTCACAGAATTTAAATTTGCTTCATTTATACATATGACGTCGCAGGAAGAACTATACGAAGCAATCAAAAATTCATCAAGTTTCGTCCTTAAGCCATTAACATTTTGATAATAGATAAATATAGCCATTTAAAAAAATATAAAAAATAACAAAGTAATCAAAGTCACATCGATCAAAAACTTTTTACAAATTTTTTACATATTTATACATTTTAAAGCCAACCATTAAAAAAAAATAGAATACATCAAGAAGACACTCCCTGCTTTGAAGAATTGTAGAGAACAACAAATTTGCGGCTCAAAAACTGGAAAATTTTAGTAAATATTTATGAAGTCACATTAGTGTCAATATAAATAGAAGAAGAATTTCGAAATTTGAAATTTTTGTATGGTAAAATTCAAAAGAAAATGTGTTCTTGGAGCAGTCCAATCAAGCGGTCGTGTAAAGTTCTACAATGAAAGATGTGAAACAACGACACTAGGGTCCGAGATGAACCACACGGCCTGACAAGAATATGAGACAAGACAGGAGACACAACTCTAAAGGTAGGAAAATACCATAAACTGATCTTAAATTTAGCAAGGATTTATTCCCAAAAAGCTTTATGATATTTTGAATATTATGACCCATCAGTCTGTAACCAAGTACAGCAATTTTGTGACACTGTGAAAACAAATTCCAAATGCATCCACGTAACCGAGCCAAATATAAGCTCACCCTGTCTCAGGACAATTACAGTGTATCACACAATACTTGTAAAGCCGGAAAGTAGAAAGTAACATATTCCCTTTTGTCTTTTAGTTGCAAGGAAGGAGTACCAGGGTACGAGTTAATTTAATCAAGCCTCGCAGTAGTTTCATCAGCACTTCTTTAGCATCCACCAAGGTACAATCCCAGTAATAGCTATCTATAAGACTATTGGTAGTAATTTTGATTTGGGTACATCTGCCTTACTGTAAGTTTTAATTTTTAATATATAACAGTTGTTTCTTTACTCCGCAGATATTATTTACCAGCAGTAGAGATAAAGTAGGAAAGTAAAAATAGATGTCACACATTTATTTTATCAATCTGGTTATCTCTCTCCTAGGTACAGAAAGGTGAAAGTAGTCGAACGGGGTGATTTGAGTAAAACAACTGTTACTTTATAATTTATTTGTACGGGAATTCTGGACCGTTACACTCCCCCCTTCCTCCGTCAGAGGTGAACACCGACTAAAAACTGACATCAATCGACCAGTGGCCCTAGTTTGACAAAATAAACATCCCGAACTTGGACACCTTGAGCATCACCTTGCTGAAAGTGAAAACACAACCTAACCTACGCCACAACCAAGTACAGGTCCATGCGGCAAACAAGTCCCATCGGACTTAAGAAAATTAAACCTAAACCTAACTAGTTACGCAGCAGTATTGCGAGCAACCCCTGTTGCTAATAAATAATCAAGACTTAATTTTGACTGTCACCAATCAAGCATCGCTACACTTTCGGGCGACCTACTCGAATACCAGTAGCCGGGACCCCTATGTTGATGGCTCGCCAAGGCTGCCATCGAAGAACCCACGACCCCCAATACCAAGCGCAATCCCGAAAGCCTACATCCTGCCTTTATAACTGGCTTACCACCAGAGCACACTCATTTGCTTGCAGGAGACACAACGATGCAACCAAGTGACACCCATCAAATGACGGAGCCGTAAAAAGATTCCAAATAAAAAATATACCCCCACCCCATGTACAATATGTTCGAGCGACACCCACAAACAATCGGAAAGGGACTCTCCAGAGCGCAGACCGGTAACGTTGCAAACCAAAACCGGGTACTGGATCAACAGTGCGAAAACTACATACACTGGGATGGAAGGACGATCAAGCAGACTAGTATTGCGCAGGACGCAAAGCAGCGTCAAGCCTCGTGTAATAGTTCTGGTACCAGTTCACTCCGCAGCCCGTCCGAGAACCAAAAAGCACCCTCCACCGAATTATAAGTGGAAGTCGCCCCATCATACCGAGAATTTGTCGATATCGGGAATTAACTTTTACATGTCCCCCAGTGAAATCCACTGTGGTATTACAACCTTGTAAATAGTTTTGGGTTATAAGTTGTAATGTGGCATGTTATGCTAGATTTTGTCAAGAGAGTAATCAACAGAACATCACAAATAGGAATACAGAAAAAGGCCATTTTCCACAGCTAATACAGTGGAAATAAATACAAAAGCTGTTACAGAATCTAAGCCGAACACATACATACGATTACAGGTTTCATATTTATATTTATTTATCTTTGTAGATATAGTGTTTTAATAAAGAGTGTTATTCATACTACATTTTTGGCGACGAGAATTCACGTGCCATAAGAAATTAAGATGTCCGATGCAGAAACGGCTGCGTACAAGAATTTCCTATTTAGTAATTTCGACAGTGAAATAGAACCATGGGAATACTACCTACAGAGGTTTGAGTTAGAATTGGAGATGCGTGGACTAATGACTACCGAGAATGCTGTAGTGAGACGAAATTTGCTCTTATCAAAGGTTGGCCCACATGTTTTCAAGTTGACTACTACAAGCCAGTTAAGGTAAATACAATAACATATAAGGATTTAATAACTACATTAAATAGTTTTTATGGTAAAAAAATTTACATTTTTGCTGAAAGAGTAAATTTTGCTAGTTGTTTTCGAAATGAAAATGAAACTGTTACTGAGTATGTCCATAGACTTCATGCTTTATCTGGTGATTGTAGTTTTGGCGCCAGTTTAGATGAACGGTTAAGAGATCAGTTAGTTTTTGGTATAAACGGTCTCGACTGGCAACTACCTTTGCAGACGTTGAAGCAACCGCTGCGATGCTTGAACAAGCAGCAATTCAAACTAAACAACTTTCAAACTTGCAGCCTTTTGGAAGAAAATCAGACTTTTCCGTAAATCGCCTTGAAAAAAAAACGAAAAGACATGGTTCTAGTTCTAAAAATGAAAACTCAAGAATCCGAGAGTTACATCCAGACGTAGACTGCCTTTACTGCGGCGATCCCAAACACAAACAAAAACGATGTCCAGCAAATGGTAAAACCTGCAGTGGATGTGGTGAAATCAATCATCTTTTAAGGGTTTGTGTTAATTCGGGAAAAGCTGTTATTTTGCAATCCTCAAAGGAACTGACGCGTGAAAAGCATAAATATACACGTCAAATTAAAGAAAAAGATTCCAAATGCGACGTTTTGTCGAATTCTGGAAGCTATTCTGAATATGACAGTGATGATGAAAAGTTGGTTCTGCTAAAAAAGTAATGTTAAATGTTAGAGTAAATAAGGAGCATATTGATATGCTCTAGGATCCTGGTTCTGTACATGCTGTCATTGGTAAGAAGACATGGACAAAAATTGGAAAGCCAAATTTAACAAAATCACATGACCTTATCGCATACGGTGAAAATCCAATCAAAACACTTGGAAAATCAACGGTAAAAGTTCAAGCATTTGAAAAAAAGTTAATGTTACCAATATACATAACTGAAGAAGAGGATGTTCCACTTTTTGGATTGGATTGGTGCTTGGCATTTAACGTTCCAATGCCAGAAGGTGCGCGAGTTTGCAAAGTAACAGAACCTGCAATTGAAAAAAAAAAAAAGTTTGAAGGGGAGGAAGATCAACAAAAAGAGCTTGTGACTAGTAGTAGTAGTGTGGGGTAGGCTCTAGGCGACTAGGCACATGAAGCGCCCTTTTCGCCAACCCCCGGGCATCCCCCCTACTGCGTCCTTCCCTCGCTAAGGAATCTGCCCGTCTTCTGTATAAAGGCCAGAATATCGGGCCACCTCAGATTCAGAAGGTCCTGCGTCTCAAAGTCCTCCTCTTCGAATACCTCTCTTCTTGCCTCCTTGTATGCTTCACATGATGAGAGAAAATGCGCCGAGGTCTCGTCCTCGGCCCAACATCGCTCGCACGTCGCGTCCTCCTTCACTCTCATCTTTGCCAGGTGTCCTTGTAGGACGCAGTGTCCGGTCAGGACACCCACCTCTCTTCGTGTTCTACGGAGCAGCCAGTCCCTACGGGATTTGCTGTAGCCTGTCACATACTCCTTCGCCTGTCTGGCGTTTCCTGTGTTGGTCCACTCCCTTTGTATCTCTTTCTGGGTCCACTCTGTTAGGGCCGACTTCATTTGCCCTCTTGTGAGCCCCAGGAACGGTTCTGGCCCGACGCATTTCTGCTGGGATCCTCCCCTGGCGAGTCTGTCCGCTTTCTCGTTTCCGGGGACTCCCACGTGACCTGGGACCCATACGAGCTCTACCTCTCTTACGCCGGCCAATTCCTGAAGTGCATCCGCACACTCCTGCACCAAACCTGCGGACATGGTTGGTTTACACAGTGCTTTCAGCGCAGCTTGACTGTCTGAACAGATGCAGAGGCGTTTTCCTGTTTCGTTCCTAATTTCTTCCTCCCATGTTAACGCCAGTATAGCGTAAACCTCTGCCTGGAAGACTGTTGCATTGGATCCCAGCGGGTAGCTTTTTCCAATGCTCTTACTTTCCACGTACACTCCTGCACCGGTCGAATTCCGGTCTGTCAGCCTTGATCCGTCTGTATAGCAGACCGTGGCGTCGCTAAGGAGTTCAACTCCGTCCTCCTTCCATGCATCCCTTGGTGGTATGGTTACACGGTATCTCCTTTTCTCCCTTAACCGCTTTTCTGGCATCGCTAGCCTGTACGTCGATAAAGGAATCTCCTTTTCCGTCACAGTCGCGATCTCCGAATG
The DNA here is from genome assembly GCA_963576565.1 of Aspidapion aeneum. NCBI lineage: Eukaryota > Metazoa > Arthropoda > Insecta > Coleoptera > Brentidae > Aspidapion > Aspidapion aeneum. The sequence goes on along the minus strand of OY755042.1, from coordinate 66,292,356 downwards.
TCCTTTTTGTCCACCGCTCCTTCTCCACACGCCGGCGTCCCTTATCCTAAGGTATGCTGCCATCGCTTCCTTCTTTATCCAGGTGGACAGCGATGGGAGACCCAGGATGGTATTCAGGGCTATGTTAGGAGTAGACCTTAGAGCTCCGGTGATGCTCAAGGTCGCCAGCCTCTGCATGCTTTCGAGCTTTTTGGCGTTAGTGGTTTTCATTGCCCCCGGCCACCAAACCACGGAAGCTTGTGACTAACATTTACAATTTTTTTTATTTGTTTTCTAGTGGCCTTGGCACGATAAATGGTCATTTTGCTAAAATACACATTAGCGAAGAAGTGACTCGAAAGAGGTTTCGTCCAAGAAACGTCCCTCTTGCACTACAAGATCAAGTATCAGCTGAACTAAGTAGGTTGGAAGCAGAGGGTGTTTTAGAAGTTGTTGATACTACTCAACAACCTATAGAGTGGGCATCTCCTATTGTCGTAGCAATGAAGGCTTGTGGAAAAATTAGAATTTGTGCGGATTTCAAGGTCACCATAAATCAACATGTCCAGATTGACGATTATCCATTGCCACGATTTGAAGATATAACAGCAAAACTTTCTGGTGGTAGATATTTTTCAAAAATCGACCTAAAAGACGCATACTTACAGATGGAAGTACATCCCGATTCAAGAAAATATCTGGTAATAGCCACACATAAAGGTTATTTTTGTTATAAGAGGCTTCCTTTTGGAATTAGTTTTGCCCCGTCTTTGTTTCAACGTACCATGGATCAAATATTATCTGGTATTGATGGTGTCGTTTGTTATCTTGATGACATATTGGTGACAGCTCCTAACCTAAAGCTTCATGAACAGAGACTTAGAGAAGTACGTACTTCGCAGATTACAAACATCTGGAATAAACACACAAAAATCCAAGTGTGAGTGGTTTAAACAAGAAGTCACTTATTTAGGTCATAAAATTGACAATCAAGGCTTACACCCCACTGAAGAACGTATTGAGGCCATTAAGAACATGCCATTACCTCAAAACACTTCAGAATTACGTTCATTCTTAGGCGCAATAACATACTATGGACGTTCCATTGAAAATCTTCATGTCAAATGCGTACCCCTGCAATAGACATTTAAAGAAAAACGCTAAGTGGAATTGGACAAATGAAGACACGGAAATAGTAAGTGAGCTTAAGAGAACACTTACATCTCAAGAAACCTTGGTTCACTATGACCCAAATAAACCATTGATTGTCAGTAGTGATGCGAGTAACGCCGGCACAGGAGCTGTACTTTCCCATCGCTATCCAGACGGTACTTTAAAACCAATTGCATTTGCTTCTCGTTCTTTTAAGGACATAGAAAAACGTTATTCTACAATAGATAAAGAAGCCTTAGGATTAGTTTATACAGTAATCAAATTTCACCAATACCTTTATGGAAAGCGGTTTATACTCATGACCGACCATAAGCCTTTGGAACGTATTTTCGGAGAAAATCGAGAAACACCTAAAATTGCAAGTAATCGGTTACTACGTTGGGCAATGCTTCTTAACAGCTATAATTTTGATGTTCAATATCAGCCTGGAAAAGAAAATTGTCCAGCAGATACACTTTCTAGATTGCCTTTGGCAGATTTCGATTCCAAAATTCCTGATTTTGCTAGACTACTACGAGTTAAAGTTAAGGATTTACCAATTACAAAGCAAGAACTTAAAATGGAATCTGCTAAAGATCAAATTCTGTCAAAAGTAATAACCTATATAAAAAGCTATTGGCCTGACAAGAGAAATATTGACCAATATTTACATTCCTATTACGAAAAGCGAGACGAACTATCTTTTGAAGAAGATAGTTTTGTGGAATGGACGTATCTGTATTCCAAAATCATTACAGGAAAATATTTTGGGAATGTTACATGACGGTCATCCAGGAATTACTGCTATGCAATCTCTGGCAAAACTTCATGTGTACTGGCCAAACATAAACAAAGATATCGTTTTTGAAGCAGATAAATGTACATCTTGTCAGGAAGCACGACAGAACAATCATAAACTATGTTATACCCTTGGGGAATTTCTCCAGAGCCATGGACTCGACTTCATTTAGATTTTGCGGGCCCCTTTGAGGGAAAAATGTGGATGGTCTTAATTGACTCACATAGTCGTTGGTTAGAGATAGTTCAAATGCCAAACATTACAACAGAGATTACAATTAAGGCACTTAAAGAAATTTTTGCCCGTTTGGGCTTCCCAAGTTTTTAGTAACAGATAATGGTGCTCAGTTAACCTCAATGGAGTTTGAGGCTTCGGCATGGCTGAGCGTACAGTAAAAACTTTTAAGGAAAGAATGAGCTCTAGTGACAAAAGCTTGAAACAATCAGACAGATTACAAAATTTCTTATTTTCATATAGAAACACAGTGAGGAGATCAACTGGTAGAACTCCAAGTCAATTAATATTTGGCCGTCATTTAAAGTCACAGCTAATACAGTGGAAATAAATACAAAAGCTGTTACAGAATCTAAGCCGAACACATACATACGATTACAGGTTTCATAATTATATTTATTTATCTTTGTTTGTAGATATAGTGTTTTAATAAAGAGTGTTATTCATACTACATCCACCCTGAGAGAAAAAAGTATCCAGGCCTTGATGATCGGCCGGATATGGCACCTGAAAAGTTTAGATCCGGAAATCACCTAAACTTCAGTGCAAACAAAATAAGCGCCCACCTCTAACCCGGTTTAGTAATTGCCTGGAAAGGACGTTAAGTCCAGCGCAATTACCGCCAAAGTGTTGATCTACATTGAGGGCAATGTGTACACTCACTCTACTAATCTTGGTCAATTTCCTCGTCGTCATGCGCAAGAGGTGAACACCGATCAACGACAATCTTGTCTTCTTATACTCTTAATCCGAGTTATCATCGTCATCAGCAACGATGACAGTAGTAGAGATATAGGAATCCTGGACCAAAGTAGGTTAATAAAAGATGGCGTATTATGCTATCAGGTTGTTTTCGAGGGGGGTTCAAGAGTAGGCGAACAGTATGATATGTTTTTTTGGGGTTGGTAGAAAAATTTGTGGTTTCAGATGGGGGGCGCGGTTTGAAAAGAACACATTGGTGGTTTTATAGTGCAAAAGGCGGGGAGACGAGGCAGTATGAACGGGTTATTTTGATAATAGGTAATAAAAGTGGGGGTTTTCTGGTGTCAGGGGGCGGGGTTTGAAAAGAAAAAAATGGGGTTTTTGATAATAGGTAATAAAAATAACGGGTTTGGAGGCGGGTTTTGGTAATAAAAATGGAGGTTTTCTAGTGTCAGGGGTGGCGGGGGTGAAGCGGTAGTAGGTAATAAAAATGGAGGTTTTCTGTTGTCAGGGGGCGGGTGCGGCGGAATTTGAAAGGAACCCTAGAGGCGAATAGCAGTGTAAGGCGATCATTGGTGGGGACTATCTTATATAGCCAATTGCATTTTCTTAAAAGAGGTTTGCAATATAATTTTTTAAAATTAATTTTTAAAACATTAATAATTGTTTGTTAGGTTTTATCAGCAAATTTTATAGCCTTGTGCCATGTACATACAGTGATAGAAACAGGTTATATCTGTTTCGTTTTATACATCTAGCATCGAAAAAGTGTTTTTTGTATATAGGCAAAATAGTTCCTTTTTCAAGGGGGGCAACATGCGACTTTTGTAGTAGGTAATAAAAATTTGAGTTTTAGGTTTACAAAATATCCTGTTTGTCAGCCGAAAAATGTGAGAAACAAAAATATTGTTCCAGAAAAGTCTTAAAACCGCAAACCACAATCTGGAGATGTTTTTTAAAATTCGTCGTGAGAACGAAAAGTGTTGTTCCAAACAAAAAACCACAAAACCGCAACTCGAAAATGTCAGACATGGGAATTTTTCAAAAGGTGATAAAATTAGTAGGGAAGCCGCGGGTGAAAAAAAGTGATGAGCCTCGGTGGCAGGGTGATGATCTAAGTCAAGTGGCAACTGTCAAATGTCAGTGTCAAATGCCAGCTGTCAAACGTCTGAAATGTCTGTCAAATTAAATCTGTCAAATGTCACCAGCCCGACGGCGCAGGCGTGCGTCAGCGATGTGTCGAGGGGTCTACCCCGTAGGTGTTGGATTTTAGTATTTTGATGGTTAGTGTCTTTTGTATATTTGCGATACAATGCCTTTCCCTAGAGGTCAAATGCAATATGAGACGTTTTTTAGTAGGTAGGTAAAAAATTGAAGTTTTAGACTAACAAAATATCCTCTTTGTCAACTAAAAATGTGAGAATCATAAATATTTTTCCAAAAATCCTAAAACCGCAAACAGCAGATATTTTTGAAATTTTCAAAGCTGGTGTCTTACGTAGGCTATTGAATTTCTTAAAAGAGGTTTGGAATATTATTTTTTAATATTTATTATTTATTAAAAATTAAATATTTTTTGTTGTTTTATCCCACGTGCACTGATAGGGACTTCGAAAACATTCCAGCGGAAGTTTGGTTTATGTATGATAAATTCAATAAGTAGGTGTAAGAAAAATTGAAAAGACAGAGTGGTTTTTGTATGTTAGCAATACGGTGCCCTTTTATATAGCAATCTAACAAAATAAACTTATTATTTAAGGGCCATAGTTAAGAATCGGAAAAATGTCATTTAGCGAATTTTAGGTTAGGGAATCCTATTATACCAAAAATGGCCAAACTTTGAAAATTCATATTTTACAAACTATACAGTTTATCAACAAAAGCACCAAGTTACAGTATCGTGGGGTCATAGAGATGCGAAAAAAGCACATCCTGTGTTAAGATTCGGAAAAAACGTTATTTAGCGAATTTCAGGGTAGCAAATCCCATAAGACCAAAAATGTCAAACCTTGAAAAATTCAGATTTTAAAAAACTATAGACTACAACAGATTTAATTTAAAGGTAAAATGATAATGACTAATATTTTTCAAGCAGGTTAAGACTTGTTAACACTTTAAAATGAGACATGTCGAGCTAAAACGTTACAAGTCAGGACTTGTCTTAACTTGTTAGCAGAAGACTTGTCAACAGGAAATGAGTCATAAGAAAAATAATTTAAAATTTAATGAATTTTTATTTAAATAATACTATTCATTTAGACAAGAGACCAAGATTGAGTAATGTTTTTCGTAGGATTCGCAAACTTGGAAAATGCTTTTATTTAGTTAACGTAAATAATACTATTCATTTAGACAAGAGGCCAAGATTGAGTAATGTTTTTCGTAGGCTTCGCAAACTTGGAAAAATGCTTTTATTTAGTTAACGTTATTTGTTTAGCTTATTTTTACAAAAGTCTTAAATATTATTAAATGTTACACAACTTCATTATAATGTCTGTCTGTCTGTTTTTCTGTACTCTCCTGCATCCATAACTCAATTCAATACTGATTTGGGCTATGATTTTTACTCTTTGTTTTGAAATTGATAAAACGTTAAATTAGTAAAAGCTTTTTTTAATTAAATAAATACCTACACCGCATAACTACGAACCCCTTAAACGATTTTAATATCCTGTGATAGGATTAGCATATTTTGAAATGCTATGGATGAAGGTGTGCATAACCATGATTATAATGTGTCTGTGTATTTGTCTGTTTTTCTGATCCCCTTGCACCAACAACTACAACTCACAAACTACTTATTTAATATTGATTTATTTGAGAGTTTGCGTCCCCGCAGATAACAAATACTAATATTGATAATTTTTCAGTTTTATTTTTACTTAATGATCCACAGGTATTTATTCGAGACAAATCTACTAAAACGTTCCCCGGAGACCACCAGTAGGTGTAGGTATTTATTTAATGTTAAAAAGCTTGTATCAACTTTAAAAAACCAAGAATTTTAAAATCGACCTTATGGTGACAGATTTACATATAACAAGTAGCTGCTCTCCTTCAAAATTCGGCCTTTGTGTATTTAAGAACCGAATTTATTAGTGTCGGTATTTATTAAATGAAAGTTAGCGACTTTTTTCTGTGTAAATGTGTCAGAATAAAGTTGACTCTCAAATAAGTTCAAGTTATATTCCAATAAGTCCCTAATAATAAAGTTGACGACTATTTAGTTAGGGTAGCCAGCATGAAGTAGAATATATATATTTTTTTGTTTTATGACTAAAAAATAAGTAACTAGAATAATATCCATAAGTATATTTATTATATTTTTTTTAAATCATTCAGTTATAGTACCAATTAATAGGATCCCTAAATGATTACAATTTAATCTGTAGTTATATACAGGGTTACTGGTAATTCATTACATTCCTTTACCATGTCAAGCAGTTTTAATAGAATTTGTGTTCTGTTAGCTGCTATGACAATAAGGAAGTTTTAGAGAGCAAACCCTTGCGCGCTTTTGGCATTGAATACTATGAATAAAATTGTACATACTGCTGTACATAGTCGATAATTACCAAATTTGCACATTCGTGACTTTGGCATTGGACCAACGATATGATACCGGCCTGTAGACCGATCGCGTTCGCGTCGTAAATAATAATAAATATATATTTTCTCGATAAAAGACCAAAATTACTGAAAAAGTCCGCAAAAAACATTAAATTTATCAAAATTTTAAAAAACATACATCAGTGTGTGTAACAATTTATTAAGATGTATGAAACTAGACCGTGACAAGTCAAAAGTTTGGTTGGAAAAAACAAAAACAACTGGATAAAAATCGGTATGTAAAAAAATTATTTTTAAGAAAATAAAATACTTTTTGTTAATTTTCCGTACCTAAATCGACTACAAATAGTCCAAATAATCATTTTCTTGCAAAAAAACCTTGTTATAATAAGTCTTGAGTAGGGTGGTAAAACGTACCAGAACCGACGCTGAGAGTCCTGAACAATTTAGACAAAAAAGTTTGCTACAAACATCGCATTTAACATGTCCATAACTTTCTGTACCACTACATTTTGAGCAAACAACCATTTTTGGATTTAACATTTATTAATTATAATAAATAAATAATCAAATATAGAAAAAGTTTATTTTAGTCGACCTTTTATTTATTTTCTTTAGTGAAATATTTTTGCACAAAAAAGAAAACACATATGAGCTTATACTTATCAGTCTTTTTTGCTTCAGTCTTGATGCCGGGAACTGATCTCAGGTCACCTGGGTGATATCTATCACTCTCTTACTCACAGGCAAGAACACTAGTTTAATTAAGTTTCAAATTTAAATTTCTTTGATCTAAAGCTCTACTGAGAACTGAAAGCTGACTTTAAGTATACCACAGTATACGAATTATTTATAGTAAGGAAAGCACCCCGGTCTTGTCATAATACTGTTATACATACCCCCTGTATACATTAGTTCGAAATACAAAGTTCGAGAGGCGCTGATTACAGACCGTCACCCCTGGTATAAAAATATTATGTACAGACTCCTGTGCTGTCGCAATGGACATTAACCGCTACTCTCGGTATATGTTTTTGATTATGACTGACATTGGCAAAATAGATAAAAATATGACGTTAAGTGACGGTAATGTAATTTGGCATTTTTCATTTGTGGTTGCAGTTTTTCGTGATTTTTCGACTTTTTACCTTATTTTTAAAAGTGGTTTTTGCTAAATTATGGCCTATCGGTATTTAAGAAAGTTAAAAGAAAACAATTTTGTGTTCGTGGGTGCGAAGACTATGTTAGCAAGCGCCATCGCATTCCCAAACGGAACCTAAAGCTATGGGATGTAAGGACACTCATCGTAAAGGCTTGCTTGACGATGAGTGACCTTAAGTTGATGAGTGGCTAAAAATACTTCGGCAAAAAAACTAATTTTGACGAAAGACGAAATTCACGTTAAATATATAGTGTGTGATGGACACGTTGAACCTGGACGGAGTTTTAAATGTTTAGTTTTAAATTTTAATGTATGGAAAAACATAGATTATTTCACTATACTTATATACAGGATCGGGCAGAATGATCTCCCACATTAAAAACGCCATTGCAAATGCTATTTATATTTCTTTTTTTTAACTGAAATCGTATCATACCATTTGTTTTTCGGTAGACAGTCGAAGCTGATTTCTAAAAGTTTCACTCGTGCAGTAACTCTAAAGCGATATTCCTGTAATTTCTTGGTGTATTGCTGCTTTCCATTCGTCAATGGTTGGGGAATAGTGTTCAGATATTCTCAAAGTATCTGGATTTAAAGCATGTCTACCAAGTGCGGAGTGAGTACGAAAAGTTCTTTGTGTCGTAATGACAGATTCGTTACCTAGTTTTGATTAATATCTCGATAACAAAGGCACGATGGCAAAGAAATGGCAAGCCGCGAGCTACCAACCGACTATGCTAAGCTTTCCCTCTCTTCAGTGATTCGGGCACAGTGGCAGTGCAAAATGTGGGAGATCATTATGCTGGACCCTGTTTAATTAAATGAATAACCGGCAATATTCACTTAACTTTAAAAGGCTTACGTTACATTTTTTAGACACCCATTAATACCTAGTTAATATTGTAAATTTATAAAATGTTTAATTTAAATACTTTTTTACATCACCTAGCTAATACTAGCAAAATTTTCGAAATCCATTAGTTATTTTTCATGAAAAAACAATTGAAAAATTGCCGTTTATAGAAACATAACCTATATTTGCAACATTATTTTGTATAAAGCATTCTAAAACTATACATTATTAATTTAAGTTAATGTAGATTATGTAAATATTTTCTATGCACTAATAAAAAGTAATTTACTATATAACATTTGTCAAAGAGCCCAGTCTTTTTTTAGCTAGAAAATTAACCTCTCAAGGAAATGTATGCACATAAATGAATGGGAACCAAACTTTTAAACCTTATAGATTGAATAAAAATTTAACTTTCCTTTTTCTTATTGCTAGTAGTCATTAATTTAAACATTATTTGATTAAGCTTCCTTATTGATTGGTGTTTATAGAGTCTTTTTAAGCAAATTGAGCTTTGACACAAAATAACTCATTCTTACCAGCGCGCATCGTTTAAATTTAAAACTATGTAATTGACGAGTAGTAGTAAACTTTAATTTGATAAAAACTATTCAAAACACTATATTATAAGATGTAGCTTGAGTGGAGAACGATTTCATTGATGGCTATGAGCATCCGGTATACAATAATTTGAAAAGCCATCCTGTAGCTTAGAGACAAACTGCGCAAGCGTTATATTGTTTCAAATTCCCCTGTAAATGTTTAGTACGGAGCACAAAGTTGGAGAGGCGCTGATTTGTGCACGACACCCCGGTATACTGCGCCAATTTAGTAATACAACTCCCATCGTGTAAGTGTCTCGTCTATCTCTGTCATTCGTCTATGCAGTATTCTGTGCAACTAGGATTTTCACTGTTATTTCAAACACAAATCACAATTTTTGGATAACTGTAACTAGTTTAAATTTACTATTTTTGTGCAACAATCTGTATATGCTTCTGCGATAGTAGGATTGATGATATGTATCATTATTTATTATATGCATACTAAAAGCAACAAAAAAATCTAAAAAATGGCATTATTTGAGTTGTTTTTATCTGTGTGTCAACCTACAGTCAGCAACTTTTCATTCAGAGACAGTGAGGCGTCAAATTTTGTCAGATTGGGGGCAATTCTTTACATTTCAAAAAATCTGGCGAAATTTGAAAAAATGTGACATAATCTGGCGATTAAGATTTCTCGTTTAAAAGACAATTTTTAAACTTAAAAACTTACCTAAAAGGCCATTTCCCACTTTTTGATAGATGTAGCTTCACGATATAATATTTGTTTTTAATTAAAAACCCGTAATTTGTTGAAAATGTTTAATTTAAAAATTGTAAATAAATTCAAAGCAGAAAACTATTAACCACAGAAACTGAAATGTCAGATATCGTCACATTTCGTCACATTTCTTTAAATTTATGAGTCCTATTCGTTTTCTTTATGAGGTCAGCTAAGTTTACTTTCTTTCTTTGTTTTTCACGGTAAAATTAACAAAGAGGGACTAACTGCATGTCGTGGAAGGGTCGCTACAAAATTAGCTCTACGCTGTTGCCACCGTTATATTTGAACGGATTTTTAAGGGAGTCAAATTATTTCTTTAAAATCTGCCAGAAAAATCTGACCAAGTGGGGATCCTGGTCAAATTATTGAAGTGGTGATTATGTTTTTACTTTTGTTATCAAAGCTAGGCACGTATATAGTTTTTTATTCTGGGGGGTCCTCCCATATAGAAACTGCTGTTCTTCAGTGACGGCCCATGACACAGCCTTCGTAAACTAACACGAAGGCTGCGCTCATGAGGTTTTGGATAGGGTAATTAGAAATACTAGGGTCACTGCATCCTGAAAGCCTAGCGTCTCCCAGGGGTAGCGACACGAGTGTCGAAACCGTACTTAAAATTCCATAGACGTTCGTAAAAAATACTCATTTTTATACAGTCTGAGAAAAAAAAAATGTTTTAATAAAACTTAAAAAGAACTCGTTTTTATACAGCTTAAGAAATAAAAAATATGTTCCTTGAGTTTTTGGGTTATGAATATTTATTGTAGGTATATTTATTGTTAAAAATCATTTTCTTTTAAATATTATTTCTGTTTTTGTATAAAAATAATACGTAATAAATAAACAAACAGGACAGAAATACATTTCTATGTTAAAAGTTTATTAATAGTATATAATATATCAAGGGATAAAATGAAACTTTTATCACGATGTTTATACGCTATTTTTCGCACTGTTTAATTTATTTTCCAAGTTTTTTCCCCATTTTTTGGGTGTTTTTGGTATTGTGGTTTTTTAAGTACCTTTTTATTCCGAATTTTACATTTTATCAAAAGACAAAAAATGCCCAAATACAGTTCGAGTTTTCGTAAGGTTCGGCTTAATTATTTATAATTTTATAGTACATTTCATATAAATATCTTAATATTATTGTTCGAAAGCATAAACTTCGAAAATCATTTTCTTCAAACCAAAAATTGTTCTAAAACATTTTCTTCGAACAAAAAAGATTGTTCGAAAACGTTTTCTTCAAACAGAAATTTTTCGAAATTTTTTTAATGAAAATTTGTTCAAAAACATTTTTTTGAAAACAAATTTTTCGAAAAAAAAATATTTGACCTGGCTTGCCAAACGTAACACAACTCATATAGTTCGACTAATGGGGTTTTTTTCTAACAATTTTTGGAAACAAAAACTTCCCTGACTTCTTTCCCGGGATCCTAGAGGGTGTGAAACCAAACCGAACCAACCGAAACCTATTGTCGAAAAATGATTTCCCTAAATTAGCTTTCTGGTCCTCATTTTGGAAGGTTGAAATCGGTGTTACTCTAACCTTTCTTAATTGAGCACATCAGGAGGTATCTAGACCGGTTCGGATACGTTTGCGATCAATTGACAAAGTTTAGGAAAATACCAATTTCGACCTTCCAAAAGGAGGAAAGTAGACAAATTTTCAGAATGTTTACGATCCCGGGAAAGAAGTCAGGGTTTTTTTGAAAAAATATGTTAAAAAGACCTTGCCGTAGTCAAACTATATGAATTGTGTTAGGTTTGGAAATCCAGGTCTAGAGCGTCTTTTATCGAAAAACTTGCTTTCGAAGAAAATGATTTCTATTCGAAGAAAATGTTTTTGAACAACTATTACTTACGAACAAATTTCCGTTCGAAAACAAATTTCCGTTCAAAGAAATGGTGTTCGAATAAATTTCCGTTTAAAAAAAATGTTTTCGAACAAATTTCCATTAGAAGAAATTGTTTTCATAAAAATTTCTGTTCGAAGAAAATGTTTTCGAACAAAGTTCTGCGACCCGTCGTGTTGCTACCTTGAGTTTTTATTGGATGTTGATTTATTAAAAACTTTTCTATGAGTATGTGTGTGTACCTGTGTATCTCTTAATTCTACTTTGTTTTGCAATCATTACAGTGTAGCTATTTTCGATCTTTGTTTGAACCTTTTGTTTTTCAATCTTTTGTATTTTCGACCTTTTGTACTTTCAAACTTTTGTATTTTCGACTTTTTGTATTTTCGACCTTTTCTTCGTCGCCCGCTTTTTTTTGAACACTAATAAAAATATAGGTATATTATAAACCTGGGGCGTGCAGTGTTTACTTTTAATATCACGGCGGGAATTTTCACGCCCGACCGGAAGAAGGGCTATAATTTGCTAAGTGACTAAAAGAGACTTTAATGCCAAGGTTTATTTTTATATACTAAAAATAATAATAATCATAAACTAAATAAATAGGTATTAAACCACTTACCGTACTGTAGTTTTAGCATGTCAACCCCCCGTATATAAAAAACAGTGGGCAGTGATAGTTGTCATGGCATTACATTAAACAAAAGTCAGTCATATGCTAACAAACTAAGGTCACTCATCGTCAAGCAAGGTAAAGCTTGCTTGACGATGAGTGACCTTATAACAAACAATGTGGAAAAAATATAATTTATTTCATAACAAACTAATTAAGTTTGGTCGAGAAAAAGTTCGAATAACATTTCTCGAAGATGGAAAATAAACCATATTCTTACTTTGAGATGGGCATGGAAATGATGCAATAAACAGAATTTCGAAAATTTCACAGTTTCCTGGTTTACAGCCTGGAGAAGTCTAGAAAGTTAAATGCTTCGTTTATATGGAAGCAATTTTCTATGCCTAAGGACACAATAACGATCGACACGAACCAAGTCATCAGCAAAGTACAGTAAGCTTACGGCAAGCTGGAACAAAATAATCGGTATCGTGTATATATCTTGATTCCTTTTTGTTTTTTGTATTATGATAAAATAAAATAATCCAAAAACCTATATTTTGCCTTTATGGTTTTAAAGAAATTACTTTTAATCACTGGGAACAAGAAATACTACCTTAGCCCATGAAAAAGGGATTAAACGTACACCTTTATTCCGTAGAGAGCATAAAAATTGTATTAAATGTTACAAAACCCAACATATTAGTTTTCTATATTTTAGAATATATATAAAACATGCAAACTATATATATATATATATATATATATATATATATATATTGGTTTCGTTCGCTGTGTGGATCCTAACACAGGGTACTAATAAATTTGAAATCATAAAAAACTTAGTTTTTTTTAGGTTTGTTTATTTGGACAGTAAAATTTATATACCGGATGTGATGGACAGTTCTTTACGTAACATTTGTAAACCATTTAATTTTTTTGAACATAAAAAAAGCTACGCTCCTGACAGTGTCAGATTTGCGTTTTTCGTAAATGAGGTTATGTTTGGTGTCGCTACCCCTGGGAGACGCCAGGCTTTCAGGATGCAGAATGCTTGCTACAGTCGCCACCTGAGGAAAATAAGTCGAAGGCGGAAGATTTGAGGCCTCTTGGTTAGGCAAAGCAAAAACTTCTGGCCATTTGCTAAAGTAATCCATGACAACAAGGATGTATTTGTTGCCTTTTTTAGTTTCTGGAAATGGTCCGGCCACATCAATCGCAATGCGTTCGAATGGTAGACCTACGTTATATTGTTTCATTTGACCTCTGGACCTTGTTTTGGGACCTTGGCTGGCTGCACAAGTCGAACATCGGCGGCACCAGTTTTTCACATCTTGAAAGTAATTGACCCAATAAAATCGGTTTCGAACTTTGTCCATGGTTTTATTTATGCCTAGGTGCGCGCCTGATTTTCCACCATGGCATTCGGCCATTATATTGTCTACCATGCTCCTAGGAACCACTACTTGATTAACCACATTAAGGCCATCGGCACTTTCCCAGGCACGTTTAAGGATGTTTTCCTCTACTATCAGTGAATCCCATTGTGCCCACAGTGATTTGAATATCACCCCTTGGTTTGCGATATCTTGCCATGATGGTCGTGGCTTGTTTTCTTCTTTCAACCGCAAGATAGGTCCTACATCTTTGTCGTTAAGTTGTGTGGTTCTAATCGAAGCCGACATCCATTCTTCATCTGGTTCTAACTTTATCTGGCGCACGCAGGTAATTCCTTCTTTCTGGTCAATTTTCCTGCAATGTTTACAATCCTCAGGGCAAGGTCTTCTGGACAATGCATCTGCATTATTATCGGTCTAGGACAACTGGGCGCCGCCAACTCGGCGCCGCCAACTGGGCGCCGGGCCAACTGGGCGCCGGGCCAACTGGGCGCCGGCCAACTCGGCGCCGGACTAAAATTTTTTTTTTATAAAATTTGTAGATGAAAAATAAAATATATTATTTATATAAAAACATCTTTAAAAAATCCTTTACGTAATATTTTTTACAAGCTTTTATTTAGCTTCAGATGTTCTGTCTAACTAACTATCTATCAAATCTTGTGAAGCGTTTTTGACACACGTAGTGGTCCCATGACAATACAACATTAAGAAAAAAATATCCTCCCACCCTACCCCCACCCCTTCTATAGAAAAATGTGTTTTTGACACACTTCCCGTTATCCGATTTGGATAAAATTTGGTATACACATAGTGGTCCGATGATAATACAACAATAAAAAAAATATCCTCCCACCCCTACCCCCACCCCCTTCTATAGAAAAATTTGTTTTTGACACCCTTCCCATTATCCGATTTGGATGAAATTTGGTATACATATAGTGATCCGATGACAATACAATAATAAGAAAAAATATCCTCCCACCTCTACCCCCACCCCCTTTCATAGAAAAATGAGTTTTTGACACACTTCCCATTATCCGGTTTGGATGAAATTTGGTATTCACATAGTGGTCCGATGACAATACAACATTAAAAAAATATCCTCCTACCCTACCCCCACCCCTTCCATAGAAAATGCGTTTTTGACACCCTTCCCATTTTCCGATTTGGATGAAATTTGGTATACATATAGTGGTCCTATGACAATACAACATTGAAAAAAAAATCCTACCACCTTACCCCCACCCCTTCTATAGAAAAATGTGTTTTTGACACACTTCCCGTTATCCGATTTGGATAAAATTTGGTATACACATAGTGGTCCGATGATAATACAACAATAAGAAAAAAATATCCTCCCACCCCTACCCCCACCCCCTTCCAAAGAAAATGCGTTTTTGACACCCTTCCCATTATCCGATTTGGATGAAATTTGGTATACATATAGTGGTCCGATGACAATACAACATTGAAAAAAAGTCCTACCACTCCTACCCCACCCTCATCTATGGAAAAATGCGTTTTTGACACACTTCCCATTATCCGATTTGGATGAAATTTGGTATACATATAGTAGTCCGATAACAATACAACAATAATGAAAAAATGTCCTCCCACCCCTACCCCCCACCCCCTTCCATGAAAAATGCGTTTTTGACACACTTCACTTCAAATGACTTTTATAAAATTTGGTATATGCATAAGGGCCCGATGGCAATACAGCCCAAACAAAAAATATATTTCTAACTCTACCCCCACCCTCTCCTTCCCCCAATAGAAAAATGAGTTTCCAAATAACTCACGATCAGCGATTTCATTATAATCTAGAATAAACTCTATTTATTTACTTCTGCATTTTTCTGCTAGATTGATTCTTGCAAATAGTGATATTTAATTGATACGGATATCTTATCGTAATAACATCATCAAAATTATATATATTTTTTTTAATGTTGTATTGTCATCGGACCACTATGTGAATACCAAATTTCATCCAAATCGGATAATGGGAAGTGTGTCAAAAACATTTTTCTATGAAAGGGGGTGGGGGTAGAGGTGGGAGGATATTTTTTTATTAATATTGTATTGTCATCGGATCACTATATGTATACCAAATTTCATCCAAATCGGACTATGGGAAGTGTGTCAAAAACGCATTTTTCTATAGATGAGGGTGGGGGTAGGAGTGTAGGATTTTTTTTTGTTGTATTGTCATCGGACCACTATGTAAATACCAAATTTCATCCAAATCGGATAATGGGAAGGGTGTCAAAAACGCATTTTTCTATGAAAGGGGGTGGGGGTAGAGGTGGGAGGATATTTTTTTCTTATAATGTATTGTCATTGGATCACTATATGTATACCAAATTTGATCCAAATCGGATAATGGGAAGTGTATCAAAAACTCATTTTTCTATGAAAGGGGGTGGGGATAGAGGTGGGAGGACATTTTTTTCTTAATATTGTATTGTCATCGGATCACTATATGTATACCAAATTTCATCTAAATCGGATTATGGGAAGTGTGTCAAAAACGCATTTTTCTATAGATGAGGGTGGGGGTAGGAGTGGTAGGATTTTTTTTTATTGTATTGTCATCGGACCACTATGTGAATATCAAATTTCATTCAAATCGGATAATGGGAAGGGTGTCAAAAACGCATTTTCTATGGAAGGGGTGGTGGTAGAGGTGGGAGGATATTTTTTTTTAATGTTGTATTGTCATCGGACCACTATATGTATACCAAATTTTATCTAAATCGGATAACGGGATGTGTGTCAAAAACAAATTTTTCTATGGAAGGGGGTGGGGGTAGGGGTGGGAGGATATTTTTTTCTTATTGTTGTATTATCATCGGACCACTATGTGTATACCAAATTTTATCCAAATCGGATAACGGGAAGTGTATCAAAAACACATTTTTCTATAGAAGGGGTGGGGGTAGGGGTGGGAGGATATTTTTTTCTTAATATTGTATTGTCATCGGATCACTATATGTATACCAAATTTCATCTAAATCGGATTATGGGAAGTGTGTCAAAAACGCATTTTCTATGGAAGGGGTGGTGGTAGAGGTGGGAGGATATTTTTTTTTAATGTTGTATTGTCATCGGACCACTATATGTATACCAAATTTTATCTAAATCGGATAACGGGATGTGTGTCAAAAACAAATTTTTCTATGGAAGGGGGTGGGGGTAGGGGTGGGAGGATATTTTTTTCTTATTGTTGTATTATCATCGGACCACTATGTGTATACCAAATTTTATCCAAATCGGATAACGGGAAGTGTATCAAAAACACATTTTTCTATAGAAGGGGTGGGGGTAGGGGTGGGAGGATATTTTTTTCTTAGTGTTGTATTGTCATGGGACCACTACGTGTGTACCAAATTTCATCCAAATCGGATATTGGGTAGTGTGTCAAAAACGCTTCACAAGATTTGATAGATAGTTAGTTAGTTAGACAGAACATCTGAAGCTAAATATAAAAGCTTGTAAAAAATTGCGTAAAGGATTTTTTAAAGATGTTATTATATAAATAATATATTTTATTTTTCATCCACACATTTTATCAAAAAAAAAATTTTTAGTCCGGCGCCGAGTTGGCCGGCGCCCAGTTGGCGGCGCCGAGTTGGCCCGGCGCCGAGTTGGCCCAGCGCCCAGTTGGCGGCGCCGAGTTGGCGGCGCCCAGTTGGCGGCGCCGAGTTGCCGGCGCCCAGTTGTCCCATTCCGATTATTATGCACCCTTCCCGCTCGGTGCTTAATTTGATAATGGTATTGTTGTAGCTTTTCTATCCATCTCGCGACTTGCCCCTCAGGTTGTTTCATTTTCATGAGCCACTGTAACGCAGCATGATCCGTTCTAATCAGAAACTCTTGTCCGTAGAGATATTTGTGAAAGTGATCTACGGATTTAACTATGGCTAGGAGCTCCTTTCTAGTAACACAATAATTTCTCTCTGGTTTGGATAGCTTCTTGCTGAAAAATTCGATGACCCGTTCTTCTCCATCTTGTACTTGGGAGAGTACTGCTCCTATGCCATCGTTGCTCGCATCAGTATCTAATATGAATTTTCCTTTTGGAATGGGATATGCAAGAATCGGACTAGAACATAATGCTGCTTTTAGTCTTCTAAATGCTTGGTCACATTCGGTATTCCATTTGTAAGAAGCTTTATCTTCTGTAAGTCTATGTAATGGAGACGCTATTTTGGCGAATCCTTCTACAAATCGTCTGTAGTATGTACACAGACCCAAAAAGCTTCTTAATTCATGTTTGTCACGAGGTTGAGGCCATTCTTTTATTGCTTGTAACTTCTTTTCGTCGGTATGGACGCCTTCTCGGGAAACGACGTGACCCAGGAACTCAACTTTTTCTTGGAACAGAAAACATTTCTTTGAGTTCAATTTAAGATTTGCGTTCCTGATTCTTGAGAATACTTCTCGTAAATTATCTAGATGATCTTGAAATGATTTCCCCATTACTATGACATCATCCAAATAGACTAGGCAGGTTTTCCAAGTAAGACCTCGTAGAACGACTTCCATTAGTCTTTCAAATGTAGCTGGGGCATTGCACAGGCCAAATGGCATCACATTAAACTGATAAAGTCCACTTCCAGCAGAGAATGCAGTCTTCTCTTTATCTCTTTCAAAGATTCCTACTTGCCAATACCCACTTTTCAGGTCAAGAGTAGAAAACCAATATGATCCTGCCAATGTTGTTAATGTGTCGTCTATTCTTGGCAGTGGGTAACTATCTTTCTTGGTCACATCGTTAAGTTTCCTGTAGTCGACACTCTAGTACTTCCATCCTTTTTAGTGACCAACACCACAGGAGATGACCAAGGACTTGATGACTCTTCAATAACACCGTCGCTGAGCATTTTATTAATGAGATTGTGAACTTCTTCTTGCTTGGCCATTGGTAGTCTTCTTGGGGGTTGTCTTATCGGTTGGGCATCGCCAGTGTTGATAGCATGTTGAATAAGGTTTGTGCGTCCCGAACTACTCCTAGTTTCGAAGATATTACTTTGTTCTTCTATAAACTCTCTCGCTTTACTAAATTCTTCTGGAGTGAGATGTTGCCAAGTTGACTCAAATTGCTGAAGTACCTCCATTGGTAACTTGCTTGTATCCTCGGAAGTTGGCTCTTCACATCTTGTTACTTTCTGTACTGGTTCAAATAATGCTACCACCTCCCCCTTATTAATTTTTGACACTATTTGGGAAAATATTGGCGACTCTAATCGGGATGTCTTTATCGGTTTTAACTAGTGATTTTGCAACGAGGTAGGTGTTGGGTGTGTTTTGTTGGCTTATGAGTCCGACGCAGCTTGATGTTTTACTTTCCAGCCTCCCAAAAATTATGGTCTCACTGTTACCGACTAGTCTTGTTGTGCATACTGCCACCACCTTAATTGGTTCTTTATTGATGTGACTATTTGACAAAATGAACTCTTCGTTCCCAAATCTTAGGGTATTAAGTTTATTATCAAACGCAAATCCTGTTTAGCTCCCGCTAAATTCTCTATTTTAATTAATTCATTAATTTTTAGTAATTAGAGAATATTACTTTTTTACTTGCACTGCCCTCTTTTGGGACATTCACAATTCTAAAGGATTAAAATAAATAAAACAAATTCTCCTTTTTTTGTATTGATTCTGTTAATATAGCAGGAAGTTTTTTCTTTTTATCGCCTTTTATTGATATATTTTTATCATGCTTTCATACAAAAAACGCGGGTGCCGCTACGCGGTCCATAAATATATTTTTCCCTTCTTTCCTATAACCTAAAAAGTGGACAGTGCGCAGTGTCGTATAAGAAACGAACTCAATCACGCGGTCCCTCGTGTGAATTTACCCTTAAATTCTCTTTGCCCTTTGGCACCCTTAAAAACCCTTTAAAATTAAAGCTGTGCGTTATCATCTGTGGAAGCTGTGTAGCTGTGAATCATGGAACTGGAGAACAGGGCCCTGTAAGCGACTACTCTGCAAATATCGGTGAGCGACATAGTTTTTTATTACACTTTATCCTCTCTCTCTCTCTCTACACTCTACCTACCCTTTACACCCTCTCCCAATACAGTCCCTTCTGCCTCAACTTATGGGCTACATAAGTTTGGTCCTTCAATCCAAATACTGAACTACCCCTATAACCACCCCCTACCCTTACGTTGGCACTTGTTGTTTTAAGCCTTCTTTTGTTTAAAAAAAAAATATATATATATATATATATTTCAAAATTAAAAAATTAAATTTTCTCTTTAGAAAAGGCGATTTAGATTTTTATTAAAGCAGATGATCTGTTTTCATGGTGTTAAAAATACCGGTAAACCGTTGTAGGTATCTGATTTTTTGCCTTTTTCTAATAAATTAAAACTCAGTTTCCTAAACGATTTTTTTTATATAAATCGATTTAAAAATTAAAATTTTTATTTTTTTAGGGCTAATAAACATCTTGTGCAGTTTAAAGGGATATATAA
The DNA here is from genome assembly GCA_963576565.1 of Aspidapion aeneum. Taxonomy (NCBI): domain Eukaryota; kingdom Metazoa; phylum Arthropoda; class Insecta; order Coleoptera; family Brentidae; genus Aspidapion; species Aspidapion aeneum. The sequence continues at coordinate 66,272,218 of OY755042.1, read as the reverse complement.
TTGTTTGAAAGTATTATGCATTGCATACTTAGATTTGGCGCTTTTCATATTACACTTTAATTTACCTAGTAGGTACAGTAGGTATTTTGAACTCGGTCAATAAGAAATAAATTTCAGGTTTTTTATTGCATTCTCGGTCTTCGCGAATAAAAGTTTTTTTCCTTTTTATTCGAATTTAGCGCGCATAGTAAAATTAAATACATATAATTTTTTTTTTCTCGTAGTTATTTTTAAATATTAGGTATTTAAAATGACGAGTAGTGAAAAACAGTGTCGCGCCTTTAGGGGCATAGCAATAGATCGCATTAAAGAAATATTTAGTATTTCCACTCAAGCTATGTCTGATACCTTAAAAAAAGTTGATTTTGAGATGCGGTATGATCACTTGGACATTTTTTATGAGGAATTTAATAAATTTCACGACGCTGTAATCGCGTATTTAGCTGATAAAGAGCAACCCGATTTTACTGAGGAGAATGTCATTCGTCAAGGCACTGATTACCAATATTTTAGCATAAAAGCAACTTATAAAAGGTTATTTCCTCCTAAAGATGACTTCAACTCCTCTCACTCAAACTCTAGCTCCGGTCATAATGACATGAGCTTCAACATTCCAAAGGTGGATATTCCGAAGTTCACCGGCGATTTGTTTTCTTGGCAAACTTTTATTAGCTTATATGACTCTGTCATTCATAATAATACTATGTTCTCTAATAGTAGAAAGTTTCAGCTACTTTTAACGTATCTAGAAAAGGAACCCCTAACATTGGTAAAAAACTTGCCAATTACTGATGCAAACTACATTATAGCTTATAATGCGCTTTATAATAGATACCAAAATAACCGCCTCCTTGCGACTCATTATTGGGACAAAATTACCGATTTGCCCAAACTAAATACAAACAACCCCGCTCTTTTACGCAATTTAATAGATACATTTACTGATAATGTTTACGCTCTTACCAATTTAAATTACCCAACTGAGCACTGGGATTTCCCACTCTTTCGAATTCTTATTCGAAAATTAGACTCTGAGACGGTCACGCGCTATGAACTTCAGCATGACTCCTCATCTGAACCCTCTTTTGAGGACCTCAAAGATTTTGTTTCTAAGCAATGTTTTGCATTAGAATCGGCCAACATTTTAAATAAAACTAAAACTTCTGGTTTTGCCACTGCTAAACCTCCCTCAAAACCTCAATATAGAGGTAATAATTTTTCTACTCTTGCAGCTGGCGTCGCTCCATATCAGAACGCTTGTCCCGTCTGTAAGATTTCAGGACATAGTATATATAAATGCCCCGTTTTTGAAAGTAAAACCCCTCAAGAAAGACTAAATTTAGTCAGAAAAAACCATTGGTGTTCCAATTGCCTCGGTACAAGGCACTCACTAAAAGCCTGCAACTCTACTTATTCGTGTAGAATTTGCCATTCCATGCACCACTATTTACTCCATATTCCTCGATCCCCTCCTAGTGGCTCTCCGCCACTGGAAAATCAGAATCAGAGCGCTCCTCTTCCGACTCATTCTACGCAAGTTTTGGCAGTACCTACTCTCTCTAACTCACAAGAAAATAATAATTTACCAAGTAGCCCCTCAACTCACGCTTGCAGTTTAACAAGCAACATTTCAGTGACATCTTCTTTACTCGCAACGGCCCAAGTCGAAGTTTTAAACTGTAGAGGACATTATGATAAAGCGCGGGTTCTAATTGACACTGGGAGCCAGGTGCATTTAATTTCTGCAAAGTTTGCAAATAAAATTGGTCTCTCTCGCTACAAAACTCATTTAACCCTAAATGGCTTAGGTCACACTGGCTGCACCCCCTCTGGTGGCATTAGTTGCTCCATAAGACCGGTAGGCCAACTCTCTCCTTCTTTTGACATTGATTTATTAATATTGTCAAAAGTTTGCAATGAGCAACCCCTCACCCCTCTCTCGCAGGGTGACTACCCCGATATCTCAAATTTAAAGCTCGCAGACCCCTCTTTTAATCAATGCAAACCAGTAGTTATTTTAATTGGAGTTCAACTTTTTCCTTTTATTTTGACAGAAGGTAAAATTTCATGTGGTGTCGACAAGGCCGCAGCTCTAAACTCTATTTTTGGTTGGCTCATCATGGGCGGAAAAATTCGCCCCTCTACCCCCTCTATTAGCTCATATTTTATTTCAAATAATGAGTGTCTCGACTCTACTCTTAAAGCCTTTTGGCAAATTGAGGAAGTCCCTCAAAAAACTCATATAGACCCGGAAGATGAGCTTTGTGAAAAAATTTACAAAGATACTCTCCAGAGAACAGAAACTGGTCGATTTGTCGTCTCTCTCCGCTTTAAAGGACCAGAGCCCTCTTTCTCTAACTCCCGCTCTATTGCTCTAAAACGATTTTATAGCTTAGAAAATCGTTTATTAAAAAACCCCTCTCTTCACAAAGAATACTCTGATTGTTTACAAGATTACCTTGACTCTAATCATATGGAGTTAGATTCAAAAAATATCCCCCCTTCGAATAAAATTTATTACATACCCCACCACTGTGTTATAAAATTAGAGAGTAGCACAACAAAGCTCCGCGTCGTTTTTGACGCGTCATGTAGCTGTCCCGAGAGCTGTCCCAGCTCTCTAAATGAATCTATGTTGACAGGTCCCAAATTACAACAACAAATATTTGATATTTTGATGTCTTTTCGCCTGCATAAGTACTGCTTTACTAGTGATTTAAAACAAATGTTTAGGCAAGTCTTAATAAATCCCGCCCATCAAAACTATCAAAGAATACTTTGGAGGTTTTCTCCTGACCAACCTGTCAATGATTATTTCTTAAAAACTGTCACATTTGGCGTTAAAGCCGCCCCATACTTAGCTATAAGGTCTGTCATTGAACTAGCTAACATTTATGAGACTGAATATCCCTTAGCAGCTCACATTTTAAGGAGCTACGTGTATGTAGATGACTGTTGTTTTTCCTGTGAGTCACTCGAAAAAGCTCTCGAAGCAAAAGCTCAATTAGTCGCAGTTCTAGGTCACGGAGGCTTTCAGCTCAGAAAGTGGTCTAGCAATAGCTCTGAGTTTTTAAAGACTATTTCCCCTGAAAAATGCGAAACAAGCTATCTCTCCTTTGATGACCAAGACAATACTCTAAAAATATTAGGGTTAAAATGGCACCCCTCTACAGATGCATTTTCTTATAAGGTTTCCCCTCTTGATAGACCCTGTACAAGAAGATCCGTTTTGTCAGAAATATCAAAAATCTATGACCCTTTAGGTTTTTTAATTCCTCTCTTTTTTGGCAAAACACTTAATACAACATTTTTGGGCCTTAGGAGTCGGCTGGGACGACCCAGTCCCAGAAGATATTCAAAAACTTTGGTTTCAGTATAAAATTCAACTCCCTAAAATATCCGAGATCTCGATTTCACGCTTTGTGAATTCGGACGCCACTTCTCTTGAGCTACATGGATTCTGTGATAGTAGCGAAAAAGGATACGCTTGTTGTGTCTATTTAAGATGCATTTCTAATGACTCAATTAATGTTAATCTATTATGCGGAAAATCCAAAGTTGCCTCGTTAAAACGCATATCCTTAGCTCGGTTGGAGCTATGTGGCGCCGTGCTCTTGTCGAATTTATTACGACACGTTGTCAACTTAATCTCTAGCTCTCTTCAAATATCTCGAATATTCGCTTGGTCTGACTCCATGGTGACCCTAAACTGGATAAAATCCTATCCGCACAGATTTAAAACGTTTGTTGCGAACAGGGTCAGCCATATTCAAGAAAAAATAGCACCCGATTTATGGCGTCATGTTCCTTCTAAAGAAAATCCTAGCGATTGCGCTTCACGCGGTTTACTCCCTGATGATCTGATTCACCATGACTTATGGTGGACTGGGCCAAGTTTCCTAAAATTACCCCCTGAAGAGTGGCCACAATCCACTATAAACTTACCCCAGAAGTTTCTGAGGAAGAACGCAGATTAGCTCTCCTCGGAGTTTTTACCCCAACTCACCCCTTCGATAGTTAGCTAGACAACTATTCCTCTCTAGGACCCATAAAACGCATTGTTGCCTATTTATCTCGATTTATACACAATATTAAGCAGCACACTCCTGAAGCACGCATTCAAGGTCACTTGACCAACTTAGAGCTTTACAAAGCTTTGTTACTCCTTGTCAAGCATGTACAGTATGTTGAGTTTTCCGAAGAAATCGAAAAGCTCAAAAAAGGTCAACTTTTACCTAAACTGTTTCGAAAGCTACACCCTTTCTTGGACAAGAATGGATTGCTCAGGGTAGGCGGTCGCCTCCTGCTATCAGGTCTCTCTTATGATCGAAAGCATCCTGTGCTTTTACCCACTAAACATCGCTTAACGCAGCTCATTATTGAAGAATTTCATCATATTTTTCTTCATCCAGGACTGCAAACTCTTCAATTTTTAATTACACAACAGTTCTGGATTCTTTCCCCTAAACGAGCCATCGCGGGTGTGCTAGCAAAATGCATGACTTGTTTTAAAGTCAAACCAACCTCAACCTCTCAAACACCCCTTATGGGTACGCTCCCTGCTAGTCGCATAAACCAAGTTAAAGCATTTAAATATGCTGGCGTGGACTATGCAGGTCCCTTTAATATTACGCTTAGCAAAGCACGTGGCATAAAATCTCAAAAGGCATATATTTGCCTCTTTATTTGTTTTACGACCAAAGCTTTACATCTTGAGCTTGCGTCTGACTTAACCTCAGACTGCTTTATAGCTTGCCTTCGACGATTTGTCGGCAGAAGAGGTATAATTTCTAGGCTTTTCAGCGATTGTGGTTCAAATTTCGTGGGAGCTCAAAAGGAGCTAAATGGTTACATGAAAAATGCCTCAGAAGCTCAAAATATTGAGTGGTCATTTAACCCGCCTTCGAGCCCTCACTTTGGAGGACTTTGGGAGGCTGGGGTTAAATCAGTCAAAACTCATTTGCAAAAGGTCATAGGCCTTCAGGTACTCACCTATGAGGAGCTTTACACTGTGCTAGTGCAGGTAGAAGCTATGCTTAACTCTCGCCCTATTTTACCCCTTAGCTCAGATGCCTCTGATTTGTCTGCTCTGACCCCTGGTCATTTTTTGACCATGGAACCACTCTCGTCCGCTCCTGATGAAGATCTGACTGAGCTTAATGTTTCTAGGTTATCTAGATGGCAACTTGTGCAGCGTATACACCAAGATATTTGGCGGCGATGGCACAACGAATATTTACAAACTCTACAACAGCGTCAAAAATGGAACAAATCTTGTAAAACCATTGAATTAGGCACTCTCGTGCTTATCAAAAATGAACTCGCTCCTCCTCTAAAATGGCGTTTAGGTAGGGTCATGAAGTGCCACCCGGGTCCAGATGGAGTAGTTAGGGCTGTAACCTTAAAAACTGCACAAGGTGTTATGCAAAGGCCAGTAGTCAAGCTGTGTCCTTTGCCGGTTGAATAAACCCCCTTTCTTTTTTTTTAGTATTAAGATTAGTCATTACTTTTGGTAATAGAATTATTTTGTTTTATTTTATTTTTTATTATTATTTTTGTTCTTTTTTTTTATGGAAAAAGGCAAGAATAAGTGCCTTTTTGGCGCCCGGTATGTTTAGCTCCCGCTAAATTCTCTATTTTAATTAATTCATTAATTTTTAGTAATTAGAAAATATTACTTTTTTACTTGCACTGCCCTCTTTTGGGACATTCAAAATTCTAAAGGATTAAAATAAATAAAACAAATTCTCCTTTTTTTGTATTGATTCTGTTAATATAGCAGGAAGTTTTTTCTTTTTATCGCCTTTTATTGATATATTTTTATCATGCTTTCATACAAAAAACGCGGGTGCCGCTACGCGGTCCATAAATATATTTTTCCCTTCTTTCCTATAACCTAAAAAGTGGACAGTGCGCAGTGTCGTATAAGAAACGAACTCAATCACGCGGTCCCTCGTGTGAATTTACCCTTAAATTCTCTTTGCCCTTTGGCACCCTTAAAAACCCTTTAAAATTAAAGCTGTGCGTTATCATCTGTGGAAGCTGTGTAGCTGTGAATCATGGAACTGGAGAACAGGGCCCTGTAAGCGACTACTCTGCAAATATCGGTGAGCGACATAGTTTTTTATTACACTTTATCCTCTCTCTCTCTCTCTACACTCTACCTACCCTTTACACCCTCTCCCAATACAGTCCCTTCTGCCTCAACTTATGGGCTACAAATCCATGTTTACTTATCAAGTCCATTCCCAAAATAAATTCATCTTCTATTTCGGCAACCAATACAGTGTGGCGAATCTTTAATCTTCCCAGCTGTAGGTCTATGTCTGTCTGCCCCAACACGTCTGCGGATTCTCCAGTCACAGTCTTAAGTGTTATTTTCTTTTCTGTTGGTCGAATTTTATATCTCGTTGCAATTTTGAACTTAAGCAATGATATGGCAGCACCAGTGTCTACTGTTATATTAACTTTTCTTCCATTAATAAGTCCGTCGATGTTAAGACTGTCAGCAGTATGTTTTAAGCTCTTGATAGAGTAAATTTTGGGGGCTAAATTTCCATTAGCCAACACCCGCCCCTCTGCGTTGACTAGTTTTAGTTTTTCCTGATCTCTTCTTCGGTAATCTGTCCCACTAGATGGTGAGCGAGACCTCATTTGGACGCGACAATCGCGTTGAATATGCCCTGTACGTCCGCATCTGAAACACTTTACATTTGGAGGGGATCGTCTGCTTTCTTTTAAAGAGTCAATCTTCTCTATCAGTAATTGAAACATTTGGTTTAGCGTTTTTGAGTTGACCTCATGTCCATTGCTCATTTCTTCTCCCTCCTGAATTGAAACAGCTCTTACTTTTGGCCTGGACATATTATTTGATGATTCGATTTCAAGGCCTCGAATCAACACTTCACTGCTATTATGGAAGCATTCTCGACGAAGTAACTTTCCTAAGTCCGTGTCTCGTAATCCGTTAATAAAGCGATCTACCGTGAAGGGATCTCTGTAATTTTCTGGCATTTCTGGGAAAGCTAAATACATTAGCCTCCTGATATCTGCTTCATACTCTTGTAATGATTCTCCTGGCCTTTGTTGACGAATATTTAATTCTGACCAATGTAAATTTCGCAAGTGTTCGTCTCCATACCTTCTTTCTAACGCTGCCACTAGAGCGTTATAATTCTGTTTTTGCTCGACTGGAATGGACCGTAAAAGTCCCAGAGCAGGTTCTCGTAGAGCTACTAACAATGCTCTAGCTTTTTCCTCATCATCCCAACCATTTGCAGCAGCGGCAGCTTCAAACTGTTGTTTATAAGTAGACCAGGAAGACGTACCATCGAAATTTGGAGGCTTAATGTTTTGGTTGGAATTCACAACACATCCCTGAGTTTTCATTTTGTTGTGTTCTTTTTGGAGCTGTATAAGCTGTTTTGACACATCCTGGAGCTTTTCTTCCACTGTTTGAAAAACTTCTTCTCTTACATTCTGTAGCTTGGTCTCCACTTTTTCTTCAACATTCTGCAATTTGTTTTGTACCGTTTCTTCTACATTCTGCAATTGGTTTTGTACCTTTTCTTCTACATTCTGCATTCTTTGAGTTATTTCTTCCTTAAGATCTTCAGTTGCTGCTTTGAACTCTTCTCATAGCTGTTCGGAGTTGCTCTTTATCTGATCGAAGTTTTCTTACATGCCATCTAATGTCTGTCTCATATCGTTCTGGTTTTGTTCAATAGTGTGTTTCATGTCGTCCATGATGTGTTTCATATCGCCCTGGTTTTGTTCAATGGTCTGTTTCATGTCGTTCTGGTTTTGAGCCATTTGAGCTGCTAGAGCCTGCATCATTTTAGTTAAATCTTCCATCTTGGCCGATCTTTGTCTAGTAAGCATCAGCAACTTCGTGATAAATCACTTAAAACGTGTATTTTAGGGCTACAAAGCGAATGTCGAAGTCGGTTTTTCAATATCTCTTCCAATTCTTAAATAGAACCTAATGGAATGTTCTGGAATATACTGGTAAAGGCTACTCTTTCTGCTACTAGGCAAATGTAGAAGTCACTTTTTGATTATCTCTTTTGGTTCTCAAATAGACCGTCGTAGAATGTTATGGAATATTCTAGAAATAATTTCTAATTCTTACTTTTAAAATAACTTAAGCTACTGTCGAAGTCGGTATTTGTATATCTCTTCTAGTTTTTGAATAGAACGTCGTAGAATGTTATGGAATCTTCTAGAAATTCTTTCTAATTCTTACTTTTGAAATTACTAAACTAATGTCGAAATCGGTATTTGTATATCTCTTCTAGTTTTTGAATAGAACGTCGTAGAATGTTATGGAATCTTCTAGAAATTCTTTCTAATTCTTACTTTTGAAATTACTAAACTAATGTCGAAATCGGTATTTGTATATCTCTTCTAGTTTTTGAATAGAACGTCGTAGAATGTTATGGAATCTTCTAGAAATTCTTTTTAGTTCTTACTTTTGAAATTACTAAGCTAATGTCGAAGTCGCTTTTTGGATATTTCTTCTGGTTTTCGAATAGAGCGTCGTAGAAAGTGATGGAATATTCTAGAAATTCTTTCTAATTCTTACTTTTTAACTAACTAAGCTAATATCGAAGTCGATTCTTAAATATCTCTTTTGGTTTTTTTGAATAAATCAATATCGAACTTCTTCGAATATTCTGGAAAAATCACTTACTGTTTTTCTGTCCAATTATCCTAGCCGGGGGTACTATGTAAGGATAGTCTTTGCACTATTTATTTCTTTTAATCTCACTTCTGACACCAATTGTTACAGGTTCACAACGACAAATTAAAACTCGCAAATGTCAAAAAACGATTTATCAATTTATTTCGACAAATTATGTACAAAAACACGCACTTAAACTTACTAATAACTTGCTAATAATTCACTACTATAATCGGTCTATTAACTTCGTGTTAATATCTCACGACCACTACAGTACGTTATCTGTGACTGACTGACTGCTGCACGACGTCCGGCCTTATATGAGGGCTGCCTACTATTCGAGAACCCTTCCATCCTTGTTCGATTCGGAATCATTCCAGCCCTTTTCAAGACTTTCGCATACCAGTTTGTCACAGATAACGCAACTAAAACCTAGATTAAGAATACAACCATAAAATACGTCAACCTAATATTACACTAAACCTAAATAAATTCTAACTATAAAATTTAAATACTTAAATTTGTAACAATATTTTACTGTGAAAATAAAGTATTTACAAAAAAACGTGTTTGCTGGCCTGGCCGCTAGATGGCAAACACTAATCAACATTTTACAGGTACACTGAAGAATGTCAAGCCTAAGAATGTGAATAATTTTATTTATTTTTAAATTGGTGTGAAATGTTCCATAATCTTTGGAAATATCCTCATCTGATATGAAAATGAATATTAAAGATCATTATACAATGATCAAATAATTCTTTCCGTAAATATGAGACGTGAGTGGCACGTAATGTCCTTACAATATTTACAACAAAAGTAGTTTTTTTGTACTAAAAAAATTAATAAAATACATTGCTTTAAAACTACAGGTTTTTTTAAAAGAGTTTAAAAAAATCAATTTTTTTTTGTACTAAAAATATGAAGAAAATACATTATTTTAAAAGTACATGCTTTTGTGTACAAAAAAGTTTAAAAAAATGCATTGCTTTAAAAGTACAGTGTTTTTTGTATTAAAATATATACTTGCTGGCCTGATGCCGGCCGTTGTTCCAAATCAATACAAATTAAGTACTTCCTACTTAGTACTTTGCCGTTATGGCGTGCAGCGAAAGCCAGTACTTAAAAAGTACTTTTTTTGTAATCCATGATTGCTGGGTTACCAGGTTACCAAACACTACACCTACCAAATTTCAGCACTCGACTTAATGGATTTAACTTTACTTAACAAAACCAAATTTCAAGAAAATTGCGCAAAGGATTTTTTAAAGATATTTTTGTATAAATAACATATCTATTTTGTTTTTCATCTGCACATTTTATCGAAAAAAGTTTTTTAGTCCAGCGCTGAGTTGGCTCGGCGCCCAGTTGGCGTCGTCGAGTTGGCCCGGCGCCCAGTTGTCCTAGACCGCTTTTCAACAATGACAATATTATTCACCCACTCTGTAGGTTCTTCAACTTAGAAATGATACGTCTACACTCGTGTAGGGCATCCTTTAGCCTCGATTTTAAAGCATCTGGGCCCGGCACATTTGTCAACTGTCAGTTACAGATTCGAAGGCCACTTGCTGCCGCTGTTGCCAATTGATTGTTCCCAAGAGAAAGTAGCAGAGTTTGTTTTTTAATTTTTAATTATGTTGCCGAAAATATGATTACGAAAAACTGTTACAACGTGATGTGCAAGATCGTACCTAAGGGGGGATCAATCTCCCCCCGAAATTTTTGGGAATAAAAAATAATCAAACATTTAGTAGTGATAAGTAGTAGAGATATGGATTATTCGCATTTTTTATGGTAGAATTGATTCTGATTTTTTTGATTTTTACTTATAATATACTCAAACCAAAGTTTGGTTAGTCTATTTTTTTAAAAATCTAAATCTTAAACGTATTTTTTTATACTTAAATGCATGCAAAGTGAGTGAAAAAATATATCTTTCTCGAATGGCATTTTGTTTAAAGAAATCTTTGTTGTTCGAAAACTTAGCTCTTCTGTCCTCTTTCTGGCAGATCGAAATCGGTGTTACCCTAACCTTTGTCAATTGATCGCAAAATTATCCCAACCTGTTAACTCAACCCTGGTCATTAATTTGATCGTAAACATCCCCTAACCGATCAATTGAGGATATTTTTTTTGGTGGAAAAGGTGTGTCTGCACAGGGTAGGATAGGATGCGACGCACGAAACATCGAAAGCTTAAAACGTAGAAATTATATTTAGTGTTTTGATGTTTCGTCCGTCGTCCCAATTGACAAAGGTTAGGTTTACACACAGGTTAGAGTAGGTTTGCAATCACTTGACAAATGTTAGGGTAACATTTTTCAAGTCTTTCCTTCAAGGAAAATGTTTTGAAACAAATATTTTTTGAACAAAATGCCATTGAACACCATGCTTTCAAACAAAATGTGATTCGAACAAGATGTTTTCGAAAAAAGTGCCATTCGAGAAAGATGCCATTCGAACAAAATGCCATTCGAAAACTATATTTTTAAACAAAATGCTTTGGAACATGTTGTTTTCAATTTTCAAACAGGTTACATCGACCTATTACAACACCCTGTGAACGTTCTGGCACGTCCCCTACGACTTTAAAAGTTCTTTAAGCATGTCCAGGGGAGGTTCTCAATTGTCAATTCTCAAGACATTTCCGGACCAGATAGTAGAACCTAATAATATATTTAAAATTATTTTTTTGTATCATGAAATAATACTTAATTTCCTTGTTTTTTAATGATTTTATACTGGGTTTATACAGACAAAAATAAAAATTAGAATAAAAACATTATGCTGTTTATTCAGCCATAGTTTATCATAAAAAACAAATAAAAAATCGTCTAAAGATCATAAATAAAGTTATAACATTCTATGTTAAAAACGGAATTATGAATAACCGGACATTATCAAAAACGTCATTCTGCAAAACAAGACAAGAGCAAAATCGAAGTTCTGTAGTCTTTTAAATTATCAAAACCGGACAAAATTAAAAAGAACAAAAACATAAAAAGGGCTCGGGCCCAGCTTTTGACGTTCACCTAAAGAAGAGCGGCTCTGATATAACTATGCAATTAAAGCGTCCTTCACTGCAATTTTTTTTACTACCATGCCTAATAAAAACACCGTCTCTACATAGTGATTACTATAGCACATAAGGCGTTTTCATTAGCAAGGGCCATCTTTAAAAAAGGTCAGGTGTTGGACCCTAGGTTAGGATTCATTTGTAATTAATTGACCAAGAGGGTCGGTTCGGTTCGGTTAACACCAATTTGCCGCCAAACTTTCATGAGACCGATTTGTATGAGAAGAAGAGAGACGGAACCAGTATACATGAAAAGATAGGAGACCCCTTTTTATGATTTTGTCTTTTTTGATTTTGTCCGGTTTTGATAAAAGACGTTATACTAAACTTCGATTTTGCTGTTGTCTTGTTTTGATGAATGACGTTTTTGATAATGTCCGGTCTTAATAATTCCGTTTTTCTCATTGGACTGTTAGGCCATTTTTATTTAATGATCTTGGATGATTTATTTATGACGATGGATGGGGATTCGCTTTTAAAAGTTGGATTGCTTAAAATGGTACGAAAAAACAAAAAATACTCTATTAAAACAACAACAAATGTCACGTGACGCGATGTCGCACATGCGCGCATGCGCAGTTCCAGATAAAAATTAAATAACTTTTATTTATATTTTATATGAACCGAACCGAACCGAAAATTGGTCGTTTTGATAACAAAACTACAAAAATAATCACCACTTACAAAATCTGACCAAGTCCCACTTCAGTCAGAATATCTGGCTAATTTTAGGGACAATATTTGAAATTATTTGACTTTTCCATAAAAACCCAGTAAAACTATAACGGTGGCAACAGCGTGGAGCAAATTCTGTAGCGACCCTTTCAGGCACCTTCCACGACATGAACTTAGTGCCTCTTTGTTAATTTTTCCGTGAAAAACAAAGAAGGAAAGTAAACTTAGCTGACCTCATAAAGAAAACGAATAGAAATTACAAATCTGAAAAAATTTGGCGATATTTGAAATGTCAATTTCTAGTGACGGTGTCAATTTATTTCCAATTTTTAAATTAAAAATTTACAACGACTAAGGTATTTTTGCTAAAAAAAAATAATTATATCGTGATGCTGCATCCAACAAAAAGTGGAAAATTGCCTTGTAGGTAAGTTTTTAAGTTTAAAAAGTGCCTTTTAAACGAGAAATCTTAACCGCCAAATTGTGGGCAATTCTTTACATTTCAAAAAATCTGCCGAAATTTGAAAAAATGTGACATAATCTGGCGCTTAAGATTTCTTGTTTAAAAGGCAATTTTTAAACTTAAAAACTTACCTAAAAGGCGATTTCCCACTTTTTGATAGATGTAGCTTCACGATATAATATTTGTTTTTAATTAAAAAGCCGTAATTTGTTGAAAATTTTTAATTTAAAAATTGTAAATAAATTCAAAGCAGATAACCATTAACCACACAAACTGAAATGTCAGATTTCGTCACATTTCGTCACATTTATTTCAAATTTATGAGTCCTATTCGTTTTCTTTATGAGGTCAGCTAAGTTTACTTTCTTTCTTTGTTTTTCACGGTAAAATTAACAAAGAGGGACTAACTGCATGTCGTGGAAGGGTCGCTACAAAATTAGCTCTACGCTGTTGCCACCGTTATATTTGAACGGATTTTTAAGGGAATGTCAAATTATTTCTTTAAAATCTGCCACAAAAATCTGACTAAGTGGGATACTGGTCAAATTATTGAAGTGGTGATTATTTTTTTACTTTTGTTATCAAAGCTAGGCACGTATATAGTTTTTTATTCTGGGGGGTCCTCCCATATAGAAACTGCTGTTCTTCAGTGACGACCCATGACACAGCCTTCGTAAACCGTAGAGAAAATAAGAAATTGTCTCTGTCGTAAACTAACACGAAGGCTGCGCCCATGAAGTTTTGGATAGGGTAATTAGAAATACTAGGGTTACTGCATCCTGGAAGCCTAGCGTCTCCCAGGGGTAACGACACGAGTGTCAAAACCCTACTCAAAATTCCATAGACGTTCATGAAAAATCCTCATTTTTATACAGTCTGAGAAAAAAAAAATGTTTTAATAAAACTTAAAAAGAACTCGTTTTTATACAGCTTAAGAAATAAAAAATATGTTCCTTGAGTTTTTGGGTTATGAATATTTATTGTAGGTATATTTATTGTTAAAAATCATTTTCTTTTAAATATTATTTCTGTTTTTGTATAAAAATAATACGTAATAAATAAACAAACAGGACAGAAATACATTTCTATGTTAAAAGTTTATTAATAGTATATAATATATCAAGGGATAAAATGAAACTTTTATCACGATGTTTATACGCTATTTTTCGCACTGTTTAATTTATTTTCCAAGTTTTTTTCCCATTTTTTTGGGTGTTTTTGGTATTGTGGTTTTTTTTAGTACCTTTTTATTCCGAATTTTACATTTTATCAAAAGACAAAAAATGCCCAAATACAGTTCGAGTTTTCGTAAGGTTCGGCTTAATTATTTATAATTTTATAGTACATTTAATATAAATATCTTAATATTATTGTTCGAAAGCATAAACTTCAAAAATCATTTTCTTCAAACCAAAAATTGTTCTAAAACATATTCATCAAACAAAAGATTGTTCGAAAACGTTTTCTTCAAACAGAAATTTTTCGAAATCATTTTCTTCGAACAGAAATGTGTTCGAAAGAAAACATTTTCTTTAAACAGAAATTTGTTCGAAAATATTTTTTTTTAATGAAAATTTGTTCAAAAACATTTTTTCGAAAACAAATTTTTCGAAAAAAATATATTTGACCTGGCTTGCCAAACTTAACACAAACTCATATAGTTCGACTAATGGGGTTTTTTTCTAACAATTTTTGGAAACAAAAACTTCCCTGACTTCTTTCCCGGGATCCTAGAGGGTGTGAAACCAAACCGAACCAACCGAAACCTATTGTGGAAAAATGATTTCCCTAAATTAGCTTTCCGGTCCTCATTTTGGAAGGTTGAAATCGGTGTTACTCTAACCTTTCTTAATTGAGCACATCAGGAGGTATCTGGACCGGTTCGGATACGTTTGCGATCAATTGACAAAGTTTAGGAAAATACCAATTTCGACCTTCCAAAAGGAGGAAAGTAGACAAATTTTCAGAATGTTTACGATCCCGGAAAAGAAGTCAGGGTTTTTTTGAAAAAATATGTTAAAAAGACCTTGCCGTAGTCAAACTATATGAATTGTGTTAGGTTTGGAAATCCAGGTCTAGAGCGTCTTTTATCGAAAAACTTGCTTTCGAAGAAAATGATTTTCATTCGAAGAAAATGTTTTTGAACAACTATTACTTACGAACAAATTTCCGTTCGAAAACAAATTTCCGTTCAAAGAAATGGTGTTCGAATAAATTTCCGTTTAAAAAAAATGTTTTCGAACAAATTTCCATTAGAAGAAATTGTTTTCATAAAAATTTCCGTTTGAAGAAAATGTTTTCGAACAAAGTTCTGCGACCCGTCGTGTTGCTACCTTGAGTTTTTATTGGATGTTGAATTTTTAAAAACTTTTCTATGAGTGTGCGTGTGTGTACCTGTGTGTCTCTTAATTCTACTTTGTTTTGCAATCATTACAGTGTAGCTACTTTCGATCTTTGTTTGAACCTTTTGTTTTTCAATCTTTTGTATTTTCGACCTTTTGTACTTTCGAACTTTTGTATTTTCGACTTTTTTGTATTTTCGACCTTTTCTTCGCCGCCCGCTTTTTTTTGAACACTAATAAAAATAATAGTAGGTATATTATAAACCTGGGGCGTGCAGTGTTTACTTTTAATACCACGGCGGGAATTTTCAGGCTCGACCGGAAGAAGGGCTATAATTTACTAAGTGACTAAAAGGGACTTTAATGCCAAGGTTTATTTTTATATACTAAAAATAATAATAATCATAAACTAAATAAATAGGTATTAAACCACTTACCGTACTGTAGTTTTAGCATGTCAACCCCCCCGTATATAAAAAAAACAGTAGGCAGTGATAGTTTTCATGGCATTACATTAAACAAAAGTCAGTCAGATGCTAACAAACTAAGGTCACTCATCGTCAAGCTTGCTTGACGATGAGTGACCTTATAACAAACAATGTGGAAAAAATATTATTTATTTCATAACAAACTAATTAAGTTTAGCCGAGAAAAAGTTCGAATTACATTTCTCGAAGATGGAAAATAAAGCATATTCTTACTTTGAGATGGGTATGGAAATGATGCAATAAACAGGATTTCGAAAATTTCACAGTTTCCTTGTTTACAGCCTGGAGAAGTCTAGAAAGTTAAATGCTTCGTTTATATGGAAGCAATATTCTATGCCTAAGGACACAATAACGATCAAAACGAACCAAGCCATCGGCAAAGTACAGTAAGCTTACGGCAAGCTGGAACAAAATAATCGGTATCGTGTATATATCTTGATTCCTTTTTGTTTTTTGTATTATGATAAAATAAAATAATCCAAAAATCTACATTTTGCCTTTATGGTTTTAAAGAAATTACTTTCAATCACTGGGGACAAGAAATACTACCTTAGCCCATGAAAAAAGGGATTAAACGTACATCTTTATTCCGTAGAGGGCATAAAAAATTTATTAAATGATACAAAACCCAACATAATAGTTTTCTATATTTTAGAATATATATAAAACATGCAAACTATATTTTTGGTTTCCTTCGCTGTGTGGGTCCTAACACAGGGTCCTAATAAATTTGAAATCATAAAAAAACTGACGGACAGTTCTTTACATAACATTTGTAAACCATTTAATTTTTTTAAACATAAAAAAGCTACGCTCCTGACAGTGTCGGATTTGCGTTTTTCGTAAATGAGGTTATGTTTGGTGTCGCTACCCCTGGGAGACATGAGCGGCTAGTTCACAACTTGCATTCCGTTTGCTATTGGTCGAAATAGTCAGCTGACTTTTTGATGTTGAACGTTGCCGTTTAAGATTATTATTATATTATATTAAGAGATGGTGCCACCAGTCAATCATTTAACAAACTTTATGTTTACAGCTTTCGGCGTAAAATACGATAATATATACTAGTTGTAAGTGATTAAAAAGTGTAGTGGTTTGTGCAGTACATACCTATTGAATTTAACTAAATCTATGCCGATGAGTTTTTTTTTAATTGTTTTTTAAAAACATATTATATTTTTTTAATTAGCTTCCCTATCCTGTTTTCCTGTCGAAATCGGTGTTAACCTAACCCTGATAAATTATTCGACAACGTATCCTAACCTGTCCAGACACGCCCCGGTTAGGATACGTTTCCCATCAATTGACCACGGTTAGGTTTTGTTTCAGTTTGGTTTAACACCGATTTCAACCTCCCAAAACGAGGACAGGAGAGTTTTAATTTTAAAAATCCCGCCTGACTATGTCAACCAATAGCAAGTGGAATGCAAGTTGTGAACTATCCGCTCGTTGGGAGACGCCAGGCTTTCAGGATGCAGTGACCCTAAGAATAATTGCTAGAGTCGCCACCTGAGGAAAATAAGTCGAAGGCGGAAGTTTTCAGGGGTGCCACGACCACGTGGTCACATTGTGCAAGGAAAACTTAAGTTTGCGACACGCTCCCTAGAGGGAGCCGCATATATAGGCAGACACTGCGTACAGCCGACCTGAAAATAGATTTCAAAATATTTTTTGGTTTTATTGCACCCCTAACCGGACCCAAGAAACAAACTTTTAAAACATAAATTTCAAACTTTCTATAAATTCGTATAATTAAAAATAATGTTTGTATAATTATGTAAAATTTCTTGTGTGCCTAATATTATAGATTTGTTAAAAAATTCTAATTTTCTACTTAGCAATAAAAAGTTGAAAATAGCCCCAAAAAACTACTATTTACGGATTAGATCAAATTTTGGTCCAGGAGGTGAGTTACAGGGTGATATCGAAAATAGTAGTAAATCTTAATAAAAATCACATTTTTAAAAAACAACTCTGTCAGGAGTTTTAGTTAGCAAATAAAAGTAAGAAATACATTAAAAAATGTATCATGAACTTATTGTATTATTTTTAGATCCAGGACGTGAGAGACCTACAGGGTGATATCGAAATTAGAAGCGTAATTTTCTAAAAAACAAATTTTTAATAAACAATGTTGTCAAGAGCTTTCGTTAGCAAAAAATTATTTGAAACACGTTACACAATCATACCATTATGAGCTACATGGTGATATAGAAATTATTAGTGTGTGTAAATTTTCTAAAAATCACATTTTTAAAAAGCAAGGTTGTCCGGAGCTTTTGTTAGCAAAGTATAGTTAGGAATACGTTAAACAATCATACCATTAACTGACTGTATCACCGTTAGGTCCAGGAAGTGAGGTACAGGGTGATATCGAAATTAGTAATAAAATTTCGTAAAAATCACGTTTTTAAAAAACAACGTTGTCAGGAGCGTTTGTTAGCAAAAAATAGTTAGGAACACGTTAAGCAATCATACCACTTACTAAATTTCATTTACTTCCAGTAGGTAAGCTGCAGGGTGATATCTAAATAGCAGTAAAGATTTTGAAAAATCACGCTTTTAAAAAACAAGGGAGGTGAGCTACAGGGTGAAATGAATAAATAAATCCAAAAATATGCACATATATTTACGTGAAAAACTTTTACTATTTATTTGACAAATTTACAAGTTAATATGATAAAATTTTGACATTAAAACTTATTAGTTAATATAACCAAATCAACCCAAGCCCCTAACTAACCTTGGTCAAAATAAAAGTTTACAAATACACATAAGAAATCCAAAAATTCTTACATTTATTTACGTAACAACATCTTGGTTCCTTGTTCTTTTACAAATTCACAAGTTAGTTTGAAAAAATCATGTAAATTTGTGAATTAACAACGAAGGCAGGCAGGTTTTTCTGTAAATAATTATTGTACATTTTTATATCGACCAACCTTATTTATATGGGTTTGGTTCGGTTTGGTTATACTTGATATGTATTATCAAGTATAACCAAACCGAACCAAACCCATATAAATAAGGTTGGTCGATATAAAAATGTACAATAATTATTTACAGAAAAACCTGCCTGCCTTCGTTGTTAATTCACAAATTTACATGCTTATTTGACAAAAATTTTTCATCCAAAATATACAATTAATAGAATCAAACCGAACCAGTTGGTCAATATAAAAATTAACAAATACAAATAGTAAATCAACAATTTTTTACAAATATTTTACATTTGTTTGATTTGTTAATTAACAAATTTACAAGATATTTTAGAATCCTGGCCCTAAAATATATATTTAATGTAACAAAACGAAAGCCTTCACTAGGCTTGCCTAATGCAAACATTTACAAACATACACGATAAATATAAAAATCTGCACATTTATTTACAGGAAAAAACTGTCTTCGTTGTTATTTCACAAATTTTCATGTTTTTTAGGCAACAATTTAACACCCAAGTTATCTATTTAACATAACCAAACCGAGCCAAATCAAATCCTAATAACTATTAAGCTTGCTCAATATAAAAATGTACAAATACACAAAATAAATATTACATTTATTTACATTGACAAACAACAACCTGCACACAAATATTTTTGTCCCGTACGTCGTTCTTAGTTTTATTTAATTACTTGTATATAGACTTCTTCCAAAGTGAAGCGACTCAATATTTTGCATTTCTTTCAAAAAATCTGTTAATACATGTACCGCTACATAGCTATTTGGTTGTCTGATAAAGGGATATATTTCTTTACTTCTTTAGCTATTTTTACTGAAAACTCCAAATCAACAAAAGCAGTAGTTTCATCCCACTTAAGGTCTTTTATCTTTAAATTTTAAATATCTTAAAGAACATTTAATTAACAATAACGAAAATGTTAACGATGGTAGATATTGAAATTGAAAGTGCACTTTCTGTTTGTTGCATGCTTCAATATACATCAGATGCCGCAACATCTTGAATAACGTCGTTTCTTATTGGAATTTGATTGGTTGGTGTTTGGCCCACTACAGAAATGCCTTGATCAGTTTGCTGCTTAGAATTACTACTGTAGTGAATGGAGGAAGGTATATTGGTCTGTACAGGCTGTAACACATTACAGGATTCTTCATTCGGTGCTTCTGGTAGCATCGGTACAGCAGCACTTCTTGAAAATGAAAGTTGTGTGTAGGAGGACGGGTTTTCATTTGAAAACGATTGTGGACGAGAAGGTTTTTGCAATTTGGATGTGCGGAAAAAAATCGTGAGGAAAGTAAAAATGATGCGAAAAAGTCAAATTGTGCGGAAAAGTAATTAACGTAATATTCTTTTAATAGATCGCTCAAGAAACCCTAACTTATATGTTCTTGGTTTGTAAACAGTAAGGTGAGGCCAAAAGTTATTTTTAAAAATATGATTTATAAAAAATTTTACTACTAGTATCTTACCTACTGGACCTAAATGTAACGCAGTTCGTGAATGGTGTGGTTTGTTTACATATTCCTAACTATTTTTTGCTCACCAAGACTCCTGATAAAGTTGATTTTTAAAATTGTGATTTTTACAAAAGTGTTTTACTAATTTTGATATCACCCTGTACCTTACTCCAAGGACCTAAAAGTAATACAGTCAGTTAATGTTATGATTTTTTAACGTGTTCCTAAGCATTTTTTGATAACGAAAGCTCTTGACAACATTGTTTTCTAAAAATGTGATTTTTAGAAAAATACACTAGTAATTTCGATATCACCCAGTAGCTCACTTGCTGGCTCTAAAGGTAATACAATAAGTTAGTGATATGATTTTTTAAGGTATTTCTTCTCTTGTTTGCTAAGTAAAACTCCTGACAAAGTTGTTTTTAACAATGTAAATTGTACAACTATTTTTGATATCACCCTGTAACTCACCCCTAAATTTGAAATAATCCGTTAATACATAGTTTAACTTTTTGGGCTATTTTCAACGTTTTATTGTTAAGTAGAGAACTAGAATTTCTAAACATATCTATAATATATTTTAAGGTCACCCTGTAGCAGACCTGAACCTACCCTTTATAACCTGGGTTTGGCAGACTTTTTTTCTATCTCTTCTCATACCTGATCATAAGAAATATTAGACAAACATTATTTTTAATTATATGATAATAATAATAACAAGTTTGATATTTATATATTCAAAGGTTATTTTTTGGGCCACGGGTTGCAATAAATCCGAAAATTATTTTTTTTTTCATAAATTTATCAACCCTAATAGTTTTCTTTCCTAAAATTCATTTGATTTCGTTAAAATAATATTACGTGATTTTGTGGTCGGCTGTAATTAGCCATTTGGTTTGGTTCGCTTTGCATGTCGTTCGTGTTATTTGAATCCAACTTTAACGAAATAAGAAAAACGTCTGATTGTTTTGTTATTGTTTTTTTTTCCGGAAAAATACAATTTTTTTAAGAACCTGTGCATCATCAACAATCCCGGAAAAATATTGAATTATCAGCAATCGAGTTTAAAGGTAGGTTTTAGATTATATTTTTTTGACGCTGTACAAGAAACTGAAATTTACGATGTTGCCATGATTTAGGGCTAAAATTTGAGGCGTCAAATTTTTTCAGATTGTTTCAAATTTTAAAGAATTGCCCCCATTATGTCAGATTTTTGCAAATTTCGCCAGATTTTTTGAAATGTAAAGAATTGCCCCCAGTTTCAAATTATATCAAATTTTAAAGAATTGCCCCCATTGTTTCAAATCCCCCTGTAGATGTTTAATACGGAGCACAACTTTGGAAAGGCGCTGGTTTTTGCACGGCACCCCGGTATACAAATGTTAACCACTTTGGTGTAATTATGAACCAGTTAAGTTAACTCCAGTATCCAAGATTTGGCTAATATTTTGAGTGTGCAGCAGCAAACAATAACACGATTTGAAAATTCAATCTCATCAATTCAGGCGCTTATATATTTAAAATTTAATATTAATCAAATAAGTATTATACTATCTGTAATATAAAGTATGTGAAATAAATAAACTTGAAACTTGAACACTTGAAGAGCATCAGAAATCACTTAATGACAGAGTTACCACGCTCGAAAAAGTTTCTACACTGAACCAGCTGCCATTTGATGATTACTATTCTGAATTTTTAGACAGACAAAGACGGGACAATAACTTGGTTGCTTTTGGTTTACCAGAAATGGGTAATGATGTTGCAGAAATACAAATGCTACTAGCTGAAATCTGTCCGGCCCAGCCACCTATTCCCCAACATGTCTTGCGACTGGGAGAATCAAGTCAAAAAGGCCCTCGTCCAACTAAGATTGTTTTATCTTCCAGAGAACAAGCACAGGGGATCCTGAGGAATAATAAAAACCGCCTTACTGACAAGTACAGAAATGTCGTTGTGCGAGCTGATTTAACAAAGCAGCAAATGCAACAACTTGGGAATTTAAGAAACTCGCTGAGCGGCAAAAAAATGGAGAATTAGAGCTCACTATAAAATATATACATAACCAACCTACCATCGTCAAGCTAGCAAGTAATGATAAGCAGGTTGGAAAAAAATTACCTAATAGCCCATTACAGCAGGACAGGGACACCAAGACCCCACGATCTGAAAACAGCAACACTAGTAACAGCAGCACCTCGCAATAGCAACCATTCACGTTATTATTTTGGAATGTTGAAGGCATTAAAAAACTTGTCGCAGGAAAATGAACTTTATGATATTGTTGCCATATGTGAAACCTGGTGTGTTTCTGATATTGTTACACCCCTGCAGTTGGCTGACTACTCTTCTGTTTTTTCACCAGTCATTAAAGATAAATCCTTTGGTCGAGCCAGCAGAGGGCTTGGAATTTTTGGTCAGAGGCATATTAATTCTGTTTTGGCAAATAAAAGTATTAATTGGTTAATAGTTAAATTTAATATTGTCTTATGCAGTAATTTTTTGTATAGTTTACTTTAGGCCTTCACTAGATATTTTTGTGATACTGGATCTTTTTCAATCCACTATTGATGAGTTGGTAATGATCTATTCCAATATTCCTTTTTTTATACAGGCTGATTTTAACACACATATAAGCGGATGGGGGAGCTTGGACCTGAACTGTTTGAGGGAACTACCTTAAATTATACTAGGCATAACAGTGATAAAACTACGAATTAGAGGGGTATACCTTTTTTTCAGTTTATGAATAGCAACTCCCAAGAGATCTACTCAGTTTGTAATCTGTGCATGCCTGAAGATCTAAATCATCTACTATTTGTTTGCCCTCTATATGGGCATTTGCATTGTTTAGAATTTTTAAATGCTGATTCTCCTTAGTTATACGACCGACGTCGACCTTACCTGGAATCATCTAGAGAAACCCGACTACCTCTAAACCTACCGGAGATGAGGAGTTGCATTTCATTTTATTTGTTGTAAACGTTTTTTACCTTTAGTATTCTTAAGTCTATTATTGTACTCGCATCAATAAAATATACATTTATTATAAAGCATAAACTCGAAGTGGTTGTTCGATTACTTAATTGGCGCAGTCAACGGAGTTCGAAGTTTCAAACGCATCGCGATCGGCTTATTCGGCTTCAATAACTTTTGGTGATTGGCGATTGGCAGTGTGGATTTTACAAAATTGAAAATCCCAGTCTATCGAAGACCTGTGAAACACAATCATCGGGAACTAGAACAGCATCGTCTAGTTTCGCAAGGATAAGGACTTTTGTGAGGACAAAATCGCCTAGCAGAACCTTGTTCTTATAGAGGAATGACCACCTTCGCTGTTTACCTGCTTATGTAAGTTGCAATTTATGTCTGATTCCGACGATCAAGTAGATATAATTGAGTGGCTCAAAAATTTAAGACTTGAAACCAACCTCCCTCAAAACTTAAACGCACAAAGTTCTTCATTCAGTAATCCTTCTCAAACATTGCAGGCGCGCGAATCTCCGCAATTCGATTTTTTGTCAGCTTCTAAAGAAAGCCAGACCTTTCTAACAAATTTGATAAAAAGTGAAAATTCTAAAATGAGTTTTAAACCAGAATATCTCAATTGCGTACCCAAATTTGATGGCAATCCGAATGATTTATATAGGTATATCAGTATTTGTGACAAAATTGTAGAAACATTTTTAAATACAACCGACCCGGGATGTTTTCAAAATATTTATTTGTTGAACTCGTTAATAGGAAAACTCGACGGCGAAGCAAGTACTGTCGTAAATATTGATTCATCGACTTCTTGGGCCGATATTAAAAACACCCTTATTCGAAATTTTGCTGACCAAAGAGACGACGTTGCTCTTACAAAAGATCTATGCTCATTAAAACAAGATTCAAATGAAAGTTACACACAATTTTATAACAGAGTTTTACACACTCTTAATTTGCTCTTCTCGTACATAAACACCCACATAGGCACTGAAGAAAATAGAAAGTCACGAATTGATTTTTGTAAAAACCTTGCACTTAAGACATTTTTGTCAGGTTTAATTGACACAGATTTGGCACGAGCCATCCGATCCATGAAGCCTCACGATCTAACAACAGCCTTGCAATATGTCACCGATGAAATGAATAGGTCCTATCTGAAACAAAACGTGTCATTGCCTCAACCTCCGTTTAATCACATTCAAACGCCCCAAAGATTTTTCTCTCCTAGACCAAGTTCCATACAATCTAATGCTTATGCACCAAGTCGTTTTTTTAGACAACCGCCGATAACATTTAGGCCTCAGTCTTTTTATCCTCGACCGGCGTACAGACCACAACAAAGATTTGCTACAAATAGTCAAGTTTTTAGGCCACAAAACATAGTTCGCTCCCAACAAATTCCCCAAAAAGCCTTACCGCCGCCCACACCTATGTCAATATCTACGCGCAATAGTTCAAAAATAACGCCAAATAGCAGCTATTATAAACATAATAACTACCAACCTAGCACTTCACAAATGCAAAAAATGGAAGTGGAAGAAATGTATAATACCGAAGCCAACCAACTTTCTCAATATGATCAAACTTTTACAGATCAGTATTACAATGAATATTACCAACAAAACGGTTACTACCCCGAGGATAATCAAATTTGCCTCTCGGAACGTTTGGATAATTGCCAAATCTTTACATCCGAGTCCAGTGATAATGATTTTTTACTATACAACGCAAACGAGCAAACCGATTTAGATGCCGTAAATTTTACAGAAGTCCTCAATCGGGACACCAAACTATAACACCGCAAGAAATACCCTTTAATATGAATAGCTCCAGTGAGCTACCATACATTATATTTCCGGAACACAACCTAAAAATACTAATCGACAGCGGCTCGACAAAGTCATTTTTAGATCCAAATATAACAAAAAAATTGTACCCGAACCACATAAAAAAAGATCCTTTTGTAGTCTCAACAGTATTTCAAAAGTCCGCTCATCAGTTTAGTGCGCATCTGCCCTGCTCAAAATTATTTAATTTGCCAAAAGTCCAAAATCTAAAAATTTTTTTGTTTAAATTTCACGATTTTTTTAATGGCCTTATTGGGATTGACAATCTGAAAATTTTGCAAGCTAATCTTGATTTTAACTCTGGAATTCTCGCTACACCATATGCAAAGGT
The DNA here is from genome assembly GCA_963576565.1 of Aspidapion aeneum. NCBI lineage: Eukaryota > Metazoa > Arthropoda > Insecta > Coleoptera > Brentidae > Aspidapion > Aspidapion aeneum. Next base: position 66,246,907 of record OY755042.1, on the reverse strand, counting down.
CAAGTTACAATTTTATAAAACCAAGTCACAAATAAATAATTGTATTACAATACCACCTCGTGTTCATCAGGTAATAAGAGTACCTGTAAACGTAAAAAATGGTGAGATAATTCTCCCATATCAAAAAATACACAATTGCGAAATCCCAGAATGTTTAACCTCAGCTAAAAATGGTTTTGCCTTGACTACAATCCTAAATAATACATGTGAAAGCGTAACTATGGATTTTTCTTTACCATTTGAAGTAGAAAAATGGCACCGCAAAGAAATTGAAGAAATCAATTTTAATAATATTGTTGAAACGCATGAAACAAAATTGGACTTTTCAAAATTTCGTTTAAACCATTTAAATTCGGAGGAAAAAAATCAACTTTTGACACTAATAAATAACTTTTCAGATGTGTTTTATCAAGAAAATACGCCACTTACTTTTACTAACAAAATAAAACATAATATACGGACCACCGATGAAATACCAGTCTACAAAAAATCGTATCCATTACCTTTTGCTCACAAAAAAGAAGTAGAAAAACAAATGAAACAGTTACTTGATCAAAAAATTATTAGACCCAGCACTTCTCCTTGGAACTCTCCATTATGGGTGGTCCCAAAAAAAATGGACGCTTCAGGGGAACAACAGTATAGAGCTGTTCTTGACTTCAGGTCATTGAACTCTAAAACTGTAGATGACCGTTATCCCCTTTCTAACGTCACTTATCTCCTTGATAAACTTGGAAAATGTCAATATTTTTCAACCTTAGATTTGGCAAGTGGGTTTCACCAAATTGAGATGTCAGAAAAAGATATCGAAAAAACCGCCTTTAGTACAGAAAACGGCCATTTTGAATTTCAGAGAATGCCATTTGGCTTAAAAAACGCCCCCGCCACTTTTCAAAGAGTGATGGATAATGTTTTAAGAGGCATCCAGAATGAAATGTGCTTGGTATATCAAGATGATATAATTATTTTTAGTACGTCACTACAAGAACACATTGACCGCCTAAGAGCTGTTTTTCAACGGCTGCGTGAATCAAACTTTAAAATACAGTTTAAAAAATCAAAATTTCTAAAGAAAGAAGTCGCCTATTTAGGCCATGTGGTGACCCCAGATGGAGTAAAACCTAATGAGGATAAAATCCGTTCCATTCTTGATTGGCTACTTCCCTCTACCCAGAAACAGATACGCGAATTTCTCGGCCTTCTCGGATATTATAGGCGATTTATACGGGACTTTGCCCGAATCACAAAACCTTTCACTAGATGCTTAAAAAAGGCGCAAAAATTGTCCATAATGAAGAATTTTTAACTTGTTTTGACACATGCAAAAAACTTCTTACAAACGATCCTATATTACAATATCCAGACTTTAGCAAACCATTCAACCTGGCCACCGATTCTTCAAGTTTCGCACTAGGTGCAGTACTTTCGCAAGGGCCCATTGGCCAAGACCTTCCCGTTGCATACGCTTCGCGTACCCTTAATGACAGTGAGACCAAACTGAGCACAATTGAACGTGAATTATTAGCTATCGTTTGGGCAACCAAATATTTTCGGCCATACCTCTTTGGTCGTCCCTTTTTCATTATCACGGACCACAAGCCCCTCCAGTGGCTTCATTCCATAAAAGACCCTTCTTCCAAATTGCTCAGATGGCGTTTAAAGTTAGAAGAATATAGTTATTCTTTGATCCACAGATCTGGAAAATTAAATTCTAACGCGGACGCACTTTCAAGAATAGAATTACATGTATCAGACACCGACAATCTGGACCAAATATCACACATCGCACAGGTAGACGCCATGTCAACCCGTTCGACAGGATTTCAGCAACAAGTAGATAAGACCATCACACAGAAAAAAACAGCAAATAGACCAAACCCAAATAACGACGATGATATCACTATACATACTAATAACGACGAAGACCCTATCGTGGGGATTCCAATAATAGAAACAGCCGTAAACTATGGGGCCAACCAAATAATTTTTTCTAAAGTATTGCACTCTCCTGTAAAACCAAAATTACAAATACTTTTTTCGACAAAAAGAAGGTATTTAGTTCAAATATCACAGAATAATTTTGAAAATGACATTATCAATTTCATAAAAGAAAATGTTTTGCCGAACAAACTTTATTATTTATATTTCCAGGAACCTGACCTCTATGAACCGTTTTGCGAAGTCGTCAGAAAGAATTTTAAATATCCTTCATTACGCTTTAAGAAATGTACAATCAAGTTACTAGACGTTACCGAAAAAAATGACATTCCAGAAATTATAAAAAACTATCATGAAGGAAAAAGCAATCATTGACGAAACAGAATATAAAATAAAAATAAAATATTACTGGCCAAATCTTAAAAGTTCCGTTCAAACATACATAAATCAATGTGAAATTTGCCAGATTAGCAAGTACGAACGACACCCGGTTAAAGTAAAAATGAATATTACCCCCACCCCAACTAAACCTTTTGAAATCCTATACATCGACACTTATACCGCGGAACATAATTAATTTTTAACAGTAATAGATAGCTTTTCTAAATACGCTCAGGCATACTATCTCAAAACACTGACTGCCTCTGATATCGCCGACAAATTATTGACATTTTTCTCACATCACGGTGTACCAAACCTTTTAGTTAATTTTGACAATGGTTCAGAGTTTAAAAATAGCGTAATTACTGAACTTTTACTTTTACACAAATTAAAAGTTCACTTTATTTCTCCAAATCACCCTGATTAAAATGGGAGTATTGAACGGTTTCACTCAACACTGGCAGAACATATTTGTCTTTTAAATAATCAAGGATTTTCGAAAGAACCTATTACAAATAAAATTTCCTACGCGATCCTGGCCTATAACCATACTATACATTCAGTAACAAAAATGAAGCCTATGGACATTGTAAACGGTCATATCTCGTCAGACGACCCTTTCGACCAAAATTTAGACCATATTCTAATGAGTAACTATGTTAATGATCATAAAAAAAAATCTAAATTACTGTACTCAAAAATTAACGAAAAACTAGCCCAATTCAAAACGACTTTAATCAATAAATTAAACAAAAAACGCGATGATCCTATTTTATTTCAACCCAATCAAGAGGTATATATACGTAAACATGAACGGAAAAAACTAGGAAACAAATTCTTAGAACCCACTACAACGGTGTCAGTAAACCCAGCAAGTAAAACAATATCAACAAACTCCCATGGAAAAATTCATATGTCTAATTTCAAAAGACCGCTAATTAAAAATAAATATGACTTTGGGTAACTTTTATCTTTGGGTTTTGTATTTCAGGTTCGGCCTTGCTTCGGGTCTTGAGGATGAAATGATTATAAAAAAACTGGATAATAAGCTTGGAATAATGCCAATAAAATTAGGAACTGCAAAAACAATAGAATATACCTACACTTTAATTCATTACTTTGATTTAGACCCCATACTGTGGGAAACCAATAAATTAAACTTAAAAGTAAATAATATCACGACTTTAATAGATAGCCATACTGGATATTCCAACGATACACAGAATTACCTAAAACTTTTAAAAATATTACAAACCAGGATCGATACCATAATATCAGAAATTTTGCCTCATCCCAAACGATTAAGACGTGGGATGATTAACATGTTAGGGTCTGTATTTAAGGCTGTTACAGGCAATTTGGACGCATCGGATGGCAAGTACTATGAAAAAATGATTCATGAGTTACAAAATAATCAAAAAACATTGTCGACGACAATTTTAAAACAGAATTCCTTATCGATTAGTGTTATTTCTAAATTTAATCAAACGGTTCAACAAATAATTCAAAATGAAAAATTTTTAGAGTCCAAAATCAATCAGATTGCTTCAATTGTTAAAAATTCTGGCTACAGAGAAAATTCCCTTTTTATCAAAGATATTTTGCTTCAACTTATAAACTCCTATGAAATTATTCAATCAATCTTGCAAGATGTTGAAAATTCAATTACATTTTCTAAACTAAAGGTCATGCATCCAAGTATAATAAAGTTATCTGATCTTCACAAAGAATTATTGTCTGTGCAAGAAAAAGTAGGAGAACAACAAATGTTATTAACTGTTACTCTTCAAAATGTATTTTTTTATGAAAAATTTATCACTTTAGACTGTTTTATTCTAAATAATAAAATTACTTATCTCCTACACATTCCAATCACATCTAAAGACATTTTTGACTACTTTCATTTATATCCCGTGCCAATACAATTTGAGAGCAGTTGGTTTAAAGTTGTTTTCCCGCGGAAAATTTTTTTGATAAAAAACAAATTGCAACATGCATATTATCAAGAACCATGCGCAGAAATAATCAGAAATGAATATATTTGCAAAAAAGAAGACTTCAAAAACAGCGAACCCGATAGTCCTTGCGAAATTTCATTAATTGACTCCAGCATGCTCCTAAATCAGCCAACCACTTGCCAGAAAACACAAATTAAATTAGCCACACCAATCATTCACCAACTAGAGAAATCAAACCAATGGATATTTGTTCTTCCAAATGAAGAAAACGCTAAAACTTCCTGTCAACATCAAGAAGAAGTACATACACTTTTGGGAACATACCTTATCAGACTGCCAAACGACTGTCTAATTCAGATCAACCGACAAATTTTTATGAACAACAACAAAACAACAGCAGCAATAGTTCAGCCGTATATCTTTCCTGACATACAAGATGCACCAACTGTTATACATCCGTTGGACCTATCAAACAGTATAAAAGATATTGACTTAGATAGCTTAAACAACCTAAAAAGAGAAATTCGAGAAAACTATCCGCACTTCGAAACATCAAGCATTTATCATTTACCCAGTATATGGACATTACTTGTATATGTAATACTTACACTTATATGTTTATACTTAATCTATAAGCGAGTACGGAAATGCAAACAATCAAAAAACACAAATCCAGTTGTAATTCAAATGCAAACTCCACAAGACAGCATTAACGTAATTCCTTCACAATTAAAACAATGTGAGCAGAAAATTGATCCGGCCAGCATCCACCTGCCCCTGTAAAGTCTAATTTTGGGGTGGAGGAGTTATACGACCGACGTCGACCTTACCTGGAATCATCTAGAGAAACCCGACTACCTCTAAACCTACCGGAGATGAGGAGTTGCATTTCATTCTATTTGTTGTAAACGTTTTTTACCTTTAGTATTCTTAAGTCTATTATTGTACTCGCATCAATAAAATATACATTTATTATAAAGCATAAACTCGAAGTGGTTGTTCGATTACTTAATTCCTTAGATAATCCTACTCAACATAGTGCAAGAACAATTGCTTTGACCATTTTTAATATTTTAAAAACCTGAGCTTTTTTAATAAATGAATGGTAAATTTTGTTTTTATTTGTTGCATATCTATTTTTCCAAAGGCAATGGGATATTGGAATAGTGACTTTAAACTAACAAATTAATTATAATTTTAAAGTGCTACATTATGTAGGCAAGGGTAGGCATAGAAACTTATTTATTATTAAAATTTTTTGGATATTGTGTTTATTTTTAACTTTTATTTTTAAAACATGTTAGTTACTTTTGTTATAAGAATTATGTAGATTCTTTAGAAACAATAAAGAAAATAAAAAAAATAAAAATAAAATATAGCCAGAGCTCAATCATGGTTTATAAAAAACAAATTGGTACTAAACAGGGACAAAACCCATCACATTTGTTTTACAACAAAACAAAATAACCACTCTCGTCCTGGATCGGTTCAGCTTAATGAAGAGAGCATAACTCTTGAAAAAGACACAAAATTTCTTGGTGTCTTTATTGATCAAAACTTAGACTGGTCAAAACAAATATCAGAAGTTTGCAAAAAAGTCAATAGTGCCACATACAGCTTAAGCTTAAGGATAACGTCCAAATATCTATCAAAGGAACATCTTAAGACTGTATATTTTGCAAACATATATTCTGCTTTTCGTTATGGTCTGATCTTTTGGGGCGGGAGAAGTGATGCCGAGATGGTTTTTAAAGGTCAGAAGAGAGCTGTGTGAATTCTCTGTGGTTTGGGCGTTAGGGACTCCTGCCGGGGTAAGTTCAAAAGCTTGAATATTCTCACTCTACCGGGACTGTTTGTCTATGAGTGATTATTATTCTTGTTTAACAACCGGGAGAAGTTAGAAATGTATGAGAAAAAAACACTGCTTTGACACCAGATCACATGGATATAACTTGCCCACACACAGACTGACCAGTACAGAAAAGGAGCCAAACTATCTGGCAATAAAATTTTTCAATGCTCTACCAAATGAGATAGATAAAGATAAAGATAGAATCTTTATCTTTATCTTTAAAAAAGCTATTTTTCAATTATTAGTTAAAATAGAGCCTTACTCTCAAAATGAGTTCTTTTCATTTGTCAAGGAATCCTAACATTTTCCTATTTTTTAGATTGTGTTTAGATGTTAGATATTAGATATTTTTGTTTTTAGTATATGTAACAGTGGTCACTGACTACATTTTAATTGTTTTTGAAGGTCCATGTAATTAAACATTTTAAATTTATTTTATGTAATTAGGTATGTGATTATGTGAGATTGTTAATTTTAATCAACCATATTTTATTGAAAAGCATTTGGATTTTTTAAATTTTGACGCGATTCATTTCAATCTCTGTTATGAGTTTTTTATTGAATAAAGACTTTTATTGAATTAAGACTTTTGACTTTGACATCCACTCCTATCAAACTAGGAATAGAGAGAGTTTGGTAATTTTGATTTCTAATGTCTAAATTGAAATGTTTGTTCCTACAATGTACAGTTGAACCTCTATAACTCGAACCTGAAGGGACAACCAAAACAGTTCGAGTTATGGAGAGTTCGAGTTATAGAAACTCGAGTTACATGGGTTAAAATACATGTGAAAAGTGCAGGGACCGCTTCAAAGGTTTGAGTTATAGAGAGGTTCGAGTTATAGAGGTTCGAGTTAGAGAGGTTTGACTGTACTTTGTTGTCTTTTTATTAAGTTGTCCTTTTATTAATTAGCTTTACTCTGAATAAGATTTATATAATCTATTCGCTTTATTTTAATTAATTTTAAATAAGTTGTGCTATTTTTGCTACTTTAAGATTTTTTAACTTGTAAATGCACTTTGTGTAATATTTTACCAATAAATAAACTAAACTAAACTAAACTAAGCAAAATATTTTTATACCAGTGGTGACAGTCTGTAATCAGTGCCTCTTGAACTTTGTATTCTGAACTAATGTATACAGGGGGTATGTATAACAGTATTATGAGAAGACTGGGGTGCTGTCCTTACTATAAATAATTAGTTTACTGTGGTTTTACCTTTAATTTTAACATGACATTTACTATCTGATATATTTCTAGTTAGAAAATACATTGGAAAAAACATTTATTTCATGTCACATGGATCGTTCATACTCGTCTTTTGTCTAGTCTTTTGTCTTGGTTTATTACCACTTAAAACCACTTTTTCTTATGGGAGTGTTCATACAATGCTTTTGCTTTTGTTTTTGATTAGTCTTTGTCTTAAGAGTTGCCAACTTTCAATCCTTAGGACAATGACTAAGACGTGTGACAGACATCAGCTGATATTTGTTGTTTTTTTTTTACAGGGCGTCCTAAGAGAGCAAGCGCGAGGACGAAATTTTAAATTTACTGCCATTAATCATGTTTTTAACAGAAAATCTCAACATAACCTCAAAATTTTATTTGTTTTTTTTTTCTTTTCGGCTTTTGTTCTTTCATGTCTGTGTTTCGTGCACAGATTAGGTTAAATAAGATTGTTTTGTGTAGAAAATGACTTTTGAAAATGGGCCTTTTTATTGAAATTGATTTTTTTTTCAGTGGGTTATGACTAAGACTAATCAAAAACAAAAGACGAGTATGAACAGCCGATTTTGTTTAAGACAGCTAAGACTAATCGAAGGACAAAGACTAATCAAAAACAAAAGACTAAGATGAGTATGAACAATACTTTATTCAGTAGAATTAAGAGTCTTTTTGCCAATATGTAGGCTTTTGTTTCAAAAAAACAAAAGTGCATTTCTAAATTTTTTCGAAAACTGGCAATAATGTGCTCTCGGTTAGGGTAAAGAAGGGTAAGAGTCCGCATCTTCTAAGAGTATGCACTGCAATTTTTAGACAAGCTAATGCCGAACTGGCAACATTGTTAGTGTGAAAACAGTGATACAATGTGTTTACACACAAGCCAGCAAAAATTACAATTTATGGAATGATGTATTTGGAAATAGAGGTAAAAAAGCTGTTTTATACCTTCATGATGTAATTTTTAGCCATTGGGATTTAGCATTTAAAAATGTTTTGTGTATATTTTTAAAAAAAACTTCATTAAATATTCAAAGTGCGTATTGTGAGGTTATGTGAACATATCCTTTATTTTATGAAATTTGTTTTAAAAGAACATGTTGGCAAAGAGTCCGCAGACAAAGACTCCGCATGTTGAATAATGGTTGACAATAAAAATAAAAAAATTAAGAAATCCAATGCAAGTACAAAATGTATTTGTCCTAGATGCAAAGAACCATACATTGATCATCGGGATTTAGATTGGATACAATGTGATCAATGTACTGCTTGGTACCATGAGAATTGTACCGTATACCCAGGCCCCGGAATTTTTCTTTGTGAGACCTGTCGCCAAGATGCAGATTGAGATTTAAAGCTAATATATTGCGTACTCTTATGAATCGTTCATACTCGTCTTTTGCCTAGTCTTTTGTCTTGGTTTAGTCATATGTCCTGTCATAAGAAAGTTAAAACCACTGTTTCTTATGGGAGTGTTCATACAATGCTTTTGCTTTTGATTAGTCTTTGTCTTAAGAGTTACCAACTTTCAATCCTTAGGACAACGACTAAGACGAGTGACAGACATCAGCTGATGTTTGTTGTTTTTTTTACAGGGCGTCCGACGAGCGCAAGCGCGCGGTTGAAATTTTAAATTTACCGCCATTAATCATGTTTTTAACAGAAAATCTCAACATAACCTCAAAATTTTATTTGTTTTTTTTCTTTTTTGCTTTTGTTTTTTCGTGTCTGTGTTTCGTGCACAGATTAGGTTAAATAAGATTGTTTTGTGTAGAAAATGACTTTTGAAGAGGGTCTCTTTATTGAAATTGAATTTTTTTTTCAGTGGGTTATGACTAAGACTAATCAAAAACAAAAGACGAGTATGAACAGCCGATTTTGTTTAAGACAGCTAAGACTAATCAAAGGACAAAGACTAATCAAAAACAAAAGACTAAGACGAGTATGAACAATACTTAAGTCACAAAAGTGTAACTCAACTGCCTATAGCAAGGAATATACACAGGATCTTTACCACAGTATACTAATTATTATCTTTACCTACCTTCTGCAATAACTTTTTTGATTTTCAATTTGATACTAGAGACCTCAATGATCTGTCCCACGAAAGGATTCTCGGACTGGCCGTTTGGAGGCCCACTAAAATACTCGAAGGCTGATTTAAATAAATCACTCATTTTTACCCTAAATATTTAAACATTTATGGGAAATTATATTTGTTTTTTTTGCCGAGTTGAATTGTGACGTTTACTCCCCGCATACCCCCAATCAAAGAACACCAAACCCAACGATTATAATATCCGTGAAACTAGCTCCATGAAGCCAGCTCCACAAAATTACAGTGGACCAGATAAACGGTACTGGAACAATAAAAATATTAAGAACTCGTTTATTTTTTGGAATTTTGACTTGTAACCTGAACCACTTGTAAAGAAACCACCCTTCTATCGGCACTATATATTATCATTTTGTTACAAACGTCAGTGGTGGAGGTAGGAATTTTTAAATTTTATTAAAGTGAATTTGTAGCTAGGGCCGTAATTACGTCATTTTGAAAGATTTTGCCGAAAAACTTGCACACAATATAAAGGGATCACCCCTCTATCGCTTCCATATTTCACTATTTTGTTACAAACGCCAGTGGCGGAGATAGGAATATTTAAATTTTATTGAAGTGATTTTGGAGCTAGGTCTCTAATTACGTCATTTTGACAGATTTTGTGTTAAAACTTGCACACGTTGTAAAGGGATCACCCCTCTACCGTTGCTGTATTTTAAAACGTCAGTGGCGGAGTTATGAATTTTTAAATTTTTATTGAGGTAAATTTGGAGCTGGGTCCCTAATTACGTCATTTTGACAGATTTTGCCTAAAAACTCGCACACATTATAAAGGGATCACCCCTCCATAGCTTTTACCATTTTGTTACAAACGTCAGTGGCGGAGTTATGAATTTTTGAATTTATATTGAAGTGAATTTGGAGCTAGGTCCCTAATTACGTCATTTCAACAGTTTTTGAACCCCTCTATCGCCGCTATATATCAGAATTTCGGTTCCTAATTACGTCATTTCGACAGATTTTGCCTAAATACTTGCACATGTTATAAAGGGATCACCCCTCTATCGCTGCTATATTTCAGAATTTTGTTACAAACGTCAGTGGCGGAGTTATGAATTTTTAAATTTTTATTGAAGTGTATTTGGAGCTGGGTTCCTAATTACGTCATTTCGACAGATTTTGCCTAAATACTTGCACATGTTATAAAGAGATCACCCCTCTATCGCTGCAATATTTCAGAATTTTGTTACAAACGTCAGTGGCGGAGTTATGAATTTTTAAATTTTTATTGGAGTGAATTTGGAGCTAGGTCCCTAATTACGTTATTTCGACAGATTTTGCCTAAATACTTGCACATATTATAAACGGATCACCCCTCTATCGCCGCTATATATCAGAATTTTGTTACAAACGTCAGTGGCGGAGTTATGAATTTTTAAATTTTTATTGAAGTGAATTTGGAGCTAGGTCCCTAATTACGTCATTTCGACAGATTTTGCCTAAATACTGGCACATATTAAAAACGGATCACCCGTCTATCGCTGATATATTTCAGAATTTTGTTACTAACGTCAGTGGCTGAGTTATGAATTTTTAAATTTTTATTGGAGTGAATTTGGAGCTAGGTCCCTAATTACGTCATTTCGACAGATTTTGCCTAAATACTTGCACATATTATAAACGGATCACCCCTCTATCGCCGCTATATATCAGAATTTTGTTACAAACGTCAGTGGCGGAGGTAGGAATTTTTTAATTTTATTGAAGTGATTTTGGAGCTGGGTCCCTAATTACGTCATTTCGACAGATTTTGCCTAAATACTTGCACATATTATAAAGGGATTACCCCTCTATCGCCGCTATATTTCAGAATTTTGTTACAATGTCAGTGGCGGAGTTATGAATTTTTAAATTTTTATTGAAGTGAATTTGGAGCTGGGTCCCTAATTACGTCGTTTCGACAGATTTTGCCTAAGGTCTTGCACATGTTTTAAAGGGATCACCCCTCTATCGCTGCTATATTTCACTATTTTGTTACAAACGTCAGTGGCGGAGTTATGAATTTTTCAATTTTTATTGAAGTGAATTTGGAACTGGGTTCCTAATTACGTCATTTTGACAGATTTTGCCTAAATACTTGCACATGTTATAAAGGGATCACCCCTCTATCGCTGCTATGTTTCAGAATTTTGTTACAAACGTCAGTGGCGGAGTTATGAGTTTTTAAATTTTTATTGAAGTGATTTTGGAGCTAGGTCTGTCTATCTGTAACGACCAACGCGCATAACTCAAAAACCGCTTGCCCGATTTTAATGAAATCCACCGAACACAAGCCAAACAAAAGGGTAGGGGTAGATTACAAAAATTAGAGTTTATGTTAAAATATGTAAGTAAGTCTGGAGTTAAACAAAATACATTTTATTTATTTTTTAGATTTCAAAAATTAGAGTTTACTTGAAAATATGGCGTGTGTGATATCAAACGAAAGGTAATTGAGTCCGGAGTTAAACAAAATACATTTTAGTTTTTGTTTTTTTTAAGGGTGGGGGTAGATTTCAAAAATTTGAGTTTTGGTCAAAACATGGCTTGTGTGGTAACAAAGGAAAGGTAATTTAGTCTGGAGTTGAATAAAATATATTTCAGTTTTTAGTTATATTAGCTCACACGTACAATATAACTATAGTACCTATTGTGAGCTTAGGGGCCTATATAGTGGCAGAGTATTTCCTTAATTAGCCTTTTACACAAAAAGTACTGATTTTTTTAGAAAGTATGTGGAAAGGAATATTAAACCCCATTGAAAGACCTATCAAAAGAGATATCTCCGAGCTACGTAAGTACCGCCCTTGCAAAGATACGCAACCTTAAGCATCCACAATATGCTAATTTCTAGCACGTCTAATTTAAAATAAATTATAGTTCAACCAATTTTTTTTAAAAGTCTTTTTGAAAAAAGTTTTGTTTACTTTTTTGTAGAAAATAAAATTTCCATTTAAACCATATAATATTCGGCGCGGTATGTATTGTGGGTCAAGCTCCAGTGGCGTCCGCAAACTAGGAATCTTCTTTCATCATTTTTATTAAATGTGTTTTGCAATTTTCGTAAAAACTAAGCATTTTAGAAGCAAACATTATTACAAATATTGTCAAGAGAATAAAATTTTCTTTCCAATGATGTATAGTATAGTAGGGTTGAACTTACAGCAAACGATACAGTGACTTTCTTAAATGGAGGTTATTTACAGAAATCTTCAAAAACCTAGTTTAATTATAAGTTTTTAGTTAACAAATTAACTGTACTCAATTAAGTTGTACAGTGTTGAAAAGAAAATCTTATTGCCTATTACCTAGCATAAACTGTTTTTACACAAAGTACTTTATTTTAAAGAAAATTGATTGAGAACTTATGAATAAAACAGATTTTTAACGACTGTAGCGTTAGGAGTAAACTAAATTCTAGAAAGTTGTACACCGTTGGAAAGAAAATTTTATTCTCTTAAAAATCTGTGATTTAAGTTTTTCATAAAGATCTTGGGTTTAAAAAATTTGAAAAAGAGGGAAAGGCACTTTCCTTTACAAAAGCCACTGAAATGTTAACTGTAATGATGACATAAAGTTGTTATACATTATTTAAAAGAAAATTTTATTGTCAATAAGATAGCATGAATTACTATTTTTCTCAAGAAGCTTTATTTTTTTAAAAATTCAGAAAAACTGTCATTAAAATAGATTTTTGTTGATTTCTATAATAACCCCAATTTAACGTCACTGTGCCTTCAGTAATAAATTTAATCCTACTAAATCATACATTGTTGAAAAGGAAATTTAGTTTTCATAATAAGTTATTTTAAAAGTACTTTCCTAAGCATAGTTTTTGCAAAAATTGTAAAAAATAAATAAAAAAAATGTTTTTTTTTTGTGATTTTTGAAACTAATCCCAGTTGAGGGACAGCATTTAATTGTTAGCCATAATCTTTAGCAAATTAATCATCGTAAACTTAGAGCAACAATAATAAAAAGAGAAGAAGTCAACCGCGGCCCCGTGTAAATTTTCCCTATTCGTGGCGGTCATTCCTGAAAACTTAGAATTTGCAGAATCCCCGGCGATGGCAACATAGCTGCGTTACTGGAATCATCTCGAAAAAACCACACTGCGCTGAATTTTCACAATATTTTTAGAAACATAGCACTTCTTGTTTATTTTTACGTCCAACTAAGTTCTTTTTTACAAAAATAAAACTCAGCACACAGAAAAAAACACCAAAAATTCAATATACCGAGTCCACCGGCCAAGACAACACTAACCGTTCACGACTTGAGGACCCACTTAATTAAACTTGTTGCCATTATATAAGTGAAAAAATAATCTTTTGTTTAAAACTGATAGACAATGATTGAGTGGAAATAAAACTTTGGACTTCCATTGTCTTTATCTGAGGGCACGGCAGTGCCTCACCAAGTTCGCGCTGCCGTACCATCATTTCTTGAAACATTTCAGCCCATATTTGACCTATCTAAAACTATACTTCGGAAAGAGTTACGAATCTCATACTTTGCACAGTCGTAGACCTTCATAGAGTTAACAACCCCTCCAAATTTCATGGACTTCTATAAAGTAGTAAAGTAGTTACGAAATTTCAAAAAACGTCGAAATTGCCACTCACTCACTGACTCACTCACTCATAGATCATCAAAATTCTACTGTACTTCCAGACATGCTACAGAGCTAAAATTTGGCAGGCTGATAGAAATTATGACCAAACCCCTGGAAAAAATCAAAAAGCCCCAAAATTCTAATTTACTCCCCTCCCCTATACATGTAAAATTATTTAAAAGTAACATTACCCACTTCTAGAAATGCTAGAGAGCTGAGCTTTGGCAGCCTGATAGGAACTATGATAAAACTATAGGAAAAAACACCCCAAAATTCTAATACTTCCCTCCCATATAAATGCAACGTTATGTAAAAGTAACACTGCCCACTTCCAGAAGCGCTAGAGAGCTGAGCTTTTTAAGACTGAAAGACACTATGATAAAACTTTAGGAAAATTTTAAAACACCAATATTTTAATTTACTTCCCTCTCCTATAAATGTAAATTTATATAAAAGTAACATTGCCCACTTCCAGAAACGCTAGAGAGCTGAGCTTTGGAAGGCTGATAGAAACTATGATAAAACCATGGGAAAAAATTTAAAAACCCCAAAAATTTTCATTTACTCTCCTCCCCTATAAATGTCAAGTTATGTAAAAGTAACATTACCCACTTCCAAAAACGCTAGAGAGCTGAGCATTGGAAGACTAATAGGAACTATGATAAAACTATAGGAAAAAATTTAAAAACTTGAAAATTTTAATTTACTTTCCTCCCCTATACATGTACAGTTATGCAAAAGTAACATTGTCCACTTTCAGAAACGCTAGAAAGCTGAGCTTTGAAAGGCTGATAGCAGCTATGATAAAACCATGGGAAAAAATTAAAAGACCTAAAAATTTTGATCAATATTCCGCAAATTTTACTATTTTAAAAATTACTTATTATCTAATTCCTTTAAAAAAGAAGTGAAATCATAACAAAAACATTTCATGTAAAAATAACCAAGTAATAAAAGTAAAGTCAAGTTCTCCAATACAAATTTCAAAATGAAAGTAAGAAACTAGTTTGGAAATGTTTTTCTAAACTTGGCTATTACGGCTGTAAATGACTCAGGCACAGTGCTAAATTGAACATAAAGAAGTTTGGCTGTAATAGCAAAGTTTAGAAAAACATTTCCAACTAGTAAAAATCTTTCATTATGAAATTTGTATTGGAGAACTTGGCCTTACTTTTTTTTGAGATAAAATTTTTTTTGAGATAACACCGAAAATGTGTTATTTGGGTGTATTTTGACCTACCCTAGCAATATCGTCGTGATGTCTGTCTGTGTTGTGTGTGTATGTATGTATATCTGTCCGTAACGCGATAGCTCCTAAACCGCCTAACCGATTTACATGAAATTTTCAGGTAAAATAGTACTCGATACTGCAACGAGCTGATTAGATTTTAGTCAAAATTCGTGAATGCTAATGACAGTTTTTTGACAGTTAAAAAGTTTAAAAAATGCTAACTTTTTAATGGAACGTCGCATCAATATGCGGTTTTCCGAAAATAGTAGCGCGCGTTTTTTAAAAAAAATTATGTTATAACTGAAAAGTTCGTAGAAGCTTTCATTTCAAGGATATTTACAAGAAACTGTTTTCAAGGTTGATATAACGTGGAGTGTGCTAATGGGCTAGGAAGGTATCAGATCCGTCATGGATCTATTTATTTAATTCCAAGACGCTTGTTTTCCTTAAGGTGTGGTTTCACACAGAAAAACTACAAAACTACTAAATACTTAGAGAAAATTAAAACAATCCTATGAAATTTTCGTTTGAATGTTTAATAGTGCTTTAACAAATAGAATATCCTTAATACCGGTTAAAACTGTTGGAAACATGACTAATAGTTAATCGTCCTCTACAATAGGAAAAAGGATTGATTCCCTTTTTACCTGGGGATATAGTCCAAGTAGCTCAAAACGAAACCCGGCCCTGCTAACACGAAATCCGTAATATGATGTCATACACCTGTTGCCACGTCCTGAAAAAATTGTGGGAAAAGAAGCCGTTCATAAATTATGTTTTCTCAGTGAGTTTTTATCGCAGATTGTAATAAGAAATACAAAGTATAAAACGACGCGACGCGGGCTAATAAGCGCATGACAAATTATCGCATGGTTTGAATAGCCTAACCAACTCAAAGCACTATATATTTTGGTAAGGTAAGAAGTTGAACCTTACTTATTATTTATAAAATTTTACAGAGGCAGAGGAGGCGGCAACAGCGGAAAAGCTACATTGTTTACCAACAAATGAATGAATGACCGGCGAAACCGGGGCTACTACTTCTCTTTATATGTTATTACTCTGAGATCGTAAAGAAAATTTTATCCTCTAATTAAAGCGCGTAAAACTTTTTTCCTAAAGGGCTTTGTTTTTAAACGAATTGGATAAAAACCTAAAAATTCAGTAATTTTCGACGATTTCTGTAAATCACACACATATATGGATGCCACTGGGCCGCTAGGAATAAGGTTATTCCTACTAAGTGATACATAGTTAAAATAGAAATTTTGATACAAATTGTGAAAGGCTTTCGCGGCCATCGTCCAATGGTGGGTGTGCTTTCGGGCTGTTCGGCCGTCGTCGTTGAAAATTCGTTCTCGACGTTTCGCCATCTCGAGTGGATGGCATCTTCAGGAGATGTTGACTGTTTGTCGGCTTCTCGAAGACTGGTGGTTAGCCTGTCGCGGGCGCAGGTCATATACGCTATGGTGGGCGGGGCGTATATCAGAGCTGGTCGGTGATTGGTCACATTCCCTTGATTCAGTTTTGTTATTGTAAGCGAGCCGTTTGGTGTTTTTAAGAACCGGTACCCATGTTCTGTTAATTTTAAGAGTTTCTTCAGATCTGTTGAAGTTCTACTGGTGTTTATGAATTTCGATTGCTTCTCTATAGAGTCTTGGATAGTATGAAGAGGAGGCGCAGAGAACTTGTGTGTCTTCGAATTTTATTCGGTGGTCTTCATTGTTTAGTGTGTGGTCTGCAACTGCGGATTTTTCCGTATGTCCGAGTCGACAGTTGGCTTTGTGTTCTATTAGTGTTAGTGTTTTTCGTGTTTAGGAATAGGAATCTATTTATGTTAAAGAATAGGGTTCTAGATTTGATGTGATGGATAATTGATAGATTGTCAAGTGAACGTTTTTCGTAATATATGTTACCGATTTTATAAACTTCTTTGAAACCTTTTTTCAATAAGAAAGCTGTAGTAGATAAGTGTTACTGTACTCTCCACATTCCAAAGTACTCAGTTTCCAATAGGTTATGGGCCCAGAGCACTACGGATGGTATAGAAGAAACATCTACTACAAAGATATACATTGAAAAATGGGAGATAAAATCGAGGTAGGAAGCATTACGAAGTTTGCTGGACGAAATTACCACCAATGGATGTTCCAGTTAAAGTGCGCCCTAAAAGCAAAAGGGCTATTTGGACTAGTTGATGGATCAAGTAAGAAACCAGCTGAAACAGAAGCTGAAGAACTTAATACATGGTGTAAAAATGATGCACAGGCAATGTTCTTGATCACGTCTGCTATGGACTTTGGGCAGATTAATCTAATCGAAAATTGCGAAACCTCAAAGGACATGAAAGATAAGTTGGACTCGATTTATAGCCAAAAATCAGAAGCAAACAAACTAATGGCACACGAAAAATTTCATAAATACAAAATGGATCCTAATGACTCAATAGCACAGCATGTAGCCAAAATTGAGAACCTGGCACGGCAAATCAAAGATTGTGGTGATGATATTAGTGAAACTGCCATAATAACAAAGATTTTGAACTCGCTGCCACGCAAGTATAAAAATGTAAGACAAGCCTGGCTATCAGTGGATGAAACAAAACAAAACGTGCAAAATCTGACTGTAAGACTTTTAGATGAAGAGCAAAACTTGACAGACATAGAAGAAGAAGAACAGGAAGCACTTGCAGCTTTGACATTGAACCCAAAGAAAAACACAATAAATGCAGGTAAAAGAAAAATGTTTCCATTTAAATGTTTTAACTGTCAAAGACGTGGCCATATGATAAAGGATTGCAAGACTCCAAGACAGTCAGGAGATAGGAAAGTTAGTGATACAGCTCTTAGCATTGAGATACAAGAGCTAAACCTAATATCAAGTAATGATCATTGGATTTTAGATAGTGGTGCATCAGCACACATGAGCTATAGAAAAGAATACTTTTCTGAGTACAAAGAATTAGAATGTCCTTCCTATGTTTATCTAGGAAACAGTAACAGTCTAGAAGTAAAAGGAAAAGGAACAGTGAGAATTAAGAAATTCATAGATGGCAAATGGTATGACTCATTCATAAATAATGTTCTTTTTATTCCGGATCTAAGGAAAAATCTGATATCTGAAGGTGTATTGACAAATAAAAAGATGAGAATAATAAAAGAAGGTAATAAAGCAAAAATTTATGAAGAAAATAACCTAATTGCTAGCGCCATAAGAGACGAGTCAAATAATCTATACAAAATGCTTATCCGTACAATCAGTAACAATGGTGAGATTAGTGTAGCCGAAAAAGTCATTGACTCATTGAAAAACTGGCATGAGAGGCTTGGGCACATTAACAAGCAGTATTTAAAAGACATGGTTGCAAAGGATTTAGTAAAAGGTGTGAAAATAAGTGAAATTGACAGTTTTCAGTGTGAAGCGTGCATACTTGGTAAACAACACAGAAAAAGTTTCAGGAAATCAACCAGAGCTCCCAAAAGTGCACCCGGGCAGCTAGTTTACAGTGACATATGTGTAGTATCAGGTGCTCGTTACATGTTGTTGTTTAAAGACAGCTACACAGGTTACCGAGTAGCTTATTTTATTAAGCACAAAAGTGATACATATGAGTGCTTTGTTGAGTTTAATAATAAAATCAAAACAAAGTTTGGCCACTCTGTAAATGCTTTGCATGTTGATAATGGTCGTGAATACATAAACAAAGATTTTGAAATTTACATGAAGAAGGAAGGTATTGAGCTAGAAAATATTGCATCTTACACCCCAGAGCAGAATGGAAGATGTGAGAGGGAGAATCGCACAATTATGGAAAGTGTGAGATCAATGCTCATCAGTGCGAATGCACCTCATTATCTCTGGGCAGAAGCAGCAAGTACTGCAATATACATTCTTAATCGAACGCCTTCCAAGCAGAGCAATAGCACACCATTTGAACAATGGACAGGTGAGAAACCATACTTGGGACATGCTAAGGCATTTGGCTGTGTTGCATATGTACATATACCAAATCGAAAGCGAACAAAACTTGAGCCGAAAAGTCGTAAAATTCAACAAATGATCGTTTATATGATCCAATGAATAGAAAGATTACCATATCTTGCAATGTTTTGTTTGATGAGAAAAACAAGGGATTTGTTAACAAACAGGAAACGATACCAGTGTTGATTGAGTTTTCTGATGATAATCAGCAAGAAATGCAAGAAGCAGAAGAAGAGGAAGAAGTAGAACATCTTAACTTTGAAAACTTGAGACAACCAGAGGATCACGAAACAGAAGTAGAAGACGAAGTAGAAGACGAAGTGGTGCAATCTAACCTAGAAAAATTGAGACCACAAAGAAATGTTAAAGTACCGCAAAAATTAAGAGATTTTGAGCTAAATCTAGTAGAGCTAGAAGTTCCAGATACCTATGAAGAAGCTGTAAGCTGTAAAGACGCTGAAAAATGGAAAGAAGCTATAAAGAGATGAAATAAATTCTCTTAATCAGAACAAGACCTGGATTTTGCAAGAGTTACCTGAAGGCAGAAAGGCAATAGGATCAAAGTGGGTCTTTAAAGTAAAATATAACAGTAAAGATGAAATCGAAAGATATAAAGCAAGATTATGTGCAAAGGGATTTGCTCAAAAAGAAGGGCTTGATTATGCTGAAATATTTTCACCCACAACCCGGTATGATTCAATTAGAGTACTCCTTTCAGTTGCTGCACACCGTGATTATAAAATTAGACAGTTTGACATTAAAACAGCCTTTTTATATGGGGAACTGTCAGAAGAAATATATATGGAGATACCTGATGGTTTTGCTAAAATTGACAACAAAGTGTGCAGACTTGTAAAATCTTTATACAGACTAAAACAAGCACCCAGGTGCTGGAACCAGAAATTTGACAGTCTATTGAAGCATTTTGGTTTTGAACAAGGTCAAGCCGATAAATGTATTTATCGAGGAATAATACAAGGACATACAGTTTTGTTAATTATTTATGTTGATGACGGACTGTTGATGTCATCTTGTGAGACTTCACTAGACGCTGTTCTCATAGAACTGCAGAAATGCTTGGAGGTCAAAGTAAGCAATGTTAATAATTTTGTTGGATTAGAAATAATAGAAAACAAAGAAAATAACTCTATTTTTATTCATCAGACAAGATATATAAATAGCCAGATAGTTTTTTTAAAGTCTTTATTTTCCCACAGTCTGTCTTATTATATTCGACGGTTATTTAAAGTAAGTCTGGCCTGAGGATGGGAGCTATCCCGAAACCGGTCGCCGCAATTTATTAAACAGACTGTGGGAAAATAAAGACTTTAAAAAAAACTATCTGGCTATTCTATAACAATCCCACATAATGGATACCCTGGAAGATCTAAGATATATAAACAAAATTATTAACAAGTTCGGAATGAGTGATGCAAACTCAATAGAAATACCTGCTGACCCAAATAAAGATTTAATGAGAAATGACACAGATAATAATTTTGAAGGTCCATATCGAGAATGTGTTGGCTCATTGATGTTTGCAGCAATAGTTTCCAGACCAGATATTTCATATTCAGTGGGAGTTGCTAGTAGATTCTTAAACAATCCTACTGTTGCACAATGGAATGCAGTAAAAAGAATCTTAAGATACTTAAAAAGCACTTCAAATTATGGCATTGAATATAGAAGAGAACCAGACTACAATATAAGTGGTTTTTGTGATGCTGACTATGCAGCAGACAGAGAGACGAGAAGATCTACAACAGGCTATGTGTTCAAGGCTTCAGGTGGTCCAGTTACTTGGTCGAGCAAGAGACAACCAGGTGTTACGCTATCTACCACAGAAGCAGAATATGTAGCTGCATGTCAAGCAACCAAAGAAGCTATATGGTTACGTCAGTTGTTGAGTGATATTGGAATATCAATAAATGGTGCAACACCTCTGCATATTGACAACCAAGGTGCCATAAAATTGATACACAATCCAGAGTTTCACAGTCGTACCAAGCATGTGGACATACAATTTCATTTTGTTCGAGAGAAGTATCAAAATGATGAGATCTTACCAAAGTATATTGGAACGAAAAATCAACAAGCTGACATTTTTACCAAGGCTTTGTGCAGAGAGACATTTCAGAAACTCAGATCATTGTTGGGACTTAAAATTTATAAGAATATTTTAGTGCCTAGATTTCGAAATGAGTCTGATATTATTTAAAAACACTCAAAAAGTGGGAGTATTAGTGTTAGTGTTTTTCGTGTTTAGGAATAGGAATCTATTTATGTTAAAGAATAGGGTTCTAGATTTGATGTGATGGATAATTGATAGATTGTCAAGTGAACGTTTTTCGTAATATATGTTACCGATTTTATAAACTTCTTTGAAACCTTTTTTCAATAAGAAAGCTGTAGTAGATAAGTATTACTGTACTCTCCACATTCCAAAGTACTCAGTTTCCAATATGTTCTTTGATTCTTGTGTTTACGGACCGTTTGGTTGTTCCGATGTAGACACTTCCACAGGTACAGGGAATGCGGTATACCCCCGAAGAACTTAGTGGGTTCCTTATATCCTTCGCAGATCTGAGGTGTTTCTCGATCTTCTTAGATGGCTTGAAGATCGTTTTTATGTTGTGTTTTCCCAGAATACGTCCGATCCTATCTGTCACTCTAGGAATGTAGGGCAGAAAGGCTCTTGAAGTAACTTCGCGGCTGCTCAGTCCACCGCTACTGTTACTTCTAGTGCTCGGCTTTGGTCGTATACATTTATCTATGTCGCTTTGAGTGTATCCATTTGCTACGAGGGCGTTTTTAAGATGGTTTAATTCTTTGTCTAGATGTTCTGGTTCGCAGATTCTTTTCGCCCTCTCTACCAATGTTCTTATTACCCCTCTTCGTTGGCACGGGTGGTGGTTAGATGTGTTGTTTAGGTAGCGGTCTGTGTGAGTAGATTTTCTGTATACGGTATGTCCTAGTCGTCCCTCTTTCCTCGTTACTAGTACGTCAAGGAATGCTAATTCTCTGTTGTTCTCTGTTTCCATTGTAAATTGTATACTGGGGTGTATGCTGTTAATGTGGTTGAGAAATTCATTAAGGCTGTCTCTACCATAAGGCCAAACGACAAAAGTGTCATCTACATATCGAAACCAGACTTTGGGTTTATGAGGGGCATTATGCAATGCCTTCTCTTCTAGTTTCTCCATGAAAAAGTTCGCAATCACTGGCGATAAAGGGCTACCCATTGATACTCCATCGATCTGTTCATAAATTTGTTCATTGAAGGTGAAATATGATGTCGTTAGGCAGATTTTAAACAGGTCGGTGATGTCCTTCGGAAAAATGTGTTCCACTTCCCTCATTGCCTCGGCCAAAGGTACCCTCGTGAACAAAGACACAACATCAAAGCTAACTAAGATGTCTTTCTCGTCCATGACGATGTTTTTGATCTTCTCAATAAAGTGGGTGGAGTCTCTCACATACGAATCCGTTAGTCCGATGTGGGGTTGCAAGAGGGAAGCAAGATGTTTCGCAAGTTTGTATGTTGGTGAGCCTATAGTACTGACAATGGGATGAAGAGGCACATCGTTTTTGTGGATTTTTTTCACTTTGGCATAGCATCTTCTTGACTGGGTCCTCCAATGAAGAAATCTTAATTAAGTGATTCACTTTTTTAATTGCGGGTTGTGTAGGATCTCTTTTTAGCTTCTTGTATGTTGAGGGTTCTAAAAGATCGACCATCTTTCTGTTGTAGTCATCCCTGTTCAATACTACAGTGGCGTTTCCTTTGTCGGCAGGCAGTATCAGAATGTTTTCATCCTTGTTGAGATCCTTAATGGCTTTTTCTTCCATCCTTGTAATGTTGCGTTTTGGTGGTTTGGCTTTTCGCAAAATCTGTGAACACACCGTGCGTATTTCTTCTGCCTGATCTTCGGGCAACTTTCTAATAGCAGATTCTAAGTTGGCAATTATTTCCTCCTTGGGAACCTCCCTAGGTGCAATAGCAAAGTTCCCCCCCTTAGAGAGTACTGAGACTTCATTTTGAGAAAGCGGGCGGTCTGATAGGTTGATGACAGTTTTTGTAGAATCAAGGATGGGCTGCTGGTTATCCCGTTTATTGTTGTCGTCAGTTAGTCTCTGGTATTTGGTTTTCTGCCTCTCCGTACTTCTGTGGTGTTCGTTTTCCATGGATCTGTAGGAAATAGCATCAATTTTGTCCCAGTCTGATTTGTGCATGGTGTTGGCTAGGTGATAGAAAATTGAGAGTAGTTCCTTGTCTGTGCGTGCGAGTTGCGATCTAGTTGAATGGATCCGTTCTCTTAAAAGGGCATCTTCAGTTCTTCTATAGATTCTGTAAGCTTGAGGTGTTTTCATGGTATGCTTAAATCTCAGGAATTTCGGCGTGACCTTCTCATCGCGACAGCGTAATAAGAAAGTCAGCGAAGACAGTAGTTGCGCTTTCTTCTTGCGTAGTGCGACCAAGCGTAGATGAAGAGTGGAAACTTCTCCTGAAGATGCCATCCACTCGAGATGGCGAAACGTCGAGAATGAATTTTCAACGACGACGGCCGAACAGCCCGAAAGCACACCCACCATTGGACGATGGCCGCGAAAGCCTTTCACAATTTGTACGACGCCTCTACGGGGAGGAAGTTTCCACTCTTCATCTACGCTTGGTCGCACTACGCAAGAAGAAAGCGCAACTACTGTCTTCGCTGACTTTCTTATTACGCTGTCGCGATGAGAAGGTCACGTCGAAATTCCTAAGATTTAAGCATACCATGAAAATACCTCAAGCCTACAGAATCTATAGAAGAACTGAAGATGCCCTTTTAAGAGAACGGATCCATTCAACTAGATCGCAACTCGCACGCACAGACAAGGAACTACTCTCAATTTTCTATCACCTAGCCAACACCATGCACAAATCAGACTGGGACAAAATTGATGGTATTTCCTACAGATCCATGGAAAACGAACACCACAGAAGTACGGAGAGGCAGAAAACCAAATACCAGAGACTAACTGACGACAACAATAAACGGGATAACCAGCAGCCCATCCTTGATTCTACAAAAACTGTCATCAACCTATCAGACCGCCCGCTTTCTCAAAATGAAGTCTCAGTACTCTCTAAGGGGGGGAACTTTGCTGTTGCACCTAGGGAGGTTCCTAAGGAGGAAATAATTGCCAACTTAGAATCTGCTATTAGAAATTTGCCCGAAGATCAGGCAGAAGAAATACGCACGGACTGTTCATAGATTTTGCGAAAAGCCAAACCACCAAAACGCAACATTACAAGGATAGAAGAAAAAGCCATTAAGGATCTCAACAAGGATGAAAACATTCTGATACTGCCTGCCGACAAAGGAAACGCCACTGTAGTATTGAACAGGGATGACTACAACAGAAAGATGGTCGATCTTTTAGAACCCTCAACATACAAGAAGCTAAAAAGAGATCCTACACAACCCGCAATTAAAAAAGTGAATCACTTAATTAAGATTTCTTCATTGGAGGACCCAGTCAAGAAGATGCTATGCCAAAGTGAAGCCCTGACTCCGAGATTGTATGGACTACCAAAAATCCACAAAAACGATGTGCATCTTCGTCCCATTGTCAGTACTATAGGCTCACCAACATACAAACTTGCGAAACATCTTGCTTCCCTCTTGCAACCCCACATCGGACTAACGGATTCGTATGTAAGAGACTCCACCCACTTTATTGAGAAGATCAAAAACATCGTCATGGACGAGAAAGACATCTTAGTTAGCTTTGATGTTGTGTCTTTGTTCACGAAGGTACCTTTGGCCGAGGCAATGAGGGAAGTGGAACACATTTTTCCGAAGGACATCACCGACCTGTTTAAAATCTGCCTAACGACATCATATTTCACCTTCAATGAACAAATTTATGAACAGATCGATGGAGTATCAATGGGTAGCCCTTTATCGCCAGTGATTGCGAACTTTTTCATGGAGAAACTAGAAGAGAAGGCGTTGCATAATGCCCCTCATAAACCTAAAGTCTGGTTTCGATATGTAGATGACACTTTTGTCGTTTGGGCTTATGGTAGAGACAGCCTTAATGAATTTCTCAACCACATTAACAGCATACACCCCAGTATACAATTTACAATGGAAACAGAGAACAACAGAGAATTAGCATTCCTTGACGTACTAGTAACGAGGAAAGAGGGACGACTAGGACATACCGTATACAGAAAATCTACTCACACAGACCGCTACCTAAACCACACATCTAATCACCACCCGTGCCAACGAAGAGGGGTAATAAGAACATTGGTAGAGAGGGCGAAAAGAATCTGCGAACCAGAACATCTAGACAAAGAATTAAACCATCTTAAAAACGCCCTCGTAGCAAATGGATACACTCAAAGCGACATAGATAAATGTATACGACCAAAGCCGAGCACTAGAAGTAACAGTAGCGGTGGACTGAGCAGCCGCGAAGTTACTTTAAGAGCCTTTCTGCCCTACATTCCTAGAGTGACAGATAGGATCGGACGTATTCTGGGAAAACACAACATAAAAACGATCTTCAAGCCATCTAAGAAGATCGAGAACCACCTCAGATCTGCGACGGATATAAGGAACCCACTGAGTTCTTCGGGGGTATACCGCATTCCCTGTACCTGTGGAAGTGTCTACATCGGAACAACCAAACGGTCCGTAAACACAAGAATCAAAGAACACAAAGCCAACTGTCGACTCGGACATTCGGAAAAATCCGCAGTTGCAGACCACACACTAAACAATGAAGACCACCGAATAAAATTCGAAGACACACAAGTTCTCTGCGCCTCCTCTTCATACTATCCAAGACTCTATAGAGAAGCAATCGAAATTCATAAACACCAGCAGAACTTCAACAGATCTGAAGAAACTCTTAAAATTAACAGAAAATGGGTACCGGTTCTTAAAAACACTAAACGGCTCGCTTACAATAACAAAACTGAATCAAGGGAATGTGACCAATCACCGACCAGCTCTGATATACGCCCCGCCCACCATAGCGTATATAACCTGCGCCCGCGACAGGCTAACCACCAGTCTTCGAGAAGCCGACAGACAGTCAACATCTCCTGAAGATGCCATCCACTCGAGATGGCGAAACGTCGAGAACGAATTTTCAACGACGACGGCCGAACAGCCCGAAAGCACACCCACCATTGGAAATTTTATTGTCTACAGAAAAGTATATTATTCTTTTTTTCACAAAAAGCTTGGTTTCTAAGAAAATTGGTTAAAGTTAAAAATTTTGCTGTATTTCTTTTGAATAAAATGTGCAAGAATTCAGCATATTACGTACAGCTGATTTAAAAAAATCTGATACGACTGGAAAAACTCGCTTTCTATTTTAAACAGTATATATTATATTATATAGGGTTGACATTTACATTTTATAGTAATGTTATGACCGTTTATTGTCTTTTGCATGTTTATACAAGGCCAACAAAAATATACAGGCCACGACCCTGAAAAAATCAGCTGTTCTCTGGGGGCTGACTTTTACATTGGGTCTTATGGGAGGTTTCCGCGAAATTTCAGTAAAATATTCTCAGACACCATCCCGATTTTCTGCCAACCTTTTGTAAGGATGCAAGATGATTAAAAAGTTAAAATGTTCAAGATTTAGCATTTTTTATTTTGAATTCAAATTACGCAGATATCTCCTTCGATAGGTCTTTTAAAGAGCTTTATATTTTCTCTCCACAGATTTTCTCAAAAGTAAGTACTTTCTGAGTAAAAGGCTATTAAAGGAAAAAATAGTCAAAAATCCAAGATGGCGGCGCCATTTTGACCATGTTCCTGAGGGGAAGGGGGTCGTGGCTTTTACTATATTTAATGGGACTCCAACAGCTACTGAATACGCCCAGCGTTGGATTTATATTTTTTTGAACAATTTTTTAAAAAAATTTTTATTCCTTAATCGGCCGCCATCTTGAATATCTCAAAATGCTTAAGGGTGCCAGAGTGGCATCAACTGCATCTTTAAAGATGAGTTCTTGGGCTATAAGAATCAGCAATAAAATCCAGGTCCTTTGAAAATCTTCCTAACTATTGTAGGTCAACAATAATAAGAAAATATCGACGTAGATCATGATAACTATACTTCAAAAAATCATATCTTTTATAATGTAAGGTCAAATGTAACGAATCAAGAATCAGTTTACTTAGAAAACCTTACTCTTATAGAAAAAAATATACCAGAATTGTTTGGTAGCCATACTTGTTTTAATCCGCGATTAAATTCTGATTTTGTTAAAATTTGCAAACTACCCCCCAACTAAAGTAAGGCAAAAACTATTCGTCGGAGCGAAAGAATGCATAAAACCAAAGTTGTGGGCAATTTTGTTCTCCACATATTTTATTTAAACTTTTTTTATATAGCACCTACTCCAACGGTGCTGTTTTCCTCCAAGCGCCGCGTGTTTTCATCCCTACCCCCCGAGGTATATATGTCTACCATCCCACCAAATGTCTACCATCCCACCAAATTTCATTTCTGTTCGACCTTTTGCAAATAGAACCCGATATTTTGTATCCAACGCTTGGCCTATTATTTGTTTGCTGTTCTTAAAAATCTTAGATTTAATTTGGTCACAGATTTTTCCTTTTTAGGAATTGCAACCAACAGGCGTCGCAAACTCGCGCGACGTGGTGGAAGTTAGCATCAGATTCAGATTCAGATTCATTTAAATTACAGTGGACCAGTTCGTTTTTGCTGTATATTCTTATTTTCATATTTTAACTACATAAGAATTTTTTATGATGCTAAGGCAGTCGGATATTACTAAAAAATGGAAATTGTCTATCCTGGTGTTACGGGGGAGAGTCAGAAACGTATAGTTTCACCAGTAAAATGTTGTATAGGAAAATAATGCCCCAACCATTGGATTGATAAGATAGTTGTGATATAATTGAGACGTGCAGACATAACTGGAAATCAGATGCACTGTTGAGTGAGTTAAATCATTAAACTAAGATACGAGGGTAAGTTAAAAAATTAAGATAAATCGTATTGTCTAAAATCAATGTTGAGTACGATTGGTGCTGAGGTGAATGTGACCTAGTAGTTGTATGAAATTTTTTTTAGTAACACATTTCTCTATATTAGGACATCCAGCAAAGATACGGGGGTAAGGTGAAAAAATACGATAAATTTTATTTTATTTGTATTTTCTAAAATCAGCGCTGTGTCCGATTTCCGTTGGCATGGCTAAGACCCACCATTAGTAAGAAATTATGTCCACTAACAGCTTCACGTATTTTAGATCGTCGAGCTGAGATACGAGGGTAAGTTGAAAAATTACCATAAATTTTATTTTATTTGTATTTTCTAAAATCAGCGGTGTGCCCGATTTCCGTTGGCATGGCTGAGACCCACTATCAGTAGGGAATTTTGTCCATTAACAGCTTCTCGTATTTTAGATCGTCGAGCTGAGATACGAGGGTAAGTTGAAAAATAACCATAAATTTTATTTTATTGGTATTTTCTAAAATCTGCGGTGTGCCCGATTTCCGTTGGCGATGGCGTGGCTGAGACCCAATATCAGTAAGGAATTATGTCCACTAACAGCTTCAAGTTCTTTAAATCGTCGAGCTGAGATACGAGGGTAAGTTGAAAAATTACGATAAATTTTATATTATTTGTAATTTCTAAAATCAGCGCTGTGCCCGATTTCCGTTGGCATGGCTAAGACCCACTACTAGTGAGGAATTATGTCCACTACCAGCTTTACGTATTTTAGATCGTCGAGCTGAGATACGAGGGTAATTGAAAATTTACCGTAAATTTTATTTTATTTGTATTTTCTAAAATCAGTGCTGTGCCCGATTTCCGTTGGCACGGCTAAGACGCACTATTAATAAGGAATTATGTCCATCAACAGCTTCACTTATTTTAGATCGTCGAGCTGACATACGAGGGTAAGTTGAAAAATTACGATAAATTTTATATTATTTGTATTTTCTAAAATCAGCGCTGTGCCCCATTTCCGTTGGCATAGCTAAGACCCACTATCAGTAAGGAATTTTGTCCACTAACAGCTTCACGTATTTTAGATCGTCGAGCTGAGATACGAGGGTAAGTTGAAAAATTACGATAAATTTTATATTATTTGTATTTTCTAAAATCAGCGCTGTGCCCGATTTCCGTTGGCATAGCTAAGACCCATTACTAGTGAGGAATCATGGCCACTAACAGTTTCTCGTATTTTAGATCGTCGAGCTGAGATACGAGGGTAAGTTGAAAATTTACCGTAAATTTTATTTTATTTGTATTTTCTAAAATCAGTGCTGTGCCCGATTTCCGTTGGCACGGCTAAGACGCACTATTAATAAGGAATTATGTCCATCAACAGCTTCACTTATTTTAGATCGTCGAGCTGACATACGAGGGTAAGTTGAAAAATTACGATAAATTTTATATTATTTGTATTTTCTAAAATCAGCGCTGTGCCCGATTTCCGTTGGCATAGCTAAGACCCACTATCAGTAAGGAATTTTGTCCACTAACAGCTTCACGTATTTTAGATCGTCGAGCTGAGATACGAGGGTAAGTTGAAAAATTACGATAAATTTTATATTATTTGTATTTTCTAAAACCAGCGCTGTGCCCGATTTCCGTTGGCACGGCTAAGACTCACTATCAATAAGGAATTATGTCCACTAACAGCTTCACGTATTTTGGATCGTCGAGCTGAGATACGAGGGTAAGTTGAAAAATTACCATAAATTTTATATTATTTGTATTTTCTAAAATCAGCGCTGTGCCCGATTTCCGTTGGCATAGCTAAGACCCACTATCAGTAAGGAATTTTGTCCACTAACAGCTTCACGTATTTTAGATCGTCGAGCTGAGATACGAGGGTAAGTTGAAAAATTACGATACATTTTATATTATTTGTATTTTCTAAAATCAGCGCTGTGCCCGATTTCCGTTGGCATGACTAAGACCCACTACCAGTAAGGAATTACGTCCACTCACAGCTTCAAGTATTTTAAATCGTCGAGCTGAGATACGAGGGTAAGTCGAGGGGTGGCTCGATCGCCGATTTCTGTACACCAAAGGGAAAAAATACCTTAGGTATTTCTCAGTATTTCCTCTAATTTCCCTAGTATTTCCCAGTACTTCCTGGTATTTCCCAAGTACTTCCCGGTATTTCCTAGTATTTCCTGGCATTTCCTAGTATTTCCTAGTATTTCCCAAGTAATTCGTAGTACTTCCTTATGCTCCAGTACTTTTAAAAAACTTAAATATCTCGAAAACTAATCAACCATTTTTAACGAGGAGAAAACCAAATTTCATTAAATTTCCTGCTCTACAGGTTGTTCCAAGTAAAGTGTCCACTACTGCTAACTATGTTACTATTAAAATTAAAAAAATATAT
Organism: Aspidapion aeneum; assembly: GCA_963576565.1. Lineage (NCBI taxonomy): Eukaryota > Metazoa > Arthropoda > Insecta > Coleoptera > Brentidae > Aspidapion > Aspidapion aeneum. Next base: position 66,216,214 of record OY755042.1, on the reverse strand, counting down.
AAATTGGCAAACTAGTAGAATTTTTGGTGCTAAAATAAAAAAAAATTAGAGCGTTTTCGAGTTTTTTCAAAAAACATATTTTTTTTTAAATTGTTACCGCGCTTTTGTATTTTATATAAAACGACTTATCAGAAAAAAATATAAAATACAGGGGATTCAATTAAAAAAAAAATATATGGTTTTTGAAAAAGAAAATATACGGTACAGCAACTAGCGTAACGTAATTTTTACACACATCAATTGAAAATTTAATTGTCACCAAAAATTAGATAAGCGAACTCAACCTCGATTTGGTTTCATGTAAAGTTCTGGAAATGTATACAAAACGTCTTAAAGAAGTCTGGAAAAGTTCTGGCATAATCCGAAAATGTTCTAGAAAAGTCTAAAACTATTCAGGAACACTCTGAGAAAATTTTGTAAAAGTCTAAAAACATGTTTAGGAAAAGTCTTAAAATGTATTGGAAATGCTTTTCAACAAAAATTTGTCTTTTGCCATAATAACAAAATGGCTCTGTCATGAGAGCGCGAGTAACAAAAGCGCGATCTAGCATAAGCACGATATAACAAAACTGCGAGTAACAAATTCGTGAGTAACAAAAGCGCGAGTAATCAAACCGCAAGTAACATAACCGCGAGTAACAAAAGCGCTATGTAACAAAACTGTGAGTAACAAAAAACGCGAATGTGAATAACTGGCGATACGTTTATTTCCATAGTTAATAGCGCATGAATTCTTTCCTGGGTTCCTAGAGGGTGTGATTACGAACCGAACCGAACCGAACTGAACCAACCGAACCAACCAGCATACTTTTTCAAAAAAAAAAACTTGCCCGACTTCTTTTTCGGGATTCTAGAGGGTGTGAATCCGAACCGAACAGTACTGAACCGATCCTTGATATAGAAGTCATGCCCTATGAACTATGGAAATAAACGTATAGCCCGTTATACAAATTCGCGCTTTTGTTACCGCGCTTTCGTTACTGGCGCTTTTGTTATTCACGGTTTTGTGAATCGCGCATTTGTTACTCGCAGTTTTGTTTCATGACGCTTTTGTTACATCGCGGTTTTGTTACTCGTGATTCATTACAGAGCCTACAAAATAAAAATTTTTTCTTGTTTTTCAATTTGCAAACTCATTCATTTCATCATCGTTTCACTACGTGTTTTAAAGCTAGCTTTTTAAAGCAAGCTATTTTGTAAACCTTATGAATATAAAATACACATTTCCAGTGGCGGATCCAGGATGTTAGCAGGGGAGGGACCAAGTCGGCAGTAAAAACAAAAAACATTTTTTTTTTGTTTTTAATAAGTAACGGCTCGTGATTTTCGCAATTGGTGATGCAGGATTTCCCTACCGCCATTTTTTATACACACATATAAAAAATAAAAATATAATAATATGCTAATAATATATATATGAAATACCTATTCTAGAAAGAACTTACCTAAATTCAGTAAAATCAGCGAAATCATATCGGTAGTAGGTTTACGATGATGCAACTGCAATGTAATTTAAATTTTACTCCTTGTATGTGAGGCGATTAGTCTATCCATCTTTAAAATGTCGAATGTACACTTTGTCTTTAATCTTAACCGGTTTATTTACGTTCATATAGGGGACGGCTTTTCAGAGTTCAAAATGTCTTTCTTGTCATCGTCGTTCCACCTCAAAAACGGTTTCGCCAGTAAAACACACACTGCGTCGTACACAGGGAACATTATGCAAAATAATTCAAACAGAAACCGAATCAGAACACACAGATTAGCAAGAAACCCAGGCGACCTAACCGAGCCGTTTACTGCTCCGGAAAATATTTAAATGATGTACGCAGACTCAACACCCTGAATCGCTGCCCTGCGAAAGCATGCAACATTGTCATGGCACCCAACGAAAGCCTTCACCCCGCGGCATATTGAGTAGACACAGGCGAACGAGAAACAAAATCGCTTCAACAATGCTTGTCTGTATGCTATGCCCGCATTTTCTGCACTGTAGAATTCCATAGCTATATGTTTTGTTGCCTGCCAATTGCAAAATATGGAAAGAGAGGACGATGTCGCTATAGAATTCAACAGTACAGAATCCGCGGCGGGGAACGCACACGGCTTTTTATCAATTAATGGGTAATAAGATAACTAACCGCTCGTTCTGTTTTGCTGATGCGGCGCAGCTCCAATTTTTAATTTCTTGTCTTACCTTAGATTCTTATATTATTTTATTTAGTCTGAAAAAAAGAGGTGAAGCAGTGCTTCAACCGTCATAGGGCGAGCCGCTACTGCTGAACTCTGAAATTAAGAACCAAACGAAAATAAAATGCGCCGCAGGCGAACATTTTAATAAAAGTTAATTAAATTTTGAGAACAAAATTAAACAAAAATATGTTGATTTTAAGTTAAAATTTAGTTTTTCCGTAACATTTGAGTTACAAATTTATTGCCGCTTAAAAAAGATGGTATTACTAGAGCCGCTGGGGCCCCTTTTACGCCTAAGCCCCGGGCACTACTCCGGTTTGCCCAACGATAACTACGTCACTGTATATTAGGTAAGTCTGAAAATATTTAGAAGGACTAGAAATGTTCTGGAAAATTCTAAAAAGTGACAAGCAACAAATAAATTTCAAAAAACTCGTGTAGTAATAAAGGCTACAAAGGGTACAAACGCAATAAGCGTTGATCTGGCCTGAAAGGCAGAAGAGCTGTCGTAGGTCATGGGTGGTTTGTTTCTTTTTATTTGTAATCGATATGTATAGCAGTTTATTTTCGCCTGCTGTTGTTCTAGTTTCTCTCGTATCTCGGTGGATGGCGCTTCTTGCAAGAGTTTTCTCACTATTTACATAGGATTAGAGACAAAACCGTCTAATTAACTGCGCAAGGGTGTCACATTGATCAAGCAGTGTTCTGAGGAATCCCATAAGGACGAAACAGTTAACTGTCAACACTTATTAGGTGTCCATTAGATCTTGGATGCCCGTGTGGTTAAGCTTTCAAGCTACCCACGGAAAAATATGAGAGAAACAAAAACTTCTTTGTACCCGATTAGCCACGAAGCTTGTTTGATTTTTAAATTGACGGGTACTAAGTTTCACGTTTGATATTTATCTATAACAATTTTGGGGCGTCCGTAAATTAAGTTAATTTAGAAAAATAAAATTTATCGTAATTTTTTAACTTACCCTCGTATCTCTGCTCGACGATCTAAAATACGTGAAGCGGTTAGTGGACATAATTCCTCACTAGTAGTGGGTCTTAGCCATGCCAACGGAAATCGGTCACAGCGCTGATTTTAGAAAATACAAATAATATAAAATTTATCGTAATTTTTCAACTTACCCTCGTATCTCAGCTCGACTATCTAAAATAAGTGAAGCTGTTAGTGGACATAATTCGTTATTGATAGTGGGTCTTAGCCGTTCCAACGGAAATCGGGCACAGCACTGATTTTAGAAAATACAAATAAAATAAAATTTATCGTATTTTTTCAACTTACCCTCGTATCTCAGCTCGACGATCTAAAATACGTGAAGCTGTTAGTGGACATAAGTCCTAACTGATAGTGGGTCTTAGTCATGCCAACGGAAATCGGCCACAGCACTGATTTTAGAAAATACAAATAAAATAAAATTTATCGTAATTTTTCAACTTACCCTCGTATCTCAGCTCGACTATCTAAAATACATGAAGCTGTTAGTGGACATAATTGCTTACTGTTAGCGGGTCTCAGCCATGCCAACGGAAATCGGGCACACCGCTGATTTTAGAAAATACAAATAAAATAAAATTTATGATAATTTTTTAACTTACCCTCGTATCTCAGCTCGACGATCTAAAATAAGTAAAGCTGTTAGTGGACATAATTCCTTATTGATAGTGGGTCTTAGCTGTGCCAGCGGGAATCGGGCACAGCACTGATTTTAGAAAATACAAATAAAATAAAATTTATCGTAATTTTTCAACTTACCCTCGCATTTCAGCTCGACGATCTAAAATACATGAAGCTGTTAGTGGACATAATTCCTTACTGTTAGTGGGTCTCAGCCATGCCAACGGAAATCGGGCACACCGCTGATTTTAGAAAATACAAATAAAATAAAATTTATGGTAATTTTTCAACTTACCCTCGTATCTCAGCTCGACGATTTAAAATACGTGAAGCTGTTAGTGGACATAATTCGTTATTGACAGTGGGTCTTAGCCGTGCCAACGGAAATCGGGCACAGCGCTGATTTTAGAAAATACAAATAAAATAAAATTTATCGTAATTTTTCAACTTACCCTCGTATCTCAGCTCGACGATCTAAAATACGTGAAGTGTTAGTAAACATAAGTCCTAACTGATAGTGGGTCTTAGTCATGCCAACGGAAATCGGGCACAGCACTGATTTTAGAAAATACAAATCAAATAAAATTTATGATAATTTTTTAACTTACCCTCGTATCTCAGCTCGACGATCTAAAATAAGTGAAGCTGTTAGTGGACATAATTGCTTACTTTTGAAGAAACTTGACGTCCTTAGAATTTACAGTGAGGAAGGGCTAGCGGGAAATAAGGACAACGTTAGAGATTTAACCCTCTTTATTTTCTGGCGACGTTTCGACGGTTGTTTTCCGTCTTTTTCAAGCTATAAAACAAACACAATAAAAATGTAGAATGACGTTAGAAGACAATATAGCAGTATTATTATACATTCATAAATATTATAATTATATAAAGCTAATAGGTTTTTTTTTTAATTCAATTAATAAATAACATTAATACATAAGATATATTCTTCTGTTGTTTTTAAGTTTTTTTATCTATTTTATTTGTTATTACTATTTTTTTTTATAATTTTTTATTTTTTTATTTTATTTTATAACTATTTTTATAGATTTTATCTATTTAACTTCTTATTATAATTTTTTTAATAGCACCATGACATTAAAATCAATTCGATTGTAATAGTTTGCTAGGTAATATTGACATTAATTAGGTTTTATTATTTATTTAAGGATCTACTGGTATGGATTTTAATTTTAATAACTTACCCTTAAAATTAATGGGTTAACACGTAGATCTTAATAAATAGGCACACATTTTTCAGACAATTACAAGATGTCAGGTACATGGTCAACACTAAACACAAAGACAAGAATCGCAGCATAACTATGAAACCAACAACTTTTTGTAAAAATTAATTAATATTATTATATATGTTTTCCAATTTCTGTTAAAATTACTATTTTTATTTATATCTTTTTATTAATTTTAATTTATATTATTTAGGTACTTTTCTCAGTCGTCTGTTGTTGGCTCCTGTTTGAACAGTGTAACTATGTTGCCAAACTTGTCATAAATAAATAAGTTTTAGATTAAAATTACATATAACAATACGGAACAGACATTCAAAAATACCTCAAATTGTTTATAAAAATTTTTTAAAACCATATATTGGCAACACCGAAAACTTCTTAATATGTTGAAAACATTGTTGTCAGACTTATCTTTATTTCTTAATTTTAAGATAAAAATAATTTAGCTAATATTCGTTATATGGATTTAAGTTCTCTTTTTGTTTTTTAATCAAACAGTTATACAAAACCGCTAGATTTTGAACATCTGTTCGATAATTAACAGTGCTATCATGGTAACAATTAATAAAAAACATCTCAGAGATGTTACGTTTTTCACGATTTTTCTCTTGGTTTAAAATCTTAATATTGTTAAAATCAAATTCACGACTAGTTTCAAAATGATGAGCGGCTAAGGCGGTTTTTTCAATTTTATTTTTAGTTTTTACTTGACAATCGTATTTATGTTGTCTTATTCTGGATTCAATATATTGTTTCGTCTGGCCAATATATAATTCTTGACAAGAGCAAGGTATTCTATAAATACAATTCGATTGTTTAATGATAGGAATTGGGTCCTTTAATTTCGTATACAAAGAATTTAATGTTTTAGTGTTATAAAATACAATTTTAATATTCTCAGTATCCAAAAGGTTTTTTATTTTATTTGACAAACCAGAAATAAATGGGAACCTATAGGTGCTTGTTGTACCTCTGATTGGGATGTATTTTGAGACTCTGTATCCGAACTGGTAGTATTTTTAGTTTTTTGATGAAAATTGTTAATTATTCGATTTACAAATGAGGTTGGATAATTATTGTTCTTGGCTATAGTTTTTATACGGTTAATATTTCTTTCTGTAAAACAATCCGAACTTAGATTAAATGATCTAAATAATAAATTGTTTATAGTAGAAATTTTGTGTTGAGTAGCGTGACATGAATTGTAATTTAATATTCTTCCAGAACTAGTAGGTTTCATGTACCAGTCAGTAAGTATTGCCCCAGAATCATTTCTTGTTATCAAAACATCTAAAAAGGATATTTGTTTATTTATTTCATTTTCAATTGTAAACTGAAGTTGAGGGCAAAAATTATTAAATTGGGTTAAAAGATCGTCAACTTTATCTTCTGGAACTGTCAAAAAGGTATCATCGACGTACATGAACAAAAAAGGTATCTCAAAAGGTAGAGATTCTAAAACTTTGGTGATCACATAATTCATTACTAAGTTTGCAAATATTGGACTACTGGGTGAACCCATCGCGGTACCATCAAGTTGTTGATAAAATTGGTTATTGAAAGAAAAATAACTCGTTTCAAAACATAAGCAGACCATTTTTTGAATTATATCTTTTGGGAAATCGGTATAAGCTGATATGTACCTCCATTGAGACTTAATAATATTCAAAATCAATGCTTTAGGAATATTTGTAAATAATGATACAACGTCTAGTGAAATCATTATGTATCCAGAGGGAATAGTTAAATTTCTTATTGTTTGCACAAAATCAAAAGAATTTTTAACATATAAATAAAAGTGGTGGCAACAGGGGATAATATTTTTCTCCAAAAGAAATACCCTTTGTAGAAATTGTCAAGGATCTAGAATATATTATATCTAACAGGGTGGCGACGGATGAACAGAAAGGATCTCTAAGGATGCGAGCAGTTAATATGATTAATAACTGGAGTAACTCTGTTCCGTATTGTTATATGTAATTTTAATCTAAAACTTATTTATTTATGACAAGTTTGGCAACATAGTTACACCGTTCAAACAGGAGCCAACAACAGACGACTGAGAAAAGTAACTAAATAATATAAATTAAAATTAATAAAAAGATATAAATAAAAATAGTAATTTTAACAGAAATTGGAAAACGTATATAATAATATTAATTAATTTTTACAAAAAGTTGTTGGTTTCATAGTTATGCTGCGATTCTTGTCTTTGTGTTTAGTGTTGACCATGTACCTGACATCTTGTAATTGTCCGAAAAATGTGTGCCTATTTATTAAGATCTACGTGTTAACCCATTAATTTTAAGGGTAAGTTATTAAAATTAAAATCCATACCAGTAGATCCATAAATAAATAATAAAACCTAATTAATGTCAATATTACCTAACAAACTATTACAATCGAATTGATTTTAATGTCATGATGCTATTAAAAAAATTATAATAAGAAGTTAAATAGATAAAATCTATAAAAATAGTTATGAAATAAAATAAAAAAATAAAAAATTATAAAAAAAAATAGTAATAACAAATAAAATAGATAAAAAAACTTAAAAACAACAGAAGAATATATCTTATGTATTAATGTTATTTATTAATTGAATTTAAAAAAAACCTATTAGCTTTATATAATTATAATATTTATGAATGTATAATAATACTGCTATATTGTCTTCTAACGTCATTCTACATTTTTATTGTGTTTGTTTTGTAGCTTGAAAAAGACGGAAAACAACCGTCGAAACGTCGCCAGAAAATAAAGAGGGTTAAATCTCTAACGTTGTCCTTATTTCCCGCTAACCCTTCCTCACTATAATTGCTTACTGTTAGCGGGTCTCAGCCATGCCAACGGAAATCGGGCACACCGCTGATTTTAGAAAATACAAATAAAATAAAATTTATGGTAATTTTTCAACTTACCCTCGTATCTTAGCTCGACGATCTAAAATAAGTGAAGCTGTTAGTGGACATAATTCCTTATTGATAGTGGGTCTTAGCTGTGAAAGCGGGAATCGGGCATAGCACTGATTTTAGAAAATACAAATAAAATAAAATTTATCGTAATTTTTCCACTTACCCTCGTATCTCAGCTCGACGATCTAAAATACATGAAGCTGTTGGTGGACATAATTCCTTACCGTTAGTGGGTCTCAGCCATGCCAACGCAAATCGGGCACACCGCTGATTTTAGAAAATACAAATAAAATAAAATTTATGGTAATTTTTCAACTTACCCTCGTATCTCAGCTCGACGATCTAAAATAAGTGAAGCTGTTAGTGGACATAATTCCTTATTGATAGTGGGTCTTAGCCGTGCCAACGAATATCGGGCACAGCACTGATTTTAGAAAATACAAATAAAATAAAATTTATGGTAATTTTTCAACTTACCCTCGTATGTCAGCTCGACGATCTAAAATACGTGAAGCTGTTAGAGGACATAATTCCTCACTAGTAGTGGGTCTTAGCCATGTCAACCGAAATCGGGCACAGCGCTGATTTTAGAAAATACAAATAAAAAAAAATTTATGGTAATTTTTCAACTTACCCTCGTATCTCAGCTCGTCGATCTAAAATACGTGAAGCTGCTAGTGGACATAATTCCTCACTAGCAGTGGGTCTTAGCCATGCCAACGGAAATCGGGCACAGCGCTGATTTTAGAAATTACAAATAAAATAAAATTTATGGTAATTTTTCAACTTACCCTCGTATCTCAGCTCAACGATCTAAAATAAGTGAAGCTGTTAGTGGACATAATTCCCTATTGATAGTGGGTCTTAGCCGTGCCAACGGAAATCGGGCACAGCACTGATTTTAGAAAATACAAATAAAATAAAATTTATGGTAATTTTTCAACTTACCCTCGTATCTCAGCTCGACGATCTAAAATACGTGAAGCTGTTAGTGGACATAAGTTCTAACTGATAGTGGGTCTGAGTCATGCCAACGGAAATCGGGCACAGCGCTGATTTTAGAAAATACAAATAAAATAAAATTTATCGTAATTTTTCAACTTACCCTCGTATCTCAGCTCGACGATCTAAAATACGTGAAGCTGTTAGTGGACGTAATTCCTAACTCATAGTGGGTCTTTCATGCCAACGGAAATCGGACACAGCGCTGATTTTAGAAAATACAAATAAAATAATATTTATCGTAATTTTTAAACTTACCCTCGTATCTCAGCTCGACGATCTAAAATACGTGAAGCTGTTAGTGGACATAAGTCCTAACTGATAGTGGGTCTTAGTCATGCCAACGGAAATCGGGCAGAGGACTGATTTTAGAAATTACAAATAAAGTAAAATTTATCGTCATTTTTCAACTTACCCTCGTATCTCAGCTCGTCGATCTAAAATACGTGAAGCTGGTAGTGGACATAATTCCTCACTAGCAGTGGGTCTTAGCCATGCCAACAGAAATCGGGCACAGCGCTGATTTTAGAAATTATAAATATAAAATTTATCGTAATTTTTCAACTTACCCTCGTATCTCAGCTCGACGATCTAAAATAAGTGAAGCTGTTAGTGGACATAATTCCTTACTGATAGTGGGTCTCAGCCATGCCAACGGAAATCGGGCACACCGCTGATTTTAGAAAATACAAATAAAATAAAATTTATGGTAATTTTTCAACATACCCTCGTATCTCAGCTCGACGATCTAAAATACGTGAAGCTGCTAGTGGACATAATTCCTCACTAGCAGTGGGTCTTAGCCATGCCAACGGAAATCGGGCACAGCACTGATTTTAGAAAATACAAATAAAATAAAATTTATCGTAATTTTTCAACTTACCCTCGTATCTCAGCTCGACGATCTAAAATACGTGAAACTGTTAGAGGACATGATTCTTCACTAGTAGTGGGTCTTAGCTATGCCAACGGAAATCGGGCACAGCGCTGATTATAGAAAATACAAATAATATAAAATTTATCGTAATTTTTCAACTTACCCTCGTATGTCAGCTCGACGATCTAAAATAAGTGAAGCTGTTGATGGACATAATTCCTTCTTAATAGTGCGTTTTAGCCGTGCCAACGGAAATCGGGCGCAGCACTGATTTTAGAAAATACAAATAAAATAAAATTTATGGTAATTTTTCAACTTACCCTCGTATCTCAGCTCGTCGATCTAAAATACGTGAAGCTGCTAGTGGACATAATTCCTCACTAGCAGTGGGTCTTAGACATGCCGGAAATCGGGCACAGCGCTGATTTTAGAAATTACAAATAATATAAAATTTATCGTAATTTTTCAACTTACCCTCGTATCTCAGCTCGACGATCTAAAATAAGTGAAGCTGTTAGTGGACATAATTCCTTACTGATAGTGGGTCTCAGCCATGCCAACGGAAATCGGGCACACCGCTGATTTTAGAAAATGCAAATAAAATAAAGTTTATGGTAATTTTTCAACATACCCTCGTATTTCAGCTCGACGATCTAAAATACGTGAAGCTGTTAGTGGACATAATTCCCTACTGATAATGGGTCTTAGGCATGCCAACGGAAATCGGGCACAGCACTGATTTTAGAAAATACAAATAAAATAAAATTTATCATAATTTTTTTAACTTACCCTTGTATCTCAGCTCGACGATCTAAAATACGTGAAGCTGTTAGTGGACATAATTCCTTGCTGATAGTGGCTCTCAGCCATGCCAACGGAAATCGGGCACAGCGCTGATTTTAGAAATTACAAATAATATAAAATTTATCGTAATTTTTCAACTTAACCTCGTATCTCAGCTCGACGATCTAAAGTACTTAAAGCTGTTAGTGGACATAATTTATTACTGATAGTGGGTCTCAGCCACGCCAACGGAAATCGGGCACACCGCTGATTTTAGAAAATACAAATAAAATAAAATTTATGGTAATTTTTCAACTTACCCTCGTATTTCAGCTCGTCGATCTAAAATACGTGAGGCTGCTAGTGGACATAATTCCTCACTAGCAGTGGGTCTTAGCCATGCCAACGGAAATCGGGCACAGCGCTGATTTTAGAAATTACAAATAATATAAAATTTATCGTAATGTTACAAATTTAAGTTATTTAAATTTTATAATTGGAATTTATTTAGGTTTAGTGTAGTATTAGGTCGATTTATCTTAAGGTTGTATTCTTAGTCTAGGTTTTAGTTGCGTTGTCTGTGGCTTGCGGTCGCGGTAGTGCGGGAACTTTCCGGACGTCGAAGGCTGCCGGAAAGTTCGAGAGAGATGGACGATCCTATATATAGGGCCGGGGTCGCGCACCAGGCAGTCAGTCACAGATAACGTGCTGTAGTGGTCGTGAGATTAACACGAAGTTAATAGACCGATTATAGTAGTGAATTATTAGCAAGTTATTACTAAGTTTAAGTGCGTGTTTTTGTACATAATTTGTCGAAATAAATTGACGTATCGTTTTCAACAATTGCGAATTTTAATTTGTCGTTGTGAACCCGTAACAGTAATTTTTCAACTTACCCTCGTATCTCAGCTCGACGATCTAAAATAAGTGAAGCTGTTAGTGGACATAATTCCTTACTGATAGTGGGTCTCAGCCATGCCAACGGAAATCGGGCACACCGCTGATTTTAGAAAATACAAATAAAATAAAATTTATGGTAATTTTTCTACATACCCTCGTATCTCAGCTCGACTATCTAAAATACGTGAAGCTGTTAGTGGACATAATTCCCTACTGATAGTGGGTCTTAGCCATGCCAACGGAAATCGGGCACAGCACTGATTTTAGAAAAAACAAATAAAATAAAATTTATCGTAATTTTTCAACTTACCCTCGTATCTCAGCTCGACGATCTAAAATGAGTAAAGCTATTAATGGACATAATTCCTTATTGATAGTGGGTCTTAGCCATGCCAACGGAAATCAGGCACAGCGCTGATTTTAGAAAATACAAATAAAATAAAATCTATCATAATTTTTTAACTTACCCTTGTATCTCAGCTCGACGACCTAAAATACGTGAAGCTGTTAGTGGACAAAATTCCTTACCGATAGTGAGTCTTAGCCATGCCAACGGAAATCGGGCACAGCGCTGATATTAGAAAATACAAATAAAATAAAATTTATGGTAATTTTTCAACATACCCTCGTATTTCAGCTCGACGATCTAAATACGTGAAGCTGTTAGTGGACTTAATTCCCTACTGATAATGGGTCTTAGCCATGCCAACGGAAATCGGGCACAGCACTGATTTTAGAAAATACAAATAAAATAAAATTTATCGTAATTTTTCAACTTACTCTCGTAACTCAGCTCGACGATCTAAAATAAGTGAAGCTGTTAGTGGACATAATTCCTTGCTGATAGTGGGTCTTAGCCATGCCAACGGAAATCGGGCACAGCGCTGATTTTAGAAAATACAAATAAAATAATATGTATGGTCATTTTTCAACTTACCCTCGTATCTCAGCTCGACGATCTAAAATAAGTGAAGCTGTTAGTGGACATAATTCCTTATTGACAGCGGGTCTTAGCCATGCTAACGGAAATCGGGCACAGCGCTGATTTTAGAAAATACAAATAAAATAAAATTTATCGTAATTTTTCAACTTACCCTCGTATCTGAGCTCGACGATCTAAAATACATGAAGCTGTTAGTGGACAAAATTCCTTACTGATAGTGGGTCTTAGCCGTGCCAAAGGAAATCGGGCACAGTTCTGATTTTAGAAAATACAAATAAAATAAAATTTATCGTAATTTTTCAACTTACCCTCGTATCTCAGCTCGACGATCTAAAATACGTGTAGCTGTTAGTGGACATAATTCCCTACTGATGGTGGGTCTTAGCCATGCCAACGGAAATCGGGCACAGCGCTGATTTTAGAAAATACAAATAAAAGAAAATTTATCGTATTTTTCACCTTACCCCCGTATCTTAGCTGGATGTCCTAATATAGAGAAATGTGTTACTAAAAATAATTTCATACAACTACTAGGTCACATTCACCTCAGCACCAATCGTACTCAACATTGATTTTAGACAATACGATTTATCTTCATTTTTTAACTTACCCTCGTATCTTAGTTTAATGATTTAACTCACTCAACAGTGCATCTAATTTCCAGTTATGTCTGCACGTCTCAATTATATCACAACTATCTTATCAATCCAATGGTTGGGGCATTATTTTCCTATACAACATTTTACTGGTAAAACTATACGTTTCTGACTCTCCCCCGTAACACCAGGATAGACAATTTCCATTTTTTAGTAATATCCGACTGCCTTAGCATCATAAAAAATTCTTATGTAGTTAAAATATGAAAATAAGAATATACAGCAAAAACGAACTGGTCCACTGTAATTTAAATGAATCAGAATCTGAATCTGATGCTAACTTCCACCACGTACTCGCGCGTTTCTTCAAGGGTAAAGGCCTTCACACACACAATTTACGTAATCCGTAGCATGGCGCATAGCGGGCTTTCAACCAATCAGCGATCGAATAGCAGCGGCCATATTGGATTTACGTAAGAAAAGTCCATAAGGTTGAACTTCTTACGCGTTATGTTTTTTTGTGTGTGATCGGCTTAATTAGTGTAAAATTGATAGGGGGTTCCTTTCAAATAATCAATAAAGTTTGTTTAAATAGATTTCTCAGTAATAAAATTATCAAAAAAAAATTGCACAATAAATAAATTTTCTAAACTTATACAAGTGAGGTTCACTTACCCCCCCCCCCCTATTTAAAAAATCACAAAAGTTTGAAATCTGCCAGAATTAATGTTTACAAAAAATTATTCAAATCCATATTTAGCTCAATAAAATTTAAAAATTCATAACTCCGCCACTGACGTTTGTAACAAAATGGTAAAATACAGCAACGATAGAGGAGCGATCCCTTTACAATGTATGCAAGTGTTAGCACAAAATCTGTCAAAATGACGTTATTACTGAACTAGCTCCATATTTACATCAATTAAATAAAAAAAATCCTACCTCCGTCATTGACGTTTCTAACGAAATTCTGAAATATAGCAGCGATAGAGGGGTGGTCCCTTTATAACATGTGCAAGTATTTAGGCAAATTCTGTCGAAATGACGTAATTAGGAACCCAGCTCCAAATCCAAAACACTGATATATAGCGGCGATAGAGGGGTGATCCGTTTATAATATGTGCAAGTATTTAGGCAAAATCTGTCAAAATGACGTAATTAGGGACCCAGCTCCAAATTTACTTCAATAAAAATTTAAAAATTCATAACTCCGCCACTGACGTTTGTAACAAAATTCTGAAATACGGCGGCGATAGAGGGATGATCATTTTATAATGTGTGCGAGTTATTAGGCAAAATCTGTCAAAATGACTTAATTAGGGACCATTCTGAAATAGCAGCGAATATAATATGTGCAAGTATATAAGGCAAAATCTGTCAAAATTACATAATTAGGGACCCAGCTCCAAATTCACTTCAAAAAAATTTAAAAATCTCCGCCACTGACGTTTGTAACAAAATTCGGAAATATAGCGGCGATAGAGGGGTGATTCCTTTATAATGTGTGCGAGTTTTTAGGCAAAATCTGTCAAAATGACGTAATTAGGGACTAATGACCCAGCTCCAAATTTACTTCAATAAAAAATTTAAAAATTCCTACCTCCGCCACTGACGTTTGTAACAAAATTCTGATATATAGCAGCGATAGAGGGGTGATCCGTTTATAATATGTGCAGGTATTTAGGCAAAACCTGTCGAAATGACGTAATTAGGGACCCAGCTCCAAAATCACTTCAATAAAATTTAAAAATTCCTACCTCCGCCACTGACGTTTGTAACAAAATTCTGATACATAGCGGCGATAGAGGGGTGATCCGTTTATAATATGTGCAAGTATTTAGGCAAAATCTGTCGAAATGAGGTAATTAGGGACCCAGCTCCAAAATCACTTCAATAAAATTAAAAAATTCCTACCTCCGCCACTGACGTTTGTAACAAAATTCTGAAATATAGCGGCGATAGAGCGGTGATTCCTTTATAATATGTGCAAGCATTTAGGCAAAATATGTCGAAATGATGGACCTAGCTCCAAATTCACTCCAATAAAAATTTAAAAATTCATAACTCCGCCACTGATGTTTGTAACAAAATTCTGAAATATAGCAGCGATAGAGGGGTGATCCCTTTATAACATGTGCAATATTTAGGCAAAACCTGTCGAAATGACGTAATTACGAACCCAGCTCCAAATTCACTTCAATAAAAATTTAAAAATTCATAACTCTGCCACTGACGTTTGTAACAAAAGTCTGAAATATAGCGGCGATAGAGCGGTGATTCCTTTATAATATGTGCAAGTATTTAGGCAAAATCTGTCGAACTGACGTAATTAGGGACCCAGCTCCAAATTCACTTCAATAAAAATTTAAAAATTCATAACTCCGTTACTGACGTTTGTAACAAAATTCTGAAATATATCAGCGATAGAGGGGTGATCCCTTTATAATATGTTTAGGTATTTAGGCAAAATCTGTCGAAATGACGTAATTAGGGACCCAGCTCCAAAATCACTTCAATAAAATTTAAAAATTCATAACTCCGCCACTGACGTTTGTAACAAAATTCTGATATATAGCGGCGATAGAGGGGTGATCCGTTTATAATATGTGCAGGTACTTAGGCAAAATCTGTCGAAATGAAGTAATTAGGGACCTAGCTCCAAATTCACTCCAATAAAAATTTAAAAATTCATAACTCCGCCACTGACGTTTGTAATAAAATTCTGAAACATAGCAGCGATAGAGGGGTGATCCCTTTATAACATGTGCAAGTATTTGGGCAAAATTTGTCGAAATGACGTAATTAGGAACCCAGCTCCAAATTCACTTCAATAAAAATTTATAACTCCGCCACTGACGTTTGTAACAAAATTCTGAAATATAGCGGCGATAGAGGGGTGATCCCTTTGTAATATGTTTAGGTATTTAGGCAAAATCTGTCGAAATGACGTAATTAGGGACCCAGCTCCAAATTCACTTCAATAAAAATTTAAAAATTCATAACTCCGCCACTGACGTTTGTAACAAAATTCTGATACATACCGGCGATAGAGGGGTGATCCGTTTATAATATGTGCAAGTATTTAGGCAAAATCTGTCGAAATGACGTAATTAGGGACCTAGCTCCAAATTCACTTCAATAAAAATCTAAAAATTCATAACTTCGCCACTGACGTTTGTAACAAAATTCTGAAATATAGCAGCGATAGAGGGGTGCTCCCTTTATAACATGTGCAAGTATTTAGGCAAAATCTGTCAAAATGACGTAATTAGGAACCCAGCTCCAAATTCACTTCAATAAAAATTTAAAAATTCATAACTCCGCCACTGACGTTTGTAACAAAATTCTGAAATATAGCGGCGATAGAGCGGTGATCCCTTTATAATATGTACAAGTATTTAGGCAAAATCTATCAAAATGACGTAATTAGGGACCCAGCTCCAAATTCACTTCAATACAAATTTAAAAATTCATAACTCCGCCACTGACGTTTGTAACAAAATGGTAAAATACAACAGCGGTAGAGGGGTGATCCCTTTACAACGTGTGCAAGTTTTAACGCAAAATCTGTCAAAATGACGTAATTAGAAACCCAGCTCCAAATTAACTTCAATAAAATTTAAAAATTCCTATCTCCGCCGCTGACGTTTGTAACAAAATGGTGAAATACAGCCACGGTAGAGGGGTGATCCCTTTACAACGTGTGCCAGTTTTAACGCAAAGTCTGTCTAAATGACGTAATTAGGGAGCCAGCTCCAAATTCATTTTTATAAAATTTAAAAATTCCTATCTCCGCCACTGACGTTTGTAACAAAATAATGAAATAAAGCGGCGATAGAGGTGTGATCTCTTTATATTGTGTTCCAGTATGGTTTATCTGGTCCACTGTAATTTTGTGTAAAGGTACGATTATAAACACACAGGATTGCCTATTTGCTCGAATCTTTTAGCGGTAGGCGGTGCCTTGCTTACGTCTCTAGTGGACCTCTGCTCAGCGCGCTTCATATAATACACATTGCAATCGTGAGTTTTTCCCGCTTTTTTCTTGCTTATTTGCAAACAAATTTTTTATTCGTGTTAGTAAATATAATTAATAATTTCATTTATTCAAAACAAATGATTTGATAAATCAAGAATTTACTCTGAGAGCTGAATTTTCCTACCAGACGATATGTTTGAGTTTGTTTTTTAAATAGTTGAAAGTTTTAGAATAGAAGTAGGATTTTTTTAAAAAGTTTAATCAATTTAAATCATTAGATGTATAATTTATTGTTTTTGTTGCCGATATAATAAAATCCACTTATATTATGCAGTAACAAAAAGGTATTTATTTGATATTTCAGATCTAAAATTGCAATATTTATTATATTATTATATCAAAAACCAGTCAGTTTTTGGAGAAAACAGCCAAATAAGATGTGTTTTTCAACTTCTTATGCTTTGAATCAATAGATTTTCATAAGTTTTTTTTCAAATGATTTACATTGTTTGTGTTATGAGTTGTTTTTATCCCACCCAGCGCCCGTTTTCACTCCTTCTTCTGTAACATGTTTCTGAAAACTATAACCTATAAAGAGACTAAAAAGACTTAAGAAAAAATCTGAAACTAAACTTGGAGAAACTGTCTACAAAATAAACTTTCCAATAATCAGTTTCAGGCATAATTACCAATTTTCTTTAAAGTGATTAATTTAATGAGCAAGGAGTTTCCAAAAATCAAAAAAAAATTAAAAGTTTATATAAATATAATAATATAAAAGTATATATTTTTATATTTCTAGTCTACACTGAAAGAGGGAACACAAAGCTTTTATTTTAACAAAAAATTAATGTGCTTTCTTTATATCAATTCACTTAATTCACATTTATGAAGGTTTATCATAACAAAAATATTTCATGTAGAAAAAGCCAAGTACGCGAAAGTGGTCTTCCATAAAAAGAATTGAGATAAAAGTAAAGCCAAGGTTTACAATACAAATTTCAAAATGAATGGTTCTTACTAGTTTGGAAATTTTTTTTAAACTTTGCTATTCCAGCCAAACTTCTTTACGTTCAATTTCCTAAGAGTCATTTAGAAAAACATTTCCAAACTAGTAAGAACAATTCATTTTGAAATTTGTATTGTAGAACTTGGCTTTACTTTTATCTCAATTCTTTTTACGGAACACCACTTTCGAGTACTTGGTTATGATTTCACTGCTTTTTTAAAGGATTTGGATAATATTTAAGTTTTAAAGTAGTAAAATATACGGGATATTGTTCAAAACTTTTGCAATGCCTTACTAAAAATGTTGAGTTTTTTTATATTTTCCTATGGTTTTATCATAGTTCTTATCAGCCTTCTAAAGCTCAGCTCTCTAGTGTTCCTGGAAGTAGGCAATGTTAATTTTACATAACTTTACATTTATAGGGAAGGAAAGTAAATTAAAATCTTAGCGTTTTCTTCAAAAGCTCAGCTTTCTAGCGTTTCTGGAAGTGGACAATGTTAATTTACATAACTTTACATTTATAGGGGAGGGAAGTTAATTAAACTTTGGGGTTTTTTAATTTTCTTTTATAGTTTTATCATAGTTACTATCGGCCTTCCAAAGCTCAGCTCTCTAGCGTGTCCGTAAGTTGGCAATGTTACTTTTACATTACTTTACATTTATAGGGGAGGAAAGTAAATTATAATTTTGGGGTTTTAAAATTTTTTTCTATAGTTTTATCATAGTTCCTATCAGTCTGCCATTTCTGGAAGTGGGCAATGTTACTTTTACATAACTTTACATGTATAGGGGAGGGAAGTAAATTACAATTTTGGAGGTTTTTTGATTTTTTCCAGGGGATTGGCAGACTTATATCTGCCAAATTTCAGCTTTATAGCATGTCTGAAAGTACAGTAGAATTATGATAATCTATACATGAGTGAGTGACAATTTCGACGTTTTTTGTAATTTCGTAACTACTTCAGTACTTTTGGGAGTTCCATGAAACTAAACATGAAGGAATTGTTAACCATGGAGATCTACGACTGTGCTAAGTTTGAGATTCGTAGCTCATTCCGAAGTAGAGTTTTAGAGGTCAAGTAATGTTTCAAGAAAAGATGGTACGGCGCGTGAACTTGGCGAGGCACGGCTGTGCCCTCAGATTTACCTCCTAAATAGTCAACCACACCGTCAAATAAATAAAAAAACGCAAAAAAGCGGAGTTAAAAACGTCAAAAACACCTTAAAATCACACGAACTCTCAATACAAACAAAGCAACTGGTCCGCTGGTGACCTAGACACTGTTCGTCTCGCTGAGCGACGCTAACATTAGTTAAATGGAAATAAGCAATCCTGTGTGTTTATAATCGTTGCACCAAACCCCCAATATTCTTTTAAAATGACAAGTCCCAAAGCCAATGATGCACGGATATTAGAACAATAAGTTCTAATATGGGCGAGTTCGTAAAGGCATCGATGATAACCATCAAGTTTTTTAATTAATCAGTGCTATTCGTTGAAATCCATCGGATTCGTAAATTATCTGATGAATTTCACCAAGGCACCAATTGATGGCATCAATGCTCACCGACCCTGAGAGTCGGTGAGCAATCTTCGATGAATGTCAAGTACGTCAAAAATTGTTTGTGTTTTTTTTCGGCTGTGTAATTTTATATCTTTTTTGTTGTTTTTTTTTTGTTAAATGCTCACTCAAAACTCGGATGATGAAGATCTGGCGTTAATTTCAATTTCTTTATTTATTACCAGATAAAATGTTTATAAAATCATTTACATTTTACAAACTTATTATTAATTTATTATAGAGAGCAGAAGAACTTAATCTCGAGATCCCTTTACCATTATTATTTTATGCTAAGTTTATATGCTAATATGAATTTTTAAAATAAATGAGTTTTAGTTGTTTTAAATTAGAGTAAATTTTTCAAGTAAAATTCCTCATCCTAATCCTAACCTAATCTATGCAAAAGCACAAAGGCCTACCTTAACAAAAGCCTAAAAAAAACTTTAAATAACATTAAAATACTTGTAAAATATGAAAAAACAAATCCTGTTTTTTATTTTGTTTTTAAAATTTGGATATCATCAGACCGCGGCATGCCAGGATTGAGGGTTACGTTGAAAATTTTGTTTCCATGTATTAATCTATTACAAAATAAATCAAAATCGAAAAAAGCGAGGTTTAGATATCTGATTCATCGCGTTCTTTTTTATTATCTGGTGTTCATCGGACTCACCGAATGAAAATGTCAAATGAACATCAAACGTCATATGTCAAAAAACAGATGTAATCGGTGAGCAAAATTAGATTACTTTACAAACTCGCCCATAACGATAATTTTAAGGACTTATAGCCCATCGCACCGACTTTTTTTTTCGTTACTTAGCCTTAAGTATTCCTTATTACGTCATATTATGATTATATTAAGAAACGCTTTAAGCAAAGTAACGAAAAAAAAGTCGGTGAGGTGGACCCGTAGAGCCATATAATAAGAGTGAAGTCTGTGGACATATCATCGCAGCCTGGAAAAAAATATTTCAAAAATTATTTTTTTGTCTCTCTTTTTATTTAAAAATAATGTATGCAGAAAATACAAAAAATTCCTTAATAAGCGAACTCAAAAACGTTCACCGGTCTCAGTTTATTAGGGCCTTTTATAAAGTAATAACCAATTTAGCAACTTATCCTTAAATTGATTACGGCACTTTTTTCTAGGAATAAAACCAAAATTTATGCTGAAAAAATATCTACAAAAATTGTTATAAGTTAAACGTGTCAGTTAAACTCGGCTCCCTAAATTAAAATAACTGACTTTTTGGAAAAATCGATATTATTCACGAAACCGTCTTCTTACGCACATTTTGGTACATAATTTTTTTTAAATCAGTTATGAAATACTGTTAAGCTACAGTTATGATATGATTTAGACCAAATTACTCCATTTCATCCTATGCTTTTTAAAAACTTTAAATTGATTTTTCTCGGTTTTGATAGATATGCACTTACTTTGTTTTAATTTTGGACAATAAAACGGTTAAGTGTCACCAAAAGCTAGTAAGATATATGTCAGATGCATTTTTTATAATCAGTTTATGTTGGAATGGTAATTTTTTGTTCCTTCTATAACACGGTAGTTTTTACCTTATTAATTACCCAAAATCTACTAAATGAATTAAAATATGACTGAAATAAGATGGATTGAGTGAGAAACAAAGTAAAAATACTAATAGCGCAGTTATTTTATTATTATGACTAGCAAAATATATTTCTTAAAAACTATTTTTTACGGATTTTCTTTAGGTATTTCTGGTATTTTTTTCCTCTTGTCTGAAAAATAATTTAGCTAAGTTGTGGGTAAATGACAAATTTTAAATTTTAGAAATTTAAAAAAATGGTTTAAAATATTATACAATTACTGGACTTATTATATTATATATTATCTGACAAAAATATTAGGTATTCTAGGTGTTACAGAAGAGATATCAACGTTACAGATAAGACAAAAATTAAAAATCACATAATTTATAGCATAAAATAAAGGATATATTATGATATAGTATATATTACTAGTCTTTTGATTTTTTCTCGATATAGTTTATATTACTATTCTTTTAAGTTTTTTACACTAAAAACTATTTTATTTAACTAATAGAAGTAATTGAAAGTTTTAAAAAAATAAGAACTTTTTTTCTCGTAATTTTTATTAAAAATTTAAGTCTGGGGGGATCTGGCTCAATGCCGTCCTGGGTACGCCACTGGTTCTGACTTAAATTTTATTGGTCTATAACATCAACATTCGTTAAAATCTCAATTTTTTATTTTAAGAAAAAAATTATTGCACTAATTTCGATTTTTTTACTGAATAAAAGGCTTAAAAGTCATTTGTATAAACTTTCAATTAAATATAACTATTTTCTAGTGGCGGCCCGTGAGCTTTAAATCTGAGGGGCGCAAATGGCTTTAAAGTGATGGTTCTGGATTTTTGTTACATAGAAAAAATACAACAATATATTGATAAATTGAGATGGAATGAAAGGGTAGAAACAAAAATACATAAATTGTTTCTGGGTCTTGCTCCCATAGTGTTTTTATTGGTAGACCGGTTTCGCCTTACAAAGGCACCTTCAGTACATTCAACACTACAAGTAAAAACCGACAAAATCAGGAAAGTGTTTGTCAAGAAATTGCTGTAACTACTATTAAGTTTCTTTAGTTTTCCCCACTTGTCATTTAACCCCTGAAATTTTCATGGAAAAATGAAAGTTATAACTAATAAAAAATATAAAATAAACTTACCTAAAATATCAAATGACATTCAGTCAAGTAGATGATTGTATGCAGGCTTTTTTTAAGTTTTGTCCAGCCATGTAGGTTTTTAGTGTTCGATCCTGCACTGGAATATTTCTATGAATATTTCTAATGAATTTGTCAAAAATTATTTTTTGTGACATTTAAGGATGAAATGTGGTCAGTTAACTAATAGTGCCCAATCGATTATACTAAAATAATAATTTAATATTTTTATTGTTTTAAATTTTTAATTTTTTTTATTCAAAATAATTTGATTATTCCGATGCGGCAACGAACATCGAAAAATCTTTAAAACGGCTTACTTTAGCGAATTTTAACGAGAGTACTTTTTTTGATGTGAAAGCTTAAAAAATTATGTTTTTAACAAAAAAATTAAAATTACACTGAAAAAAAAGTTATAACCCTTTTAAGTAATCAGAACTGCAGTGTGAAGCGCCCTCTAACGGCCTAAAAACTAAAAAGGTTTCCATATTCGAGTTTTGCATCCCAAAAAACCTCCGGGTAATAAATTTGAAAATAATAAGTTTAAAACTCTTAATAATATTTAAAAAATCGATTTTTATTTTTTAACTGTATCTTATTTGCAAACAAATTTTTTATTCGTGTTAGTAAATATAATTAATAATTTCATTTATTCAAAACAAATGATTTGATAAATCAAGAGTTTGCTCTGAGAGCTGAATTTTCCTACCAGACGATATGTTGGAGTTTGTTTTTTAAATAGTTGAAAGTTTTGGAATAGAAGTAGGATTTTTTAAAAAAGTTTAATCAATTTAAATCATTAGACGTATAATTTATTGTTTTTGTTGCCGATATAATAAAATACACATATATTATGCAGTAACAAAAAGGTATTTATTTGATATTTCAGATCTAAAATTACAATATTTATTATATTATTATATAAAAAACCAGTCAGTTTTTGGAGAAAACAGCCAAATAAGATGTGTTTTTCAACTTCTTATGCTTTAAATCAATAGATTTTCATCAGTTTTTTTCCAAATGTTTTACATTGTTTGTGTTATGAGTTGTTTTTATCCCACCCAGCGCCCGTTTTCACTCCTTCTTCTGTAACATGTTTCTGAAAACTTCTATAAAGAGACTAAAAAAACTGAAACTAAACTTGGAGAAACTGTCTACAAAATAAACTTTCCAATAATCAGTTTAATAAAAAAAGTACGTTTGAGGCATAATTACCAATTTTCTTTAATGTGAATAATTTAATGAGCAAGGAGTTTCCAAAAATCAAAAAAAAATTTATATAAATATAATAATATAAAAGTATATATATTTATATTTCTACACTGAAAGAGGGAAACAAAGCTTTTATTTCAACAAAAAATTGTGCTTTCTTTATATCAATTCACTTAATTCACATTTATAAAGGTTTAATAATAATAGCCAAGTTTAGAAAAACATTTCCAAGCTAATGGCTTTACTTTTATCTCAATTCTTTTTACGGAATACCACTTTCGCGTACTTGGCTTTTTTTACATGAAATGTTTTTGTTATGATTTCACTGCTTTTTTAAAGGATTTGGATAATATTTAAGTTTTAAAGTAGTAAAATATACGGGATATTGTTCAAAACTTTTGCAATGCCTTATTAAAAATGTTGAGTTTTTTTTTATATTTTCCTATGGATTTATCATAGTTCTTATCAACCTTTTAAAGCTCAGCTCTCTAGTGTTCCTGGAAGTAGGCAATGTTAATTTTACATAACTTTGCATTTATAGGGAAGGAAAGTAAATTAAAATCTTAGCGTTTTCTTCAAAAGCTCAGCTTTCTAGCGTTTCTAGAAGTGGACAATGCTAATTTACATAACTTTACATTTATAGGGGAGGGAAGTTAATTAAACTTTGGGGTTTTTAATTTTTTTTTATAGTTTTATCATAGTTTCTATCGGCCTTCCAAATCTCAGCTCTCGAGCGTTTCTGGAAGTGGACAATGTTACTTTTACACAATTTTACATTTATAGGGGAGGGAAGTAAATTAGAATTTTGGGGTGTTTTAATTTTTTTCTATAGTTCTATCGTAGTTACTATTGGCCTTTCAAAGCTCAGCTCTCTAGCGTGTCCGGAAGTGGGCAATGTTACTTTTACATTACTTTACATTTATAGGGGAGGAAAATAAATTATAATTTTGAGGTTTTAAAATTTTTTTCTATAGTTTTATCATAGTTCCTATCAGTCTGCCATTTCTGGAAGTGGGTAATGTTACTTTTACATAATTTTACATGTATTTCCCTGTAATTTAGAATTTTGGGGTTTTTTGATTTTTTCCAGGGGTTTGGCAGACTTATGTCTGCCAAATTTCAGCTTTGTAGCATGTCTGGAAGTACAGTAGAATTTTGATTATCTATACATGAGTGAGTGAGTGAGTGAAAATTTCGACGTTTTTTGAAATTTCGTAACTACTTCAGTACTTTTGGGAGTTCCATGAAACTAAACATGAAGGGACTGTTAACTTCATGGAGATCTACGAATGTGCTAAGTTTGAGATTCGTAGCTCATTTCGATGTTCCGATGTTTTAGATAGGTCAAGTAATGTTTCAAGAAAAGTGAACTTGGCGAGGCTGTGAAGCTGCCCCAGGGTTTCGTGAAAACCGAGCGAATATTTTTCTAAGTTACCCCGGGTGCAGTTACAAAATCTTTACCATCTTTTTAGCGTAAGCGTTTTAGCGTATATTGCTTTGTTTGCAACCGTGTTATTGATATAAATTAAACACTTTCTTTAAAGCAAGTTATTATATATTGATAAATAAAATATAGTACATATTCCAAAGTATTGCATGTCGTTATTTTTATTCAAGTCACACAAAAGTTAAATTTATAACATTAAAATCATATTTTTCAATAAACTCTTTTTAACCATAGTCTATCAGTTAACATATTAGCAAAACGCTCTTGTGAGCAAAAGTTTGTATGGTAAAACAAAATGATTCAAAGTCAATTTTCATAGTCCACGAATTTTTAAGCAACAACCGATAGATTAAAGTTCAAAATAAATCTCTCACCATAATTACAGCCAGAATGCCACCACTAATATTTAACACTACTTAGTTTTTTGTTTTGTGGCATTACAGTTACCTTTGGCACATTTAGTCACTTTTATTATTTATTTACTTATTTTCACTTTTTGGTTTGGATTCAAAAATCATAACTTGACTGATTTGAACTGATTGACTTTTGCTATCCCGATCGCGCTTTTATAACAAGTCTTAAAGTGGGGAAAAACATCTCGTGATGTTATTCACCATTTAAGGTCATACCAATATCAAAGTTTGGTCTAGTGGGATTAACCTCGAGGTCTGTCCGCGTTTATTTTTAGCAATGCGCAAAGCCATGCAAACATTGCCTTGTTTGGCTGTCCTAATTAAAATTAGCGTTGGCGCCGTTTTTGTCTCGAGGCTTTAGAACCTTGATTTGGCGGATATTTCATCATCGAACCGAGTTGATAAAAAGGCTAGGATCTATTCTTTTTTTATTTATTTTAAGCTCACAGTCTCTGTTAGCCCGCGGATAGAAAAAACGCTAAATGCAATGGACTGTAAATATTTTAATTAATGATAGCGCGAACAAACATAAATATTGATATGAATTACGAAATAATCAGACGTCCATAGGTAAAATTGTTGGAACCACACAACGGTAATCAGATAAGTGCACTCACCTCCTTTGCAGCCAAATTCTTCTCGTTCCAAGGGGCCCCCGAATGGATCTAATGATGTCACCACGTAGCTGAAGGGCTGAAGTTTCTAGTTCTATGCTTCAGTACACAAAAATCGAGCACTTTCAGGTGTAGAAATTTGATATAGTTGGAGAACGAAATTAACACGCCTTTTTCTCTAGGCGATTGACAAGGATCTCACTGGTTGTTGGTGCGCATGTCCAAATACGCGGAATGCGCTTTGTCCTTCATACAGTTGTGTGTTTTTAAATATATATATAAACAACCGCGAAATTTAGCGGGAGCTAACATAACTGCCCTCCAAAACACACAAATTTAGAATCTCAACCGGACAGATATAGATATAAGAAAAAGAATCGACCGATAAATATGAATGAATGAAAACAGATAAGTATCGTAAGTTTATTTAGATATAACGAAATCCCGAAAAAAGGCAAAACAAACAAACAAAAAATTCAAAAAAAATTAAAAATAAAAAAAAACCTATTGTAATACCCGGTAAAAGGTAGAAAATTAAAATTACTTTTAATTTGGCAAGAGGCACAGTTTTACAACTGGCCGCTTATAAACACCGGTAACCGTTTTTACCGTCGCAACACGCACCTGACCGTCCCCGCCGGGATGCAGTTCGATGACCCGACCGACCGGCCATTTCAAAGGCGATTGAATGTGATCACTTGTTATGATAACCAAATCATTTAATTTGATATTTGGGGACAAATCAGTCCACTTGTGTCGCTGTTGTAGCGTATGCAAATACTCTATAGAATACCGTTTCCAAAAATCATTATGTAGTTTTTGGATTAGTTGCCATCTCGAAAGCCGATTTAGGGGAACCTCGGACAAATCTGACTCCGGAATTTCTGAATTAAGGGGTTCAAGTGTCAAAAAATGCCAAGGGGTAAGAGGTTGAAGATCGTGTGGGTCTGAAGAGGCAGGAGATAAAGGGCGACTATTCAGTACGGCTTCTATGCGACAGGTAAGGGTGGACATCTCCATGATAGACAACTTCTGGTCGCCGACGACTCGTACAAAGTGAGTTTTAAAACTTTTGACGCCAGCTTCTGCCAGGCCATTGAAATGTGGACTGAGAGGAGGTCCCAGATGCCAACGAATAGAAAGTCTGGTGGCAGCACTTCTTGCGTAATCCAGTAATTGGTTACGAAACCCTATAAAATTACTGCCTTGATCTGACCAGCATTGCGTCACGCTTCCGCGTCTGGAAATGAATCGATGGAATGCACCTACGAACCCTTCGGTGGACAGTTCCATGGTTAATTCCAAATGCACGCAATGTGTGGCCGTACAGACAAACACACAGACATACGATTTGAAAGCTTTACAACCACGGTAACGATGAGGAATCACAAAGAAAGGTCCACAAAAGTCGATAGCTACACTCGAAAAAGGTTTTAGTTGATTGATTCGATGAGCGGGAAGTGAACTCATTATGGGCGGTCTATAGGGTTTAGGGTTGATTCTAAAACATTGCAAGCACTTGGATATGGTTCTTTGAATTGCCCGTCTGGCAGATAATATCCAAAATTGCTGTAAAAGCAGATTATGTAATGTTTTAAACCCAGGATGAAGATATTGTCGATGAGCGGACTCGATAAGAAGAGTAGTTAAACGATGGTCACTCGAAAGTAAGACGGGGTGTTTTGCAGAATAAGACAAAAGGTCAGATTTTTGTAATCTGCCACCGACTCTAATGATATTATTCTCATCAAGAAAAGGTGAAAGTTTTCGCGAAGGTTTCGGTATTGGTTTATCCTTAGATAACGCGGAAAAAAGCTCAGAAAAACAAGAACCTTGCACGCGTTTGATAAGAAGGTGTAACGCACTTTGCATCTCACCGGTGGTAGGAAAACCAATATTCTCAAAAATAACTTTTTGGTCCGGCGGCTTAGTGGGTTTTTGATAGGAATGCTTTTGAAAAAGGTTAACTATTCGAAGGACATAACAAATGATACGTTGAATTTTTGATATGGAGGAATATTTGATAAGAAGCTGATCTAAGAAGTTGACATCAATTATCGCATTGCAACAGACTTTTGGCTTTTCCTCCAGATTAATATCTCCGAAATCAATCGGCATTTTTGGTTTATGAAAATCGGGCCATTCGTTTTCGGGAGACCACAAAAACGACGGTGCGTTCCACCACATGTCATGTGACATGAGCTGTGAAGGTGTGGCCCCTCGTGACGCAATATCGGCTGCATTCAAAGCAGAAGGAATGTAGCGCCACGAGTTTGAGGGAATGATTTCTTGGATTCTACTGACTCGATTTCCAACAAAGGTTTGCCAGCGATTAGGAGGGGATGAAAGTCAGTGCAATACGACTTGCGAATCGCAGAAAGTAACGATATTTGTAAAAGTTATTTTTCCTTCATAGCTAGATAAAACGAAGTCAATTAACTCGCTTAAAAGAAATGCGCCTAGGAGTTCTAGCCTAGCCAAAGTTTGTGACTTTATAGGCGCGACCCTAGATTTTGCAAATATGAGAGAAACAGATATATTGTTTTCCTCTTCTACACGAAAATATACGACGCCTGCGTAGCCTCGAATTGAAGCGTCACAGAAGCCGATGATTTGACAGGTATTGGTTTTTGACAGTTTGATTTGTCGGGGTAATTGAAAATTGGAAAGAAGCGGGAATTCAGAACGAAGTTTGTTCCAAGAGTCGATGATAGAAGAATCTGGTTCTTCGTCCCAGCCTATTTTCGATATCCACAACTGTTGCAAAATAAATTTTGCTTGTAGCAACAAGGGACAAAGAAAACCTAAGGGATCGAAGATTGTGCCTATGATAGATAAAATAGAACGTTTGGTTGGGGGTTTGTCCTTCATTCGGCATTGATAAGAAAAAATGTCGTTTTTTGGATGCCATTGAAGTCCTAAAACTTTGATAAAGTGTGGTTCATCCTTGTCAAAAGAGAGAGGCATTTGACGATCGGATTCTGGCAATGTTGCCAATAACTCAGGACAATTGCTTGCCCATTTTTTAAGTTCAAATCCTCCCGACTTTAACAAATCATTGAGTTCCGTCTGAAGGGAAAGGGCTTCAGAAAGCAAAGAGCTAGTTCCCAAGATATCGTCGATGTAAATTGACGTTTTTAGAACAGTACTAGCCATAGGAAAACGTTCCTTTTCTCTCTCTGCCAGCTCATTTAAGGTACGCATGGCTGGAAAAGGTGAACATGTCATGCCAAAAGTGACAGTAGAATGTTCCCACACTGAAAGTGGGTCCTGTGGAGAAAACCTCCACAATATCCTTTGATAAGGATTGATAAGGACTTGACGGAACATCTGTTTGATATCAGCAATGTAGACAATAGGATTAAGACGAAACGTAAGGAGTAAAGAAGCAATATCCTTTTGAAGTTTCGGTCCAGATAACAACGTGTCATTGAGACTAATATTCTTTGGGGTGACTGCCGAACAATCCCAGACTACCCTTAATTTTGTACTTAAGCTTTCCGGCTTTAGTACGCAATGATGTGCCAAAAAACATGATACGTCGACTTTTGGTTGACTAGATAAAACTAGACTCATGTGATTAGAATCGATATAGTCTTGCATGAAACTAGAATAGGCAGTGTACAGATCAGGATTTTTAAGTAATCTGTTTTCTAGAAGTAAAAATCTACGATAAGCTTGCGGATAAGTATTTTCTAGGTCAGGGTTTATTTTATCTTTAAACGGAAGATCTACCATGAATCTACCGCTCGGTTGTCGTACGACACTCGCAGTAAAAATTGATTCCGCTTGTTTTTCTTCCTTTGATAAGATTTGTTTTTTAGGCAAATGTTCGATTTCCCAAAACCTAGGGATAATGACCTCCAAAGGAGGTGAATGACTCGTTAGAAAACAACTGGTTCGTTCCGTAAGACTACCTACTTCGTCCACTTTTCCCATGACGACCCAGCCAAAGATGGTTTCAAGGGCTGAAGGTCGCCCTATTTGTCCAAGAACCCTGCCCTCCTTGAATATCTGTGCGAATAACTCGCAACCAATAACTAGGTCCACAGGTCTAGATTTGAAATAAGATGGGTCGGCAAGTTTAAGGTTTTCCAAGTGTTTCCACTGATTATCGTTCAAAGTGAATGTAGGCATATTGGAACATAGTTGTGGAACAACAATTGCTTCGAAATTAAGTAAAGGAGTGACCTGTCCTTGTGGCTTAATGTGACATTGAACGAGCCCTTTGGAAGTAAGAGAAGACATTTGATTTAATCCGAATATTTCAGTGGTGTAACTTCGCCTAGGAAGATTAAGACGCTGAATACACTTTTTACTGATGAATCCTGTCTGTGATCCAGAATCAAGCAGCAACTTGAAAATTTCCGCAACCGTCCATAACATCTATTATGGCGGTGCATAAAAGAAAGGTACCTGAAGGTCCTGAGGTATTTAATGACACATGAAGATTATTGACAGGTGGTGTGTGAATGACAGGACTAGTATCTTGGCTTCCAGACTCTTTATTAGTTTCTAAGATATGTTAAAGTGTGGTGCCTTTTACTATTGCAAGTCCTGCATGAATATTTTGATTTGCACATGTCTACCCCATGCGAGGGATGAAAACACGCTAGACATAATTTTTTCTGCTTGACGAAAGATAGGCGATCGATAGGCGAGAGGTCAAGAAATGTTTGACATTTCGAAAGCACGTGACCTTGATTACACCGGAAACATTTTATTCCCGTACTTGAATTAGTTGAGGTGCCAGTCAGTCCTATAAAAGGCGAATTGGATGATTTATAGGTAGGCTTTTGCCCAAACTGATTTGGCATAGAATTTGATTTTTGATAGGTAGGCTTTTGCCCAAACTGATTTTGCATAGAATTTGATTTTTGATAGGTAGGCACCCTTTTGGGTGCTGTTGATTGAGGAAGTGATTCCAAAACTTTACATCTTTTTTCTAGAAATTGAAAAAGTGACTGAAAAGTGGGAATTTCGGTATTAGTATTGGCGTGACTCATTTCGAAATTTGAACGCGTCGGAATATCCAATTTTTCTAACAGAATAAAAAAAATAATAAAGTCCCAACTGTCAACGTCAAAGCTAACTGATTTTAAAATTTCTAGGGATTCTGAAAATGTGTCAATTAAATTACGCAATTCTTTAGCTGACTCGTTTTTTAATGTAGAGTTCATAATTGTGCTTAAAGCATTATTTGCGAGGTCTCGCTTGTTTTGATATCTATTGACTAATTTGTCGTAAGCAATTTTTTAATTTTGATCAGATAAGCTAATCCCTGATATCAATTTTAAAGGCTCATCCTCGAGATATGAAAATAAATATTGAAGTTTTCGAACGTTACTTAGACTTTGATTTTGATCTATAATGTTATTAAAAAGATCGAAAAAGCTTGGCCATAATTTTTTATCACCTCGAAATATGGGAATACCTAACTCTTTGAGTTTTGGAGTTTCAGATTCGTTTTGTCGAACATATGATCCCGAAAAAGATGGGGCCTCAACCGGAAATATTTTAGAGTAAACCCCCTTACACGCATAAAAATATTTACGAGCTTCTGAAAGGATCGCATCCTGCGTTTTAAATTCCTCATCGTCCGAGTCGTCTAGCAACATAATGACGTCATTATGCGCCAGCATGCATTTATCGAAGGTTTCATCCAAATCGGCATACCTCACTTGAAACTCGTTTCTCGCTCTTTCATCTTTTCCCGCAGTCTGCGACAACACATAACACTCGGTGATCGCAGATAAAAAACCCTTGCGTTTTTGTACGGCTTTTTTGACAGACATGATTTTACCTTTGAAATGACGAAATTGTCGGTAAATATACAATTAACGCTAAATTAATGCTTCTGAAATAGAAAAATGACGAATTGTCGAAAATATGCACTAATTTATCGCAATTGATGAAAATTGTTTTAAATATCGAAATGATATGAAACACCCTAACATATAAATGAGAAATGTTTTTGTTTGTTTTGTTTTGTGGTTCCTTCGCTTTGTTTACTGAATCGAGCACGCGAAAGGCACGTGAACCGCACGGACAACTTTGTCGATTCAAATACAATGCGTGCGAAAATTCAAGGCCGTTGTTTGGCTGGGCCACAGATTAGGTAAATAATTATTAATACCGTCGTATGGATCTATTATTTAAAATAATTCGGTCGAAGGAGCACTTTATGTTAGCCCGCGGATAGAAAAAACGCTAAATGCAATGGACTGTAAATATTTTAATTAATGATAGCGCGAACAAACATAAATATTGATATGAATTACGAAATAATCATACGTCCATAAGTAAAATTGTTGGAACCACACAACGGTAATCAGATAAGTGCACTCACCTCCTTTGCAGCCAAATTCTTCTCGTTCCAAGGGGCCCCCGAATGGATCTAATGATGTCACCACGTAGCTGAAGGGCTGAAGTTTCTAGTTCTATGCTTCAGTACACAAAAATCGAGCACTTTCAGGTGTAGAAATTTGATATAGTTGGAGAACGAAATTAACACGCCTTTTTCTCTAGGCGATTGACAAGGATCTCACTGGTTGTTGGTGCGCATGTCCAAATACGCGGAATGCGCTTTGTCCTTCATACAGTTGTGTGTTTTTAAATATATATATAAACAACCGCGAAATTTAGCGGGAGCTAACAGTCTCTACAAGTAAGGTGTTGTCAAGTGTTAGTCAGTGGTTATACAAAGTGATGGGTTAAATACAATAACGTGAGTTACTTTAATTTAATATCGTACAATAGTGAGTGTTAAAAATAAATGAATTTTCTTTACGGTTCAACCTCTAACTGAGTAAAATTATTAATTAAGTTGCCATTGTAGATTTTTAAAATTAAGCTGTTAGCTGACCCCTACATTCCTCCCTTC
The DNA here is from genome assembly GCA_963576565.1 of Aspidapion aeneum. Classification (NCBI taxonomy): domain Eukaryota; kingdom Metazoa; phylum Arthropoda; class Insecta; order Coleoptera; family Brentidae; genus Aspidapion; species Aspidapion aeneum. Next base: position 66,183,279 of record OY755042.1, on the reverse strand, counting down.
TTACAAGACCAATGTAAGCTCTTAAATAGCTTACATCTGGTTTAAGTACTTTTCATTGGATGAAGATTTTTTTTTTAATATAGCATAGTTTTTATTGTGGCATAAATTTAAGTAGTTATTGTTTATATAAATATTTACCTTGATAGATAATAGTCACTTTATTTTAAATTAAGTTAAGAGATATTGCTGTGCATTGTTAGATTACGTAAAAATTGTCAAAAAAAAAACTAAATATGAATATCATTAAAGAAAATATTACGATTATCTCTGTGACTTTATTTTTATGTTAACCTATATTTTCTTTTGACCTACTATTATTGTATACCAATAATTTTATTAAGTATTCCTAGTAATTTGATACAGCTGTCTAAGAACGTCTGTTAACGCCTACCTACTTTAAAGCCTCTTGGGAGTGCGCGACAATCGCTTTAATTTGACCCACTTTTATGAGGCCCTAACTTTCTGTTGACAGAAACGATTTATGGCTTTCCAAAGAGCTGAATATTTAATTATTTTATTTTACTTTGGCCTATTATAAAGAGCCTTTAATCTACAAAACCAAAACAAAAAATCTCGACAATCAACTTATTTGATTGCGAATTACTCAAATGGCAACAATTGAGACATTATTTATTACCATTTTCAAAATTATAATATTTATACTAGTGCTTTTGTGCTCAAAGGTAAGGTAGGTACCACAAATAAAATTAATAATATATTTGATTTCAACCCTATATTGTGGAAAATCAGATTTTTTTTTTATATAACATTCTACTCCAGAAAACAACTTAACATAAAAAAATATTATTTAGGCAAAATTAGGATTAAACAATTAAATCATATAAAGAGTAAATAGGTAATAACATGAGAGTAAGATTAGGTAATCGCTTATAAGTATATATGAATAAATAATAATAAAAATATTTCTTAAACAAAAGTAATTAATAAAATTAAGCAAACTTAAGATAATTCCATTAAATCGTATAAAGAGTTAATTAATTATAAAATAAAATTGTTAGATCTAAAAAAAAAGGTAATATATAAACGATTAAAATAAATGATTCTTAAAATATATTCAGGTTTCACCCAATCCACTGTCCAGGCTTTCGCTTCTTCTCAGAATTAATCTGAGAGGGTCGTCTTGCGGCTGGATGACATACTGTCGTGGTACCGGCATTGGTCGCAGAGGTGGTAACGGTGCTCGTCTCAACCCATTATTAAAAGGGTTGACCCTTACACCGAAGCGGTTCACTCTTCGTTCGTGGTAAGGTGGTGGCGGGAGAAATACTTGGGGTGGTCTTACAAGTGGTAATTCGGGTACTACCTATACCATTCTTCTCGAAGGGCCAGGTACTGGGGCAGGCGCTACCCCTTCCATGGGTACTGAATGTTCGATGTCGTCTGGTACCACCACGATCTCTTCGTCCACAGGGGCTGCTGTGGCCGGGATGGATGAATTTGGCTCATCTGCTGGATCGACTGGAGGTGGTACTGGAGCTCTAAATGGCTGTAACAGCAGTCGTTCACACGGATGCTGGAATAGGCAGACTGGACAATAACAACTTAGTCCAGCTACCCTTCTCCAAATCGCCCAGTACTGCGCTGGGGTAAATAGGTTCGTTAGCGGCCTCACACATAGGGCACATGTGCAAGGCGTTAATTGCTGGTCTCTTGCCATAATCCTACGCACAACTTCATATTCGTAATGGAGTACAGCACTCCACAAATGAATGGTCGCCATCATTGGCATAATGGGGGTGCTAAGAGGGAATGCCTCGTGATAGGATCGAAGTTCCCATAAGTGGTAGAGTGCTATTCGGTAAAGCATCTCCTTTACCGGTAACTGACTAATTAGTCGGATGTAGAACAAAAAAGTAGCAATGTAATACATATTGTTTTTTTTTTTATAAGATAAGTCACTATTTTTTTTTTTAATTTTAATTGTCTATATTTTATTATAACCCCTGCTTTTTGATTAATTGTTTTTCTTTTAATATAAGTCACTATTTATTTATTTTTTAATTGTCTTGATTTAATCACAAATTTATTTTATTTTTTGTTTTTTTTTTACACACACTTTCTTCTTTGGTTTCTATAAGCCATTAAAGCATAAGGTAAAATTTCATCCCAGCTAGTCATAAAGTTGCTAACAAAGTGGCTAATCATGGTCTTTAAAGTGCGATGAAATCGTTCTAACAAGCCATTAGTATTAGGGCGATAGGGCGTCGTTCTCAGTTTCTTAATTCCTAAAATATTACTTATTTCGGTAAATAAACTGCCTACAAATTGAGATCCCATATCTGATAAAAGTTCATCGCAAATACCAAATCGTGTGACGATATTTTCCACAAAAGCTTTGGCAACACTGTCTGCTTTGATGTCCTTTAATGGTATGCATTCAGGATATCACGTAAGGTGATCTATGCAAGTTAATAGGTATTTATTACCATTTTGTGTTATATTTAAAGGTCCCACAATGTCTAATGAAATCCCCAGACTTTGGTAGGTACTGTCATTTTTTGTAATACAGTAGGGGGTTGAGGGTGAGTTTTATGCAGATTGCAAGAATGACATTTTTCTACAAACGATTTTACGTCTTTTTAAGGGAAGGCCAGTAGAAATCCTGCTTAATGCTTCCCTGTGTACGTTTTTGTCCTGGATGAGCTGCATATAAACTGCAATGGTACATTTGCAATATTTCAAGTCGAATAGTTAGAGGAGCGTAAATTTGGTCGCTGCGCTCATCAAGCTGCCTTTTTCTTCGTAATATATCCTCTGAATCCAAATAATAAGGGTCTTCGTCCACCAGGCTGCTTCGTAGAGCAGAAATTTGTTCGTCTTCCAACTGTAATTTTTTTAGTTCGGCTTTGCTCCATATCACCATAGGCATCGGCGACATATCGGTCAAATGGTTTGTTCTGACAACATTAATCTCTTTTGGCAAAGGATCTGGTGAATTTTCTCGTAATCGAGTTAAACTGTCAACATTCTGATTCATGCGTCCGGGTCGATATTCTATGCTAAAACTGTATTCAAGTAGCTGAATTTGCCACTTAGCCAACCTGCTAGAGGGATCTTTTAGATTAAGTAAATATTTTAGCGCACGATGGTCCGTAAGGATTAAAAAATGTTGCCCTGTTAAATATACCTTGAACTTTTTTACCGCTTCGACAATTGCCAGCATCTCTCGCTCTATCGTGCTGTAGCGTCTTTCCGCTGCGTTTAGGGTCCTGCTGTAATACGAGACGGGGTGTTCGAAAGCCAATTGCTTAGAACCTTCATTGTGCTTCTGTGTGAGTATTGCGGCAATTGAGACCCCTGAGGCGTCCGTGTTTAGAATAAATTGTTTTGAAAAATCTGGGTATTTTAAAACAGGTGGCGTTATTAAAGCATTTTTTAATGTATTGAATGAATTTTGTTCTAAAGGTGTCCATACATAGGGTACATCTTTTTTTGTAAGGTTGATTAATGGTTGGCTTATTTTGGCAAAATCATGGACAAACTTTCTATAAAAGGAGCAGAGTCCTAGAAAAGCGCGTATTTCGCGGACTGTTTTAGGTATTGGGTAATTTCGTATAACTTCTGTTTTAGCCGGATGTGGCGAGAATTCTCCCGATCGAATTAAATGGCCAAGATATTCGGTTTCTTTTTTCAAGAAATGGCATTTAGTTGGTTTAAATTATAGTGACGATTCTCTCATTTTTTGAAAAACTTGTCGCAGACGTTCAATGTGTATATCTACGTTATCAGGGCTGTAAACGATGATATCGTCCAAATATACTAAAACGTGTCCACCAGGGATCTTGGAAAATATATGGTGCATCATTCTACTCCATGTTGCAGGCGCATTCTTAAGTCCCATAGACATTCTCTTAAAGTGATAGTGATTATCTGGGGTAGAAAAGGCACTCTTTTCTTCGCTAGCTGAATCGAGTTTGATTTGGAAATATCCAGACGCCAGGTCCATCGTGGAGAAAAGGCTGGCGCCTGAAAGCTTGTCTATTGTTTCTTGGATTAATGGTAATGGAAAATAATCTGTTTTACTTATCGTATTTAAATCTCTGTAGTCGATGCACAAGCGATACTGCACCTCTTCACCAGGATGATGTTTTTTCTCCACTAACAATGCCGGGAAACTCCAAGGACTTTGACTTTCCACAATGATCCCATCATCTAATAATTTTTGTATTTCCTGTCGCATGGTGTCCTGCCGGTAATATGGTACTCTATACGGTCGGTTACAGATTGGCTGAACCTCTTCCGTAATGATTTTGTGCGTCACTTCATTAGTACATGTCAATTTCTGAGACGGAGCACGAAATACGTCGATAAACTCCAAAACTAATTTTTTTACTTTCTTTTCGCCTTCATTCTGCATTTGGTCTAGGTTTAATTGTTTCAGAATCTCTGAAATGTCTTCAGCACATACTTGCCGAATTTCCTGTCCTCTCCCTAGTTCCTTTTCTTTCTGCTCTGCCTCAAAAGCTCTGGCCAAAGCCACTTTTCTTGGCACTGTCATTTTTACACCTGTAATGTTGGTTAAATGTAACGGTACATTGTCTCCTGTTTTGCACAAGACTCTTGCCACAAGCAACCCTGTAGGATTGTTCATTACTGGTTCCAAAACCATTAGCTCAGTATCAACTTTGGATATGTGGCGAATGGTAGCTGAACAAAGTGCATGGCTATGCGGCGGTATAATTAAATCTTCCTTTAAGTACACAGGCAAACCTCTTTCTTTTTTGCTTACTGCTACTACTTGCTCCGTGGATGGCCTACCTGTCGGACCTTCACTTTTCTGGGGTTCCTCTACTACCCTAATCCTTGGTTCCAAACAATTTTCGCTTTTTCTCACTGAAGAGTTTCTGTTCTCGGAAGCTGCAGTCTTCCTTTCCTCTGTCGTTTGGGTCGAAGAATCAATCCTTGAGTTGTTATGACACTTGAGACCGGTTGCCGCCGATTCAGTGTGCCAGTTCGCAGTACCGGCAAGTACATGAGAACTTTGATTATTTCTTCTTTCCTGGGACAAAGTAAGTTTCGTTAACTCTTTTTGAACTTCTACTATTTTTCTTGTCAAAATTTCAATCTGAACGGAAGTTTGCTTGCATATCTTATTGCACAAACTATCGGAACATTTTTTCTCTTCAAATAGGGGTATTTCTCTCTCAAAAGCATACATCAAATTATTTTCCCAGTCTATTTTTACTCCATACTTGTGCAAAAAATCTAACCCCAACAGTATATCAGCTCCAAAACTATCGGCGTCTATCAAAACAAATTCATGAGGCACTTCTAAGTTTTCAACAAATGTAACCGAACACAATACTTGTCCTCTTGTGGGTATTGTGTTGCCTTGTACGTCCACTAATCGTTGCTTGGCGTCGAAGCGTCTTGAGAACCCCTCCGATAAATGGACTTTCATTAGGGATACTACTGCCCCAGAGTCTATAAGGGCGGTACATGCACGTCCGTTAATCTTAACTTCAACTACATTAAACGGGGTTCCATTGGGCGTGCATGCAAAGATCCCTACTCTCTCTGTATTTAGTCCCATCTCTCTTCTTCCACAGCGGAACCCCGGGGTTGCTGGCCCGCTGCGTTGGGGTTTTCCGACTGGTTCGCTCGGTTTCCGGCTGGTGCTTTCTTGCAAAATCGAGCCATGTGACCTGTTTCCCTGCATCTGAAACAGACTATTGAGCGATTGCAATTTCGCATTAAATGACCTTTTTGCTGACAATTAAAACAAATAACATCCCTTCTGTTATTTTCTCCCAATCTTGCTGCATAGTCAGTTCTCCTAGTTGCTTGAAAAGTGCGGCTGCTCGTACCTGCCATTGTGCGTATGGCTCTAGTCGGCGGTCGTAACAAATGTTCAATGCTTTCTTCTCGCTCTGCAATCTCTAGTGCTTTATTGAGCGTGGTGGGGTTACTGGACAGCACTCTTTGCTTAATGGGCATCAGCAAACCCAACGAAAATTGCGTGGCAATGTCTTCATATAGCTTGTCTTTGATATGCGGCTGGCTAGCTTGGGCACTGGTTAACGTGAGGTTAGCTAATAATTTTAGACGTGTGAGAAATTGCCTGCATGTTTCTCCGGAGCGTTGGCGACATTCAATAAAATTTTGCATTGCAGACCCCCGTACATGCTGTCAAATAAACTGTTCGCGTAGAGCCTGCTTTAAATTCTCCCATGATATACCTGCCGCCTTTAGTGACGGTTCGCTGTCAAGAAACTGTTTGGCCTTAAAGCGTAACTTTAGGCGCGTCACACTCACTCTTTGCTGTTCAGTCCAGTTCCCTAGTGAAGCGGTTTCTTCGATAAGCGCTAAAAATTCATCAACGCTGGTTTGTCCGTCGTAGGTCGGGATCGACTCGATGCCTACTTGAACCTGCGGCGGGACTTGCAATACTATGGGTGACGCTGAAGGGTTTTCGGTTGCCATATTAAAAGCTATTTACTGTCCAAAGGGGACCTAAAACTTTTCTGAGTTTGTTGTTTTTTTTTTCTTCTTATTCTAGGACTTCTCTCTCTCTTTCTCTCAGAAAATCATCCTACCGACTGCGCCAATTGTGGCGCTGCCCCAGGGTTTCGTGAAAACCGAGCGAATATTTTTCTAAGTTACCCCGGGTGCAGTTACAAAATCTTTACCATCTTTTTAGCGTAAGCGTTTTAGCGTATATTGCTTTGTTTGCAACCGTGTTATTGATATAAATTAAACACTTTCTTTAAAGCAAGTTATTATATATTGATAAATAAAATATAGTACATATTCCAAAGTATTGCATGTCGTTATTTTTATTCAAGTCACACAAAAGTTAAATTTATAACATTAAAATCATATTTTTCAATAAACTCTTTTTAACCATAGTCTATCAGTTAACATATTAGCAAAACGCTCTTGTGAGCAAAAGTTTGTATGGTAAAACAAAATGATTCAAAGTCAATTTTCATAGTCCACGAATTTTTAAGCAACAACCGATAGATTAAAGTTCAAAATAAATCTCTCACCATAATTACAGCCAGAATGCCACCACTAATATTTAACACTACTTAGTTTTTTGTTTTGTGGCATTACAGTTACCTTTGGCACATTTAGTCACTTTTATTATTTATTTACTTATTTTCACTTTTTGGTTTGGATTCAAAAATCATAACTTGACTGATTTGAACTGATTGACTTTTGCTATCCCGATCGCGCTTTTATAACAAGTCTTAAAGTGGGGAAAAACATCTCGTGATGTTATTCACCATTTAAGGTCATACCAATATCAAAGTTTGGTCTAGTGGGATTAACCTCGAGGTCTGTCCGCGTTTATTTTTAGCAATGCGCAAAGCCATGCAAACATTGCCTTGTTTGGCTGTCCTAATTAAAATTAGCGTTGGCGCCGTTTTTGTCTCGAGGCTTTAGAACCTTGATTTGGCGGATATTTCATCATCGAACCGAGTTGATAAAAAGGCTAGGATCTATTCTTTTTTTATTTAATTTAAGCTCACAGTCTCTACAAGTAAGGTGTTGTCAAGTGTTAGTCAGTGGTTATACAAAGTGATGGGTTAAATACAATAACGTGAGTTACTTTAATTTAATATCGTACAATAGTGAGTGTTAAAAATAAATGAATTTTCTTTACGGTTCAACCTCTAACTGAGTAAAATTATTAATTAAGTTGCCATTGTAGATTTTTAAAATTAAGCTGTTAGCTGACCCCTACAAGGCACGGCTGTGCCCTCAGATTTACCTCCTAAATAGTCAACCACACCGTCAAATAAATGAAAAAACGCAAAAAAACGGAGGTAAAAACGTCAAAAACACCTTAAAATCACACGAACTCTGAATACAAAGCAACTGGTCCGCTGGTGACGTAAGCAGACACTGTTTGTCTCGCTGAGCGACGCTAACATTAGTTAAATGGAAATAAGCAATCCTGTGTGTTTATAATCGTTGTTATGCACCATGCTATGGAGGTGTGTGTGAAGCAAGGACTGTACACAGAGAACAGGACGGTCCACTTCCATAAGCCCCATATATTCCAAATTTCGCTACGTCACAAAATCCTCAAGGTGTCGAGCCATCCTTCTATGAACCTACTCATCCTTCTCAAAAGACCCTTGATCTGTTTGATAGGGTGGTCTTTCCTTTTCTGTTCACATTAAATGAAAAAGGACAACCGAACTTATTGATTTTTTTCGCGAATCCAAAGTGAGGTTAATTTTTCCGTGCATTTCGCATTTTTATTTATTTTAAGGGAAAAAATTTGTGGAATCTTGGTTTTGTATTGTTATTTTCGATATTTTAAACAATTTTCGGAATCGCAAAATCCCAGGAGCATCCTGTGCGGTTTCTGGATGTAAATCCAACTATTCGAACTTAGAAGTTCTACGTTTATGAGTTTTTTTAAATTTCCACCTTCCAATGACTGTTCCCAAGACTATTTTGCAAGAGTGGCTAAGGCGTTGTGGAAAAGACAATATGGATCCCACGAAAGCATTTCTACAGAACAGTTTTCGAAATTCCTTTTCAAGATAAATTGCTAGGTAAATATCATTTTTAACATTTTTTTAAATCTATTTAGGGCCACATTCTTTAATTATGTAAGGTTAAAATTCTGGATCTTTTGCCGCCCTTCTCCTGTCGTAACGCATTTTCAAGAAAAATATAAAAAAATCATTCAGTGTATAGTCCTTGCCATAGGCAGTTACACTTTTGTGACTTTGACATAAACATACCTATTTCCAAGCATATTTCCTAACCACAAATATATTAAAAATTAAATATGTTGTGTAGGTATACCTTATGTTGTGTTAAGCCTAAATCATTTAGTTGTAATCTGCAGAGTTTTTTAAGTGCTGGGTGGAAAAAAAATATGCCACTTTAGTCAAACTCAGTATGTAGGTATGTGGGCACAATAGATCCATATGTGGTCACAGTGCATGGAGGTCCAGAAGGGTCTGCCACCACTTTCGAATACATACATACCTTATGTTGACAAAAAAAATGTTCTCATAAAAACAACTCAACAACATACCATTTTTCAGATTTTTTGATAAAGAATAGGTTAAAAATGTCACAAAAGTGTAACCACCTATGGCCAAGACTATGACACAAAGGTAACCCTACCCCCCCCCAGAGATTACTTAATGTAACACTAAGCCGCATGTGAATTTATTTAGGCCTGTGTGTTCATCTATGAACAAGGCGTGATCAGCTGAACCAAATTTGTTCACCATCCTACAGGACTTTAATTAATTCTTGCTCCTGTAGTGTATTGTAGTGTCCTATGGAGTCCTGTAGACCTACTGTGGGCAGCTGATCACCCCTTGTCTATGAAGAAACCTCTACAACCACAAAAATTAGACATTAAACATACTTTTTAATTTTTTTTTCTGTAAATGTGCAATTTAATTGTTTTTCTGTTTTGTACTAATTTGACTCCAATAATAGTGAAGTTATCAATAGTGCCAACTTAATTTGGGACACCTACTGTAATTTTGACAAAAATGTCATAACAAAATAATACTTGGACAATTTCTAAAACCTCATGTTTTTTTGTGAATTCCAAATGTACTAGAGTACAAAATTTACACTGTAGAAACTACCTATTTTTAAAAAAGTTCCTTATATATGTTTTTTTATTACAGGCTTATGTACTTCCAAAACAATACTAAGGAATACATCTGTGCCAAGTCAAAACCTATCAGTGAAACCAATAGAAGTTGATCCTGAAGAGCCAACTGCAGGTACAAGCATCGAAATCAAGGAACATTTGCTGGTTGATGTTGGTACAAAAGAAAACTACTTAGTTAAAGTCTGATTTTTTTTTGTTTTGTGCAAATTGATAGAGTTATTGTTGAATTTTTTGTATCGGAGTCTGCTATTGTACGAAAATGAGTATTCAGTTGGTTTGGGACTGTTAGTGTGTGTCTTTAATAGTTTCAGAATCTATTCTAAGTTTAATTTAGTTGTTTTCTTTGCCTCCCCAATAATTTATTTATAATGTTCTAAGTTTTTGTTTTGTCAATTTTATCAATTTTAGTTTTTGCACAATGGAGATTTTGCTTTAGCACAGTTTTTTTAAAAATATATTTATATTTTTTATACATATTATTAAAATGTAATATATTATTATATTTGTTTCAATTCTTTAGAAGCTAATGTCACTCAATAAAAACAAAATGATGCTGAGAAGTAAAAAGGTTTTGCAGTTGGGTAAAAAATACTAGGACATTTCTTAGAAAGGTAAAATACCTACATGTCCTAGATTTTTTGCCCCCATGGTTCATTCTTCTTACATTTCATTTATCAAATTCAGGATTTGTTATCCTGATGTTTATGGTAACAAATTCCTTATTGCTTCTAATCAATAACCCCACTTAATATTGTATACAGGTTTGTTATTTTTTTGCTATTATGTGTGACATAACAAAAAAAATTCTAAAAATGTATACAGATGCCTAAAGACTTTATCTACTTAGACAATTTCTAGTATTATAAATCAATAAATATAATAAATTTGGTCAAAAAAAAAATAGGAAAAGAACTTTTATTTAATCATTTTATTTTTTATCTTTAAATATGTAAACATGTATCCTGAGATGATATCTTTGGGGGCACTAACATATACCTCATAAAATCAAACCTATATGTAACATTTAGATGAAGCAATAGGTTAAAATACTGATAACTACAAATTGCTTCAACAGGACAAAGAGTGAGATTTTAATTACTAAAATAATAAGGGACAAAAAGCTAGTACTGCTGCTAGTTAGGTGAAATTGAGCAATATACACACCTCAGGTACACATGTTATTACCTTTTAAACATAGCAATGTTGTAGAACACTCTACATCAGTTGAAAGAAAAAACTGTATAATGTATTGACAAAACATTTAATTTATCATGTCATGTGGAATGAGGTTTCATACTGTACAAATGACATGATAACTGAACATTTTTGCCAACAATATCTCGTTTTTACCAAAGACAGTCAGTTTATGGTCCTTGGTTTTTTCTATTCAACTGATGTGCCATGTTCTACCACAAGCTGCTACTGACTGAAAGTGAATATTTCTTAAGTGCAAAAAATACCTCTGAGCCTGTTGCTGATCAATAGCAAAAACTTACTGTACTGTACAGGGACTTAATAAACCATATTTTTGTTGACCCTGTTAGTCCTTAAAGGTTGTGCCAGGTCCTGATTCTTATCAGTCCTGAGTGGTCATTAAAAGTGTCGAGATATTGTATAGGTCCTTACATATTGATGAACCCCTCACTTTAAGTGGTACTACTAGGTGATAAGTGGAATGAAATGTATGCATTGTTCTACAGGAATTAGCAATAAATTTTTGGTCCTGTAGTGGATTGCAGGGTGCATGTATACTGCTTAAGCTAGAATGCCGCTATCTACCTATAAAATTTTCCTAGTTTTGATTAAAAAAACCTGAAAAATAATTGTATATATATTTGCTTCTTAAAAACCATAAAAGCTTAAGAAGATTTGCTAATAGAAATTGATAAGTAGAATAATGTAGTGATTAAGACAGCAAAAAGCCGGGCAATATAGTGTCCTGCACAGTCCTGTAAATGAATTTTGTACACCTACTATGGGCAGCTGATCACCCCTCATTCTAGGCTTAGGTATTCTAATGGGGAGTAAAATACTATTCACAAAATATTCTAGATGATATTCCAAATATTAACATGTTTTTTTAAGCAAATGCTGATGAATGACAATGAAAAAATTTATTTGATTTTATTGATGATTGAGGGGTTCTGTAAACTATTTTCTGCAGAAGATACACCTAGGATATTTTTACATAAAATTGTATATTATTATTATCTTTCTACATTACAGCGAGACATGGTTTAAAAAAAAAACGTTTTAAAATTAGTTTTTGTTTATATTTTACGAAAAAGTGAGGTTATGTCGTTGAGTATTTTGTGACGTATTAAAAACCGTCTGACAGATTTCGCGAAGTGGACCATCCTGTTCTCTGTGTACAGTCCTTGTGTGTAAAGGCCTTTAAGCCCATCCAGAGATATGAGAGGGTGGGGAGAATGAGCTTCGACCACTGCGCAGCTGGTGTCATGGGGAACGGAACGGAGAACGGCCATTTTGATCCCGTATACTATATTTAGTAAAATATGATCCAACCTTGAGGGGTGGATTGACGTTTGGTATATGTTTTTCTGTCAATATTGTCAAAAAAAACAGAAATTTCTGAATGGACTATAGTTTGCTGGTTTGATGTTTGGACGTCACTTGTCATTTCGAACCTTGTTCTGTTCTGTTCTGTGAGTCAACAGTAGAAAATTAAGATTTTTTTTAGTTTTTCGTGAGTTTTGCTTGTGTTTTGGATATTAAGTGATCATTTTGTAAACTTTAAAACTATGAGTTGCTGTGTTAAAAGTTGTAAGCGTATCAGAAGGCTTGAATTGGACTCTTTTCATAGGTAAGTGGGACTATTATTACTTAGCAACATAATCTAATCATACTAAACAGGCAGAAAATAGACACCATAATTATAAGTTTGTCCATTATGTTTCTGTTGAAAAAAGTTCTAAGAAGTAAACATTTATAGGATTAAGTTGAGGGCCTGTTTAGAGTCCCTATATGTATGACATATTTTAATATTACTTACAAATATGTCATACATACAGGTCTCTAGGCCTGATCAATAGCAAACATTTTGCCTAGCAAATATTTGTTTATCCTGTCAGTAATTATTGGTCCTGTTTAGGTATGAAATAATCCAAAAAATAAAGAAATGCCTAATGAAACCTAACTACACCTTAAGGTCCTGCCAGGATCTAATTTTTACTGATTTTGTGTAATACACAACAAAATTTAGTGATATCACAGTATTTTTCTACCCTACCAGACATATCACTAAATTTAGTTTTGTGCACTTGTTGCTGGGTCTCAAACTATGTAAGGATGACTCTTTATGTTTTTCCTGAAATTGTATTTTAATAAAAAAGGATCTAACTTGGCACCCATAGGGCATTTATTCTGGGCCCCTTGTGCAATACATGCCTAATCTGCTGTGCATAAGCTATAATGACATTATCCAACATTTGGACAATTTTGATTTGTTGGTGCCGAGGGGTGAACAGCTAACCCAAAATGTGTACACTGATTGTGAAAATCCACAATCTTTAGCTCAGATTGTGAGGGATTGTGTAAAGATTGTGGTAAGATTGTGGGTGATTGGGAGGGATTGTGTAAAGATTGTGAGGGATTGTGGCAAGATTGTGAGGGATTGTGGAGGACTGTGCAATGGCGTAGCATACCTGCGTACCGAAGGGGGGGGCCATCCCATCAAGTTTGTAGTTTCCTTGGCTGCCCTCTTAATTTACCATTACCGGCCCTTAATAATTAGGTCCTGGTAGGACCTTTAAGATTTGGTTAGGGTTTGTTTTTCTTGTTTATTCATCACTTCATACCTAAACAGGAGCAGGAGGATTATGCAGGGACTAAAATTTTTGATATTGATCAATAAGGAGTGTATATTTATATAGAAAGGTTTCTTTTACTGGTCAAATACGATAATTACCTAATATTCTTTTGTAACCCAAGTATTTGTGGAAATATTTATAAATGATGTGACACAAAAAATCAAAATATTACAGACCTAACTTAAGAATAAAATTGAAAAAAAAGTTTATACAAGCCTCGGTACAAGTTAAAAATGTTTAAACACAATGTTTCTAATCTGTTTCCACCAATGCATGCCCACCCCGATTCAAAAAACACATCATGTGATGGCCCATGACTTTGCACCGGTTTTAAATGCAGTGTCACCTGATGCGTTTTTTGAATCGGGGTGGGCATGCATTGGTGGAAACAGGGTATAAGATGCCCCAGAACTCTCCCTTACAATATTTTACCCTTTAGAATGTCACCTCTGTTATAGAGATATAAATGTTTTTAAAGAAAATGCTGCACACCAGGCATTTCTAGCAAAAAAATCTTGCTCACCCATATACACTTGCATCTACACAGTGTTCTTAAGCTGTAACAGAACACCTGTTATAAGAGGTGTGGACAGGAGAGTAATTTTTTTGCAGGTTCTGTTGCAGCTGAGGCTGTGTAGGGGGTGTAGTCTAACATACTTAAAGCAACTTGTTCCCCTAATCTCCACTATACAAGACTTTTAAATGCAACAAAAATTAAAAGATAAGTGTCAAAAATCTCTGGAGAGTAATAAAATTTATTGAAACAAGTTGAAAATAAATTTGAGCAAAATATATGACAATAATCAAGGGGTCATCAGCTCACAACAATACTTCACAAATTTTACAACAGCAGCTGACAAGGACATGACAGGATTCAAGTTTTTTTGATGGAAATTGACATTGTTTTAGACTAAAAAATAAAAAAAATAAATTGTGCATTTTCAAGTTATTGGTAAGAAACATTTTTTCAATGCCATGGGTAAAAAAAATTTAGAACAGTACTGTACAAATTTCGCAACAGGACTTCACAGTACCCCCACTAAACCAAAGTTCTGTTGGACCCTGTACAAATTTTATGGTGCCAATGACTCCTTAGGTGGTAACCACACCATTATTAGCACAATTGCATCTTCGAAGCAAGAAGTATTGCTTTAGTTTAAAATATGCACAATAATAAATTGTTTTTAAGTTATTTATGTTTGTAACACAACAGCAGATTACATACAGCCTTACCTTAGGGTATGTAGTAGTTTTGGGATGGTCTTATTGATATCACAGAGTGAAAGAGCTGAGGGTTGATGTTGTACAGGGTCATTTGGTATCCTTTTTCAGGTGTCAATGTATAGTAGAATTTTTTTGGATATGCAGTGACATCAAAATTTCAGCAGTGCACACAGAACAAATTTTTGTCTACAATGAAAATTATTTTACCTTAAAACAATTTGTTTTGAATTAAAATATTTCTTTTTAGTTCCATGCAGCCACTAGTTTTGAAATGAGACTTTATTTTTCTTCTTTAATTGTTTTGTTTCAGTATACTTCATTTTATAACAAAGCAAGTTGTCTTCATATAAGTAATATTTTGCTTCCAAAGAAAATGGTGCCTTAGATTAATTCAGTTCCAATTTATAATAAAACAATTTCTGTTTCAGATTAAAATAAAGAGGCAAGACATTTTTTGTGCTATATCAAACAAATATTCTCTTGGTGAATAGGGGAAAGCACAAATTATTTTACTTCAAAGCAATTTACTTTGATCTAAGACAATTTTTTTACCATGCAATAAACAGTGAGTAATAAACAAAAATGCCAGAAAATGATGTCACTGTATATCCATAAAAATTCAACTGAACCTAGGTGATAAAAAACTAAATACAAAAGTTATGGGCGGCGGCTAAAAGGTCAAAAGTACATAAGGTCGAAAGTACAAAAGGTCGAAAAAATAAGGTCGAAAATACAAAAGGTCGAAAGTACAAAAGGTCGAAAGTACAAAAGGTCGAAAAACAAAAGGTCGAAAATATAAAAGGTTGAAAATACAAAAGATCGAAAGTACAAAAGGTCGAAAGTACAAAAGACTGAAAAACAAAAGGTCGAAAAATAAAAGATTAAAACCTAATCAAGTCAAATTGCCCTGCCCAGCTGAGGTGGTCCAGAGGTCAAGGATAGTTAATAGTTAACCCGGTTAGGTTACTACCCCAACCTGACCCGGTTAGGTTTGTTTACTAAAAAAAACTACCCTGGTCTCGTCAGGAAAGTTTTTTTGATATACTAACCTAACCGGTTCAGGTTGGGATAGTAACCTAACCTATTCTCGGCCCCGGGTCCACCTCGACTGGACAGGTCAATTCGACTTGATATGGTAAATTGGTATTTTTCATGTTTTGTATTGTCGATTTTTTTTCGACCTTTTGTACTTTCGACCTTTTGTTTTTCGGTCTTTTGTACTTTCGACCTTTTGTACTTTCGACCTTTTGTACTTTCGACCTTTTGTACTTTCGACCTTTTGTTTTTCGACCTTTTGTTTTTCGACCTTTTGTACTTTCAACCTTTTGTACTTTCGACCTTTTGTATTTTCGACCTTATTTTTTCGACCTTTTGTACTTTCAACCTTTTATCCGCCGCCCAAAAGTTATAGCTAAATATTGTTTCTGTATTATCTTTTGGACTATGTCAAAACTATCAACTGTCACTTTTCATGTCAAATTTTGACAGGAACCTTTTTAGGTAAAGGGAACATCCTATATATTATTTGTTAGAATTAAAGATATTTATACAGGGTAGGTACATGGGTTAGTTAAAATAAAAGGAAAACTAACCAAAGGCTTTCAAGTAAATAAAGGTCTTAAACAAGGTTGCTGTATCTCGCCTACGCTCTTCAAGATATATTTGGAACAGGTCCTTAAAGTCTGGAAGAGTTAATGCCAAAACATGGGAATTCCTTTGGATGAAACCACCTTGTATACTTTATGTTTCGCCGATGATCAGATAGTGGTGGCTCAGGATTATGACGACCTCGAATATATGACACGAAAACTAATAGAAGAGTACAATAAGTGAGGACTAGAGGTTAATATCAATAAGACAGAGTATATGTGTATTGGTGGAACGAAACAGGATCTAATCTTAAATACTGGGCAGCGAATTCAGTCCTGTGATGAGTATAAATACTTGGGTCTAAAAATTACAGCTGACAGAACACTAGACAAAGCTATAAAAGATAGAAACGTACAAGGAAGAAAAGCAATAACTTTATTAAATGGAATAATTTGGGACCAGAGTATATCAAAACATAACAAAAAGCTTATATATAACACCATTGTTAAAAGTATTATTACATACGGCTCAGAAGTATGGCCAATCAAAGATAGAACAGAAAAAATGCTTTCCGCTACGGAGATGGACTATTGGAGAAGAGCAGCAGGGAAATCAAAAAGAGAAAGAGTTACCAATCAAAGAATAAGAGAAATTATGACAGTGGGTGAACATACTCTGGTGGATGATATAAGAACAAAACAATTGGTGTGGTACGGACATGTACAAAGAATGGATGATGGAAGACTACCTAAACAAATATTACAATGGAAACCAACTGGCCGAAGAAAACGAGGAAGGCCGAGGAGAAGCTGGAGAGAAGGAATAGATAGTGAAATAAGAATAAGAGGCCTAGATGATGAATTATGGGCAAACAGAAACGAGTGGAGATTGGGTATCGGAAGACGTAGAACGTTGTGAAACCGATAAATATATATATATATAGGTACATGGGCACAATAGATTTAAATGTGGTCACAGTGCATGGAGGTCCAGTAGGGCCTGCCACCACTTTCGAATACACACCTACATACATACATACAGGGTCACTGATATATAGGGTAACAGTTAATTTATACAAGATATTGAAACAAGTTTAATAGAAAAGTTGTAAGGTTTTAAAATGTCTGGTAAATAGTAATTATTCTGTTTGTACAGCTGTGGCACAACAAAATTGTTTTTTTTTTTTTAATGAAACACTTTGTATATTAACTATTGACATTTTAATTCATTCTGCAATTCTAAGCAAAGTTTCTTAAAACATAATTGACCTAAGTTCAACTGGTTCCAAGTCAATGAGTTCTAAAACCAGTGCATTTGCATAAGAAGTTCGATATTTTAATAGAATAGAATATTTTATTTGTTCCTTTGTACCTAATGAACTTCTCAAAATATCAACATATTATTTTACAAAAAAATAATTAGTTTAATATGTAGTTACAAAATATTAAAATGTTATACAATAGCAATGGCAGCATAGATAAACTAAAAACAGTGCATTTGCATAAGAAATTCGATATTTTAATAGAATAGAATATTTTATTTGTTCCTTTGTATCTAATGAACTTTATTACTTTCAAAATTGGTATACCAGGGGTTTTTTGGAATGCGAAATCAGAATATTGACACCTTTTAACTGTAGTCGTTAGAAGTGCATTGTGAAGTGCCCTCTAACGGTCACAGTGAAAATGTTCGTAATCGCATCACAAAAAACCCTCGTGAAAATAATATGTTAAACAATGTTCATAATATTTAAAAACATCGTTTTTTATTTTTTAACTTTAACGCCGCCCTATATCACGGAAACGGAGCAATTTCGGACTAAAGTATGTTGACTCAAATTAATATTGGCATAGAATGTTTTTGAGCTACATTAGTTTCAAATTTCTGATATAGTGCACTGAAGATAATTAATTAAGCTAAGCTATACTTCAATGTAAGTTTGTAACTTTAATAACTCAACAACAGATTGTCTAAATATCATCAAACTGTAGATGTTTGAAATCAGGGGACATACATCTTTCATTTTCACAAATATATACAGGCTGTTCCTTTCACTTAAGAAAGCTGGTGTGAAAATTTTATATTAGGAAAGAGACTTGACATTTCTGACATAGTACAAAAGATAACACTGAAACAATTATGTAAATGAACTTACATTAACATCTGTAAAAGAACATGCAAACATAAAATATCTCACTGTCTCACATCTCTCAATTTTTAATAATCGTGAGAGTGATTTTTTATAAATGCACTTCTGATAACACACACACAGTTATAATTTATTAAAGATAGATAAAACAAAAAGTAAATAAATACCTTATGACAGTACCATAAATTTTGCTCATATTAGTTTACTTTCCTTTATTGACCAAAAGGATGATCAATACAATCACACAGACAAATGTCTAAAACTATAATCTAAGCTCAAATATGAATAGGCAAAATCTTGGATATAATTACCCAGTTTTATGCTATACCTACATATAAAATGTCTTCAATTTAAATTAAAGAACTTGATGGTAGGTTGTTTCACATCAAATGGAAATCAGGAGCTTGAACTTGAACAATCAGTCATAATTGTACAAAATCACACAATCCTCATAGAAAATTTTGTGGAATTGCTGAACACATTTTGGGTCAGCTATTTACCCCTGCTAAATAAACTTTTTTTTACTTTTTAGATTTCCTAAAAACAACTTCAAAGAATGGCTTAAAGCTCTGTACTTGGATATAGATAATTGGACTTGGTCATCGAGTGCATATGTGTGCTCTAGACATTTTAGGGCATCTGATTATGATGTGTCCTCAGGAACCAATAAAATTTTAAAAAAAGGTGCTGTGCCTTCTCAAAATTTGGGTTTTGGTATTGATACAGCGATTGCATCAACATCAATTGATACAGCGATTGCATCAACATCCATTGAATCATTGATCGCATCAACATCAATGGCATCAATTGAATCACCAATTGCATCAACATCAGTGACATCAATTGCATCATCAATGGCATTGTTTGAATCACCAATTGCATCTACATCAACTGCATCATCAATGGCATCAATTGAATCACCAATTGCATCAACATCAATGGCATCAGTTGCATCAACATCAATGGCATCAATTGGATTAACATCAACTGAGGCCAGTAGTGCAAAATACACTGGTGTCCTGGAGAAGCCCTTTCAAACACCAAAAACTGATCAAGACACTTCATCATCAACATCTGGGTCTATTCCAGAAGAAAAATCTAATCCAAGGAAAAGAAGGTACATTTTAGATGCATTAGTTCTACTTAACTTTAAATGAAAGAGAAAGGCTCATTTTCAAACCCTACTAAAAAAAATAGAACTTTTTTAGGAAAGCTTTGTATAATATTTATATTTTTTTTAGAGTCAGTAAAGATTTTCAAACAAGTTCATCAACAAGTAGTGATGGCAAGAGAAGACGAGTGGAGCTTATAAAAAGAATTCATAGCTACAGGTAAAAATAACTTTTTCATATGTATAAGGTGTTTTTATACATTGTAGGGTTTTCTTAACGAATCAATTTAAGGAAGCCCCTATGTGAAGTAGCAGAAACTGCTAAAATTTACAGTTTTTTGACACTATTTTGTGATTACATAATATACAATATAGGGTTTTAAATGTTCAAAAGTATTTTTAAAATTGTTCCCTAAATTCGCGAAAAATTCCTTCATAAAATATTTCTTCTCTCACTCAAAAAGGTTCTAGGGGACAAAGTAATTCTAATGAATAATGTATAATTTATAATAACGACGTGTTTTTTGTTTTTTATAATTTTGACACTTTCAGATTGGCCTAGCTAAATTTCAATATTTTCAAAATATATAAAAAATTTAACAATTCTTTATTATTTATGAAGGGGTGGCTAAATCGTTTTGTTTTTTTTTTTAGAATAAATATGAAAAATATTAAGGTAAAATAGAAAAAAATTGGGAACATAATTAAGATTTTAGGACATTTTGCCATACTGCATTAATTACTTTGATGATTTTGATGTTTATATATTTATTTTTTAGTCGCTCTCCAACTGCACCCATCAAAGAAAATCTGAAATTAAAAGCAAATCAAAGCAAATACAGGAAGAAGCTCTATATTGCCAGAAAAAAGGCCAAAAAACTTGAAAGGGAGGTGACCAATATGAAAACTGTTATTAATTTTTTAAAGGAGCAAAACAATGTGTCACAAAATGGCCTAGACCATTTGACGGAGTCTGTAGAGTCAGTACTAAGTCTCTTAATGAGTCGGTATTTGAAAAATATAAAAAATAATACCACTACCCATGAAACCTACCCCGCTCCACTAAGGCAGTTTGCTGCAACCCTGCAATTTTATTCCAGCCGAGCCTATGAGCAGGTGAGATCTACATTTGCTCTTGCTTTGCCCAGCCAGCCCACCATCAGGAAGTGGTATAAAAATGTGGATTGCAGCCCAGGTTATATTGGTCCCTCCTTCAATGTCCTAGAGGAAAAATGTCAGACAAGCCAATATGAGGTCATCTGTTCTCTGATGTTAGACGAAATGTCAATTAAAACCCAAATAGAAAGCGATGGAAAGAAAACTTGGGGCTATGTAGATATTGGTATACCAATACCCAGCGATCAATTAGTTCCTGCTACACAAGTCCTTGTAGTGATGGTAGTTGCTCAAAATTCCCAATGGAAAATACCAATAGCCTATTTTTTTATTAAGAGCCTGACTGGCGAAGAAAAGGCCAACATTATTACTGAATCTCTAATAAGGTTACACAAAATCGGCGTAAAAATAACATCTGTCACCTGTGATGGTCCAGCAGGAAACTTTGCAATGTTTAAACAATTAGGATGTAATTTTTCAGATCCCTTAAATATGAATGCATACTTTTTGCATCCTGAAACATCTGAAAAATTTTTTTGTATTTTTGATGCTTGCCACATGCTAAAGTATATATATGTATGTATAGGCAAATAAAATTAAACAGGCACATATTGAATGGAAGAACCAAAAGATGAAGGTATAATTTACTTATTGTTTTAAATGCATTATTTTAGGAATTTAAAATAAAAATGCATTCTACACAAAAAGTAGGTATCACATATATTGTGACTAATATTTTAAACACCATAATAAATACCTTTCAGAATTATTTAGTTATTTACACTAAAAATTAGTTTCCCTTCAGAACTATTTAGTTATTTACAGGGTGTTCAAAAAATTACTGTCTGTTTAATTTAATAAAATAAATCAGCATATTTAAAATATTCATAAAATATAGGATAAAATACTTTTTGGTGGAGTGTATTAAATATATGCTTTTTAAATTAATGCCCGGTGATATTTATTTAAAAAAAATTCAAAAGAGTCAGTTAATCTTTATTAAGTGATATTGAAATTGTGATATATCTTTCAAAACTTTGTGTTTTTAGGTTGCACTAGCCGCACAGACACTCAGTAGAAGTGTAGCAGATGCACTAAAGTTTTTGAGAGTAGATCTGCAACACCCTGACTTTTTGGACAGTGAGGCTACTGAAGACTTCATTTATATGATAGACCAACTCTTTGACGTTTTTAATTCCCGCAGCCCATATGCAAGAGGACTAAAAGCTCCTTTAAGAGAGAGGAATGAATTTATTTGGAGGCCATTCCTAAATCATGCTAAACAATATTTATTGGGTTGCACAGAGAAGGAGACAGGAAGACCACTGTATATGACACCAAAAAAAACACCATTTATTGGATTTGTCATATCAATAGATGCAATTTTTGGCATGTTTGACGAATTTGTGAAGAGCAAGAGACTGAATTATCTGTTAACCTTTAAAGTCAGCCAGGATCACCTGGAAACATTCTTTTGTGCCTTAAGGTTAGTTGCGTTTACATTATTTCCACAATTTACTAAATTGATTATTCCATATTTGTCCACTTAAACAATTATTTATTATAAAAAAGTTAACAACTGTTTAAGTTATAGAAAAAAGGCTATACAAATTTAGTGTGATTAAAATTTAAAAAAAATTTAATTGCTTGAGTCACATACCTACATATTTATGTTTTTTGTAGATGCAGAAATGGCTGGAACAACAACCCAACCCCATTGCAATTCATGTATTCCTTTAGAAGATTGCTATTACACACAAGAGTGGAAGGCAGAGGGGGTAATTGTAGAGTTCTTGACTCCACAGTAGTGCTCTCTGTGTCAAGCAACTTAACAAGTAATGAGGCCCTTGTAGATATATCTTTAATACGAAGATACAACTTGGACGCTAATGAATCAATTTTAAGTGATCATGACTATGATTGCACTCAGTATTTTTTGCCATTATCTGAATATTCTGCCAATGTTGTGGCCTACATGGCTGGATTTGTTTTAAAAATGTTGGAGAAGCGGCGAATTTGCGCTTACTGTTTAGGAGAAGGAGCTTATTCAGATAGTTCCCAAGCCACAGGAAGAAGCTATATGCTTCTCAATAGAAAAAATAGAGGTTGGTTAATTACTTTTAAAACATTAAAATAATTTACTAAATAGTGGTAAACATTTTTATACTTAATTTTGCAGATTTTGTGGAATACTATTATGTGTATGCCACGTTATCTTTATTTAAAACTGACTAAAAGAAAAATGTATTTCTGTATTTTAGATCAATAATTCTTTGAAATTACAACAAGTACACAAATAATTAAAAACGCAATTGGTTTTAAATGTATGAAAATCACACTTTGTTCTTTTTTGTTTTAGGTGGTCTTATCAAGATTTGTGAAGAAACCGAGTTAAAAATTAGGAAGCTTATGGAAGTTACCAGTAACAAAATTCCTAATGATGTAGGATTTCAAAAGAGCTTTGTGGTATTTATAAGCCAAAAATTTTATGAAAAAGCAAATGTGTTATTTCCAAATCTGGAAGATCATTTTCTTGAAGGTGCTCCATTTGAGGAAAATCATAGCTTTTTATTAATAAAAGTTATTGTAGAATGCTACTCCAGAATTAGATTTTTTAATCTGCAAAAAAAATTCACAGAACAAGTTCGAGGTACTGCAATACGAAAAAAACTATCAAGAATTATTATATTTAGCAACCAATAATATATTATCAAAAATATGTTATGCTGTGCTATGTTAAACATATTTTGTAATATATACTTAACTTAATTTTAATTAGGTAGTAGCAAAACTTTTATAAGACATTTTTTACTTTTTCTTATAGTAGCAATTAGTGTTTTAAGTGTTTTAATTCAAAAGTTTACAAATAAATGCAAAAAAAAAATTACTTTGACTTTTTTTTGTGGATAATATTTTTTCGAGATGTAAATGGTAATGATTTTAAAAGGCTGTATCCAGCAAAAACATTCAGGGGAGAGGAGTTGAAAATATCAAATAGTTTTTTGTCTTGTGAGGGTTTTTATGGTCACTGATAAATTGGTATGGACTTTAGAGGTCAAAAAACCCAATAATAGCTATTGGACCAAGGGGCTGATCAGTAGCAAAAATTTTGTACAGATCTGTACAAAATCCATAATTTTCTTAGGGCTTAAATTATGTAATACTCAAGGGATGGAGAGGGTTTTGACTTAAAGTTTGTGGTAGGTGTTTTTTCTTGGAAATTTGTTATGAAAAGGGGATTAAAAATTGTTAACTTTTCTGTTACATAATCCATATGCATCCTGAGTGGTCCTTAAAAGTCCTGTCAAGATTTTGTACAGGTCTTTACATATTGATCAGCGCTTCATTTCAAATGTGTTTTGTGTGTCAGATAAAGCTAAACAGTAGCACACCCAGGAATGTGTCTTGGGGGGGCCTGAAGCCTCATGATGTCGTATTGTATGCTAATTTATCTTTTTATTTATAAAATATGTGGCAAATATCTAAAAAAGTCAATAGTTTGGGGGGAGCGCCAACCCCTCCTCCCCAGGTGCGTCCATATTAATAACATTAGATTTCATGTGGGCACAGCTCTCTCAAATTAAAGGGGCTCTCATGGATGTGGGGTTCGTTCAATTTTACATGATTGGGGGTTGGTTGAGGTCTGGTTGTGTTGTTTTTGGTTGGTCTGGTCAATTTTTGATTTATTCTAATAACTTATACTAAAAGCCTTATAAAAATTGTATAGCTTGAATTGAATTGCCTCCTAAATACAAAAATAGCTGCTTTTGCTAATTATCAAAATTTAAAGCCAATTTTATCTAATCTAATTTTACACAATGCTGAAGCCTCTTGTTATTCCACTACCCACCCAGTATGTATGGCTAAGAACTAGCTATTCTGGAGCACCATGTTTACAGATAAGTGGTAGCTATATAACAGGGAAAAAATACATTTTCTACATTGAAATTTGTTATAAATTGATTTGTTTATTTCTAAATTGTAAACAATAGATTTCGTTTTTAAGGTTACGAGCACAGAACGTTACGAGATCAAAATGGCCGTCCTCCGGCATTGGACAGCTCGCGCAGGGTCGACGCTCATTCTCCCCACCCTCTCATATCTCTGAGCCCATCACACACAAAAATGCATAGCGCATAGCATGGCGCATAGAAGTTCAACCTTATGGACTTTTCTTACGCAAATCCAATATGGCCGCGGCTATTCGATCGCTGATTGGCTTTGCACCACTATGTGCCATGCTATGCGCTTATGCATTTATGTGTGTGATATGCTTTACCAATACAGAGATATTAGAATCTATTATCCGTGTACCAATAGTGCACGGTGGATAGAATAGACCGGTGTTCGGATCTTATCGCAGCCAACGATAAAGACTCTTTCTCGTGGGCTGCGGATCTTATTTATATATATGTCGAATTTTTCACGTCACTGGTGGTCCAGCTGATTTTTGTAAACAAAAGTTAGATCTGATATGAACAACGGAAAAACTAATACTTTTTGAATTTTTTGAAAACTAAGGCAACCCACCATTGGACGATGGCCGCGAAAGCCTTTCACAATTAGTAGGAAATAATTGTGAAAGGCTTTCGCGGCCATCGTCCAATGGTGGGTGTGCTTTCGGGCTGTTCGGCCGTCGTCGTTGGAAATTCGTTGTCGACGTTTCGCCATCTCGAGTGGATGGCATCTTCAGGAGATGTTGACTTTTTGTCGGCTTCTCGAAGACTGGTCAGTGTTGCCAACTATTGGAAAGCAAGAATCCGTAGCGTGAACCCGAAAAATCCGTAGAAATCCGTAGATTCAAACAGGAATTCATTA
This sequence comes from Aspidapion aeneum, assembly GCA_963576565.1. Lineage (NCBI taxonomy): Eukaryota > Metazoa > Arthropoda > Insecta > Coleoptera > Brentidae > Aspidapion > Aspidapion aeneum. The sequence goes on along the minus strand of OY755042.1, from coordinate 66,157,816 downwards.
AACAAAAACTGAAAAAAGGGGCTATTTTCACAACTAAAAAGTTTTGGTTTGATTTTTTTTTTGACAGAGTGACAGTAGTGCACCAATATTTGTGTTCGGAATTGCACGACCAACTAAAAAGTTTTGGTTTGATTTTTTTTTTGACAGAGTGACAGTAGTGCACCAATATTTGTGTTCGGAATTGCACGAGAACGGTACGGTACCTACTGCTCCGTTCCAACGAATCCGTATAACCTTTTGTACTGCCTCCAATTTTTAGATAAACAGATAAACCATTATATTGGAATTAGTATACTAGTATAGTACCGACTTTTTTAACTTTTAAGGTACGTATAGTAGTAAAGGTCGGGGTTTATTTAATAAAATATAAAAATATTTTGTCAAAAATATGAGAAGTTTCAAGATTTCCGTTTAGTTGATAATAATATAACACGATGAAAAATAAATAAGTAAAAAAAATAAATGAGATATTATTTTTTTTTAAGAAAAAAAAATAATATTCATTAAAATTCAAATTAAAAAAAAATTAAATTAAAAAATTAAATATATAATAATTAATTTTTTTTAAGAAAAAGAAAAATATTAATTAAAACCTAAATTAAAAAATATTAAAAACATATTCCAAAACTGGCAGAAAATATACAAGTATTATCGAAGCAAGAAAGTAAAAAATCACAACAACAAAAAAAAATATTATTTTTAAAATAAATTAATAAAAACCAAAAATTTAAAATATTAAAATTAAAATAATAAATTAAAAAATATTCAGAGACCAGGCGATGCCAAAGTAATATTTAAACGAAATTTAAAAAAAAAAGAGTTAAAATAAAAATGATTAAGACTCACATAAAACAAGCTGAAGTCAAAACCCTAACACTTATTTTCACTGGAGAGCACTGTTGATTCGATCGATCGCAAAATTACAAATGAAATTAATTAAATGAGCCACAAAAGAGGTTGACAAAAATCCCATTTTTACCTGTTTTGTCCGCGTCTTAGGAAATTGTTTATATTAGGGAGCAATGAATACACGACTCTATTGTATTCATTAATTAGGGCTATATTCAGAAACACTGGCTCGATCAAAACACATTGACCTGTTTCGTCATAAAAATTTGTGGGATCAACAAGAGGGGATCGCCTATAAATTCGATTTCTTGAATTATATCCGGGCATTATAAAAGTTCCAGTGTTAAAGTTGCAGCCAAAAGTGAAAAATCTTAAAAAGTTAAATAAAAGTGAAAAAAAGTCAAAAATAAATTTAAGTGCTTACAGGTATTGGAGACCAAATTATTTTTGTAAAGATTTTTGGTGGCTCCTGGTTTATTTGGTGAGGTCTTTTAATTTACCAATGTATTTTACCTAGACTCTATCGTTTTGAAGACATTTAAACAAGACAATGAGATTTAATAATAGTTTTGACCATTATAATTGGTGGACTTTGATTATTATGGTTTAATAATAGTTTTGACCATTTTTAATTGGTGGACTTTGATTATTATGGTTTAATAATAGTTTTGACCATTTTAATTGGTGGACTTTGATTATTATGGTTTAATAATAGTTTTGACCATTTTAATTGGTGGACTTTGATTATTATGGTTTATTAGTAGTTTTGACCATTTTAATTGGTGAACTTTGATTATTATGGTTTATTAGTAGTTTTGACCATTTTAATTGGTGAACTTTGATTATTATGGTTTGACGGTATTTTATTTGATCATTTTAAATCGTGAAAAAGTGTCATTGACTAATTCGATAGACTCTAGAGACATTTGTTTACATGATTAGATAGGAACATTTTAAAACGAATTATGAACTTTTATTTTAATAATTCGTTTTGAAAATATTAGCAGAAATTGGCAATGTACCTATTGTTGAAGTTTAATTATTTTATTCAATCCAATAAATAACATGTATCTTAGAAATTGCAGTCAATTATTTTAACATCTATACATCCAACTAATAGTAACTCTAGCTTTATGCAACTAGAACGTCTACCTCCAAATAAATTTAAGTGTGTCTGCCTGCAGGAATCTAGATCTTAGGATTTAGATTTACGCTCGGTTTTTGTGATACCTGTATGCAGCGTCACATTTTGGCGCAGTCGGTAGGATTGATTTGCTGCAAAGAAATATAAGCTTGGTAGATTTTGGTATTACGGTTAGCAAGTTGAAGCATTCGTTTTGCAGTAAAGTTCTAGGCCTCCCTAGGCAAGTATATAGCTAGTTAGAAAGAAAGAAAAAATGTCAGTCAACGAAGAAGCTCTCGCGACCGGAGCTCCCATCAACATTCAGGTTCCACAACAGGTACAACTTGGACTTGACTCAATTCCGACATATGACGGTCAAACCAGCATCGACGAATTTTTATCTATAGTCGACGAAAGCGCGACGCTTGGCAATTGGACAGAGCAACAAAAATTGAGCATCACTCGTTTAAAGTTACGATTTAAAGCAAAGCAATGTCTCGATAGTGAACCGATACTTAAGTCGGTTGGCATTAGTTGGGAAGAGCTAAAAAATGCGCTACGTGAACAATTTATTCGACAACATGTCCGAGGTTCGGCAATGCAAAACTTTGTCGATTGTCGCCAACGCGCAGGTGAAACATGTAGGCAATTCCTTACTCGTTTGAAGTTACTAGCTAACCTTACATTAACCAGTACTCAGGCTAGCCAACAACCTGTCAAAAATAAGCTAAACGAAGATATTGCAACGCAATTTTCACTGGGTTTGTTGATGCCCATTAAGCAAAGAGTGCTGTCCAGCAACCCAATTAATCTTGACAAGGCTCTCGAGATAGCAGAGCGGGAAGAAAGTATCGAGAACTTGTTAAGACCGCCAAATAGAGCAATACGCACAGTGGCGGAGTCAGGACTTCGCACTAGAACTTTTGAGTCGTCCAGAAAATGGAATTGTACCCTGTGTCACAGAGACGGTCGTACTTCAAAATTTTGTAGAGCTGTCAAAAATTATGTCATTTGTTTCAAATGCCAACAAAAAGGCCATTTAATGAGAGATTGTAAACAACAGATCGTTTGTTACAAGTGCCAACAAAAAGGATATATAGTTCGATTTTGTAAGTCAACTACAACCGGAAATAAAGCCTCAACTTCGGGAAACTGCAATGCAGCGATCCCACAACCCCGGAGCTCCGCTGTAGAAGAAGTAAGATGGGACTAGAAAATGAAAGGATAGGGATTTACACGTGCACTCCAGAAGGGACCCCGTTTAATAGTGTTACAGTAAAAATAAATGGACGTATTTGTACAGCTATAGTAGACAGTGGCGCTGTATTATCATATCAAGGAAACACGATACCCACACAAGGACAAGTATTGTGTTCTATTACATTTGCAGAGGACATTGAAGTACCTCATAAGTTTTTTTTTGATAGATGCAAAAAGCTTTGGAGCTGATGTATTAATAGGATTAGATTTCCTTCATAAATATGGAGTTAAGATTGATTGGGGCAATAAAGTGATGTACGCCTTTGAACGAGAAATACCCCTATGTGACGAAAAACAAAGCTCAGATTTTCTATGCCGAAGGTTATGTAAACAGACCGATGAATTAGCTAAACAAATGGTAGATGTCAAGAAAGAGTTAGCCAGGCTCACTCTGTTACAGGAAAAAGGAATTAATCAAAGCTCTCATGTAAGTCCCATTACTGAGAACTTTAACGCAGAAACGGTGGGACCCGGCTTGATGCGTTTTAACAACCAAATGATGGATTCCTCAACCCAGACAACAGAGCAAAGGAAGACTGCAGCTTCCGAGAACCTGAACTTTTCCTTGGAGAAAAAGAAAAATAGTAAAAAAAATGAAGGCCCAGCAAGTAGGCCACTTGCTGAGAAGAACCTTGAAAATAATAGGGTAGACCGGGGTTTGCCAGTTTATTTAAAAGAAGATATATTTATTCCACCACATAGTCACGCCCTATGTTCAGCTGCCGTTCGGAACATATCCAGGGTTAATGCCCAGGAACTGGTTCTAGAACTGGTGTATTCCTATGGGACTTCTGGTGGCTAGAGTGTTATGCAAAAGGGTAAATGAAGTAGTACCATTGCATTTAACAAATATTACAGGAACCGAAATGTTGGTCCCAAGAAAAATGATATTGGCTAGAGCGTTTGAGGTGGCACAAGAAGAACAGAAAAACACTGTAGACGACTACTCTATAAGACAAGTTAGCGTAGAGGATATTAGTGGAATTTTAAAACAGTTGCGTCTGGATGAAGTCAAAAATCAAGACGAACAAAAGGTTAAGAGCCTTATATTGGAATATATCGACATATTTAGAGCTCCTTCTCAGAAATTGACATGTACAAATGACGTCACGCACAAAATTATCACAGAAGATGTTCCACCGATTTGTAAGAGACCCTATAGAGTGCCTTTCTATCGTAGAGATGTTATGCGACAAGAAATTGAGAAATTATTAGATGACGGTGTTATTGTAGAAAGTCAAAGTCCATGGAGTTTTCCGGCTTTATTAGTGGAAAAGAAACGACATCCTGGAGAGGATGTGCAGTATCGACTACAGAGAACTGAACTCAATAACTATGACGGATTATTTCCTATTACCTCTTATACAAGAAACAATAGATAAGCTCTCGGGTGCTAGCTTATTCTCCACGATGGACCTAGCGTCTGGATATTTTCAAATTCCATTAGATTCGGCCAGTCAAGAAAAAAGTGCTTTTTCTTCACCAGACAATCAATTTAACCGTCAATGTCAATGTCCTGGTATATTTAGAGGACATAATAGTTTACAGTCCTAATAATGTAGATATTCACGTTGACAGATTACGACAAGTTTTCCAAAAAATGAGGGACTCATCACTCAAATTTAAGCCAACCAAATGTCATTTTTTAAAGAGGGAAACCGAATATCTTGGACATTTAATTCGACAAGGAGAATTTTCTCCCCATCCTGCTAAAACTGAAGTTATTAGGAACTATCCAATACCGAAAACAGTCCGTGAAGTTAGAGCATTCTTAGGACTTTGCTCATTTTATCGAAAATTTGTTCACAACTTCGCAAAAATAAGTCAACCATTAATCAACCTTACAAAAAAGGATGTACCCTATGTATGGACACTTTTAGAACAAAATTCATTCAATACTTTGAAAAATGCTTTAATAACGCCACCTGTTTTAAAATACCCAGATTTTTCGAAACAATTTATTCTAAATACGGATGCTTCGGGGGTCTCAATGGCCGCAATACTCACACAGAAGCACACAGAAGGTCCTAAGCAAATAGCTTCCGAACACCCCGTGTCCTATTTCAGTAGGACCCTTAATGCCGCAGAAAGAAGGTATAGTACAATAGAACGAGAGATGCTAGCAATTATTGAAGCAGTCAAAAAGTTTAAGGTATACCTAACGGGTCATCATTTTTTGATCTTTACTGACCACCGCGCCTTAAAATATCTGCTTAACTTAAAAGATCCATCCAGCAGATTAGATAAATGGCAAATCCAATTAATGGAATACAGCTTTTCCATAGAATACAGAGAAGGGCACATGAATAAAAATGTAGACAGTTTAACTCGATTACGAGAAAATTCACCTGATCCCTTACCAAAAGAAATTAATGTCATCAGAGCAGAAAAATTAGAAGATATTTCACCAATGCCTATGGTTATATGGACCAAAGCAGAGCTACGAAAATTGCAATTGCAGGACGAAAAAATTTCTGCAATTCAAGAAAAACTAGAAAACGATGATTTATTTGGATGAGGAAAATCTCTTACGAAGAAAACGGCAAAATACTGAACGTAACGATCAAATTTTTGCGCCGCTAGTCATTCGACCAGAATTAATGCGAATGTACCACAGCAGTATTTATGCAGCACATCCGGGGCAGAAACGAACTCAAGAAAGTATTATGCAGGATTTTTACTGGCCCACTATTAGAAAAGATGTCGAAAACTTTGTGAAAAAATGTCATCCATGTAACTTACACAAAACTCACCCTCAACCCCAACTAAAATGCAAAAGATGCCAGTACCTACCCAAGTCTTTAGTCGTATATCACTTGACTTAGTAGGACCCTTAAACGTGACAAACAAGGGAAATAAATATTTATTAACTTGCGTCGATCACATTATCTATATATCCAGAGTGTATTCCTTTACCAGACATTAAGGCTGACACTGTGGCCAAAGCCTTTGTGGAAAGCATTGTGACAAGATTTGGAATGTCAGATTCGGTTTTGACAGATATGGGGATGCAATTTGTTGGCAATTTGTTTACCGAAATATGTAAAGTTTTAGAAGTTAAAAAACTTAGAACATCTCCTTACCGCCCCAGTACTAACGGCTTACTGGAGCGTTTCCATCGAACTTTAAAAACAATGATAAGCCATTTTGTTAGCAATTTTATGACCAGCTGGGACGATATTTTACCATACGCATTAATGGCTTACAGGAATCAAATAAATACCGCTACTCTAGAGACCCAGTTCTTTTTAATGTTTGGTCGAGATATGCAACTTCCAATTCACCTTACCACCAAAGATGATAAGGTTAGATACGACCTCGATGAAAATTATGCTAGTGAGATGATCACTAGGATGCAAATAGCCCATGACAAGGCAAGAGAAAATATTCAGAAGAGCATAAATTATCGCTGCGACCGACTCAATAAGCGAAAAACTCGACGAGGTTTTAAAATAGGTGATTTAGTGTACCTCTACACCCCGGCAATACCAGGTGTACGAAAAAAATTAGCCACCAAGTTTTATAATAAATGGTCCGGTCCCCATCGTATCCTCAAACAAACAGGACCCGTCAATTACCTTATTAAAGAACTAAATAGGAGAAAAGAGATATTAGTACATGCCGCACGGCTTAAGTTATATCAAGGAAGTGAACAACAGGAAATAATAAAAGAAAAAGAAGTAAGCTCTGAAAACCAGAGTGAGGAAGAGGAATCCTTGATAGAACCTTCACGAAATATTATACAAGACGATAAACAAATTCAGGATAGAATTGATGAATTTTTAGACCACCAGCCTCTGGGACAAATCAGGAGTTACTAAGTGAAGAAAGTGAAAGTCAAAACTCAGAAGTGGAAGAATTCCCCTGATAACTTATCAGGAGAAGAGAATGGAGGTCAACTACAAAATAATAGAAGGACGCGCACGAGGCAAATAAAAACCCCAGTGCGGTTCCGCGACTATCAATTCTAAATAATAATTTAAAAAAAAATCCAGAGAGCCACCAGTAGATTTAAGTAAAATGATTTATACAATATATTGTTTTTTTTCACAGATTAAAAAAAAATAACACAAGCAAAGTTGCAAGGCAATCAAAAATGATTATTCTGTGGTTAAACACGGCTATTATAATGATTATGCCACAACTCAGCACCGCCTTAATAGCATATGATTGCAGAAATCTGTCGACCAATATAACATCAGTGTCCTTACGGGATGTTGGCAGCTGCCCAGATCTAGAGGAAGGATATGATGAAAAAAGAGGTTTTGTTCAAATTTTAGAAAAAAAAAGTTACCAGTTTGTACATGTGAAATCTTGTTTACTACAAGTAACAAGATTAATAACGCACTGCGGAGCATTCGCTCATGCGTTTATTGTGGAAGACGGCTATGGTACATTTTTACATCAAGTCGGTGCCATAGAATGCGAAAAGATACGAGAGTACCGGGGCTTTGGAAAAGTATTTTCTAGCCTTAAACCAAACTCCACAACCACGATTTCAGTTACCCTAGCGGGAACTGTGGACAATAAAGGATCATGTGAGGGTACCGATTACATCGAACATAGTAAAAAATTTAAAAATGTAGTGGTGAACGCCGAAGTCAAAATAACATTACGCGATTATATAGCCAAAGCCAGTTTAGGAGCCAACGAAATAAAATTATCAACGGGGGTAACCTGTCCGTTTAATTCAGGCTATTGTTTAGACTACGCCATTGGAGAATCCACGTGGGAAACGATTACGTTACAAAGTTGTTCACAATATAGTATACTCTATGAAGGACCAGCCTCCTTTATTCAAGAAAAAATGGCATTAAAACAACAATATGTGGTAGTTGAGGATAGAACCAAAGTTTTTGCAATTCTGTTAAAAAAGAAGAATTACATTTGTGGCATAGAATTATATGAAAGCGAACATCCTAGAATACAAGTTATAGAGAAAAAGGATCCTCAACAAGTGACCCCTTGGTCAAGTAAAACGAGAGAAAATCCTAATGCAGATTTAATCCTTTATGTAAATACTAAATTCCTGTACGTTGAACAATCTTTTAAAAGGAGTCTTAACACTATGTTTGCCCAAACCGTGCATAGACGATGTATGCTTCACAGAGAAATACTAAAAAACAGATTATTATTGGCAACCCTTGCACCAAATATGGTAGCTACCCTTCTAAAAAATACTCTAGGATACACCGCCAAAATGATGGGAGAGGCATTATTTATTATGCGATGTTTTCCAATTATAGTTGACATACGTAGAGAAACAAATTGTTATGTCGAGTTACCTGTTACTGCATACAACAGGAGTTATTTTGTGTCACCCATAACAAAAATTTTAACGCAGCATGGAGAAAGTAGATTGTAATTCCATTATTCCGTCCACATATTATCTCGAAAACCGATGGATTTCATTTGACCCATATCCAAATTTTGCACATCAACCTTATCAATTAAAACCGGATAATGAGGAAACGTTATTTCAAATAGAAAGGCCGGCTTGGAAATAATCGTAGGAGATAAAGTGCAGTCGTCTTCGTCTGAGCAAATATCAACACCGTTAATTTCTCAGCAGGGAATGTTAAAATACGTGCTTAAGAAACCAGTGTCTAGCCCCTACGTGTCTTTTCAGAAAGAAATCCATGAAATTCCACCTGTCCACTGGAGCCTTTATGAAAAAAACGAGACCCCTACAGCCCCTTCAATCAAAAATTAGACCATTATGGTGTTACCGAGACCGTACCAAGAATTAGTAGAATAGCTTCACAGCGCTCAAAACTGATAAAATCCCAACATCCATCAAAAAGAAACCCATTAGCAATCAGTAATCAAAGTCTAAACGATCAATATACAAGAAACATATAATTTCGGTAGCTTGAAGGACATGTCTACCAGGATTTCAATTAAAAGCGCTCAACTATAAAAATTCAAATTTTATGCACCACCAAAAATTAATTAAAATAGGAAAAGGGTTCATAAAATTTACTAAAACGGGAGTAGATGTCTAAAAATAAAACAAAAATTGGCATACCAGTATATGCTACAATTTTCTTAGAAACTAAGTCTATCTCCTCAACTAAATAAACTTTCTTATAAGAAACTTTTGCATAGAGAAGATCGAGCGTAGTTTATTTATATGTTTATATTAACAACTTAGAATTTGCTAGCACCCTCAAGAGCGTCTTCGAATCATGATCCGTTAACAATGAAATTAACCTAGATCAACTGTATTAGGTAAAATGGCTATGTGTTAAACAAAGAGATTCAAACAAGCCTTATAGGCTGATAATCAAATAATAATCAAAGATCAGTCTGGATGAAATTTATGGGTAATTGAACACTGATCCAGCGGGGGTGTGAGGAGGACCCCTTTAAAAGAAAAATCGGCCAAAATTTTAGTCATTGTATTTTGATTTATAGACGAAGTAGGAGTTTTCCGTAATTATAAAAAAAAAATTTAAATTATTTTTTAATAAAAATATAAGTTTTTTTTTGGAAGTAGTTTAAATATATTGAGCAAAAAGACAGACAATCATAAAAAAAAACAAACAGTGATCATAGTTAAAGTGAAAATTAAAATAAAAAACAACAGACAATAAATTAAAAGTGACTATATTTCAAAAAAAAAATGTTCAACATGAATTGGGTGATGACTTTTTTGTTTTATGTACGCACATGTACAGATATTGGAGTTCGAGAACTCCTATACAAAATGACCCTCTACCACGTATGGGAGCTCAAAAGCTTCCACGAGCGGCATGCCAGGGAAGAGCTGCGACCCATGGTCGCCATAATACATTTAAGGGCCTCAATTATCCATTATGAATACGAAATGTTGCGACGCATGGCCAACCCTCAAGGAATGATAGGGCCATGCACTTGTGCGTTATGCCGTCCACCGGTATCTAATTTATTCACTCCTGCCCAGTATTGGGATGTGTGGCACCATATCTCGAATATAAATTGCCATTGCCAGGTATGTTTGTACCACATGCCGTGCCTCAATACAATACCATTTCGGACGGCTCCAGTAAACCAACCAGCACCCGCCGATCCGAATGAGGAGCCCAGTGGAGGGGCTCCTTTTGTGGCTGATGAATTGGTCCGCCCAGAGAATAGAGACGAGCAAGAAGTACCACGACTTGAAATTATGGAACCTCTGAACGTGGAAGTACCACAAGATGCCCAAGTTGCTCCACTCCAACCAGCGCCAATTCCGATGGTGCCACCAAGGAATCCGTCCCCACCTAACGTGGTTCCGCAAATGCCACAGGTTAGACCGCGACCACCATCCTATGCGGATATGGCTATGAATAGGTTTGGAGTAAGAATCCAACCCTATAACAACGGATTACGTCAGGTCCGTAGAATTGCGCCCCGGCACCCACCGGCACCGGTCCCTCAGCGATATGTCATACAACTCCCCGATCTGAACAACCCGCTACTGATGAGATTGCGGAGATCTAACAGTGAAGATAGCGGTTTGGGGGATATTTAATTTTAGGTTTTGTTATTTTCGAAATTTTTGGTATTTAACTGTGTGTCTTGGTATTTTTATTTAGATAAGTAATTTTTTTATATTTTACACTGTGTGTTGTTTTTTTTAGAGAAGTAGTTTTGTTTTTCTTACTGTATGTTTTTTTTATGTATGTATTTTTTTTTATCTATTTAACCATGTAATTTATAGTCAATCAATGTGTTAATTAATATTAAGAACATATTTTAAAAAATTTTTCTTATTGGATGTTAATAAATAGACTGTCAAAAATAAAATGTTAAAAAATGTATAAATATTGAAAATGGCATATTTAAATCAGAATTTTCGTTTTGGCCATTTATAGATCATAAATAAAATCTGTCAATAGAACAGATGTCTCGAGTGATTAATAGCTTGCGCCAAAAAGGGATTTCAATTAAAAATGGTTAAAATCCTTTATGGCTTAGGTAAACAAATAAAAATCCACATTTTATTGTTTCAGTCTACTTAACATTTTATAATCCTTTTAAGAAAAAGGACTATAAAATATTTTGAACAAAAATATTTAAAAAAAAATATAACTTTTGATTTATCTTGATAAAACAAAATCCATTTGCTCTTAGTTAATAATTATTTATTATTTATAAATATTAGTCACAAAAATACTATTCTTATTATTATAAATATTTACAACTGAAAATTAAAAGAACTCTAAGAAAATAAAATATTCATATTTATATGTATAACTAAGAACAAAATTATCGAAATTTAAAAGTTATATGGGCATTATGTTAACTATACTACTACGAGTAAAGACAATAGTCAGTAAATATTTTTTTTTGTTTATTTTAAATAGACATGTATTAATTAACAAACTACGGGAGAACACAGTCTAACAAAAATTAATAATTAAGAACTTAGTCAAACTTATATCTAACTTAAAATTTAGCACAAATTTTATAAACACAAAATATATTAGCAGTAAACACATCTTAAGACAGTAATTAATATCACTCTTAAATTAAAAATTTCGACCTTAAAAATAATTTTAATTTAGTAAATAACTTCTCATAACTGGATCAATGTTGGGAACATTTTTTTTTGTTTATGAGGTCGGAAAATTTATGTATGCGCGACATTTTATATTTATGCCGAAGCTATACCAAATGATAGCTATTAAAGAGCTATCATTTGAGTTAAAAGAAGGGAGGAATGTAAAGGTCGGGGTTTATTTAATAAAATATAAAAATATTTTGTCAAAAATATGAGAAGTTTCAAGATTTCCGTTTAGTTGATAATAATATAACACGATGAAAAATAAATAAGTAAAAAAAATAAAATGAGATATTATTTTTTTTAAGAAAAAATTCATTAAAATTCAAATAAAAAAAAAAATTTAATTAAAAAAAATATATATAATAATTAATTTTCTTTAAGAAAAAGAAAAATATTCATTAAAACCTAAATTAAAAAATATTAAAAACGTATTCCAAAACTGGCAGAAAATATACAAGTATTATCGAAGCAAGAAAGTAAAAAATCACAACAAAAAAAAATTATTATTTTTAAAATAAATTAATAAAAACCAAAAATTTAAAATATTAAAATTAAAATAATAAATTAAAAAATATTCAGAGACCAGGCGATGCCAAAGCAATATTTAAACCAAATTTAAAAAAAAAGAGTTAAAATAAAAATGATTAAGACTCACATAAAACAAGCTGAAGTCAAAACCCTAACACTTATTTTCACTGGAGAGCACTGTTGATTCGATCGATCGCAAAATTACAAATGAAATTAATTAAATGAGCCACAAAAGAGGTTGACAAAAATCCCATTTTTACCTGTTTTGTCCGCGTCTTAGGAAATTGTTTATATTAGGGAGCAATGAATACACGACTCTATTCTATTCATTAATTAGGGCTATATTCAGAAACAGTGGCTCGATCAAAACACATTGACCTGTTTCGTCATAAAAATTTGTGGGATCAACAAGAGGGGATCGCCTATAAATTCGATTTCTTAAATTATATCCGGGCATTATAAAAGTTCCAGTGTTAAAGTTGCAGCCAAAAGTGAAAAATCTTAAAAAGTTAAATAAAAGTGAAAAAAAGTCAAAAATAAATTAAAGTGCTTACAGGTATTGGAGACCAAATTATTTTTGTAAAGATTTTTGGTGGCTCCTGGTTTATTTGGTGAGGTCTTTTAATTTACCAATGTATTTTACCTAGACTCTATCGTTTGGAAGACATTTAAACAAGACAATGAGATATAATAATAGTTTTGACCATTATAATTGGTGGACTTTGATTATTATGGTTTAATAATAGTTTTGACCATTTTAATTGGTGGACTTTGATTATTATGGTTTAATAATAGTTTTGACCATTTTAATTGGTGGACTTCGATTATTATGGTTTAATAATAGTTTTGACCATTTTAATTGGTGGACTTTGATTATTATGGTTTATTAGTAGTTTTGACCATTTTAATTGGTGAACTTTGATTATTATGGTTTATTAGTAGTTTTGACCATTTTAATTGGTGAACTTTGATTATTATGGTTTGACGGTATTTTATTTGATCATTTTAAATCGTGAAAAAGTGTCATTGACTAGTTCGATAGACTCTAGAGACATTTGTTTACATTATTAGATAGGAACATTTTAAAACGAATTATGAACTTTTATTTTAATAATTCGTTTTGAAAATATTAGCAGAAATTGGCAATGTACCTATTGTTGAAGTTTAATTATTTTATTCAATCCAATAAATAACATGTATCTTAGAAATTGCAGTCAATTATTTTAACATCTATACATCCAACTAATAGTAACTCTAGCTATATGCAACTAGAACGTCTACCTCCAAATAAATTTAAATGTGTCTGCCTGCAGGAATCTAGATCTTAGGATTTAGATTTACGCTCGGTTTTTGTGATATCTGTATGCAGCGTCACAATACACTAACATTTTCAAGATCAACATACAGTGTCCCCCATAATGTTCGCGACATATGGGAAAAAAATTTATTTGTGAGATATGGGAAAATTTTTTATATACGATCAATCCTGCTTGTTGAGTATCCTAAAAATACATTTTGACATTTGTCACATGATCACTGTCATGGCGGCAAATTCAAAAAATTAGGCATGAAATCCCAAAAAGTGAGGTTAAATCGCAAAATATTGAAAAAAGTTATTTGCAGGAGCTAGGGCCTAAAATAGAGTATTTCTTATTTTTTATTATTATTGCTCCAAATTTCACAGAGGACCCTAAAATGACATTCTAAACACTTTTTCAAATAACTTTTTTCGATATTTTGCCATCTAACCTCACTTTTTGAGTTTTCATGCCTAGTTTATTGAATTTGCCGTCATGACAGTGATCACGTGACTAATGTCAAAATGTATATAGTTTTTTTCCATAGCCAGAAATAAAAATTTTTCCCATATGTCGCTAACATTATGGGGGACACTGTATATAACATAACGTAAAACATAATATTAACACAGTTTATTCATTTAGGAACTGAAACTAGTGTCTCACTCCGATAGCTCAAAAACTTTGGTTTACCTAGTGGACTGTATTTAAACAAGTCCTTCGCTTTCATTTGAAGGGTATAGGAACGCACGCGAAATCGTACCTTTCTGAAGTGAAATTTTATTGAGACATAAAAATAATATTGGTATATGTTGACTATTTAAGAGCGAAATAATAGAAAAATATTAATGATGCGATCTTATAGGAGAGGGACTTACCGGTGATGTCTTGATCTCTTCCAACTGGTGCACCAGATTCGCCAGAAGTCTTCTATAGCGGTCCAGCACTCCCGAGTTTAAATGTTTGGAGTTTTAGAGGAATTTAATGGTTTTTAGAGTTCACCATTTTTTATAAAAGCGTTGATCGTTCAAAATATTCCGATCGAGAGCGTGTCTGAATGTCGACTCACTTTTAGGTTCTGTCGTTTTTGCGGCGTGTTTCTTCGCCCTCTATAGGAAAATCGCATCACTTCTAATAAAAAGAATTTAGAATTCTAATTTTATTAAAAATAATAAAAACGCGATTTAAATTAAAATATGCAGAGGGCGGTAGTAATATGAGGATTGAATTAAAATTAGAAATATATTATTAAATGCGTTTGGAATTTAAATATTAAACTATGCCAAATTGATAGTTTATAGCTAGTTTGTAAGTTTTAAATTTAACTTAACCTATTGAGTAAAACTACAACCCAATTATACCCAATTGTAACCCAAAATATGAGTTTTAAAAATAAAAATAAAATGTTCTTAAAAAATAATAAAAATTAGATTAAAAGAAAAAAAAGGTTTCTTGCGAAACCGAAACATACTGGCGGCCGAAAATGCTATGCATTTTCCAAGGGGCCAATAGGTAAAGGACACAGTTTAGAGATTGGTCTCTTTAACAAACTATCCTTGGTTTTGACAGAGGCTACTCGATTTATCCCATCCTTACCGGGAAAAATTTCAACCACTCTGCCGAGTTGCCACTGAAGGGGCGGTAATAAATCGTTTTTAATTATAACTAAGCGTCCAACTTCAGGAATTGAAGTGGGTTCCAACCACTTACTCCTTTGTTGTAGAGTATGGAGATACTCTTGTTGCCAGCGTCTCCAAAAATCTTGGTGGATTCGTTGGAGGAGCTGCCAACGCGTGAGACGATTTATTTTAATATCAATAAAGTTTGCGTCAGGAACGGCACTTAGCGGTTCCAGAGATAAAAAGTGACCTGGGGTCAGCGCGGAAATATCATTTGTATCGCTAGAAATTTCAGTGAGAGGACGCGAGTTTAAAATAGCTTCGATTTGACAAGTTACAGTGTATAGTTCTTCGAAAGTTAATATTTGATGTCCTATTAAGCGGATCAAGTGTTTTTTAACTGACTTGATTCCTGACTCCCAAAGTCCTCCAAAATTTGGACTATTACTCGGGATAAAATGCCATTTAATGGGACGCGTAGAATCAAGCTGTAAAAGCTTGCGGTTAGCTGAGAAAAAGTTAGTTGCATTATCACTATACAAATCGGATACGTAGTTTCGGCGCGCAACAAATCTGCGAAGCGCAGCAATAAAACAATCAGCGGTCAAATCGCTTGCTATTTCTATATGAATGCACTTAGTACTTAGGCAAACAAACAGACATATGTAAGCCTTCGTAGTACGATTTCCACGATGTCGACTCATGACTATATTTATTGGACCTCCGTAGTCAACACCGGTGTGCAAAAATGCTCTCAACTGAGATACGCGGGGAAACGGTAATGAACCCATCATAGGCTGAACCGACTTAGGATTGCATTTAAAACATATTATACAAGTTGATAAAACATGTGCAATTTCGCGTTTTGCGGCAATGATCCAGTACAATTGACTAAGCAAAAAATGTACCGTCCTCACTCCTGCATGAAGATATTTTATATGGAAATGTTCGATAATCATGAGGGTGAGTTTACTCTTGCGTGGTAATAAAATTTGATGTTTCTTGTCATATTGCAGAGAGGAGTGATGCAATCTACCCCCTACTCTGATTAAATCGTGAGGATCTAAAAATAAATTTAATTTTTGCATTGATTTATTTAGTTTTAAGTTGTTTTTTAAAGCGTGAATTTCTTCTGAGAAATAAATTGACTGTTCATTTTTTATGAGTAAATGAATTGCGTTTGTTATTTCAACAAATGTCAGAAAATCTTTATTAATTTTTAAATTAGGCGGTTTTAAGAAAAATTTATTATTTAAAAAGCGTAAAACATAGGCTAAAACTCTACACATTTTAAAAAAATTAGAGTTTTCCATTAAAAGCGTGTCCAAAAAATTAGGAGCTGTATTTTGCGTTGCAATTAAAGTTAAATTAGGCAATGATTTCTCCTCTAAAAGAGTTTCAGGAGAGTCATTTTGTTCACAGTCTTTAGGCCAGTATTCATAAGATTTTCTTAAAAAATCAGGGCCGTTAAAAAATAATTTGTGATTAATTAATTCGCTGGGATAAACTCCTCTTGAAGCAACATCTGCGGGGTTTTGTGACGTTGAGATGTATGACCAATTTTTGGGTGGTACTTTATCTTGAATTTGTGTAACACGATTTTGAACGAACGTTTTCCACCTAGAAGGGTGCGCTCTTATCCAAGAAAGTGCTACTTGTGAGTCACTAAAAGCAAAAACTTGATGTATTTTCAAGCGGGACTCAAAAGTGGTTAAAACAAAGTGAACTAAATCAGCCACAAGATTACAAGCGGCTAATTCAAGTCTTGCAATACTTGTAAATTTGAGAGGAGCAACTCTAGTTTTAGAGCATAAAAGGTAAACTGATATTTCATTTTTGTAAATAACGCGTAAATATACTATTCCGGCATAAGCTTTATTACTAGCGTCCGAAAATGCGATTATTTCAATGCGTGCATTACCAGAAAAACTATTTATAAATCTAGGCAAGCGAAAATCTTTGAGTAAGGGTAGTTCCGATTTATAACGTTCCCAAAGTCGAATAATTTCAACAGGTGCTTCGGAATCCCAGTCTAATTTAAGTTTCCAAAATTCTTGAATTAGACATTTTATTAAAATGGTTACTGGCGCGAGCCAACCTAAAGGGTCATATATTTTAAAAATTTCAGAAAGTATATTGCGTTTGGTACATTCGCGACTCAAGGGTTCTACCGAGTAAGAAAAATAATCAGAACAAGGCTGCCATCTAAGACCTAAAATTTTAGTGGTCTCGTCCGTATCTAAAGAAAGCGCGGTTGGGTTTATATCGGGTTCAGACAAGTTTTCTAAAACTTTTTTGTTATTACTAGCCCATTTATGAAGCTTAAAGCCTCCAGAGTTAAGCAAACAAGATAGCTCTTTTTGAAGCGAAATAGCTTCTTGTACGGAGCTAGCGCCCGTTACAAAGTCATCGACAAAATTGTCAGACATTAAGACTTGAGAAGCGCGAGGAAAATTTTGTTTTTCATCTTCAGCCAATTGCTGTAAAACTCTAAGAGCTAAATAAGGAGCGGGGGTAGTACCGTATGTCACAGTTTTTAGACGATAATCGCGAATAGGTTCAGAGTTATTAGAACGCCACAGGATTCTTTGATAATCCTGGTGCTGAGGTGCAATTAAGATTCCACGAAACATTTTAGAAATGTCGCAACAAAGAGCTACTTCGTGTAATCGAAAATTAAGTAAAATGCTGCAAATGTCCTTTTGCAATTTAGGACCAGCGTAAAGAGTATCATTTAAGGAGAGGTTTTGGTTATTTGATTGCATAACTGTACTCGCATTAAAAACGACTCGAAGCTTAGTGGATAAGCTTTCAGGGCGTTCAATATGATGATGAGGAATGTAATAACTTTTTTCTGTAACTTCCCGGTTTTCGATTAATTCCATGTGATCAAGTGTTAAATAGTCTTCCATAAAATCGGAATATTTTTTATAAGTTTCCGGCATTTTTATTAACCTTCTTTCTAGCGAGAGAAACCTCTTTAGCGCAAGATCACGACTATTTGGAAAAATCGGTTCAATATTATCGCGAAAAGGAAGAGTTACCGTATTTTGAAATATTTTTTCACACATATCATCTTGAGGTGAAAGAATACGTTTCGTTTCAGGGATATTTTCTATTTCCCAAAATTTTATAAGCGAATCATTTAGCATTTTATTTGAAATTTGACAAAAAAATGATTGTGAAATTTGCTGCGTAGCGAGAGAATTAACTTTTCCCATTAAAATATATCCAAAAATGGTATTTAGCGCAATCGGTTCCTGATTATTTCCAAAAATTCGTCCATCTTGAATTATATAAGGAAACAAATCAGCTCCGATTAAAATGTCAATAGCTCCCGGTCTATAAAAGTTCGGGTCCGCGAGATTCAAATTTTTAACTATTTTCCAGTCATTTATTTTAATCTCACTGCTAGGAACTGAAGAGCATATTTGCGGCAAAATTATAGTATTAACCGATAAAGTTTGCGTGTCATTACAAGGCCTGATAATTAAATTTACAGAACCCAATTTTGACTGTAAATGCGTGTCACCAATCCCCTGGACTTCAGTAGTCACGTATACGCGGGGTAACCCTAATTTATTTGCACATTTCAAGGATAAAAATGAGAGCTGCGACCCAGTATCCAAAACTCCCCTAACAGTCTGAAAATTTCCCCTAACATCTTTGATTTCAAAAATCGCGGTTGATAAAAGTACAGCGGAATTATTCATATAAGACGAATAGCATGCACCACCGTTATTTTGGGAATCCTCGACCGTGGGTTGTTGCTGTATGCGCGCTTCGCTGCTGGACGTCGCGACGCCTAAAATTGTTTCAGTGGCAGTGGGTGCGTTTATATCGAGAGTATTAAAGTGACAAGAACTGTGGTGTCGTTTCCGGCAAAATCGACATGAATGTGTGCTTTTGCATTGGAAAGTGCGATGCATATTAGAAGTACAATTTATGCACCATTTTTTATCCTTCAGAAAATTAAATCTTTCTTGAGGAGACTTAGAAACGTAATTTGGACATAAACTTAAAGCGTGATCGCTTGAGCAAATAGGGCATTTTAATTTTTGAGGGGTTTGATTTTGCGGCGAATTATTTGTACCAAAAAAGGCACGTGGAGATTGTCGCGTGTTATATTGATGCGTGGATTGCGTTTTAAAATTATTATTTTGCGATTTCGCGGGTTTATTTCTAAGAGAAACTTCCATATTAAATGAGGAACTAGCGTTTACAGTAAAAAGAGCGTTGCAATGTTGATCAAAGAAATTGTAGATACTCCTATAGGAAGGAATTTCCGTAGGTTTTCCGTGAAAAACTTCAAAGCGGGTTTGAATATTATGGTCAACCGATTTAAGCAGTTTTTGCGCTAAAATAAAATCCCAAAAATCAGTTTCTAAACCAACTGTTTTAAGAGCCTCGAGATTTTTTGTAAAAATATCAAGTAGATTTCTGAGAGCTAAAGGGTCTTCAGAATTAACTTTTGGAGCGTTTTCAATGGCATTCCAATATGTTTGGGCTAAGAGGCGATCATTTTTATAGCGTTTTACTAATTGTTCAAAAGCAATAGGATAATTCGCGTCTGAGAGGGGTAATTGAGTGACCAATTCTTTTGGAGGACCTTCCAAATTTGTTACAAGCAAAGAGTATTTTTGCATATTTGGAATATTTGGATTGTCGTGAATCAAGCTTTTAAACAAATCATAAAAAGCTGGAAATTGATTCAATTCTCCATTAAATTTAATTAAATCGATCCTCGGTAAATGATAAGACATATTGTCATTTTGTTGCGAACCACCCGGAGAATGTGGATTCATGGTAAGACGGCGATTGCCACTAGAAGCCTGTGCAGAAGTTTGAAAAAGATCATTAAAAATTTCTTGAATTTGCGTGACACTTTTCTGAAAATCGTGAAGTTTTTTCCTAGCTGATTCGACTTCATTTTTATCAGCAAAAATTTCATTTAGCAAAGTAGAATGCTTTTTTGAAAACTCCGCGCGAATATCTTCAAGTTCTTCAAAGCGAATTTTAAAAGTATTGCGTTTTGTGGCGTCAGTTTTAGCTTCTAGGGCTACTGCTAAAATTTCATTAACATTGGATTCCTCCATATCTCGAAAAACTTTAATTTTCTTGATTTTCTCAGCTGCCATTTTGTATTATAATAAAAGCGTATATTAAAAGCGAATATCAAAAGCGTTTATAAAAAGCGTTTATAAAAAGCGTTTATTAAAATTAAACTGTAAATCAAAGCTATTTTAAAAGCGAAAATAATTTAAAATTATTTTTATAATTTTTTAAAAATATTTATAGAAGCGATATAAACGTAGTCATTTTTTCAGTATACCACTGAAAGAATTCCTGAAAATATATGCGTTTATGTGTATAGCGAGGTGACCTCAGATCAGTGATCCAAAACAACCGAATAAACCTTTTTTGTTAAATTGTCAAGACCAAGGATTTTATAAAAAAAACTGATATGGCGATACCTACTACACGAGCAGTAAATAAATTTATATTTTTATATTTTAAGATTTAAAAATTCTTGTAAAAAACAGTCCTCATGTTATTACCGATATTACCTGCGTTTCACTTTAGAAAGGATGATTTTTTAATTTCAAATTAATAAAAATCAAAATCCGGCGATCGAAGTGATCAAAAATATGTCTCACTCCGATAGCTCAAAAACTTTGGTTTACCTAGTGGACTGTATTTAAACAAGTCCTTCGCTTTCATTTGAAGGGTATAGGAACGCACGCGAAATCGTACCTTTCTGAAGTGAAATTTTATTGAGACATAAAAATAATATTGGTATATGTTGACTATTTAAGAGCGAAATAATAGAAAAATATTAATGATGCGATCTTATAGGAGAGGGACTTACCGGTGATGTCTTGATCTCTTCCAACTGGTGCACCAGATTCGCCAGAAGTCTTCTATAGCGGTCCAGCACTCCCGAGTTTAAATGTTTGGAGTTTTAGAGGAATTTAATGGTTTTTAGAGTTCACCATTTTTTATAAAAGCGTTGATCGTTCAAAATATTCCGATCGAGAGCGTGTCTGAATGTCGACTCACTTTTAGGTTCTGTCGTTTTTGCGGCGTGTTTCTTCGCCCTCTATAGGAAAATCGCATCACTTCTAATAAAAAGAATTTAGAATTCTAATTTTATTAAAAAGAATAAAAACGCGATTTAAATTAAAATATGCAGAGGGCGGTAGTAATATGAGGATTGAATTAAAATTAGAAATATATTATTAAATGCGTTTGGAATTTAAATATTAAACTATGCCAAATTGATAGTTTATAGCTAGTTTGTAAGTTTTAAATTTAACTTAACCTATTGAGTAAAACTACAACCCAATTATACCCAATTGTAACCCAAAATATGAGTTTTAAAAATAAAAATAAAATGTTCTTAAAAAATAATAAAAATTAGATTAAAAGAAAAAAAAGGTTTCTTGCGAAACCGAAACAACTAGTAAACTACGAACCTAATTACCTGAGGTTAAACTTTGCGTAACTAAAATAGTACCTAAATAGTTAGGTTCGGTGCGTAGCCGCCGTTTTGTTTCGATGTCTATCGTTTTTTTAGTAAAAGCCGAGAAGACCCATAGATAAAGGATTTTTGCTGCGGTTCAGTCAGCTTTTGAGAAGACTGACAAAAAAGTCCCAAAAATCCGTAGATTTGCGTCCAAAATCGGATATCGGAGATCAGAATCAAAAATCCGCAGATCTACGGATAAATCCGTAGGGTTGGCAACACTGAGACTGGTGGTTAGTCTGTCGCGGGCGCAGGTTATATACGCTATGGTGGGTGGGGCGTATATCAGAGCTGGTCGCTGATTGGTCACTTTCCCGAGATTCAGTTTTGTTGTTGTAAGCGAGCCGTTTAGTGTGTTTAAGAACCGGTACCCATGTTCTGATAATTTTAAAAGTTTCTTCAGATCTGTTGAAGTTCGGCTGGTGTTTATGAATTTCGATTGCTTCTCTATAGAGTCTTGGATAGTATGAAGAGGAGGCGCAGAAAACTTCCCAAGTAACACAAATTGCTAAAAAACAGCTACCAAAACACTTTAACAGCAAAACTGAAAGTAAAATAGCTATTACAGCTGTATGCCGTTTCACTGCTAAGCAGCTTCTAAAGTGTTGTCGTTGCTGATTAGGCAATCTTTATTTAGCTCTCACAGTGTCCATGACAGCTCCAAAATATAGCACGTTAACATTAAAGTAATTTTGTCTAGAAATAAATAAGAAACAATGGCAACTATTGCAAAATAGCTATTTCCTGTAATATGGACAGAGACTTTTACTCAAATGGCTGACGAAAAACTTGTTATGTTCTACTATGTGATATAATCGCGTAAGAAAGGCGATTCTCATCGTCAAAATATTTGGCAGGTTAACTTTTCTGATAAAACAGGTCAAGATAGCTTGTCAAAACGCAAGCGCCTCGAAAATTCAGAATAATAAACGTTTTTTTTCGGTGTTTGTTTTTAGGTTAGAAATTATTTTATTACCATTATCCTCGAAATACCCTATAAATCAATACTTAGTCATATTTTATTGAATTTAGCACTTTCTAGAATTTATTTAGGCCCGGGATCACCTGGAAATTAATATTTTTTAGTCAATAAATTTAAAGAAAAATAAATAGGAAAACTATCATGGCCGCCTCGGCCGTCTCATTGGTTTCAGCAGTTTGACAAAGACAAGCTATTTTTTAATACTTAAGCCTAAATAATGTTGATTTGTAGCTAACTTGCGTTCTAACAATTGGCCCATTATGTAATACGAAAAAGAAAAGAAGAGTCACAGATGTTACCTGTCATCTTGGGCGCTGTCACAATAACAAAATAAACAAATATCTCAATTAAAAATTGTGCGAACGTTAGAAGATAAAGTTATTACGTGCCCTACCACAGTACCCCACCAGTGGGAAGCAAAAAACATATTATTTTGGCCACCGCCTTCAGAAACCCTTGAGTTGGGTTTATACAGAAACATAGCATAACATAAGACATAGCATGACATAAGATATCATTACAGAAGGAAACCGTAAGGCTGTGTATACAAAAAATATAATAACATGACATAACATACAAGCTTGGCCCAAGTACTTTAAATGAGGCCCCACACACTCTAATGGATCGTTCATACTCGTCTTTTGTCTTGGTTTAGTCATATGTCTTGTCATAAGAAAGTTAAAACCACTGTTTCTTATGGGAGTGTTCATACAATGTTTTTGCTTTTGTTTTTGATTAGTCTTTGTCTTAAGAGTTGCCAACTTTCAATCCTTAGGACAACGACTAAGACGAGTGACAGACATCAGCTGATATTTGTTGTTTTTTTTTACAGGGCGTCCGAAGAGCGCAAGCGCGCGGCCGAAATTTTGAATTTACCGCCATTAATCATGTTTTTAACAGAAAATCTCAACCTAACCTCAAAATTTTATTTGTTTTTATTTTCTTTTTCGCTTTTGTTCTTTCGTGTCGGTGTTTCGTGCACAGATTAGGTTAAATAAGATTGTTTTGTGTAGAAAATGACTTTTGAAAAGGGGCCTTTTTATTGAAATTGAATTTTTTTTCAGTGGGTTATGACTAAGACTAATTAAAACCAAAGACGAGTATGAACAGCCGATTTTGTTTAAGACAGCTAAGACTAATCAAAGGACAAAGACTAATCAAAAACAAAAGACTAAGACGAGTATGAACAATACTTAAGTAATTGGTAATTGCAAGGGGAGAATTCCCAAAGTGGTCGGTGCTGGCAATTGACTCTGGTGCACTTTGCTTGGAATCAGGTGAGTCTAAATAAACTGACTACTAAAGCCTCTTGACTTGAAGTAAAAAAAAACAGAAACTGAGTGTCATTCAAACCAATGAGATTAAAAATATATTTTTTGATCTGATGGATTCAAACATTGTGTCCCTGAATGACAGGTTTTCATAATTTGTCATTAAGAAACACTATTTTTTTTTGAACATTCTGATTTGACAGTTTTTTACTAAACACATTCCTGACTACCAATTTTCACTTGTGCCAAGTAAGAAAAAATTAAAAAAGCATGTTACATTGCCTTGGTTTTTTTAATTTTTAGTTAAAAAAGTTTTATTTACATTTTTTAATTTTAGAAAGCAGTTAAAAGAAATGAAGTACAAAGACCAGAATGGGGCCCATTTGCTCACCCCTTGGAAATGTGAGCAAGGAAGCCAAAAAGGGGGTCTGCTTGCAATTGACTCCAACTCATTTTTTTTATAATTATTAAAATTAAATTATATAATGTACAGGAAATTAAACATCTTTGCTTTAATACCACGAATGAATGGTAGTGGCGATTAGCACCCTTAAAGGATCTAACCTGGCACATAGACATGCGTTTCTGGGTATGTTGTGCACAAATGTACATATTGTGTATGACTCGGATCACAATTTAAATTCTATCTAGTAAATAGAACCCAGTAGACTTCAAATTATATTTAAGGCCAGAAACTTAGTCATCATGATATACCACATAATGCCATAGTTATAGCCTTAGACCACTGATGGGTCATATACCTTTTGACATAATCAACAGGGTACGGAGAGCCACAATGTGCCTGCACTAGCTGTTAGTTCCAAATAGGCTCCATATACCCGGTATGTGGTGATTTCCTGAATGGCCAGGTCACAAAATCCATTCAGAGAATCACCAGATTAACCCACCCCCCTCATATCTATATTTTTTTACATACTTGTCAAAGCTTGTCCATTACTAGACTACCCAGGGGTCAAGGCTCCTTTAGTTAGCTCTTACGACAGGCCTGGGGGTTACCTTGGTGCTATTATGCATATTCATCTAAAAAAATCTGATAAGAAAGGGGCCCCTCTTGCCTCTCCAACCCTCATGAATACACCATTGTATCAAATGTGTATTACATTGGCGAGTGGTCCAACAGAGGGATTCCAGAGACACAACAAAAAGAAGGACAATTTAGATTTTTTGAACATACATTGTAGACTTAAAAAATTAATTAGGCAGTATATGATTTTCTTTTATAAAAAAATGTTTTTTTCTAACATGCCAAAAGTTTTTTGTACCTCTAAAATTTTCTAAATACCTACTTTAAAATAAATGGAAATTCTTGAGAAACCATATTTATTACACAATAAGTATTACCAAAATAGTTTTTTTACTCAGTTACATAGGTAATACACCAGAATGTGCCTTTGTATTTAAAGTTGTCTAGAAACAGGTGGGGGGAGGTGATAGCCTCCATCCTCTCTGGGATCACCACTGGTAAGGCAGACCTTAGTAGGAATAGGTAGAGGAAATTTTTGTTTTTAAGGTAGCTAGGTAAATAAAAAACAAGAAATTTATTTATTTAGTTATTCAACTGATAAACTGGGTTCTTAATGCCCAGGGTGCAACACCTTAGAGGGCCTAATACAATGGGTTAAACAAGTGGGTCCATACCTTATTTGTGAGCCTGGCCTGATTATGTGCTAAGGTAAACCAAGTCTACAGTACTCTACTAGTATTTGTACACTTGCTGTCAGCAGCTCACATAGTGCACAATGGTGACAAAGTTACTGCTTAATTATATATCATCTTTTAATGCTAAGCAGGCAGAAAAATGAAGGACCGATGTACCAAAATCAAGCATTATGTTTGGCCATGGTGCGTTATGGTGATATATAAACCAACCCTTGAGTTACACCAAAAAACAGACAGACTGATGAAAACATTTTGACAGCACTTTTAAGGTTCACTCAGGACTGATAAGTACCAGACAGGGACCCCTTGATTGGCCCCATTGTGCGCTCCCTGACAAGGCATCGCACCAGGGTTTCAGGGAACCAGTCACTGTCTACCCAACTTTAGTTCCCTCTCAAAGATAAAGGGATACTCTAAAAGATGGGCAAATAAACTATCCTTTATGGCTGTGAGTGGACATTTGTTTAAACAAACACCAAATTAGCTTGTCTAACGAACTGTCACGATCAGCTGTTTTTCGATCCAAGATGGTCGCTACAGGACAAACAAAGCGTTTTCCCATAAGCCGCAATGTTAACAAAAACGTAATTTAAAAAAAAAGTGAAACGATTTAATTTACAACAAAGATGCTGTTTTAAGTATTGAACCTTTGTACACATGGGAAAAATGCGTTTTTCTTAAAAAAAATCAATTGAAGCCAGTAAATCTCAAATAAAAGGGACCATGTTTTGTTCAAAAGTCAGGTTATGTTTTTATTTACTTTTGTTTTTTTTTACTTTTTTCCCAGTTTTTTACTCAGTTTGAATCATTATTATTAGTTTCTGTGCTGTTATGAATTGTGGCAGCTGGGGAGAGCTTGATAATGTTAGTTTTGATGGAATGCCAAGTATTTTGACCTTAAAAAATCATCTTGATTTAAATGAACTAGGTATCAGCTCAAAGAAGGGAAAAGAAAGTGGATAAGTGCTCTATTACCTGACTTAACAGAGGATAAATTGAAATATTCGAAAGTTTTTTGTCAGGTTTGTTTTGGATAAATGTGTAACTGCCATTTTGGCAACATTTTCTATTGGGATCTTTTTTTGTGCTTGAGTGGACCTTTGCAGAAGTGTAACATAGAATTGTGTTAAACTGTAAGAAATATTTCACTATGATTTTTTTACTATTCTAGGCAAGCAACTTTCAAAACTAGAATACAGCAATGATCATGACTGGGTCTCTCCTGAATGGATTATTGTTTCAAAACCGTTGAAAAATTTTAAAAATGATGGTTGAAAAAAGGGTCCAGAGAAGAAAGAAAAGGAAAACAATATGAGGTTAAAGTGTGAATAATGAGCTGAAGCAAATTTGTACAACATCCTACAGAACTCTTAAATAAACTTTTGGTAGTGTAGCGTCCTGTATAGTGTCGAGTGAAGTCCTGTATCATCAAAGTTTCTTTTTCTTTATTAAATATTTATTTTACAGCCCTCAAAACAGTTTAGAATAAACTGGTGAATTTGACAATCTCCCTAACTCAAACCTCTTTTTATCTTAAACTATTTTGGTGCAAATTTTCCTTTATTTCCATGCTTTTTGACACCTAAAACTTGTACACCGTAAAATTTGTATAGTATCTGACTGGACCTACTACAAGTCCTGTTGTGAAATTTCTACAGTACTGTTCTGAGCTTATTACCAAAAAAATTTTTTATGGCATCATTAATAATAGATGGAAAAAAAGTCATCTTTGTTGACTTTGATGACCACAAGAAAAACAAATAAGTTCTCTCAGATATTTTTTTCAATTTCTCTCAAAAAAACTTGGGTTCTAATACTCCTAATGGGTCATATGCTGTTACGCCCAATTGTAGAGTAGAGTTTATATTTATTTGCATAAACTTTTAGATACATAATTGAGCAAATATTGTTACAAAAAAACAGTAATAAAAGTAATAGTAACAGTAGTAATACAACAGCGAATATTGTACTGTTGTAAAATTTGAACAGTATGTTGTGAGCTGATGAACCTTAGGTTTGACCGTACTTAAGCCCTATGTATTATAGTTCATGGAAAATCATATGGTGATGTACGGTGTGTGAGGCCAATGACAAGGAAAAACTGTATTTTAATTTTGCAAGTTTTTTTTTATATAATGTTTACTTATATTTTTTTAAATAAACATATTTTGTAAAGTACTTATTAGAAGTTTGCTTGACCAACCTCGGTTGGAACTCATATGTGCATATTGATCTGTTGGACTGACCTACCTATAAGTTGTGCCTCTTTTTCATGTCACTACTGGAGGGTTAAAACAATTAAACTTTGTCTAAACCTAAAAATCAGAGTGAAATATTTTTCACAGTTTAACGCTATAGAAGGCCTATTACTTAGCAAAAGGTTTAGTCAAGTACAACAAAAGATCCTAATAGAAAACCTGAATCTGATAAGAAAAGTTTAGTCTATTTCAATTTATTTTCTGTTAAGTGAGCCTTGAAGTGAGCTCTTTGAATAGAACTACTTTCCCCTACCTTGGGCTGATAGTTTATTGATTCATTGGTCAGAAAACTTCAAAAACCTTTGGGGGTCCGATACCTTTGGGGGGCCCCCAGAGGTCTCACGACGTTGTACTTTATGCTATTTTTTCTGTTTATTCATGAAATATATGGAAAATATCTAAAAAAAATATGTGGTTTGGGGGGGGTCCGGGCCCCTAGCCCCCCGCCCCCTTGGTGCGAAGAATATTAATATTTTATCAAGACCTTTTAATGTACCATTTACTGGCTAAAATTTCTTTGTCATTTGATAAAAATTAACAACCTATACAAAGTAAGAAGTAAACCATTTTTTCTATTAATTAGCATTATTCAGTTTATCTAGGCTATAATCCTAAAAAAAGCATTGAACCTTAGCAGCAGAGTCAAGGCATTGGAAGATACTTTGAGTGAAGTTCAGGTTGCTAACACTCAGAAAATAGATGAGTTTGATGCCCAGATTAAGGGGATAACTGAGGAAGTCAAGAGTTTAAAAACTAGCTTTTTAGCCTCAGTAGAGGACATTAAAAAGGACCTCACCATTACTAATAAATACTACCTCCACTTCAACTAAGGTGAATAATAGTGGAAACAGTACAATAGTGCATGGTAATGTAATGCACGAGGTCTCAGAGAGACAGAAAAGATCATGTAACCTGATGGCATTCAATTTACCTCAAAGCAATGAGGTTGAAGATATGTCTAAGATGAAAGATATGCTTCAGGGCCTCACAGGCTCTCCTCTAAAAATCATTAACACAACTAGAATTGGAAAGCGTAATAAAAATGGGCACCAAGCTCTCCGTCTAACTTTAGAGACTTCTGAAGTAGTTCACTTAATATTAAGAAACAAGCGAAAGCTCGACAGAAGCTTAAAAATATTTCTTGAGGCTGATTTAACCTCAGAACAACGAACAGAGGTAAATATTTTAAAAAATGAACGTAAAGAAAGACAACGTAATGGTGAAATGATCTTATTCTGAAATATGTAAATGGAGTACCGAAATTAATCACAAAAAACTAAAAACTGCCAAAGTAAAATCAAAAAGCACCTCTTTATTGGTACATTTTCAAAATGTCAGAGGTTTACGAACAAAACTTCATCTTCTTTATGAGAATACCTCTTATTGCCAATATGATATCTTAATCTTTAATGAAACTTGGTTAACTGGTGACTTCAATGATGCTGAACTACAAATGTTTGACTACAACATATATCGAAAGGACAGATCACCAGAAACAAGTACTTTTTCTAGAGGAGATGGCGTATTAATAGCTGTTCGTAAAACGATAACCAGCACAGTTTTATCAGCTAGTATAAATATTGAACAATTGTTTGTTAAAGTTCAAATTGGCAATAACAATTTTATCTTTGCAACAGCTTATTTCCCACCCCGAAGTGCACCAGAAAAGTACATAGAATTTACTGAGAATGTTGAGAACCTAACTGAAAATTATCCAGAACACAAATTTTGTATCCTGGGAGATTTTAATCTTCCATACTGTCATTGGCTTAATGATGGATTGTCTTCAGTTGCTGCGCCTATGGCAGGAGTTCCACCAAACGAGGTTGAATCCATACAAGTTCTTACGTTTTTATGCTCATACCATAACCTTTATCAAGTTAACTCGGTTAGAAATGGTAACAACAATTTACTTGATTTGGTTTTGATGCAAGATGGTGACACAGAGATATTTACAGCAGATTATGCATTACTTCCAGAGGATATCCATCATCCACCACTGTCTTTAGAGGTTCAATATGATTCTGATTGTTTTAACAAGTCAGGATTGACTGGGGATAGCTGTTATAGAAATTTTAAGTCAATGAATGTTCAAGAAGTGTCGAGTTTTCTTTCTCAGTTTAACTGGAACGATTTATTTAAGAACAAATCTCTTGAGGATATGGTTAATATCTTCTACGACATTGTTTACCTAACAATTGATATTTTTGTTCCTTTGAGGAAGTATTCAGTAAAAAAGTTTCCCATTTGGTTTTCTCCAGAACTAAAACAAACAATTATTGAAAAAAAGAAATTGCACAAAAAATACCGTAGAAGTAGATCAGTGGATGATTATAATGAGTTTTCTCTATTACGGACTCACTGTAAACAACTTAAAAAAGAATGTTATCAAGATTACGTTACTTTAACGGAATCGTCTCTTAGGGATAATGTCAAAAATTTCTGGAAATTTGTTAACAGTAGAAAAGCCAAAAGTAACATACCTTCTGAAATGCACTATAATGATGTTACTAGTTCTTCTGGAGTTGGGATCGTCAATTTGTTTGCTGAATATTTTTCCAAGACTTATAGTGATAAAGACTGTGTTTCACACGACAATCTGCCGTTTGGGGACATCAATCTGTCAGAGTATAGCATACCTATCTCGTGTATCTATGAAAAACTATTCAAATTGGATATCAACAAGGGACCAGGCCCTGATGGTCTCCCACCATCACTTATTAAACACTGTAGCTTTCTGTTTTCTAGACCTCTTTTTCACATATTTAACCTCTCTTTAAAAACCGGGACATTTCCAGCCTATTGGAAAACAAGCTTTATTACTCCCATATTGAAATCTGGAGATAATTCAAAAGTTAATAACTATCGACCCATCAGTATATTAAGTTGTATCCCTAAGGTATTTGAAAGCCTTGTTTGTGATTACTTATCTGCTAGTTTAAAAGGCTGTTTTATCGATCAGCAATTTGGATTCATTTCTCATCGCTCCACAGAACTTAATATTTTAACATTTACTGACTATCTTTTGGAATCCTTGGAGGGGGGTTATCAAGTTCATGCTGTATATACCGATTTTACAAAGGCGTTCGATCGGGTTAATCATAGAGTTTTAATTAATAAGTTGCAGAGTCTGGGAATTCAGGGAGTGCTTCTAGAATGGCTTTCTTCTTACCTATGTGAAAGAACACAAAAAGTGCGTATTCAAGGTTTCCAATCGGTGGGAATTAATGTACCATCGGGTGTACCTCAGGGTTCACATCTAGGCCCTCTTCTTTTTAATTTATATGTGAATGATATTGCATCCTCTTTTGTCTTTGCTTTCTTTCTGATGTTTGCTGATGACTTGAAATTATACATGAGAATCAAGAATAATACTGATTGCATAAAACTGCAGGCTGACTCAGATCGTCTCAGCAACTGGTGTGAAATTAATGGAATGGAACTTAATGTTAAAAAGTGCCAGCTAATTTTAGTCGTATCAGACATCCCACAGAACAGGTATACACTTTAAATGGTTGCCCTTTAGAATCTGTATGTCAAATTAAAGATCTAGGTGTAGTCCTAGATTCCAACTTATCTTACATACCTCATATATCAATGGCAGTATCAAAGTCACTTCAAATGCTAGGTTTTATTAAAAGGTGTGCTAAAGATTTTCTTAATATAGCATCCATCAAAATATTATTCTGTTCACTTGTTAGGCCTCATTTAGATTACTGTTCTTGTGTCTGGTCCCCCCACTACAATGTTCATATCAGGGCTATTGAGAGAGTTCAGCATAAATTCTTAAGATTTATTTCATTCAAGGAACACCAAGGAGTTGAACATATCAATTACTCACATGTTGAAAGTTCTCTTAATATTACTACTCTCCAGATCAGGCGTATGCACAAAGATCTTACCATATTCTATAATCTACTGCAATCATATAGCTTTAGTCCAGAGCTACTGGCCAAAATCAATATTCATGTCCCTTCTAGACAAACAAGGCTTAATCAGCCCTTCCAAATTACACAACATCGTACAAACTACGGATATAACTCGTTTCTATCAAGGTCAGCTAGATTTGCTAATCAGTATTCTGACAGATTGGACTGTTTTGATAATCAAAAAATTTTTAAATCCCACTTAAAATCCTGTACGATGTGATACTTATTGTCCTTAGATGAAGATAATTTTTTTTTTTTAATTATATTATGTTACTCAATTTCAGTATTGTGTAGGTTTTACTTTGTTTTATGTTAATATTATGCTATACATTTTTTAATATGTTATTGTTATCATTTTACAAACACAACTTTTTCTGGGTATTACGCCACTAGTAAGGAAAAATTACTTTAAAAAATTATAAAAAACCACTGCGTTTCTCCTAGAAAAATAAAAATCACTAATTTGTCAGTGGCTTTCTATAAAAATAAATAGTTGCCTAGTAAAACCTAAACCACTTATCTTTTAATTGAATTTGAATACGCTACGTTTCGATTGCCAATCTACAATCGTTTTCAAGCTTTTTATTTATATTTTGTCTCAAAATCTTAAATGTTTCTTGTTCAAATATATTTTTTATTATTATATTTGAACAAGAAACATTTAAGATTTTGAGACAAAATATAAATAAAAAGCTTGAAAACGATTGTAGATTGGCAATCGAAACTTAGCGTATTCAAATTCAATTAAAAGATAAGTGGTTTAGGTTTCACTAGGCATCTATTTATTTTTATAGAAAGCCACTGACAAATTAGTGATTTTTATTTTTCTAGGAGAAACGCAGTGGTTTTTTATAATTTTTTAAAGTAATTTTTCCTTACTAGTGGCGTAATACCCAGAAAAAGTTGTGTTTGTAAAATGAATCCGCCACAAACATATAGATTTTATTGTTATCATTTTCATGTTTTATTATCTTTAAAGTGATAGGTTAGGTTTATGATCTTACTTATTAATTTAACTTTGTATTTTAATTGGGCAATTGCTCGTTGATAAATAAATAAATAAATAAATAAATAAATAAATAAATAAATAAATAAATAAATAATTTGTTCCACAGATTAGGTTAAATAAGATTAGTATTTGTTCTAAAACTATGTTTCAAAAATGTAACTAAGTTAAATTTTGTATAAAATTTATATTTATTTTAAGTTAAATTTCTGTAAATTTATTTTCTTGTTGTAATGTACAAGCAACACAGGATTAAGTTCCTCTGCTCAACACTACTAAAGAAAATAAATAAATTTGGCGAACTAAGTTTTATATGTGATATGTAGTATGTGCAATTTTGTGTTGAATAAATAAATACAAAATAAATACAAAATAAACAAAAACATAACCTACTTTTTTGAAGAAAACATGGTCCCTTTTATTTCAGATTTTCTCGCTTTAGTTTAATATTTTTAAGAAAAACGCATTTTTCCCATATGCACAAAGGATCTGTTCTTAAAACTGATTAATTTTTGAGACTAAAGCTCTTGTCGTTTTTGTAAAATTTACGTTTTTGTTAACATTACGGCTTATGGGAAATCGGTTTGTTTGTCCTATGGAAGACATCTTGGATTTGATCATGTTTTGTTAGACAGCCCAGGGCTATCAAAATGGACGGGCCACGATCCTCCACTTTGTTGACGTCACATCCGGGGCTGATTTTTTTTGATGGTCACGTTACGACACAGCTGATTGTCTTTAAAATTTTGAAGTTGGAATTACGGTTCATGGATATTTGATTTTTTGTTATATAACGCCATTTTTGAGATTGTTTTTACTTTATTCTGGCAGAACAATTTTTTTTAAATGTATAGTAAGCCCTAATTTTTCATAGCCGCTTCTTTAGCTCACACAAAAATTAAGTTTAAAGCAGAAGCGAATGTGACAATCACATATGACAAAGTCAAATACATGTCAAATATAACAGTTGGCATGTGGTACATGGCGGGTAATTTGAATTCAAAATAAGGAATGCTAAATCTTGAAGATTTTAACCTTTTAATCATGTTGCTTCCTTACAAACCTTTGGTGGAATATCGGGATGGTGTCTGAGAATATTTCACTGAAATTTTGCTGAAATCTGTAGTGCCATTTTGAAAATATCATAAAAAAACGTCTGACCTCCCATAAGACCCAATGTAAAATTCAGCCCCGGGAGAACAGCTGATTTTTTCAGGGTCGTGGCCTCTATTTTTGTGTTGGCCTTGGACAGCCCTATTTAAAAAAAAAACACAACCACAGTTTAGGTTAGAAAAGAAAACAACAAACAGAAGGCACGTTCCGTAAAGAAACCGGTTGCGTAACTCGGTGTTTAGGCGGCCGGGTCGTGACGTCAGGGCTACGTCACAGTTTTCCTAGAAATCAGCAGTCAAACGCTGTTTATATCGAAATTTCATCTTTTGCGAGGATATTTTGAAATTTTTGGGTGTTTTCGTCTTGTAAGTGTTTAAATACCTGTTACGTGCTTACTATAAATGTATTAAAAACTAAGTAAAAGAACTGCTGAGGTTTTAATTATAATTTAAATTTTAACAAACACAAATTTTTCTGTGTCTGTTGTTTCCTACCCATACAATGTGGGTCATACAAGGTTACAAGGGGAGCTGGAAAATAGACCTTGGGGGAATGGGTTTTCTCTCTATACTGCATCTGATATCTGCAACCAACACATAATGTTTAAGATAACTTTTTGATAGTTATCATCACAATCAGTATAGGCCAGGACAAAGATTATGAAATGAACTTTACATACACATAGAAAATTACTAATAGCTGCTTTTAAGGCGCCTACTAAAAATAGTTCTTAAATGATGTACCTATTACACAGCATACCTACCTTTTCTTGAAAAAAAAGTAATTTTAATATTTCTTAAAAATTGAGGAAAATAATATTGCTGTTAATTTATTTTAAATATTTGATTTATTTTCCTAAAGTTAAAAATAACGAAAATATTCCAAATTCAAAATTAGGCTTAGACTACTTTCTACCAACTAAAATTAAAATACTTACGTAATTTTGAATTTAAAATGTCTTCGTTATTATTTGAAACTTTAGGCAAAATTTTTTTTGGAAAAAAGAGTTAAATGGCCTATCAAAAAAAAAAAAATAAATAAAATACAGGGTATATAAATTTTTTTAAATGTTTTTTGAAAAACTCAAAAACTCCAAAAAGCGATGCTCTATTTTTTAAAAATTTGAGTATCTTAAACAGCATTAAAAATTCTACTAATTTGCCAATTTAAACTTTTTGCTATCTTTAATAATAAAAAAGTTAGCAATGGTGGACACTTAACTTGGAACACTCTGTATAACGCTCAAGCAGGAGTGAAGTAATATTAGCCTTGCGTTACAGTCGATGTATTTCTTATGATATTTCTTGAAAATGCGTTAAGAAGAGGTGATCAAAAATCCTGAATCTTTGCGTTGTTATTTATGAATGTTCCCTTACTGCCTTATTGAATAGTCTTTTAACATCCTTTTTAAAAAAAATTTTGATTACATTTTACACAAAAAAGTATAGTTTTAGTTATTTCCTACCCACCAAAAAAAACCAATATTATGTGGCTAGTTTGCTTTAGAGTTCGGCGTAAAAATTTAATTAAATTGAACAAGAGAGTAGCAAAAGTATTTATAATCGTGTCCTGAATCTGATATTTATAAAACTATTGGAATTTTTATCATAAATTTTTAAATTATTTAATTTTTTAATAAATTTTGGTATTTTTCCTGCTTTTAAATAGACCTATCTTTATTTCTCTCATAATGTAACGTATAGGTCTTTCTTTGTTGACCGTGGAGCAGGCAAAATGCCGCGTCATTGGCTGGGAGTTACCACACAACCGGTTTCTTTACGAACCTTGGATCAGGCCTGACACAATTTGACAATAAATCCTCCTTTTTTCAACAATCATAATCGCACTGGGACCCAATTCTTGAAATAAATCCGTATACGGATTCGGCGAAACGTATACGGATATTCACCATTCGAATTCTTGAAAGCTCGTATACGAGTTTTTCGTTCGGAGATAGAGTCAAGTGGTAAAGTCCACTCGAATCTCAATTTCCGTATACGAATCTGAGTGATCTAACCTAACATTTTTGTTTACTTTAATATATTTTTTGGTGTTTGCTTAATTTTTCTTTATTTAAAAAAAACTGGGAGGTCTTGTGAAAAAAGACGCGATTTGGCAATAAAAGGGCTTGAGGACGCAAAGAGGTGGAAGGGGGATAGCCTCTTGTGACATTCAGTTTTTTTTAATTTCTTTTTTTCTTGGAAATGCCTTACGACTGGGGGGGGGAGTGAAAAATCCTGAATTTTTGCGTTAATAATTTATGAATGAACGCTCTAAAAAAGAAAAATAATTAAAAAACTTTGTAACACATTTTCAAGAAAAAATATATAAAAGAGCGTTTTCGGGAGGGACGGGGGGATTAAAAAGTTTTAATAAAAATTTGAGTATTGTGCAATTTTTTTGTCTTATTTGTGTCTCTTTTAACACACTTTATCAACTATTTTGTGGGGCATTGATACCTCTTGATTCCCCCCTGGGTACAACGCCTTATCTTATTTTGCTTAATTTTTGGATAATATAAGGGCCCAACTGCTTCAAGTAGGAAAATCCCCTGCATGTAAATAATAAACTTAATCTTATACTTTACCAGATTCACTTTTTTTTCTGACTTTTTCTATGTTGGCCAAAAATAAATATAAAATATAAAAACATTATTTTTCTTTATTTACATTTCAAAGTACATAATAAGTACTTACTGTCAAGTGCATTAAAAAACGCTATACAATATGACTACAGTGTGAGAACAAGCCAGTTGGAATAAACTTGCTAGTCGGTTAAATTTAAGTTTTTTGAAAAAATCCAAACACATGTTAACTGAGATTTTGAACAAGCAATATTTTTTGGACAGACCCCCAGAAAGGGGTCCACTAGCTGACAACTTATTTTTTAAGACGGAATGACCCCACTTAAGGCACCTTGTTAGAAAGGGTATCAAATAATTTTTTTAAATTAACAAAAAGAAAATTATTTCTATTTTTTTGTAATTTTTAGAGAATATAAGTGTCATTTAAAGTAAAACCTATAATTTTAGTAAAATATAGGTGGTGGACCCCTGACAAGAGGTCCAGTAATACCAAAATTTTTTTTGCAACTGGTCGACTCAACTTTCGTCTTGTAAGTGTTTAAATACCTGTTACGTGCTTACTATAAATGTATTAAAAACTAAGTAAAAGAACTGCTGAGGTTTTAATTATAATTTAAATTTTAACAAACACAAATTTTTCTGTGTCTGTTGTTTCCTACCCATACAATGTGGGTCATACAAGGTTACAAGGGGAGCTGGAAAATAGACCTTGGGGGAATGGGTTTTCTCTCTATACTGCATCTGATATCTGCAACCAACACATAATGTTTAAGATAACTTTTTGATAGTTATCATCACAATCAGTATAGGCCAGGACAAAGATTATGAAATGAACTTTACATACACATAGAAAATTACTAATAGCTGCTTTTAAGGCGCCTACTAAAAATAGTTCTTAAATGATGTACCTATTACACAGCATACCTACCTTTTCTTGAAAAAAAAGTAATTTTAATATTTCTTAAAAATTGAGGAAAATAATATTGCTGTTAATTTATTTTAAATATTTGATTTATTTTCCTAAAGTTAAAAATAACGAAAATATTCCAAATTCAAAATTAGGCTTAGACTACTTTCTACCAACTAAAATTAAAATACTTACGTAATTTTGAATTTAAAATGTCTTCGTTATTATTTGAAACTTTAGGCAAAATTTTTTTTGGAAAAAAGAGTTAAATGGCCTATCAAAAAAAAAAAATAAAT
Organism: Aspidapion aeneum; assembly: GCA_963576565.1. Lineage (NCBI taxonomy): Eukaryota > Metazoa > Arthropoda > Insecta > Coleoptera > Brentidae > Aspidapion > Aspidapion aeneum. The sequence continues at coordinate 66,120,057 of OY755042.1, read as the reverse complement.
AAAATACAGGGTATATAAATTTTTTTAAATGTTTTTTGAAAAACTCAAAAACTCCAAAAAGCGATGCTCTATTTTTTAAAAATTTGAGTATCTTAAACAGCATTAAAAATTCTACTAATTTGCCAATTTAAACTTTTTGCTATCTTTAATAATAAAAAAGTTAGCAATGGTGGACACTTAACTTGGAACACTCTGTATAACGCTCAAGCAGGAGTGAAGTAATATTAGCCTTGCGTTACAGTCGATGTATTTCTTATGATATTTCTTGAAAATGCGTTAAGAAGAGGTGATCAAAAATCCTGAATCTTTGCGTTGTTATTTATGAATGTTCCCTTACTGCCTTATTGAATAGTCTTTTAACATCCTTTTTAAAAAAAATTTTGATTACATTTTACACAAAAAAGTATAGTTTTAGTTATTTCCTACCCACCAAAAAAAACCAATATTATGTGGCTAGTTTGCTTTAGAGTTCGGCGTAAAAATTTAATTAAATTGAACAAGAGAGTAGCAAAAGTATTTATAATCGTGTCCTGAATCTGATATTTATAAAACTATTGGAATTTTTATCATAAATTTTTAAATTATTTAATTTTTTAATAAATTTTGGTATTTTTCCTGCTTTTAAATAGACCTATCTTTATTTCTCTCATAATGTAACGTATAGGTCTTTCTTTGTTGACCGTGGAGCAGGCAAAATGCCGCGTCATTGGCTGGGAGTTACCACACAACCGGTTTCTTTACGAACCTTGGATCAGGCCTGACACAATTTGACAATAAATCCTCCTTTTTTCAACAATCATAATCGCACTGGGACCCAATTCTTGAAATAAATCCGTATACGGATTCGGCGAAACGTATACGGATATTCACCATTCGAATTCTTGAAAGCTCGTATACGAGTTTTTCGTTCGGAGATAGAGTCAAGTGGTAAAGTCCACTCGAATCTCAATTTCCGTATACGAATCTGAGTGATCTAACCTAACATTTTTGTTTACTTTAATATATTTTTTGGTGTTTGCTTAATTTTTCTTTATTTAAAAAAAACTGGGAGGTCTTGTGAAAAAAGACGCGATTTGGCAATAAAAGGGCTTGAGGACGCAAAGAGGTGGAAGGGGGATAGCCTCTTGTGACATTCAGTTTTTTTTAATTTCTTTTTTTCTTGGAAATGCCTTACGACTGGGGGGGGGAGTGAAAAATCCTGAATTTTTGCGTTAATAATTTATGAATGAACGCTCTAAAAAAGAAAAATAATTAAAAAACTTTGTAACACATTTTCAAGAAAAAATATATAAAAGAGCGTTTTCGGGAGGGACGGGGGGATTAAAAAGTTTTAATAAAAATTTGAGTATTGTGCAATTTTTTTGTCTTATTTGTGTCTCTTTTAACACACTTTATCAACTATTTTGTGGGGCATTGATACCTCTTGATTCCCCCCTGGGTACAACGCCTTATCTTATTTTGCTTAATTTTTGGATAATATAAGGGCCCAACTGCTTCAAGTAGGAAAATCCCCTGCATGTAAATAATAAACTTAATCTTATACTTTACCAGATTCACTTTTTTTTCTGACTTTTTCTATGTTGGCCAAAAATAAATATAAAATATAAAAACATTATTTTTCTTTATTTACATTTCAAAGTACATAATAAGTACTTACTGTCAAGTGCATTAAAAAACGCTATACAATATGACTACAGTGTGAGAACAAGCCAGTTGGAATAAACTTGCTAGTCGGTTAAATTTAAGTTTTTTGAAAAAATCCAAACACATGTTAACTGAGATTTTGAACAAGCAATATTTTTTGGACAGACCCCCAGAAAGGGGTCCACTAGCTGACAACTTATTTTTTAAGACGGAATGACCCCACTTAAGGCACCTTGTTAGAAAGGGTATCAAATAATTTTTTTAAATTAACAAAAAGAAAATTATTTCTATTTTTTTGTAATTTTTAGAGAATATAAGTGTCATTTAAAGTAAAACCTATAATTTTAGTAAAATATAGGTGGTGGACCCCTGACAAGAGGTCCAGTAATACCAAAATTTTTTTTGCAACTGGTCGACTCAACTTGTAGCAGTTTTTTGAAAAACTAATAAAAAATGTTTTTTTTTTTAATTTGACAGATTTCCAAAAAAAAGTGAACTATAATTTTTCTTTTTCAATAGGCTTTCCAACAAGGTGCCACAAGTTTTATCTTGCTGGACCCCTTTCTGGGAATCTGTCCAAAAAAATTCATCAAAAATATTGCTCATTAAAAATCTCAGTAGGCATGATTTTGGTTTATTCAAAAAATGTTTAATTTAACCTGCTAGAAAATGTATTCCAACTAGCTCGTTCTCACTGTATAAGCTTTTATGTAAGAAGTTGTATAATCTTTTTTACAATAAAACTACAATAAACTTTATTTTACTTATAATTTATTTAAAAATGTTCTTTAAAAGTTAATAGATTACCAAATGCATCTGAGTATTTCTAGTAGGATCATCATTGCAACAGGACCGCTGGGCAAAAACTGCTTCACACCTCAAAAATGATCTTCATGTCTTCTCTGAGAAACCTGTAACAAAAAGTTTTTTCATTGAGTGTACCACAGCAGACCTCACTGGATCCGTATTACTGGCAAGATTTTTATATATGTCCTTGTTTATAAATCAAACAAGTTTCGTGGCTAATCGGGCAAAAAGGAGTTTTTTTGTTTCCCTTATATTTTTCCGTGGGTAGCCTGAAAGCTAAACCTCACGGGGGTCCAAGATCTAATGGACACCTAATAAGTGTTGACAGTTAACCGTTTCGTCCTTATGGGACTCCTCAGAACACTGCTGGTCGATGTGACAAATCTTGCGAAGTTAATCAGACGGTTTTGTCTCTAATTAAATGTAATTAGTGAGCGAACTATAGCAAGAGGTGCCATCTACCAAGATACGAGAGAAACAAAAAAACCATAAGCAGGCGAAAGAAAACACTGCTATACAATATCGATCAATGAAAAGATCGAATGCAAATAAAAGAAAACAACTATAGTCCGTGACCTACGACAGCTCTTTGTCTTTCAGGCCGGATCAACACAGATTGCATTTTTACCCGTCTTCAAGACAGTGAGCGTCAATCAACGGAATTTTTAAGCCAAATAATACTAACAAACGTGGAATTTCGTACCCGTGAATTTAAAAATCAAACAAGTTTCGTGGCTAATCGGGCAAAAAGGAGTTTTTTTGTTTCCCTTATATTTTTCCGTGGGTAGCCTGAAAGCTAAACCTCACGGGGGTCCAAGATCTAATGGACACCTAATAAGTGTTGACAGTTAACCGTTTCGTCCTTATGGGACTCCTCAGAACACTGCTGGTCGATGTGACAAATCTTGCGAAGTTAATCAGACGGTTTTGTCTCTAATTAAATGTAATTAGTGAGCGAACTATAGCAAGAGGTGCCATCTACCAAGATACGAGAGAAACAAAAAAACCATAAGCAGGCGAAAGAAAACACTGCTATACAATATCGATCAATGAAAAGATCGAATGCAAATAAAAGAAAACAACTATAGTCCGTGACCTACGACAGCTCTTTGTCTTTCAGGCCGGATCAACACAGATTGCATTTTTACCCGTCTTCAAGACAGTGAGCGTCAATCAACGGAATTTTTAAGCCAAATAATACTAACAAACGTGGAATTTCGTACCCGTGAATTTAAAATTTAAACAAGTTTCGTGGCTAATCGGGCAAAAAGGAGTTTTTTTGTTTCCCTTATATTTTTCCGTGGGTATCCTGAAAGCTAAACCTCACGGGGGTCCAAGATCTAATGGACACCTAATAAGTGTTGACAGTTAACCGTTTCGTCCTTATGGGACTCCTCAGAACACTGCTGGTCGATGTGACAAATCTTGCGAAGTTAATCAGACGGTTTTGTCTCTAATTAAATGTAATTAGTGAGCGAACTATAGCAAGAGGTGCCATCTACCAAGATACGAGAGAAACAAAAAAACCATAAGCAGGCGAAAGAAAACACTGCTATACAATATCGATCAATGAAAAGATCGAATGCAAATAAAAGAAAACAACTATAGTCCGTGACCTACGACAGCTCTTTGTCTTTCAGGCCGGATCAACACAGATTGCATTTTTACCCGTCTTCAAGACAGTGAGCGTCAATCAACGGAATTTTTAAGCCAAATAATACTAACAAACGTGGAATTTCGTACCCGTGAATTTAAAAATCAAACAAGTTTCGTGGCTAATCGGGCAAAAAGGAGTTTTTTTGTTTCCCTTATATTTTTCCGTGGGTAGCCTGAAAGCTAAACCTCACGGGGGTCCAAGATCTAATGGACACCTAATAAGTGTTGACAGTTAACCGTTTCGTCCTTATGGGACTCCTCAGAACACTGCTGGTCGATGTGACAAATCTTGCGAAGTTAATCAGACGGTTTTGTCTCTAATTAAATGTAATTAGTGAGCGAACTATAGCAAGAGGTGCCATCTACCAAGATACGAGAGAAACAAAAAAACCATAAGCAGGCGAAAGAAAACACTGCTATACAATATCGATCAATGAAAAGATCGAATGCAAATAAAAGAAAACAACTATAGTCCGTGATTAACTTCGCAAGATTTGTCACATCGACCAGCAGTGTTCTGAGGAGTCCCATAAGGACGAAACGGTTAACTGTCAACACTTATTAGGTGTCCATTAGATCTTGGACCCCCGTGAGGTTTAGCTTTCAGGCTACCCACGGAAAAATATAAGGGAAACAAAAAAACTCCTTTTTGCCCGATTAGCCACGAAACTTGTTTGATTTTTAAATTCACGGGTACGAAATTCCACGTTTGTTAGTATTATTTGGCTTAAAAATTCCGTTGATTGACGCTCACTGTCTTGAAGACGGGTAAAAATGCAATCTGTGTTGATCCGGCCTGAAAGACAAAGAGCTGTCGTAGGTCACGGACTATAGTTGTTTTCTTTTATTTGCATTCGATCTTTTCATTGATCGATATTGTATAGCAGTGTTTTCTTTCGCCTGCTTATGGTTTTTTTGTTTCTCTCGTATCTTGGTAGATGGCACCTCTTGCTATAGTTCGCTCACTAATTACATTTAATTAGAGACAAAACCGTCTGATTAACTTCGCAAGATTTGTCACATCGACCAGCAGTGTTCTGAGGAGTCCCATAAGGACGAAACGGTTAACTGTCAACACTTATTAGGTGTCCATTAGATCTTGGACCCCCGTGAGGTTTAGCTTTCAGGCTACCCACGGAAAAATATAAGGGAAACAAAAAAACTCCTTTTTGCCCGATTAGCCACGAAACTTGTTTGATTTTTAAATTCACGGGTACGAAATTCCACGTTTGTTAGTATTATTTGGCTTAAAAATTCCGTTGATTGACGCTCACTGTCTTGAAGACGGGTAAAAATGCAATCTGTGTTGATCCGGCCTGAAAGACAAAGAGCTGTCGTAGGTCACGGACTATAGTTGTTTTCTTTTATTTGCATTCGATCTTTTCATTGATCGATATTGTATAGCAGTGTTTTCTTTCGCCTGCTTATGGTTTTTTTGTTTCTCTCGTATCTTGGTAGATGGCACCTCTTGCTATAGTTCGCTCACTAATTACATTTAATTAGAGACAAAACCGTCTGATTAACTTCGCAAGATTTGTCACATCGACCAGCAGTGTTCTGAGGAGTCCCATAAGGACGAAACGGTTAACTGTCAACACTTATTAGGTGTCCATTAGATCTTGGACCCCCGTGAGGTTTAGCTTTCAGGCTACCCACGGAAAAATATAAGGGAAACAAAAAAACTCCCTTTTGCCCGATTAGCCACGAAACTTGTTTGATTTTTAAATTCACGGGTACGAAATTCCACGTTTGTCCTTGTTTATAACTTTTGAAAAACAAAGACATCTACAATCATACTGATCATATGAGGTTGCTTTAGTCTACAACAGTTTTAAATTTTTTTGCAGTTATTTGACATGTAAAGATATTCAAATTTAAACAAAAAATGGGTTTTTTGAACAAAGGTCACTGATTTTGTCAACTTTTACTTGAAATGTTTATTATGCTTATCGGCCTAAAGAGCAAAACTGTTCTACTCAAAAAGAAACTGAGAAAAAACACTGGAAGCAAAAAATTAAATTGTTTCTATACTACAGACAAAATGCAAACTCCAAATGTTTCAGTAAAAACCCCTATGTTACTTAACACTTGTACAATTTTTGTCAAAGCATGAAGTATGAAAGTTCGTCAAACACTGGCCACTCATTACAAACAAAGCCTCAAGTTCAAGACCCCTTTAGAATACTTATGAAGTTTATTTGTGTTCTTTTAAGCAGTCTCAAAATTCAACTGCGAATTTTACCCCCAAATTTCCACATTTCAAAGGCCTAGGCCCCAAATTTCCATTACTATAATTTGGTACTTACCGTTACCAATGATTAAACAATCATTGCTGTTACCAAAATAAAACACAGCTTCTTGTTCCAAAAAAAACACATCGTGAAAATAAATCACTCTTTTAAAAAAAAATTACAAAAACAAAAGATGTAATGTCAATCTACTGTCAACCTTACTTCATCGCGGCAAGTTTAGGCGCACATACCGGCGTTAGTTTGGTCAAAATTATACGAAAGCAGCGTTGCCAAGTAGTGTAGTCGAAAAAAAAGTCGTACACGGAATTGGCGTTCGAGTGGCATTCAAGAATAGCTATTTTTCCAAGCACTCGAAACTACCATTCGAATTTTACTCGTATACGACAAAAAATCCGATTGGTTCAAGAATTGGGTCCCTGATAGTTTAGGTGAACCGAGCACTTGGGAAGTAAACAAAGATGTAGGTCAGCGGATGATTTTTGAAGTTTAAACGAACACCATAGCCGTTTTCAAGCGAATAACTAGTAATTACCTCTGGTTATCCCTTGGTTGACATTAAAAATCAGCTGTTAAGGCCCTTAGCCTATTACCACAGAAACGCCGCTTGAATAGCTTTTTTTATAACCGGTTATTGTTTGTTGTTGCTTTTTGCGATTTTTTAAAGAAGTTTAGTTGGTTTTAGTTTAGATGAATAATAATCTTCTTGCTATTATTGAACTTAAGTTCTTCTCGACCGACTCTGAAATACTGGCGTATTTGATTCGAAAAGGGCATAATTTGGAAAAAAAATAAGTATGATAAACTGTGGTTAGAGGACTACAATGATACTGTTTTTTTTTAATGATATTTCGTGTATCAGTCCACATTGGGTAAATTCGAGTAAGCCAAGGGTTGATGAAAATAAAATTTTGGCAAGACAATATAGAGGAGGCCATCACTTTGTACAATTTTCCTTCATAATTGAGGCACACATGATAAATTTCACTCATTTCAAAAATTCACAGAACATTTTTCCGAAAAAGAAACAAAACAAATGATTGTGAGGTTAGAAAACGCAATAACCTTCCTCAAAAGTGTGGTAATTACCGGTAATAAACGATGACGTCCAAAGGGCTCATTTATGACGTCACTCTTCAAGGAGTGGTATTTACCAAGGCCGCTTGAACGGCAGTGGTAAATACTAGTAATTACTAGTTATTCGCTTGAAAACGATTATTATTTCGTTCGAATTTTAATTGTTGTGTAAAGAGAAATGAAGCGGCTAAAAAAAATAACGACTGGTATGTGTAAAAATACTATTTTATAAAAATATACTAAAAATAATAGGAAAATTGCCTTAGTTTTCAAAAAATATTAGTTGTTCATATTATATCTAACTTTTGTTTACAAAAATCAGGTGGACCACCAGTGAGGTGAAAATTCGACATGTATATATAAGATCCGAACACCGGTCTATTCTATCCACCGTGCCTATGTGCGCACGATGTGATATTTGGCTATTTGGTTTGGTTTTGACTTCTGCGCCTATCTGTACGATTATTATTGTGTCGGCAATGTTCCAAAAAATAGTAATTAGACAAAATTTTGCAAAATCGGTAAAAAATTCGAATTAATTAATAACAGAAATATGGAGAAGCCAAGCATTCCCTAGCATATTCTATTTTAAAATCAAATATACATTAACAATGCCAACCAAGCAGTCAACCACTTTAATTTCAAGGTCTATGCATATCAAAATTCATTAGATTATCAGACCAATCCAGAATTAAATGGACACCACAAGTAAAATAATGTACGCTTTTAGAGGCTGGATTGGATTTGTAGCTTTCATGGATCTGGGCATAGCTGCAAGAAGTTACATTGAGAAGAAGTCATTTCTAAGCAAAGATGCTGTTGAATATGATGATGAAGAGTTTACCACATCACGGATACTGGGGATTTTTTCTATTTTAAAAGCCATAGTTTTGATTTATACAACACTATATATTTATTGCAAACCTGTAGCAGATTTGGGAAAATGGGCCTTGGCAATATCAGGCTTACTTTACCTTAGTGAGTGCATTTATTTTAAAGCTGTATCAATTAATGTTACAGTGATGTTCCCATTTATTTTGAATATTGCCACTTTGGGAGCTTTGTTTTATTTGCCAATAAAGTTAAGAATTTGGGAGTACAGGAGTTATGATATTGGAAATGATGAAAATGCTCACTTCTTAAAACAATCTGGAAATATAAAAAGAAGAAAGAATATGAGAAGAACATAGGCTAGTTTTTTAACATTTTCTAGAAGAAGTTCTGCACACTACTACTTTAAAAAGGTATATTTGTACTTATCTGGTTTAGGTATTTTAAGTTTGCTTTGAGGTTTTTTTATTTACTTTTAGCATAAGCCATTTTTTCAAGAGTTTTTCGCTTCAATTTAGCCCAAGCTCCCATCTTCTATGATTCAAATAACATAAAAAACATTAAATGAATGAAGACAAAAGAAGGAGTCACTCTTTAACCTAGTAGGTAGATTACATTACATTACAATCTTTAAAGTTACTTACTTCTAAAAAAGCAAGGGTGTCGATAGCTTTTATTTTTTGGGGGGGTACTCTGCCCTACTTTTGCAAATCCTAGTAACTAGGTTTTTGGTAACTTTTCACGAGAAAGTTTTTTCTAAAATATTTTGCCATTTAGCTAATGGGAAATAATGAAAATGCGAATGCCATACGCGATAAAAATACAAAAAATATATATTACATGTAGTTTTTCGTGCTGGTTTTAAAAATGCAGTAATTTTTTTAAATCAAGTAACTCGAGTTGTTAGATTTTGCAGAGTAGGGCAGTACTATACTTACCCATTGCAAAAAAATTTAAAAAATTATTTAAGCCGATTTTGTGCAAGTACTTTATTTAGGAGTTAATCAAAGATTAGCCAGGCGGAATATAAAACCTCAATTAAAAAACGAAGATCTGTTTTACCTTGTATCAAAAAATATATTACTAAAGTTAAACAACAGGCAAAGACTTTAAATTTACATGGTTCTCTTAAGACCTAAAAACTAATTTTATTTATATACAAAAACGTCATATTTACTTTTTTAATAACGAAAAAGACTGTTACGCCTTAAATCATTGATTTATACTAATAGTTCTTGAATTCTTGGGGGGGGGGGGTACTGACCCCCAGTACCCCCCTTATCGACGCGCTTGTAAAAAAGAATTGTTTTTTCAATTTTTTGTAGAGATTTAAAACTGGTTATTTCAATAAATAGTTCTGCTTATGAAGGAACAGGTATTATCATTGTTTCTTTCCTATTTATTTCAAAAATGAATATTTAAACAATAAATAATATCCAATCCCTATAAATAGGGTTGCCATATTTTCTTTTTCCTTTAACAGAAATTGTGCCAAAATCCAATAAAAATTCAATTTTTAATAAATAAATAAATAGTTCTTTATGAAGGACTGTGGTAAGATTGTGATGGAATGTGGTAAGATTGTGAGGGATTGTGATGGACTGTGGTAAGATTGTGAGGGATTGTGAAGGACTAAGGTAAGATTGTGATAAATTGTGTAATGATTACGAGATTCTTTGTTTGAAACTCGTGGACAATGATTGTGTAGAAATAAAATTTCGGACTTCCATTGTTTTTATTTATTTTAAAACACGACGTTTCGGTTAGTAAGTATCTCTAACCGTTATCAAGTGTAAACTAAACAATCTAGTCTCTAGGCTACTACTTATACTACTTGGTGTGCAGTCAGGTGTGACGGCCCGCCCCCTTTTTAAGCGTAAGACGCCTGTTTTCCTTAAGGAGTGGTTTCCATATGTTTGGTATGTCCGTGCTTGGTTGACTGAAAACTTCTTTATTCTGCATTATAAACGCAGCTTCAATAAACTTTCGTTTTCGCCAATGCGACTCCTTATGTAAAACTTTAGCTTCTGACCACTGAATCCTGTGATGGATGTCGAGACTTACGACAAAAAGATCCAAGAAGTTCTGGAGAAAGGAGACTGAGAGATGTTCAAGATGGCGGATAATGAAGGTCAACAAATTTTATCGTCCGAAAATTCGGGAAAAATACTGTGTAATTCTTGCAAAAGAGAAGTGAAAACTGAACTAAAATGTAAACAATGTGCTAAGCAATTTCATCCAGCATGTCTGGTAAGGTTAAAGGGCGCAAAAACCCTGGGATTGGGTATTGTTTTGTGTCCGGGCTGCGCGCCAAAATCAGCTGACGATGGTGTTTGTAAAGATGAGTTAAGTCGAGAAAATGAGTTGTTAAATAAATTGGTGCTTACATTAATGGACAATAATGGGCTTCTACATGCAAAAGTGCTTGAAATGGAGGTGAAAATGGATGATTTATCCGAGAAAATCAGCATTTTGGAGAAAAGTGAGGTTAGATTGAATCTAAACAACAAACCACCCCGGTCCCCGACCAAGGACTGTACACAGAGAACAGGACGGTCCACTTCCATAAGCCCCATATATTCCAAATTTCGCTACGTCACAAAATCCTCAAGGTGTCTAGCCATCCTTCTATGAACCTACTCATCCTTCTCAAAAGACCCTTGATCTGTTTGATAGGGTGGTCTTTCTTTTTCTATTCAGATTAAATGAAAAAGGACAACCGAACTTATTGATTTTTTTCGCGAATCCAAAGTGAGGTTAATTTTTCCGTGCATTTCGCATTTTTATTTATTTTAAGGGAAAAAATTTGTGGAATCTTGGTTTTGTATTGTTATTTTCGATATTTTAAACAATTTTCGGAATCGCAAAATCCCAGGAGCATCCTGTGCGGTTTCTGGATGTAAATCCAACTATTCGAACTTAGAAGTTCTACGTTTATGAGTTTTTTTAAATTTCCACCTTCCAATGACTGTTCCCAAGACTATTTTGCAAGAGTGGCTAAGGCGTTGTGGAAAAGACAATATGGATCCCACGAAAGCATTTCTACAGAACAGTTTTCGAAATTCCTTTTCAAGATAAATTGCTAGGTAAATATCTTTTTAAATCTATTTAGGGCCACATTCTTTAATTATGTAAGGTTAAAATTCAGGATCTTTTGCCGCATTTTCAAGAAAAATATAAAAAAATCATTCAGTGTATAGTACTTGCCATAGGCAGTTACATTTTTGTGACTTTGACATAAACATACCTATTTCCGAGCCTATTTCCAAGCATATTTCCTAACCACAAATATATTAAAAATTAAATATGTTGTGTAGGTATACCTTATGTTGTGTTAAGCCTAAATCATTTAGTTGTAACCTGCAGAGTTTTTTAAGTGCTGGGTGGAAAAAAAAATATGCCACTTTAGTCAAACTCAGTATGTAGGTATGTGGGCACAATAGATCCATATGTGGTCACAGTGCATGGAGGTCCAGAAGGGCCTGCCACCACTTTCGAATACATACATACCTTATGTTGACAAAAGAAATGTTCTCATAAAAACAACTCAACAACATACCATTTTTCAGATTTTTTGATAAAGAAATAGGTTAAAAATGTCACAAAAGTGTAACCACCTATGGCCAAGACTATGACACAAAGGTAACCCTCCCCCCCCCCCAGAGATTACTTAATGGAACACTAAGCCACATGTGAATTTATTTAGGCCTGTGTGTTCATCTATGAACAAGGTGTGATCAGCTGAACCAAATTTGTTCACCATCCTACAGAACTTTAATTAATTCTTGATCCTGTAGTGTATTGTAGTGTCCTATGGAGTCCTGTAGACCTACTGTGGGCAGCTGATCACCCCTTGTCTATGAAGAAACCTCTACAACCACAAAAATGAGACATTAAACATAGTTTTTAATTTTTTTTTCTGTAAATGTGCAATTTAATTGTTTTTCTGTTTTGTACTAATTTGACTCCAATAATAGTGAAGTTATCAATAGTGCCAACTTAATTTGGGACACCTACTGTAATTTTGACAAAATGTCATAACAAAATAATACTTGGACAATTTCTAAAACCTCATGTTTTTTTGTGAATTCCATATGTACTAGAGGACAAAATTTACACTGTAGAAACTACCTTTTTTAAAAAAAGTTCCTTATATATGTTTTTTTATTACAGGCTTATGTACTTCCAAAACAATACTAAGGAATACATCTGTGCCAAGTCAAAACCTATCAGTGAAACCAATAGAAGTTGATCCTGAAGAGCCAACTGCAGGTACAAGCATCGAAATCAAGGAACATTTGCGGGTTGATGTTGGTACAAAAGAAAACTACTTAGTTAAAGTCTGATTTTTTTTTGTTTTGTGCAAATTGATAGAGTTATTGTTGAATTTTTTGTATCAGAGTCTGCTATTGTACGAAAATGAGTATTCAGTTGGTTTGCAACTGTTAGTGTGTGTCTTTAATAGTTTCAGAATCTATTCTAAGTTTAATTTAGTTGTTTTCTTTGCCTCCCCAATAATTTATTTATAATGTTCTAAGTTTTTGTTTTGTCAATTTTATCAATTTTAGTTTTTGCACAATGGAGATTTTGCTTTAGCAAAGTTTTTTTAAAGATATATTTATATTTTTTATATATATTATTAAAATGTAATATATTATTATATTTTTTTCAATTTTTTAGAAGCTAATGTCACTTAATAAAAACAAAATGATGCTGAGAAGTAAAAAGGTCTTGCAGTTGGGTAAAAAATACTAGGACATTTCTTAGAAAGGTAAAATACCTACATGTCCTAGATTTTTTGCCCCCATGGTTCATTCTTCTTACATTTCATTTATCAAATTCAGGATTTGTTATCCTGATGTTTATGGTAACAAATTCCTTATTGCTTCTAATCAATAACCCCACTTAATATTGTATACAGGTTTGTTATTTTTTTGCTATTATGAGTGATATAACAAAAAAATTCTAAAAATGTATACAGATGCCTAAAGACTTTATCTACTTAGATAATTTCTAGTATTATAAATCAATAAATATAATAAATTTGGTCGAAATTAAAATAGGAAAATAACTTTTATTTAATCATTTTATTTTTTATCTTTAAATATGTAAACATGTATCCTGAGATGATATCTTTGGGGGCACTAACATATACCTCATAAAATCAAACCTATATGTAACATTTAGATGAAGCAATAGGTTAAAATACTGATAACTACAAATTGCTTCAACAGGACAAAAAGTGAGATTTTAATTACTAAAATAATAAGGGACAAAAAGCTAGTACTGCTGCTAGTTAGGTGAAGTTGAGCAATATACACACCTCAGTAGGTACACATGTTATTACCTTTTAAACATAGCAATGTTGTAGAACACTCTACATCAGTTGAAAGAAAAAACTGTATAATGTATTGACAAAACATTTAATTTATCATGTCATGTGGAATGAGGTTTCATACTGTACAAATGACATGATAACTGAACATTTTTGCCAACAATATCTCGTTTTTACCAAAGACAGTCAGTTTATGGTCCTTGGTTTTTTCTATTCAACTGATGTGCCATGTTCTACCACAAGCCGCTACTGACAGAAAGTGAATATTTCTTAAGTGCAAAAAATACCTCTGGGCCTGTTGCTGATCAATAGCAAAAACTTTGTACAGGGACTTAAACCATATTTTTGTTGACCCTGTTAGTCCTTAAAGGTTGTGCCAGGTCCTGATTCTTATCAGTCCTGAGTGGTCATTAAAAGTGTCGAGATTTGTATAGGTCCTTACATATTGATGAGCCCCTCACTTTAGGTGGTACTACTAGGTGATAAGTGGAATGAAATGGATGCATTGTTCTACAGGAATTAGCAACAAATTTTTGGTCCTGTAGTGGATTGCAGGGTGCATGTATACTGCTTAAGCTAGAAAGCCGCTATCTACCTACAAAATTTTCCTAGTTTTGATTAAAAAAACCTGAAAAATAATATACAAATGCTACTTTCTGATAATGGTAAGTTATTTGCTTCTTAAAAAGCTTAAGAAGATTTGCTAATAGAAATTGATAAGTAGAATAATGTAGTGATTAAGACAGCAAAAAGCCAGGCAATATAGTGTCTTGCACAGTCCTGTAAATGAATTTTGTACACCTACTATGGGCAGCTGATCACCCCTCATTCTAGGCTTAGGTATTCTAATGGGGAGTAAAATACTATTCACAAAATATTCTAGATGATATTCCAAATATTAACACTTTTTTTTAAGCAAATGCTGATGAATGACAATGAAAAAATTTATTTGATTTTATTGATGATTGAGGGGTTCTGTAAACTATTTTCTGCAGAAGACCTAGGATATTTTTACATAAAATTGTATATTATTATTATCTTTCTACATTACAGCGAGACATGGTTTAAAAAAAACGTTTTAAAATTAGTTTTTGTTTATATTTTACGAAAAGTGAGGTTATGTCGTTGAGTATTTTGTGACGTATTAAAAACCGTCTGACAGATTTCGCGAAGTGGACCATCCTGTTCTCTGTGTACAGTCCTTGGTCCCCGACCGCACCTCGTCCTCTCACGCCAACGCCTGTTTTATCTATGGCTGAATGGCCAGGCGCGCAAAATGCGGTAATGTCACAATAGGGCTGTCTAACAAAACATATGATCAAATCCAAGATGTCTTCCATGGGACAAACAAACCGATTTCCCATAAGCCGTAATGTTAACAAAAACGTAAATTTTACAAAAACGACAAGAGCTTTAGTCTCAAAAATTAATCAGTTTTAAGAATAGATCCTTTGTGCATATGAGAAAAATGCGTTTTTCTTAAAAATATTAAACTAAAGCGAGAAAATCTGAAATAAAAGGGACCATGTTTTCTTCAAAAAAGTAGGTTATGTTTTTGTTTATTTTGTTTTTTTTTAAACTTTTTTTCTAGTTTTTTCACTTATTTTGAATTATTACATGGGCGCACCAAGGGGGCGGGGGGCTAGGGGGCCGGACCCCCCAAACCACCTATTTTTTTAGATATTTTCCATATATTTCATGAGTAAACAGAAAAACTAGCATAAAGTACATCATGAGACCTCTGGGGCCCCCCAAAGGTTTTTGAAGTTTTTTGACCAATGAATCAATGAACTATCAGCCCAAGGTAGGGGAAAGTAGTTCTATTCAAAGAGCTCACTTCAAGGCTCACTTAACAGAGACGAAATTGAAATAGACTAAACTTTTCTCATCAGATTCAGGTTTTCTATTAGGATCTTTTGTTGTACTTGACTAAACCTTTTGCTAAGTAATAGGCCTTCTATAGCATTAAACTGTGAAAAATATTTCACTATGATTTTTAGGTTTAGACAAAGTTTAATCATGGATCATCTTAACAAAGGTGATCCGTAGTTTAATTGTTTTAACCCTCAAGTAGTAAAATGAAAAAGAGGCACAACTGATAGGTAGGTCAGTCCAACAGAATATGCACATATAAGTTCCAACCAAGGTTGGTCAAGCAAACTTCTAATAAGTACTTTACAAAATATGTTTATTTAAAAAAATATAAGGAAACATTATATAAAAAAAAAACTTGCAAAATTAAAATACAGTTTTTTCTTGTCATTGGCCTCACACACCGTACATCACCATATGATTTTCCATGAACTATAATACATAGGGCTTAAGTACGGTCAAATTCATCAGCTCACAACAGTAAGTACTGTTCAAATTTTACAACAGTACAATATTCGCTGTTGTATTACTACTGTTACTATTACTTTTATTACTGTTTTTTTGTAACAATATTTGCTCAATTATGTATCTAAAAGTTTATGCAAATAAACAAATACTCTACTCTACAATTGGGCGTAACAGCATATGACCCATTAGGAGTATTAGAACCCAAATTTTTTTGAGAGAAATTGAAAAAAATATCTGGGAGAACTTATTTGTTTTTCTTGTGGTCATCAAAGTCAACAAAGATTACTTTTTTATCCATCTATTATTAATGATGGCAAAAAAATTTTTTTTGCTAATAAGCTCAGTACAGTACCGGAGAAATTTCACAACAGGACTTGTAGTAGGTCCAGTCAGATACTATACAAATTTTACGGTGTACAAGTTTTAGGTGTCAAAAAGCATGGAAATAAAGGAAAATTTGCACCAAAATAGTTTAAGATAAAAAGAGGTTTGAGTTAGGGAGACTGTCAAACTCACCAGTTTATTCTAAACTGCTTTGAGGTCTGTAAAATAAATATTTATTAAAGAAAAAGAAACTTTGATGATACAGGACTTCACTCGACACTATACAGGACGCTACACTACCAAAAGTTTATTTAAGGTTCTGTAGGATGTGTACAAATTTGGTTCAGCTCATTATTCACACTTTAACCTCATATTGTTTTCCTTTTCTTTCTTCTCGGGACCCTTTTTTCAACCATCATTTTTAAAATTTTTCAACCGTTTTGAAACAATGGATGAATGGATATTCAGGAGAGACCCAGTCATGATCATTGCTGTATTGTATTGCCTAGAATAGTAAAAAAATCATAGTGAAATATTTCTTACAGTTTAACACAATTCTATGTTACACTTCTGCAAAAGGTCCACTCAAGCACAAAAAAAGATCCCAATAGAAAATGTTGCCAAAATGGCAGTTGCACATTTATCCAAAACAAACCTGACAAAAAACTTTCGAATATTTCAATTTATCCTCTGTTAAGTCAGGTAATAGAGCACTTATCCACTTTCTTTTCCCTTCTTTGAGCTGATACCTAGTTCATTTAAATCAAGATGATTTTTTAAGGTCAAAATACTTGGCATTCCATCAAAACTAACATTATCAAGCTCTCCCCAGCTGCCACAATTCATAACAGCACAGAAACT
Source organism: Aspidapion aeneum (assembly GCA_963576565.1). Taxonomy (NCBI): domain Eukaryota; kingdom Metazoa; phylum Arthropoda; class Insecta; order Coleoptera; family Brentidae; genus Aspidapion; species Aspidapion aeneum. Next base: position 66,102,933 of record OY755042.1, on the reverse strand, counting down.
AATAGCAATGATTCAAACTGAGTAAAAAACTGGAAAAAAAGTAAAAAAAAAACAAAAGTAAATAAAAACATAACCTGACTTTTGAACAAAACATGGTCCCTTTTATTTGAGATTTACTGGCTTCAATTGATTTTTTTTAAGAAAAACGCATTTTTCCCATGTGTACAAAGGTTCAATACTTAAAACAGCATCTTTGTTGTAAGTTAAATCGTTTCACTTTTTTTAGAAATTACGTTTTTGTTAACATTGCGGCTTATGGGAAAACGCTTTGTTTGTCCCATGGCGACCATCTTGGATCGAAAAACAGCTGATCGTGACAGTTCGTTAGACAAGCTAATGGAAAACATCTGATTCTAACCTCAATTTTGATCAAAACAAAAATATTGGCGAAAAAATACAAATTCAAAAACAACATAAAAAAAAGAGTGGATATGCTCCTTTGCAAACTAATTTGGAGTCTACCACTGAAGTTACTCTTAGCCAGGCTTCCAAGGCAATCAATGAAGCAGTTGTTCAAACTTTACAACCATTTATGGGACAAGTAATGCATGATATGGATGGCCCTGGTTCGTCAGGTAATAATAATAAAAAGCCTGCGCCCTCAGATCAACTTTTCCAAGGTGTACCTGGGAAAAAGTGGATCTTTCTGGGTAGAGTCAGAGAGAATGCCACAACAAAGATTGTTGAAGATTACATAAAGCAGAAAGCTGATGTAATTGAATCTAATGCATTGTTGATTCATGAACTTCCATCCAAAGCGAAATCGAAATCCTTTAAAATTGGTGTCATCGAAACTTATTATGACCAGTTACTAACTGATAGTTTTTGGCCAGAAAATGTAATTTCTAGGCCATTTATATTCAGAAAAAAACATCAAAAACAAAATTTTCAGTTGTCTCAACCTCCTACAAACCTAAGGGAGCTTTAACATTTTATTACCAAAATGTTAGAGGAATAAGAACTAAAATCAATAGTCTTATGTGCAATGTACTTGTCGAAGACTATGATGTGATATTGCTGACAGAAACCTTTCTGGATTGTTCCATTTTGTCTAGTGAGCTGGGTTTAGAAGGCTATCAGGTCTACAGGTGTGACAGGTCAATAAAAACTAGTACATGTAAATCTCAGGGGGGTGTACTGATAGCAGTCAAGAGTTGTCTTTCATCTAGAATATTAATGACACCTATTGAAAATGTTGAACATCTTTTTATTTCAATTACCATTGAATCACAACAAATTTTGGTTGGTAATGCTTACATACCAGGAACATCACCTCTAGATATATATGAGAATTTCTGTCTTTCTTTAATCCATCAAATAGAAAATCATAATTTTACCAACATTTTCATTTGGGGTGACTTTAATCTTCCGAATATAAAATGGGAGAAAACTTTAGATGGATCGGTGCCTGTAGGCTCACTTTCCAAGGAAGTGACATGTATGGCTGATTGTGCAGCATATTTATCTTTATTCCAAATGATAGATATTCCTAATGTATATGGAAATTTTCTTGATCTCATGTTTTGTGATAACTGTGATGTAAAAGTCAATATATGTAACAATCCTATGTTAAAGTTAGATGCTCCGCATCCTGCATTTGAATGTTCATTTGTCATGACAGAAAAGCTGTCAAATCTTTCTAGTGAATATTTATATCTTAACTTTAAGTGTGCTAACTTTAAAGAAATAAATTTTTATCTTTCCTGTGTCAATTGGGACTCAGTTTTTGAGTGCACAGATGTGAATACCATAGTTTCCAGATTTTATGATATCATTTATGGTATTATTGAGGCTTTCACCCCTTTATCAAGATATAAACCTTCAAAATTTCCAAAATGGATGCCAAACAACTTAAAAAATTTAATTGTTGAAAAAAAGATTGCACACAAAAAATATAAATCTACACAATCTCAAGATGACTATAATAATTTTGCTATTCTAAGAGCAGACTGCTATAACATCTCTCAGTCGTCTTATAAAAGTTTTATTAAAGATTTAGAAAACCAGCTACAAGATAAACGTTCCTTTTGGAACTTTGTCAATTCTAAGAAAGATTGTGCAGAATTTCCAAAATGCATGTTCTTTAATGAATGTGAATCTGATAATGGGCAAGAAATTTCAGAAATGTTTAAGTCTCATTTTTCATCTGTGTACTCTGACTTTGACTTTGATAAGCCATTGTCAGAGAAAAATTTTAATTGTGATAAATGTCTTAATGTAGGTTTTTTAGAGTTGTCAATGTTTGATGTTTTTAATAAAATTGATATGTTAAAGAAAAATTTAGGAATGGGTCCTGATGGGATTCCTGTGTCTTTGTTACAAAACTGTAAGTATGTTTTATCTGACATTTTATGTAAAATTTTTAACTTGTCTTTAAGTTCAGGTGTTTTTCCAGATCTTTGGAAAAGATCTTATGTGTCTCCTGTTTTTAAGGATGGAAACAGAGCTGATGTAAAAAATTACAGAGCAATAAGTAAAATTTCATTAATAGCAAAGATTTTTGAATCATTAGTAGCTGACAGATTGACTCCTCTTTTTAAAAATATTATAATTAATGAACAGCATGGCTTTATGAAAGGAAGATCCACTATATCTAACCTCTTAACATATGAACAAACTCTGTTGGGTGCCTTCGAGAATAAGTATCAGGTTGATGCTATTTATACAGACTTCTCGAAGGCATTTGACAGAGTGGATCAGAAAATTTTACTATCTAAATTAAAGGCAGTGGGACTTCATGGCTCTATCTTGAGTTGGTTTGATAGTAACCTAATTAATCGCAAGCAAGCTGTAAAAATAAAAAATTATATATCTTCAGAAATCACTGTAACATCAGGTGTACCTCAAGGTGGACATCTGTCGACTCTATTATTCAACATCTTTGTAAATGATGTGAAAAATATTTTTTAAGACTGCCAGTTTAAGGCTTTTGCAGATGACTTTAAAATTTATAAAATTATTGTTAATCCTACTGACTGTCAATCTTTGCAGGATCAATTGAATTTGTTTTCTTCTTGGTGTACAGAAAATAGTCTTACCTTAAATATTAAAAAATGCAATATCATTACTTTTAATAAAATAAAACAACCTATTCTATTTAATTATTCTATTGACTCTGAAGAGTTAGAGAGAAAAACCTTAGTTAAAGATCTAGGAGTGTGGATAGAAAGTGATCTATCATTTAGCACACATATTGAAAAAACCACCAACAAAGCAATGAGATTACTGGGGTTTCTCTTTCGCACTCTAAAAGATATAGATAATATTTACCTATTCTATTTAATTATTCTATTGACTCTGAAGAGTTAGAGAGAAAAACCTTAGTTAAAGATCTAGGAGTGTGGATAGAAAGTGATCTATCATTTAGCACACATATTGAAAAAACCACCAACAAAGCAATGAGATTACTGGGGTTTCTCTTTCGCACTCTAAAAGATATAGATAATATTTATGTGTTAAAAGATGTTTACTGTGCACTTGTTCGTTCAGTGCTCGAATATGCCAGTTCAGTTTGGCAGCCTTTTTATGGAGTTCATAAGGAGAGCTTAGAGAGAGTGCAGAGAAAATTTTTAAGAAGAGTGGGACTTAGGCTGGGTATTCCCTATGAAGAAGTTAATTGTAATGAGATAATGAAACTTTTAAATCTTACTTCATTAGAAAGTCGAAGAACGTTTTTTGATACTTGCACTCTCTTTAAAATTCTGAACGGTATGATTGATGCCCCAGAGCTTCTCTCAGAGGTTAGCTTTCACATTCCACCTAGGAATTCCAGAAATAAAGATCTATTTAGTCTAACATTTCATAGAACTAATTATGGTACTAATATTCCTATAAATCGAATGTGTAAAACTGCAAATTTTCTAATGCAAGAAAATAATAACATTGACTTTTTTAATTGTAGTTACAATGTATTTTGCAAACAGGTTAAAAAAATTTTATTTGCCTGAATTGTTATCTTTTTAGATTTGTTGTAAAAATTACGTTTTAATTGGGATGGTTCTTGTTGTTTATGCTGTCCTCTTAATTAAGTACATTTTTATGTGTTAAACCGCCATCTTGATGAATGAAGTGATAAAGTGTGATAAAAAGTTTTACTCCAACTGTGTGAGTTATTCTAACTTTTACTTGTAATTTTATTTTTGAAATGACATGACTATTTTTTAATGTGACACTATTAGTTAGTCCTACTTTTTTATTTGTAACTGCTATATGCGTTAATAAAGATTTTGATTTTGATTTTGATTTTGATTTACAAGCAACTACCCAAAGATCCAACCACCACCATAGAAGATTTAGATTTAGATCCCGCCTGACTCCACACCACAGTAAGGCACCACATTTTTATGGATTACCAAAGATCCATAAAAAGGATATACCACTGCGACCAATTACCAGCTCCAGGGACTCACTGACCAGCACTTTGTCGAGGTTTTTGTTGGACATAATTCAACCACTACAGGGTAAGTCCGAATCTTTTGTCAAAAACTCGGAACATTTTCTCGAGGTTTTAAAAGGTATCGAATTAGATCCCGGCGATAGATTTGTAAGTTTTGATGTAGAAAGTCTCTACACCAACGTGCCAATAAATGAGTCACTCAGTATCATCAAAAACAAATTACAAACTGATGATACACTTCATGAGAGAACAACGCTATCGGTGGAGGGGGTGATGGATCTTTTGGAGCTCTGTCTCCGTAACTCTTACTTTCAAGTGAAAGATAAGTTTTACGCGCAAAATGATGGACTCCCAATGGGTTCATCTCTTTCGCCAGTGGTAGCAAACATCTACATGGCGTGGTTCGAGGACCATGCGATCAACACAGCAAGAGTCAAACCAAAACTATGGCTACGATACATGGATGACACATTTATTATATGGCCGGAAAATGATGACGAACTACAAAATTTTCTACACCATTTAAACGGTATTCGACCAACAATCAAGTGCACCATGGAAATTGAAAAAGATTCGGCCTTACCTTTTTTGGATGTTCTTGTCAAACGATTAGACAGAAACATTCAAACCACTGTATATAGGAAACCTACACACACGGGACAGTACCTAAATTTTAAGTCTAATCATTCTGTTGCAACAAAACAAGGAGTTATAAGAAGTTTGTATTTAAGAGCCGTAAATATTTGTAGTAATAATGAAGAATTAACCACAGAAATTAACAACATTAAAAAGGACTTACAACAGAATGGTTATTCCGAGAAATTAATAAACTCAACGATATTTAAAATTAAAAACAAACTAAATGTACCAAATTCTCAAAATAATAATCCGTTAGGTGTTATTAACATTCCATATGTTCAAGGGATTTCAGAAAACATAAGACGAATAGCTAAACACTATAATATAAAAACAGTATTTTCTTCGGGAAATATGATAAGAAGTTTTGTAACTAAAACAAAACCAGACAATCCCTCAAATAATAATGAATGTATTTACCAAATCCCATGTGAGTGTGGTAAATCATATGTAGGTGAAACGAAACGCCCTCTTCAGGTTAGAGTAAATGAACATCTAAAAAGTACCCAATTAGGGGATATTGAAAAATCCGGTTTAGCAGATCATGCATGGTCAAATGATCACAGGATTCAGTGGAGTCGCATTGGCGAAAACGAAAGTTTATTGAAGCTGCGTTTATAATGCAGAATAAAGAAGTTTTCAGTCAACCAAGCACGGACATACCAAACATATGGAAACCACTCCTTAAGGAAAACAGGCGTCTTACGCTTAAAAAGGGGGCGGGCCGTCACACCTGACTGCACACCAAGTAGTATAAGTAGTAGCCTAGAGACTAGATTGTTTAGTTTACACTTGATAACGGTTAGAGATACTTACTAACCGAAACGTCGTGTTTTAAAATAAATAAAGACAATGGAAGTCCGAAATTTTATTTCGATTAAGAGATTCTAGTGAGATTGTGATTGATTGTGCCCGTTTGTGAATGATTGAGTAAGGACTATGTATATAAAAACCATTTTTGTTTAGAGCTTTATTTACCTGCATGGTTTAATTCCTGTAATACACAAAGGTAAGTATTTCACTAATATACCTACCTAAATGAACACTGCTACACTATATCTGTACCTGCTTACATAAATATTCTGGAGACTATTCCTGTTATATGTTGTACAGGGTGTTTCAAATTGGGCACTTTTAAGTGGGAACTTCTAGGGGAGATAGAGGAAAACCAGCTCCCCTTTGCAAGCCTCAAATTTTGGTACGATTTTTGGTAAAAACTGGATTTTGATAGTTATATCAGCCCTCAGGGCCCCTTTTCACACTTTTTAAAATGTCTGCATTTTAGATCGGGGCAGATAACTTTTTTAATTTTTCAATATTTCTTTTTAGTAGATAGTTTAAGTTATGCTACATATTTTTACATAAGCAAGTGCACTTTGTCAAGGTTATATCAACTAAAAATGACAATGATTTCCACATGCAGCACAAAGGATTCTTCGCAAATATATTTCCAATGAAGTTAAAAAGACAAAAGTAAGAGTGTAACATCAAAAACACACAGTGCCATATTTCATATTCTCTGCTATTGGGAGGTAAATTATGATTACATATAAACATTAGTAGTAGTAGTAGTGGAGAGACCATTTTTGGTCTAGCGACTACGCACACAGCGTGTCCTTTTCGCAAACCCCCGATTTGTTCGTACACCATATACCAAACTGATGCATGTGCTGTAACGTGTCATTTTTACGTTTAAGGCACACGTTACATATTTGTCTTGTTTCTGTAATTAACCAACATTCGACTCGTTTTTTCTAAACAAAACATAAAGGGTATTTTATAGAGCTGGGTTTTGAGGTTATATACTGTCCAAAAAGTTACCTTATAGAGGAGGCATTCCATCGTAGTACTTTAAGGACGGTGCGGCATTATATAGGCATTCTAATTGGAATTTGAGATCACATAAAAACTTTTTATTGTTTTGTTTATCTTTGGAATTTTGTAGTTTCTTTGACGTTTATGAAATAAATAAAAAATAAACAGCTGTTCTGCTCCCTATAAACTGTGGGCATGGCGGCATTGCCACATCACAAACCATTCACGATGTTTTCAGGAACAGTGGGAAAACATTTGATTTATTTTGGACGTTCGTTTATTTATATTTTCAAGAATATTAAGACAATGATTTCTCTTCCAGACCTCTTCTTTTTCATGGATTAGCTAGTTTTGTAGCACGAAAACATATTTAGGTCCAAGGTTTGACCAGAAACAACTGAGGCTCCGCCCACTTTGATATCTTTACTACTTTAAACAAAGGAGAAGATAAACTAAATACAAGTCATGCAATTTTGTAAATTGGGGATAAACGAGGGATAAAAACCAGGACTGGAAGAATAAACAAAATCGTATTTTGATATTATATAAATTAATATATAATCATGGTTAAATAAAGTTAATATCTAACTCAGTTGGTCGGATTGGAGGGTTATGTAGGGCTGGCTAGTGGTGAGAAAACTTAACATCTGAGCATCGTCATGTCGAGTTAAAGGAGTGGTTGCATGGCGTCTGTTCACGTTCAAAGTTCAGAAACAACTGTATTAATGTAAAAATGTTGTACAAAAATGGCGTCAAAATATATGAATCTTAGAGAAAACATATATAAAGAGTAAAGGAAACTTTTGACTAAAAATATAACTAAAATACAACTAAATTCTACACTTAGTATGGCTTTACTTATATGGGAATTGGTTGAGTGTTCGAATATTTGATGGTTTCAATACTAAACTTCTTATAGTCTAATTGGTTATTTTTCTCCTGCTATGTTGGCAGTGGTCTGTTATATAAATTAGTTTCCGTAGAAATAGATCCGACAACACTTCAATGCGCAGCAGACGGGTTTGGAATATTCCTTTGATTGATGTTGCCCCCTACAGACCTGTACCGAAGTACTAGTGTGCTTCGTCATTGGCTAGTTTAAAAATGGCGGGGTTTTTGGCAGGCTAAACCCAACCGCTAGGGAATTTTTGTTGTAGAGTGTTTTTATAAATGGGTTTTCATTTTTATTTGAATTTTACCGGGAAAGTTTGGTTGGTACTGTGTCCCACCCAATTAAGGAAAGATTTCCGGCTTCTTCATTTTTTTCGGACAAGGTGTCCTCTCTCTTTCCTAAAGAATTGGCTGGCCGTTTGGGCCGCTTTTTGGTTTGCCATTTTTTTTGTTTTGGGCACTGCTAGTTTGCGGAATTTTACCAAAGACGGTGAAGCGTGAGTCGTGTGTGTGACGGCTCACATCCTCTGATTGAGGGACTCAAGGCGGCCTGCGCCATTTCTACGGAAAAGCATTGGTAAGTTCGATTTTTTTATTTGGGGATTCTTCAAGATAATATTTGCCTCCCAAATTGTAACTATTGTTCGTGTGAAATGTAATTTTTCTACAAAAGACTTGTGGAATTTTTGGAGTTTTTTATATATTTTTTTAAACCACGTTTTGGATAAAAACTATATATTGTTTTTCTCCGTTGTCTACAGTGCTGTCCATTCCAACATCACCTGGACGATTGTGCTGGTTCGCATCTCCGGCAATAGCACTGATACAACCCTGGGTAAGGTATGTTTGGGTTGTTTTAGTTCATCTGTTTACATCTGCTTTATTTACCATGGGGTTCTTGATTTAGGTTACTCTGGGTAGAGGAACCTCGTGTAAAACCGACGAATTTCAGGAAACTGAAATATTTCATTTTCCACAGGGTTTTATGCTCGGGGCAAGTATCCAGCAACATTTTTTGACCATGTGCTGCCCTAGCGTCATGTGCTAGGTAATCAGCAGGGGAGGCGCGAGCAGAACGGGACCCGAAGTAGCGAGAGGATGTCTGGGAACAATACAGTTTACAAGTAACAAAAAAAAGAATAAGAAGACCGAGGTAGGAGCAACTACCCCTTTAGATACAATATTTTTTTTATATAGTAATAATAATTTTTGCATTTCTTGTGAACGCAAGATAAGGTATGACGTCATAACCCAAAATTTTGCGGCATATTTAAGTTAGATTTTTACTGTGCAATTGAAAGTGTCTTGCTATTACGATCCAACCTGGTATCAATTCTATTTTTTTTTCCTATGTTCGTTTTCATTTTCACCCCTAACTTTCACAATAAATAACATGAACTAAATCTCTGTGTTATTTGTACAACCCATTGAACCAACTTTGCAGAGACAAAAGAGAGATGAGGTTATATTTTTTTAAACGTTTTGTAACATTGTTTTACCTCATGGGGTAGATCTCGGACTGGGTTGCTGTCTGTCTCATTCTCTTCATCGTAGAATGATGACAGCAGATATTTGGTCCGGGTCTCCCCTATGACAGAATGATTTTTGAAGTGTATTTTTTTATAACTATTAAAGTAAACTGAGTCTCCCCAATACTGACTCAAATGTGGGTACACTATATGTTCGCTCCGCGAATGTTACTTTTTAGTTTTTGTTAATTTTTAATATTTTATTTTATTTTTTATGTGAAGCCTTCAAAACTTGTAGGCCCTGGCAATTTAAAAATATTTCGTGAAAAATTATATTTTTGATCCATGAGGGAGCCTCATCGGCACGTGTAGGAATCAGGAACTAATGATAAAAAAACACTTGCTTTTCGGCAGCCATCCTGCTACAAGTCATTTTATAAATTACTGCGATTTTGCTATTTCTTTGGCAGTCCCATTGACTGTTTGTGTTTCAAAAATACTCAAAAAACGGTCTACAGTGTGCCGACGAAGTTGGAGAAGAATTGGAGAGATCCTGCAAGTGGGGCGCCCCAGGACCGACAGGAATCACACAAGAGGTTAGTGCCATTCGCCACTTTATGATCAGCTTGACCCTAGTTTCTTGAGGTACCCATAAATTTTGTGATAATTTAAAACCAGCAACATTAATAAATAACAGTCCATTCTAATAATTTTCGTGATAAAGAACCCCGGCGATTCATTTGGTCCTCGAGCCGGATTTGTATGTTTGTGTAGGTGACTGGTGGAAGTCACCCGAGTAAACCTGAGTTGTGCGCCTGCTGTGTGTGTGACAGCAACCGATATACCCGCGATCAGTTTTCGTGTACTTGGGCGTTGCGAATTTATCAGTGGACTGGGCAGGATTAGGTTTACTTCGCGAGACCGCAATAGAACATACCATTTGCATATAAACGTGTGTGTATAGTAGAGTAGGTAGGTTACCCGGGTGAGTTAGCCGTTTTAACACACGGGATTTCTTTTTGAAACCGTGATTTTCGGTGCCTACGAAAATACTAGGCCACAGTTTTAGAAAATTTGAATAGCAATAAAATATTTTTTGATCGTTTTTGCATCCTTTTGCATGGTGTACCTTGCTGCCAACGTACATACATAAATACGTATAGTGGTATTTTTACAAAATTTTGTATTTTGAGGTAAAGTTATTGGCAAGATTTAAAAATTTTAATTTTTTTAAAATAATTTTATTAATCATTATGGCTGGTGAAAATCTAAAAAGACTTTTGATGAAGTGTACCGCCGCTCTTAATAGGCTTTATGAAACCTTTGATTTAGGCAAAACATTAGAAACGGACACTTCGAAAATAGTGCAATTTTTGGTTAGCGCAGATGAAAGCGAGCAAATGTATGATGAGTTTTGTAAAAATCATAATTCTATTATAATGTGTCTCGAAGACGATTCGGAATTTGACACCCATGATGCTGTACGAAAAAATGCAGACCAGTATTATTATGGGATAAAATCGTTTAAACGCGTTATTTATGAAGAAGATGCCCCGTACAGGATAGTTTTCAAAATAATTTGCGGATTAAACTAGATGTCCCTAGCTTTGAGGGTGACGTCAAACAATGGTCGACTTTTATAGATATGTATAGAAGTTTGATGCAAGATAACGCCAACTTTCCTGATATACAAAAATTTCATTATTTACATATGTCTCTTAAAAAATACGCTTTTAACGTTTAATAACGTTGCCTTGCCAATAACTAAGAACAATTATTTAATTACTTACGAAGCTTTGTTAAAGAGATATGGCAACAAGCGCTATACCGCTACTGCTCATTATCAAGAAATTTTCAACGCTCCCGCAGTTCTAAAGCCCTCTGCCAAAGAATTATTGGATACATTTTGTGAAAATATTGCTGCCCTGAAAGGTTTAAAATTTGATGTTGACAGTTGGGATTTTTTGCTATTTAATTTGATGCTACCAAAATTAGACGAAAATACTCGCACTGAATTTGAGAAAGAATATCGTAATACGGAAATGCCTACTTTTTCAAATTTATGTAATTGTTTGGAGGAGTATTGCAAAGCATTAGACTCTGCGCAATTAATGAGTGTCCTTAGTACTCATTCTTCCAAAAAAGTGTTTCATTCGGGGAATAAAAAACATAATTTTTCAAGTTTTATGACTGAACAAAATCAAGGCGATAAAAATAAATCTAAAAATGCGCTGTATTGCCTGTTCAGGTTATCATGTTTTATATAGATGCCAAACCTTTTTGGCAAAAACACCCCAGGAACGATCGCAGTTAGTTCGAGAGCACAAATTTTGTTTAAATTGTTTAAAAACTCCTTCCCACTCTGTCAAACAGTGTCCCAACTTAGTTCGTTGCAAATCCTGTAATTACCCCCACCACAGTCTTCTTCACTTTCCACGGTAATGTGGTACCCCCTGGTGATTCAGGCTCAACTTGTGGAATGACCCTGCCCTCAAATGTTCCCCTGGTTGGTTCTTCCCTTCTCTCGGCCCAATCAACAATACTTTTGTCAACCATAGAAGCGGATATCAAGGATCAGTATAGCCAGTTTCAAAAGGTACGTCTGATGTTGGATACAGGTAGTATAGGTCATTTCATCTCTCTTCAGTGCCAAATCTGCCCTTGCGGGAAATCTGAACCTCTTTTTGATTTTAAAGCAATCATATTGCCAAAAATCTGTTCAAATCAGCCAAAAATGGTTGTTGATTCCTCCAAATGGGAGTACATTCGAAACCTGGCCATGGCAGATCCTAAATTTCATATTCCTGGCCCAGTTGATATTTTAATTGGGGCTGAATTAGTACCTTATATTTTAGAGACTGGAAAAGTCGTTGGTAGTTCTGACCAACCGGTCGCTCTTAAGACTGCTTTTGGTTGGATTTTGCAGGGCAGAACCCAATGCTGAACCCTTTCTAGCCACTTGACCAGCCTTCATGTTTCCACTGGAGCCCACGCTCGATTTGTGCCTACAAAAGTTTTGGGAACTAGAAAATATTTCCAAATGAGATAAAATGTGAGAAGATCTACAAAGATACCACTTATCGTGTCCCCTCTGGACAATTAGTAGTCTTACTACCTTTTAAACATGCCGAGCCCAAGTTTGGAAATTCTTATAATCAAGCATTAAAAAGGTTTATTATGCTTGAAAAGCGTTTACTTAAAGACACTCTCCTTAAGAGTTCGTATATTGATTTTATGAATCTTGAATCAGGCCATATGTCCTTGATTTCTATGAAGTCCCAGTAATAGATATATGTACGTTCCAGGCCAAATTGAGGAGTGAATGACGTCATTTCCGAGAATGCCTATTGTTCTTTTGTATGCAGGTGTCTTTTTAACAATGGGCGAAGGGTCATTGTCTTTTTAACAATAGCTTTATTGTGCGGGTCCTTTTTAGAGCATACCCCAATAGTCTGAGTGTTTTTTTGACCTTGACTGTGACCTTGACTTTGACCTTGAGTTTGACCTTGACTTTGACCTTGACTTTGACCTTGACTTTGACCTTGACTTTGACCTTGACTTTGACCTTGACTTTGAGCCAAAATCAATACTTCAAGGTCGGCATTCATTACAGATTTATGCGTCAATGTTGCATATATTGTGAAAGAGTGGGAAAGAGTGGGGGGTGTTATATAAAGCCATGCTACTACGATTTCGGTTTTATTTTCCAATTAACCGCGCGCTAAAACATTAGGTAAAGTTTTTCAAAAAACAATTTCTTTTCTCGAAAACATTAGGATCACAATAGCTCACACTACAATAGTATAGTAGTAGTGTGAGCGAATACAAAATTTTCAAAATTATAAACTCGACAACTATTTCTAAAACATTTAGGATACCGTCAAAACGAGGTGCTACTTGGCCCACTTTCCCGATTTAAATAATGAACGTCATTCAACGCATACCTAATGGAGGGTTTTTCTCAAATAATAAAATCATGCCAAAAGGATAATTAAATGTCTCTATTTTATTTTCCTTGTTACACACTATCTATCTAAATATGAATACATCATACTTTAGTGATTTTACGACCCCAAAGACCAAATTTTAAGACAAGAAACAAAATTTAAAATCTTGAGTCCAATAAATTAATCTTTTGTCTTTTTTTTGCAGGTTGAGCACTACAGCAGATTATGTATTTCGAAGTAAACGTCAATAAATACACACCACTAGGCGGAAGTTCGTACATCAAACTACCAAAATCCATTGAGTCGAAGGTGGCGGTGGTTAGTATCAAAAATGATGGTAATGCTTGCTTTGCTTGGGCTATTACATCGGCCTTACATCCAGCGGAGCAACATTCATATAGAACCTCATCTTATCCACACTACTCGACTGTGCTAAATCTGACTGGTATTGATTTTCCAGTTAAGTTAAAAGGCATTGAAAAATTTGAAAATTTGAATAATATATCAGTTAATGTTTATGGACTAGAATCAAAATTTGAAAATAACCGAGTAAAGTGTGAAGTAGTTGGACCGCTATACCATTCAAATCGCAAACTTCTCTATCATGAACCGAACCGAATGAACCTTCAAACGAAGGATGTAAAAATACTGACTCGAACCACACATGTTAAGACTGTCATATTGTTTGATAAAAGATTTGCCACGTTTGGTACGAAATCAGTTAACCTCACGCCATGATAAGTTATATTTCTGTGATGGTTGCTTAGTTCGCTTTAACACCCCACAGAACTTACTATATCATCAACAATGACTGTGGAAAGGTTTATGCAACCACACCTTCCACTGATTTTAAACTTGACAAAGTTGGTAGGGCTGTCATGGGGAACATTTTAAAATTTGAAAACTGAGAAGCAACTTAAAGCCCCCTTTGTAGTGTACGCTGATTTTGAGTCTGTTCTGCAGCCAATAGAAACATGTGAACCAGATCCCAATACACCATATACAATAAAAAACATAATTCATAAACCGTATGCATTTTCGTATATAATTAAATGTTCATATGATGACTCGGTGACAAAGTTTGAGCTATATCGTGGTCAAAATGCAGCAGAAGAGTTCATTAGGCGAATCGAATGTGATCTGATGGAGGTGTACAATAATTATTTAAAAGATATTAAGCCAATGAGTCCCCTAACTTATGACGAGAAAAGGTTGAAAGAATCCGCAACCGAATGTGGTATATGTCAAAAGCAATGCCAACAGATAAAAAAGTAACCGATCATTGCCATATAACGGGACAAAAACTGTTTCTTGCCACTCATTCTACATGTAATTTACAATATGAAATACCAAGATTTGTACCCATAATTTTCCATAATTTGCGTGGTTATGATTGTCACATGTTTATAAAGGAACTAGCATCACATGGTGATAAAATTGATGTTATAGCCAAAAATAAAGAAAAGTACATATCCTTTACTAAATCAATTTATATACACGATTACACAGATACCGCTGGAAAAACTATAAAAAAATATTTACAACAAACATTTTTAGATACTTATAAATTTTTAGCCGGTTCATTAGATGAGCTTAGTAAAGGATTAGATATAAATATGTTTCAAGAGACACGAAAACATTTTAATGGCATGCAAGAATTTAACTTAATGAGACAAAAAGGGGTATTTCCATACAGCTATGTCACCAGTCTAAGTAAATTGGACGATAAACATCTCCCAACAAAAAATCCATTTTATGATCAACTGAAGGAAGAACATATAAGTGATGACGAGTATGATCGGGCAAAAAAGGTTTGGGGGTTATTTAATTGTAAAACGTTAGGTGATTACTCCGATCTTTATTTAAAAACTGATGTAGTTGTTAGCTCCCGCTAAATTTCGCGGTGTTTGTAAATTTTAAAACCACACAATTGGATGACGGACAGAGTGCATTTTCGCGTATTTTGGACATGCGCACCAAGAATCAGAGAGATCCTTTTTCGACCGCCTCGAGAAATGGCGTGTTAATTTACTTTCTCCAACTATTTCAAATTTCTACACTTGAAAGTGCTCGATTTTGGTGTACTGAAGCATAGAACTAGAAACTTCAGCCCTTCAGCTACGTGGTGTGGTGACATCATTAGATCCAGACAGGGGCCCCTTGGAAGTGGAGAAATTGGCTGCAAACTGGTGAGTGCTTTGTTTCTGATTTCCGTTGTGTGGTGCCCACAATTGACCTATGGACCTTTTTAATTATTTTGTAATTTCATATTAATATATTTATGTTTGTTCGCGCTTTCATTAATTAAAATATATACAGTCCATTGCAGTTATCGTTTTTCTAACTGCGGGCAAACAGTAGTTCTCCTTTGTGATATTTTCGAAGAATTTCGATTAAATTCATTAAAAACATACAACTTGGATCCAGTTCAGTATTTTACTCTTCCATCACTGTCATTTGATGCTATGCTAAAATTAACTCAAATAGAATTGGAACTCCTTACTGATTTAGATATGATGGGGGATAAGGGGTGGAATAAGCCAATGCAGTGAAAGAATGCATACTGCAAATAATAAATATCTTCCTGATTACGACCCAAGTAAGCCATCATCCTACATAATGTACTTAGATGCCACAAATCTGTATGGACATAGTATGTCACAACCACTACCAACCAAAGGTGGCTTTCTAGTCAGGAGATATTAGCTTTAGATATTTGTGATATACCTGCTAGTAATGACATTGGATATGTGCTTGAAGTAGATATTGAATACCCCGAAGAACTGCATGATAAACACTCAGATTTTCCATTTTTAGTTGAGAATATCATACCACCTGAATCTGACTCTAAAATTCATAAACTAATTCCTAACCTAAATGATAAAAAGAAATACATCGTACATTATAGAACCCTTAAGCAAGCTATAGAAAATGGCTTAGTCGTTAAGCAAACACATAGAATATTAGAATTTCAGCAATCACCTTGGCTCAAAAAATACATAGACACAAATACAGAATTACGCAATAAAAGCAACAGCTGTTTTCAGAGAGATTTATACAAATTATTCAACAACGCAGTATTTGGGAAAACAATGGAAAATGTCGAGAAATATAACGATATAAAGCTTGTAACTAGTTGGGAAATTCAGTTAAGAAGAGAGGGAGCACGATCATTAATTGGAAGACCTAATTACAAAAACTGTACAATATTTACAGAGGATCTTGTTGCAATTCAAATGCAAACATTAAAAATACACTACTATAAACCAATATATTTAGGTTTTTGCATTCTGGATGTTTCAAAAACAGTCATGTATGATTTTTTTACAATTTTATTAAAAAAGAATATGGTGATAATGCTACAATGATGTAACACAGATACAGATTCCCAAATATTAAAGATATATACAGATGATTTTTATAAATTCATATCAGAAAACCCCAACAAATTTGATACTTCCAACTTTAGCGAAAATAATCCATATAATATAAAAAAAAATCGTCTATCTTAGGTAGAATGAAAGATGAATTTAAGGGGGATCCAATTAAGACTTTTGTAGGAACTGGTGCCAAGGCTTATTATGTAGGATCCATTTATAAAGAACTCAAAAAATCAAAGGATATAAGAAATATATAATATACAAGCATTTATCTGTTGAGGATTATTTAAAAATTGTAAAGGAAGGTGGCATGCTATTTAGGAAAATGAAGAACTTTAAAACAACCATGCATACGGTGTATACTGAAACTATCAATAAAGTGGCTCTATCATATCATACACTACCTTGGGGGCATTCTGATATCAAACACTATGATGTTTTAAGAGATTTAAGTGCTTTACGGGGAAATGAACTTCAGCAATTAGAGATAGATATAACTAATCAAATAGATTTAAGTAATTAGTGTTTAGTTTATAAGTAATTAGTGTTAGTATTAGGATGTTTATATGTAATTTTAGCTAATTTTGATTAATTGCTTTTTTGAATATAATATAATATTTCCAAATCATATGAATAAATACAACCGAACTTGCACTTGCTAATTGCATCAATTAATTATGCTGTGTTATGGGAATACATATCAGTATAGATTAATTTTTGTTTTTGAAATTCAGCTTATAAGCCATATTATACGTGATGCAAAATTCAGTTTATGCGCCATATTATACGTGATGCAACCTTTAATATACTGTTTTAATCACAATTTGTCTTTTTTATTATTATTCCTCATTTACTATATAAGCTAAAAAAATAAATAAGGAAGTATCTCATTTTTTAAATAAATTTCTTGGTTGATTTACGGATAAACAACAGCAAATTACCTTACAAACTAAATGACAAAGAAATACCAACAAAGTTTTTCTAGCTTATAAAGTAAGAAAATAAATAAGTGGTGCAAAATGTTGCGAGGTTTTTCTAAAAATAAATAATAGACCAACAATGTTAGCTTATTTTCAATACAATTTTATTATTCATAATTAAATTATAATTAGCATACAAGAGATCGTTTACATTTGAGAAAAAAGAAAACAATTATTTTATACAGCGGCGTAGCGTGCCCGAAAGGGCGGGGGGGGGGGGGCGACCGCTAAAAAGGGCGCCTCTAAAAACTGAAAAAAAATCTTGCGACCAAAAACAAAAAAAAAAAACAAAAAGGTCACATGTGTGAGGGGGCGGCCGACAGGTCACAAGGGCGCCTCTCACAAATCTTGCGACAAAAAAAAACAAAAAAAAAAGGTCATCATGTCGTTAGTTTCCTTTGGCGCCCACTCAACTGGCCGTTGCCGGCCCGACTTAATAAAGCTGAGGGCGCTTCGACCACCAATGGGGCGCCACTACCCTCGACGAACCCCCCGCGCCCCGCCACGCTACGCCGCTGATTTTATACTTATTCTAACCTCAAAGGCCATTCATTGTCGAAGTCAATAATACCATTTGCAGATGCATACAAAGCATAATGAATGAACACCTGGTGTAATTAGTACCAAGAGAATACAATCTTTACTTAAACTTGTCTTGACTTGTTTGGTAATAAATTTGGACTCATGGATTGGTTTTACCAACCAACCAAAATAACTTTAATTGGTTTCTGTAACAGTGCAAAAAGATTGATTCTGTTTAAAGATCTTAATAATAGGAACTTATTGGAATGAGGCCATGCAATGACATTATTGTTGCAGTATTTTGACAGATTTACATTACAGGTTGACAGTTGTTATTTCAAAATTGATATGCCAAAGTTGAATTTAAAACCAAGACATTTATTTATCTATAATTAAAGTCGACAGTATTTATATCGGTTCGTATAGTAAAACCTTATGTTGAAAGATTAGCTCTCATATTCCAATGCAAAACTGCCAAAATACGGCCTGACACTATTATTGCATGACTTTATCCCAATAATTCCCTAATAACGCACTGCGATATTTTTAGTGCATATATTTCTAAGTAGACCTTTAAATTATTGTAATTTTTTAATGTTCTTGGTATTTTTTAAAAATATTCTAGTTGATTATATACCTATTATATATATATATATATATATTAATAGTTGATCATATGTACATATATATATATATATATATATATATATATATATATATATATATATATATATATATATATATATATATATATATATATATATATATATATATATATATATATATATGTACATATGATCAACTATTAATCGTTATTAACATTATTTCTTATTATTCATATTAAAAGAAAAAAATGCCTTTAGCCGGTTGTATTTAAAGGCTTAACCTATCATTTAGAAAGTATTGATGGTGAGCCCATGTGAGGTGCTTTTTATGAATGAAAGCTTTAAAAACTAAAACACATGGAATTTATGTGGTAGAAAAATTTTCAAGAAGAAAATAAATAATAAGAAGGAGCAATATTTTCTTAAATGGCTGTGATTCTCAGAAAAATTTAATTCTCAGATTGCCAAAGCTAATGTTGTTGTTCTGATGTAGTAGCCCACTTTACTACTATACTATACTATATATCTTTGCGTTTCAGATGATTTTGAAACTTTTTTTTTTGTCGCGGTGTTTGTCTGTGTGTGTGTGTGTGTTTTTGTATGTCTGTCTATAACGACCAACGTGGGTCGAGTTTAAGTTAAAACATGGCTTGTGTGGTATCACACGAAATGTAATTGAGTCTGGAGTTGAATAAAAGATATTTCAGTTTTTACTTATATTAGCTCACACGTATATTATAACTATAGTAAGTGTGAGCTTAGGTGCCCATATACTGGCAGAGTATTTTTCCAACAATCACTTTACAGCACTCCAAATTTTGAAATAGCATAATGAATGAACACCTAGTGTAATTAGTACTAAGAGAAGGCAATCTTTACTTAAACTTGTCTTGACTTGTTTGGTAATAAATTTGGACTCAAGGGTTGATTTTACCAACTTAGACACATTCCAAAATAACTTTAATTGGTTTCTGTAACAGTGCAAAAAGATTGATTCTGTTTAAAGATCTTAATAATGACTTATTGGAATGAGGCAATGCAATGACATTATTGTTGCAGTATTTTACAGATTTACATTACAGCTTGACAGTTGATCTTCCAAAATTAATTTACCAAAGTCGAATTTAAAACCAAGGCGTTTATTTATCTATAATTAAAGTCGACAGTATTTATTTCGGTTCGTATAGTAAACCAAATCCTCATGTTGAAAGATTAGCTCTCATATTCCAATACAAAACTGCCAAAATACGGCCTGACACTATTATTGCATGGCTTTATGCCAATAAGTCCCTGATAACGCACTGTGATATTTTTAGTGCATATATTTTTAAGTAGACCTTTAAATTATTGTTATTTTTCAAAATATTCTAGTTGACTTATATATATGAACATATGATCAACTATTAATTATCTCAGTTTAATCTATTTAATAGATACTAAAAATTGCTTCGAATGTAGCTACACTTCTTTGTTTACCTTGTTTCAGATGATGATGGGTCTCTTTAGACTCAAAACATGCCCTAAATAAAACCCGAAACAATAAAGACTTTAGTGGAGAAGACATTCAGTTTTTCTTTGTAATTTGCAAACTCTAAACTACGAAACGACCCATAAAATTCAGCAAGTCCTTATGTGGCCCCATTTTCACTACTTGTCGTATTCATAGCTAAAACCTCTAATACTTTATACAAATTGTAAGTTAAAATAAACTGTTTGTGCCTTCTCAATAAGGTTATGGATAAGAATGAAAATTTCGTTCGTGTAAATTTTTGGACTTAAAAGAAAACCCCAGTATTTTGCCACCTCCTACTAGCCTGCCAACACCATAAACTGTTAAAATGACCCGCCTCCAAAATAATTTTGTTAGCTAATTATAAAAGGAACTTTGGGTACCTATATACTAATTTTCTATTGGTAAAGAAACGCCTCAACATAAATATCTCGGGTACTTAGGGTAATAAAATTGGGTACCTATAAGGATCTCAATAAAATGGCTTCCGTAACTCTTGTATAGCAAATCTTTAAAAAAGATATATATATATATATGTATATATATATATATATATATATATATATATATATATATGTATATATATATATATATATATATATATATATATATATTATATTTTACAAACAATTTATTTTATGAAAAAACACTAACTTCTTTATAAACCCAGTAAAAAATACGAAATCTCTGAAGCTGTATGAGTGTGTGTATGTGTGTGTGTGTGTGTGTGTGTGTGTGTGTGTGTGTGTGTGTGTGTGTGTGTGCGCGTGAAAAACATTGTCAAAAACTTGTGGCACTCACTAAAGCTCGACTTAACAAGCAATAAATCAAGAAAAAAATATATTTTCATAAAAACATATCATCTTATTTTATTTTTTTATTAAGCATTTAAAAAAGAAGTTATGCGATATAACCATTGAAGCGACTATAAAAGACCTTTTCGACAAGTCATAAGCCCTGACATAAGTATTTTTGAAATATTTTAGTATATAAACTGCCACTTTAAAAAATTAACAAAAAAAAAACGAATGTACAACTGGTTCAAAAGGAAAAAAAATGAATACGGTGTCACATGATTGTTATTGGATAACTTATGTAAACAGCTTTAAGTCATGTGAGTGTATTAATTTTTTTTTCGAACCAGCTGTTCTTCTCGGTCAAAAAAAATCTAAAATTTGGATTTAGTTTTTGCATGGGTAAGAACAACTGCATGAATTGCTGAAATTATCTGAGTATGCTTCCATCTAAATGAAAAGTTAACCACGACTTATGCGAAACGCAACGTAAAATACTCTGCTAATCTATGGGCACCTAAGGTCACACTAGGTACTATAGTTATAGTGTGAGCTAATATAACCAAAATCTGAAATATATTTTATTCAACTTGAGACTCAATTACCTTTCGTTTGATACCACACAAGCAATGTTTTGACTTAAACTCTAATTTTTTAAATCTACCTTCACCCTTTTTAAAAAAACTAAAATGCATTTTGTTTAACTCCAGACTCAATTACCTTTCGCTTGATATCACACACGCCATATTTTCATTTAAACTCTAATTTTTGACATCTACCCCCACCCTTTTTAAAAAACTAAAATGTATTTTGTTTAACTTCAGACTGAATTACCTTTCGTTTGATATCACACACGCCATATTTTCACATAAACTCTAATTTTTAAAATCTACCCCCACCCTTTTATTTGGCTTGTGTTTGGCGAATTTTGTTCGTTTTTAAATGGGACCATCTGGAACCAAGACCCAGCCTAGATACCAAATTTCATTAAAATCGGTTAAGTAGTTTCTGAGATTACATGTTACAAAAATGGGTCCATGATAAATCTAATAACTTCTTAGCATATTAGTTCAATCCAAGTAATCGTCGCGCTATAAAATGTATTTTGTTTAACTACAGACTCAACTACCCTTCGTTTGATACCACAAAAGCCACGTTTTGATTTAAACTCTATTTTTTTAAATCTATCCCACACCCTTTTATTGACTTCTGTTCGATGGATTTTGCTTATTTTTAAATGGGATCATCTTGACTCAAGCTTTTTATGGGATGCGCACCGTTTGCTTTACTTAGATCATATACTTTGTCTCAGGTACTGGTGATTTTTCAATTAAAGAATTAAATTAGAACACTTATGTCATTTTTTGATTGTGACGCAAACAGTTAATGAAGTTTTATGAGCCCCCAAACTCTAGTTTTTTCCTCTCGTCTACAAATGTTTTTTTTTTCACAAAAAAAATATTTTTGATTTTTGTGTGAAAAAGAAGATAATTTTATTACATCTAGGAATTTTAGCCGGAGTTTTTTCTTCAAAATTTTGCTTCATCAGTTGTTAGTGATACAATGGAAAGCTTTAAGCACTCATACGTTAGTGCTACCTAAAAAAAAAGGTAATTCTTTTCAAAAGCGTCTATTGTAGTCAATATTATTCAATACATCCAGGAAATGGGTTGGGTTCTAAGAAAAAAATAAAAGAGATATACAAATTTCAAAAACCAGTCAAAATATGCTTAGGTTAAAGTCCGCACACACCTGAAGATTATTTTTGTTTGATTTTTTAAACATACTACTACTATGTCGGTTAAGAACGTTTTTCTACGTTGTCCGACGCCTATTCTCCACCTCCTTCGATCCTGACAATCATCTTCTGTCAGATTCTTTTGACTCATTGATCTTTGGATTGACTGTTGCCATTCTAGTTTAGGACGTCCTCTTTTTCTGCGCCCTACTGGTTGCCACTCTAGGACCTGTTTTGGTAATCTTTCGTCGTTCATCCGTTGTACATGGCCGTACCATATCAATTGCCTTTTAGTGATGTCATCCGTTATGCTTCCCTCGATTCCCATTCTTTGTTTTATGATCTCATTTCTTATGTGATCTAATCTAGATATTCTCATTGATCTTCTTATTGCATCCATTACGACACATTTGGTTACAAAAGCACATGCTATAATTGTAGTGCGTGTGTGTGTGTATTTGTGTGTGTGTGTGTGGCGCAATTCCATTCAATCAATACATATCACAAAGCATAGCACTTTGTGTATGTTCATTCACTTCACTTCATTTCGATTGATTATTTCAATTTTAAAGCATGATATGTATGTAGGAACTCATACCAATTGACTGAAGTCTATGGAATCCTTTACTTTAAAAGCCATTTTACTACCCCATAAACTTAAAGCATATAAGAATAAATAAAGAGTCATTGGTGTAAAAAGCAAAAAAATTTCTTTGTAAAATCACTTCAAGTTGTTTTTCGACCCCTCAGATGGTAGTTTGCTTTATATCATTTTTCAAAGGTTTTTACTCTTTTACTCAAGGGTTGGTTTCTGTAAAAGTGCAAAAAGATTGATTCTGTTTAAAGATCTTAATAATAAGAACTTATTGGACAGGTTTCCATTGCAGGTTGACAGCTGATCTTCCAAAATTGATATACTAAAGTTGGATTTAAAACCAAGACGTTTATTTATCTATAACTAAAGTCGACAGTATTTATTTCGGTTCGTATAGTAAACCAAATCCTTATGTTGAAAGATTAGCTCTCATATTCCAATGCAAAACTGCTAAAATACGACCTGACACTATTATTGCATGACTTTATGCCAATAAGTCCCTAAAAACACACTGCGATATTTTTAGTGCATATATTTCTAAGTGGTTGATATTATCTCACACTACTACTATAATATATATCTTTGTGTTTCAGATGATTTTGAAACTTTTTTTTGTCGCGCTGTCTGTCTGTGTGTGTGTGTGTGTGTGTTTTTATGTCTGTCTGTCTGTCTGTAACAACCAACGTGCATAACCCAAAAACAGCTTGCTTGATTTGAGCGAAATTTGGTACCTGGGCGGAGTTTTGTGTCGAGTTCTTACGAGATCTTTACTTAAACTTGTCTTGATTTGTTGGGTAGTAAATATAATATACTATATATCTTTGTGTTTCAGATGATTTTGAAACTTTTTTTTCTGTCGCGCTATCTGTCTGTGTGTGTGTTTGTATGTCTGCCTGTCTGTCTGTCTGTAACGACCAACGTGCAAAACCCAAAAACAACTTGCTTGATTTGAGTGAAATTTGGTACCTGGGCGGAGTTTTGTGTCGAGTTTAAGTTAAAACATGGCTTGTGTGGTATCAAACGAAATGTAATTGAGTCTGGAGTTGAATAAAATATATTTCAGTTTTTTAGTTATATTGGCTCACACATATACTATAACTATAGTAAGTGTGAGCTGAGGTGCCCATATACTGGCAGAGTATTTTTTCCAGCAATGCATCTTCATGATTAATTGGATGGATTACAAATCACAAGCTGTAGCAGTTCTTTGATGTAAATTTTAATAATATAATGTCACTTTGCAGCATTCCAAATTTTGATAAAGTATAATGAATGAACACCTATTGTAATTAGTACCAAGAGAATACGATCTTTACTTGAACTTGTCTCGATTTCTTGGGTGGTAAATATAATACCTCACAGACTATAAGCCTCTGCATACAAAAATAAAACGTCTGGTATGAATCACACACAACCCACTCTTTCACAATATATGCAACCTTGACTCATAAATCTGTAATGAATGGCCGACCTTCAAGTATTGATTTTGGCTCAAAGTCACGGTCAAAGTCAAGGTCAAAGTCAAAGTCAAGGTCAAAGTCAAGGTCAAAGTCAAGGTCAAAGTCAAGGTAAAAAAACACTCGACTATTGGGGTATGCTCTAAAAAGGACCCGCACAATAAAGCTATTGTTAAAAAGACAATGACCCTTCGCTCATTGTTAAAAAGACACCTGCATACAAAAGAACAATAGAACAATAGGAATTCTCGGAAATGACGTCATTCACTCCTCAATTTGGCCTGGAACGTACATATATCTACTACTAGTCCCAATGCGCTTCGCCCACGGCTTATTATATTCCTCATTTTTGCATCTACAAAGATGGGAAAATTAGAGTAGTTTTTGACGCTTCTTGCGCTAGCTCTAATGGAGTATCGTTAAATGATACTCAGCTGACAGGTCCTAAACTTCAGCAGGATATTGCGTCTATTCTCTTGCAATTTAGGTTTCATCCTTATGTCCTCATTTGTGATGTACGCCAAATGTACAGGCAGATTCTTGTAAACCCCGCCCTCAAAGACTTCCAGAGAATTCTTTGGCGTTTTTCGGAGCGGGAACCTTTGCAGGAATATGCACTTGGTACAGTTACTTATGCAGTTTCTATTTCTCCTTATTTAGCTCTTAAAACTATGCAAGAGTTGGCAAATCTAGAAGGTCATAATTATCCTCAAGCAGCCGAGATTTTGAGACATCAAATTTTTGTAGATGACTGTGTGGCGGGAGCCAACTCTATTGAATCGTTGCTCAGCTTAGAGCAGGAGCTCATAGCTCTTTTGAAAAAAGGTAATTTTGAACTGAGAAAATGGGCCAGCAATCATGAGGCCGTCCTCTCTGGTGTTTCGTCCTCACATTTACAAAACCCCTTTTCATTAAAGTTCTATGCTTACAATGGAACCCGACCATTGACATTTTTTTATATAATTGTATACCCACACATCTCCCATGCACCAAAAGGAATACTCTTAGCCAAATCTTTCGTATTTACGATCCTCTAGGATTTTTAGCCCCAGTTGTGCTGTTAGCTAAAAGCATTATGCAGAGATTGTGGCTTTCTAAGGCAGGTTGTGATGATGCACCCAGTGCAGATGTTTGTCAACTGTGGGAACAGTTTAAACTGGAGCTCCCCGAGTTAGCTCACCTTGCCATTCCTAGGCGAATTTTCATAGATAAACCTGCTCGCATTGAAATACACGGTTTCTGTGACGCCTTCCAGATTGGCTACGGAGCTGTTGTTTATTTAAAGTGCGAGGACTCTCAGGAAAAAAACCATGTGTTTTTAGTCACAGGAAAATCAAGGGTTGCACCTCTTAAAATAATTAAGTCGATTCCCCGCATGGAATTAGTGGCTGCTGTTCTTTTGAGTGATCTTGTTGTTTATGTCAAACAAGTGTATGCACGATATTCAACTTTTGATGCTATTTTTGCATGGTCGGATTCTCAAGTCACGTTGGCATGGTTAGCTTTGTCAGCCCATCGCTGGAAGCCCTTTGTATTTAACAGAGTATCTCACATCCATGAGCTTATTCCTTTCTCAAGCTGGCATTATGTCCCCACCGCAGATAATCCTGCTGATTGCGCTTCTAGGGGGTTGCAGCCAGCTGAACTCAAAAATCACAGTTTGTGGTTTCAAGGCCCCTCTTGGCTATGTCAAAGCATTGAACTTTGGCCCACTCAGCTTAGATTCACGGACTTTCTATCTCAGGAGGTTTGTGAAGAAGAAAGAACTATTGTTCTAAAGGCTACTTTTGATGACCATTTCATCACTCTAGAGATTTCTTGTTATTCGTCATTTAGAACTATTTTAAATGTGATTGCCTTTGTCCTTAGAATTATTCATAACACAGGAAAAGGTCGTGAAAATAAGAGAACAGGAGTTTTGTCTCCCATTGAGATCCAAGAAGCTCTTGTTACTGTCGTTCGACATGTCCAACAATTTTGTTTTGGTGATATTTTTGAAAACCTAAACAAAAATCAATTACTTCCAAAGTTGTTTCGAAAATTAGTAGTCTTTCTAGACATTCGAAGCTATCCTACGATGTAAAGCATCCGTTGCTTTTACCCAAATCTTAGTTGACCGATTTAATCGTAGAATGGTTACACAAAACTAATTTGCACCCTGGCATTAAGTCCCTTCATTGTCTCATACTGCAACAATTTTGGATTCTTTCTCCGCGTTCTGCTATTTATCGAGTTCTTGCTCAATGCATTAAATGTTTTCGTTCTAAACCAAAATCTTATAATCCAAAGATGGCAGACTTGCCAGCAGTTCGAGTGTCTCAACTCAAGGTCTTTTCTGCTGTCTGTCTTGATTACGTAGGCCCCATTGCGATCACCATGAGTAAATCTCGAGGAGCCAGGTCTTTAAAGGCTTATATATGCGTGTTCGTGTGTTCGTTTCATGTGTGGTGCTGTTAAAGCTATACACTTAGAACTAGTATCTGACCTCACTTCCGAGGCATTCATTGCCGCATTTAGGAGATTTGTGGCTTGTTGGGGTCGATGCTCAGAAATCGTCAGTGATCAGGGAACTTCGTTTATTGGCGCGAATAGGCAAATATTGGAATATTTTAAATTAGCCGCCCAGACGGTGTCCATCCAATGGAATTTTAATAGTCTAGGAGCCCCTCATTTTAACGGTTTAGCAGAAGCGGGTGTGAAGTCGGTAAAAACTCACCTATATAGAGTACTAGGTGATCAAATCCTCACCTCTTTGTGTTATATCGAATGATCCCAACGATCTACAATCTCTTACGCCGGCACATTTAACTCAGGAACCAGTAAATTCTGGTCTACCTGATGCTGATTTGTTACACATGCAACTTATTCAGCGAATGCATGCTGATTTTTGGCAACGTTGGCAGCAGTAGTACCTGCATACCTTGCAACAACGAGTAAAGTGGTGTGAGGACAGTGGTCGTATTGAGATTGGCACGCTAGTTTTAATAAAAAACAAAGGCCCCCCTCCAATGATCTATGGCTCGCGTTACCGCAGTGCATCCAGGCGCTGACGGGATTGTTAGAGTCGTAACTCTAAAAACTGCAAACGGAGTTATGCAGCGGCCAGTTGTAAAAGTGTGCCCGCTGCCAGTAAACTAATTTTACGATTTATACCTATTTCCTCTACTGATACACTAGCGGTATAGTTTCGTATGGTTACAACCGCGTATATTTAGTTTCTTTTATTTATTTTTTTTTACGCCCCCGTGGGCTATGGTTGGGAAAATAATGAGCAGGAAATTTCTCTTTTTTTTCCTTATGTTTTTTTTTATATATTTAAGTTACCTGGGTTAAAAACCTTAGGTTTTGGTGGGTGGAATGTTCGCTCCGCGAATGTTACTTTTTAGATTTTGTTAATTTTTAATATTTTATTTTATTTTTTAAGTGAGGCCTTTAAAACTTGTAGGCCCTGGCAAGTTAAAAATATTTCGTGAAAAATAATATTTTTGATCCATAAGGTGGCTCCCTCATTGGCACGTGTGGGAATCAGGAACTAATGATAAAAAAACACTTGTTTTTCGGCAGCCATCCTGCTACAAGTAATTTTATAAATTACTGCGATTTTGCTATTTCTTTGGCAGTTGACTGTTTGTGTTTTAAAAATACTCAAAAAACGGTCTACAGTGTGCCGACGAAGTTGGAGAAGAATTGGAGAGATCCTGCAAGTGGGGCGCCTCAGGACCGACAGGAATCACACAAGAGGTTCATTTCGCCACTTTATGATCAGCTTTTTCTCGCCATTTCTTACTTTTTGGACAGGCTTACACCTTGGCCCTAGAGTTTTTTGAGGTACCCATAAATTTTGTGATAATTTAAAACCAGCAACATTAATAAATTACAGTCCATTATAATAATTTTCGTGATAAAGAACCCCGGCGATTCACCGTCCAAAAGCGATTAAGTAAAGTAAAGTAAAGAAGTAAGAAAAGTAAGAAATGGCGAGAAAAAAGCTGGTCATAAAGTGGCGAATGGCACTAACCGCTTGTGTGATTCCTGTCAGTCCTGGGGCGCCCCACTTGCAGGATCTCTCCAATTCTTCTCCAACTTCGTCGGCACACTGTAGACCGTTTTTTGAGTATGTTTGAAACACAAACAGTCAATGGGACTGCCAAAGAAATAGCGAAATCGCAGTAATTTATAAAATGACTTGTAGCAGTATGGCTGCCGAAAAGCAACTGTTTTTTAACAATTTTTTCTCTATCATTAGTTCCTGATTCCCACACGTGCCAATGAGGGAGCCACCTAATGGATCAAAAATATTATTTTTCACGAAATATTTTTAAATTGCCAGGGCCTACGAGTTTTGAAGGCCTCACTTAAAAAATAAAATAAAATACTAAAAATTAACAAAAAACTAAAAAGTAACATTCGCGGAGCGAACATTCCACCCACAAAAACCTAAGGTTTTTAACCCAGGTAACTTAAATATATAAAAAAAAACATAAGGAAAAATAAGAGAAATTTCCTGCTCATTATTTTCCCAACCATAGCCCATGGGGGCGTAAAAAAAATAAAAGAAAATAAATATACGCGGTTGTAACCATACGAAACTATACCGCCAGTGTATCAGTACTGGCAGCGGACACACTTTTACAACTGGCCGCTGCATAACTCCGTTTGGAGTTTTTAGAGTTACGACTCTAACAATCCCGTCAGCGCCTGGATGCACTGCGGTAACGCGAGCCATAGCCCATTGGAGGGGCCTTCGTTCATTTTTTATTAAAACTAGCGTGCCAATCTCAATACGACCACTGTCCTCACACCACTTTGCTCGTTGTTGCAAGGTATGCAGGTATTCCTGCTGCCAACGTTGCCAAAATTCAGCATGCATTCGCTGAATAAGTTGCCACCTATTTAGCCTGTTAAGTTGGATGTGTGACAAATCAGGATCAGATAGACCAGAATTTACTGCTTCCTGAGTTAAAAAATGAGCCGGCGTACGAGATTGGAGATCGTTGGGATCATTCGATATGGCACAAAGAGGCCTTGAGTTCAATACTGACTCGATTTGAGTAAGAAAGGTATACATTTCCTCATAGGTGAGGATTTGATCACCTAGTACTCTATATAGGTGAGTTTTTACCGACTTCACACCCGCTTCTGCTAAACCGTTAAAATGAGGGGCTCCTGGAGTATTAAAATTCCATTGGATGGACACCGTCTGGGCGGCTAATTTAAAATATTCCAATATTTGCCTATTCGCTCCAATAAACAAAGTTCCCTGATCACTGATGATTTCTGAGCATCGACCCCTACGAGCAACAAATCTCCTAAATGCGGCAATAAATGCCTCGGAAGTGAGGTCAGATACTAGTTCCAAGTGTATAACTTTAACAGCACAACACACGAACACGCATATATAAGCCTTTAAAGACCTGGCTCCTTGAGATTTACTCATGGTGATCGCAATGGGACCTGCGTAATCAAGACAGACAGCAGAAAAGACCTTAAGTTGAGACACTCGAACTGCTGGCAAGTCTGCCATCTTTGGATTATAAGATTTTGGTTTAGAACGAAAACATTTAATGCATTGAGCAAGAACTCGATAAATAGCAGAACGCGGAGAAAGAATCCAAAATTGTTGCAGTATAAGACAATGAAGGGTCTTAAAGCCAGGGTGCAAATTAGTTTTGTGTACCCATTCTACGATTAACTCGGTCAACCGGTGAGATTTGGGTAAAAGCAACGGATGCTTCACATCGTAGGATAGCATCGAATGTCTCAGCCTACCACCCACCCTGAGGCAACCACTTTCGTCTAGAAAGACTGCTAATTTTCTAAACAACTTTGGAAGTAATTGATTTTTGTTTAGGTTTTCAAAAATATCACCAAAACAAAATTGTTGGACATGTCGAACGACAGTAACAAGAGCTTGGATCTCAATGGGAGACAAAACTCCTGTTCTCTTATTTTCACGACCTTTTCCTGTGTTATGAATAAATCTAAGGACAAAGGCAATCACATTTAAAATAGTTCTAAATGACGAATAACGAAAAATCTCTAGTGATGAAATGGTCATCAAAAGTAGCCTTTAGAACAATAGTTCTTTCTTCTTCACAAACCTCCTGAGATAGAAAGTCCGTGAATCTAGGCTGAGTGGGCCAAAGTTCAATGCTTTGACATAGCCAAGAGGGGCCTTGAAACCACAAACTGTGATTTTTGAGTTCAGCTGGCTGCAACCCCCTAGAAGCGCAATCAGCAGGATTGGATATGGGGACATAATGCCAGCTTGAGAAAGAAATAAGCTCATGGATGTGAGATACTCTGTTAGCTACAAAGGGCTTCCAGCGATGGGCTGACGAAGCTAACCATGCCAACGTGACTTGAGAATCCGACCATGCAAAAATAGCATCAAAAGTTGCATATCGTGCATACACTTGTTTGACATAAACAACAAGATCACTCAAAAGAACAGCAGCGACTAATTCCATGCGGGGAATCGACTTAATTATTTTCAGAGGTGCAACCCTTGATTTTCCTGTGACTAAAGACACATGGGTATTTCTCTGCGAGTCCTCGCATTTTAAATAAACAGCAGCTCCGTGGCCAATCTGGGAGGCGTCACAGAAACCGTGTATTTTAATGCGAGCAGGTTTATCTATGAAAATTCGCCTAGGAATGGCAAGGTAAGCTAACTCGGGGAGCTCCAGTTTAAACTGTTCCCACAGTTGACAAACATCTGCACTGGGTGCATCATCCCAACCTGCCTTAGAAAGCCACAATCTCTGCATAATGCTTTTAGCTAACAGCACAACTGGGGATAAAAATCCTAGAGGATCGTAAATACGAAAGATTTGGCTAAGAATATTCCTTTTGGTGCATGGGAGATGTGTGGGTGTACAATTATATGAAAAAATGTCAATGGTCGGGTTCCATTGTAAGCCTAGAACTTTAATGAAAAGGGGTTCCTCTTTATCAAATGAACAGGGCATTTGTAAATGTGAGGACGAAACACCAGAGAGGACGGCCTCATGATTGCTGGCCCATTTTCGCAGTTCAAAATGACCTTTTTTCAAAAGAGCTATGAGCTCCTGCTGTAAGCTGAGCAAGGATTCAATAGAGTTGGCTCCCGCCACACAGTCATCTACAAAAATTTGATGTCTCAAAACCTCGGCTGCTTGAGGATAATTATGACCTTCTAGATTTGCCAACTCTTGCATAGTTTTAAGAGCTAAATAAGGCGAACTAGAAACTCCATAAGTAACTGTACCAAGTGCATATTCCTGCAAAGGTTCCCGCTCTGAAAAACGCCAAAGAATTCTGTGGAAGTCTTTGTGGGCGGGGTTTACAAGAATCTGCCTGTACATTTGGCGCACATCACAAATGAGGACATAAGGATGAAACCTAAATTGCAAGAGAATAGACGCAATATCCTGCTGAAATTTAGGACCTGTCAGCTGAGTATCATTTAACGATACTCCATTAGAGCTAGCGCAAGAAGCGTCAAAAACTACTCTAATTTTCCCATCTTTGTAGATGCAAAAATGAGGAATATAATAAGCCGTGGGCGAAGCGTATTGGGACTTCATAGAAATCAAGGACATATGGCCTGATTCAAGATAGTCTTTCATAAAATCAATATACGAACTCTTAAGGAAAGTGTCTTTAAGTAAACGCTTTGCAAGCATAATAAACCTTTTTAATGCTTGATTATAAGAATTTCCAAGCTTGGGCTCGGCATATTTAAAAGGTAGTGAGACTACAAATTGTCCAGAGGGGACACGATAAGTGGTATTTTTGTAGATCTTCTCACATTTTATCTCATCGGGAGACATAGGGAGAGGTTTGGAAATATTTTCTAGTTTTCAAAACTTTTGTAGGCACAAATCGAGCGTGGGCTCAGTGGAAACATGAAGGCTGGTCAAGTGGCTAGAAAGGGTTGAGCATTGGGCTCTGCCCTGCAAAATCCAACCAAAAGCAGTCTTAAGAGCGACCGGTTGGTCAGAACTACCAACGACTTTTCCAGTCTCTAAAATATAAGGTACTAATTCAGCCCCAATTAAAATATCAACTGGGCCAGGAATATGAAATTTAGGATCTGCCATGGGCAGGTTTCGAATTTACTCCCATTTGGAGGAATCAACAACCATTTTTGGCTGGTTTGAACAGATTTTTGGCATCATGATTGCTTTAAAATCAAAAAGAGGTTTAGATTTCCCGCAAGGGCGGATTTGGCACTGAATTAAGCCATGCCTACAGACAGAAGCCATATTGTTTAGCCCTTCTATAGGAATAGAAAACTTTTGACACGGTAAACCCAATCTATTAGCACATTCCTGAGAGATGAAATGACCCATACTACCTGTATCCAACATCAGACGTACCTTTTGAAACTGGCCATACTGATCCTTGATATCCGCCTCTACGGTTGACAAAAGGATTGTCGATTGGGCCGAGAGAAGGGAAGAACCAACTAGGGGAACATTTGAGGGCAGGGTCATTCCACAAGTTGATCCTGAATCACCTAATGGAGGTGGTGGGGGTACCACATTACCGTGACCTAATGGAGGTGCACTCGAATTGGAACCCTGCTCGGACTCTCTTCGTGGAAAGTGAAGAAGACTGTGGTGGGGGTAATTACAGGATTTGCAACGAACTGAGTTGGGACACTGACAGAATGGGAAGAAGTTTTTAAACAGTTAAAACAAAATTTGTGCTCTCGAACTAACTGCGATCGTTCCTGGGGTGTTTTTGCCAAAAAGGTTTGGCATCTATATAAAACATGATAACCTGAACAGGCAATACAGCGCATTTTTAGATTATTTTTATCGCCTTGATTTTGCTCAGTCATAAAACTTGAAAAATTATGTTTTTTATTCCCCGAATGAAACACTTTTTTGGAAGAATGAGTAGTAGGGACACTCATTAATTGCGCAGAGTCTAATGCTTTGCAATACTCCTCCAAAAAATTACATAAATTTGAAAAAGTAGGCATTTCCGTATTACGATATTCTTTCTCAAATTCAGTGCGAGTATTTTCGTCTAATTTTGGTAGCATCAAATTAAATAGCAAAAAATCCCAACTGTCAACATCAAATTTTAAACCTTTCAGGGCAGCAATATTTTCACAAAATGTATCCAATAATGCTCGGAGTTCTTTGGCAGAGGGCTTTAGAACTGCGGGAGCGTTAAAAATTTCTTGATAATGAGCAGTAGCGGTATAGCGCTTCTTGCCATATCTCTTTAACAAAGCTTCGTAAGCAATTAAATAATTGTTCTCAGTTATAGGCAAGTTTTTAATAACGTTAAAAGCGTCTTTTTTAAGAGACATATGTAAATAATGAAATTTTTGTATATCAGAAAAGTTGGCGTTATCGTGCACCAAACTTCTATATATATCTATAAACCGAACATCTAGTTTAATCCGCAAATTATTTTGAGAACTATCCTGTACGGTATGGCTAGTGTTTTGTAAAGATGCAGGGGCATCTTCTTCATAAATAACACGTTTAAACGATTTTATCCCATAATAATACTGGTCTGCATTTTTTCGTACAGCATCCTGGGTGTCATATTCCGAATCGTCTTCGAGACACATTATAATAGAATTATGATTTTTACAAAACTCATCATACATTTGCTCGCTTTCATCTGCGCGAACCAAAAATTGCACTTTTTTCGAAGTATCCGTTTACCTATTAAGAGCGGCGGTACGCTTCATCAAAAGTCTTTTTAGTTTTTCACCAGCCATAATGATTAATAAAATTATTTCAAAATACAAAATTGTTCTAAAAATACCACTATACGTATTTATGTATGTACGTTGGCAGCAAGGTACACCATGCAAACGGTTGCAAAAACGATCAAAAAATATTTTATGGTTATTCAAATTTTCTAAAACTGTGGCCTAGTGTTTTCGTAGGCACCGAAAATCACGCTTTCAAAAAGAAATCCTGTGTGTTAGAAAGGCTAACTCACCCGGGTAACCTACCTACTCCACTTTACACACAGTGTATATGCAAATGGTTTATTCGATTGCGGTCTCGCGAAGTAAACCTAATCCTGGCCAGTCCACTGATAAATTCCCAACGCTCAAGTACACGACAACTGATCGCGGGTATATCGATTGCTGTCACACACAGAGCAGGCGCACAACTCAGGTTTACTCGGGTGACTTCCACCAGTCACCTACACACACATACAAATTCGGCTCGAAGAGAACAAAATGAATCGCCGGGGTTCGTTATCACGAAAATTATTATAATGGACTGTAATTTATTAATGTTGCTGGTTTTAAATTATCACAAAATTTATGGATACCTCAAAAAACTCTAGGGCCAAGGTGTAAGCCTGTCCAAAAAGTAAGAAATGGCGAGAAAAAAGCTGATCATAAAGTGGCGAATGACACTAACCTCTTGTGTGATTCCTGTCGGTCCTGGGGCGCCCCACTTGCAGGATCTCTCCAATTCTTCTCCAACTTCGTCGGCACACTGTAGACCGTTTTTTGAGTATGTTTGAAACACAAACAGTCAATGGGACTGCCAAAGAAATAGCGAAATCGCAGTAATTTATAAAATGACTTGTAGCAGTATGGCTGCCGAAAAGCAAGTGTTTTTTAACAATTTTTTCTCTATCATTAGTTCCTGATTCCCACACGTGCCAGTGAGGGAGCCACCTTATGGATCAAAAATATTATTTTTCACGAAATATTTTTAAATTGCCAGGGCCTACGAGTTTTGAAGGCCTCACTTAAAAAATAAAATAAAATACTTAAAATTAACAAAAAACTAAAAAGTAACATTTGCGGAGCGAACAGACGGTCTACGAATTCTCTGGTCTGTCTGCAACTGTCAATAAGTCAATTTCTTTTTGTTTTTTTTTAATTACACAAATACTCTGGAAGCCTCGGAAGTAGGTAGAGTTTCATTGTTTGGCTACAACGTTTGAGTTGAACTGTATTTTAATTAAGATCCTTTTTGTAAGCATTGGTATTAAAACACATGTGGCGCTTAAATTTTTCTTATTTCTGAACCCCCCCCCCCTTCTCCACTGTATAAAAGTTACCGGGCATATCAATGTTTTACCTAGCTGGAAAATACAGTTCTGCTTCCAGATATTTGTTTAATTACTCAGTAATTAATAGAGTGAATACAACGTTTTTTTTTAAGTGTCACAATTGGCGACAACGTTTTTCAGCGTCACAAATTGTCGGCCAACATGCTTTTATAGTGTCACAATTTTATTTTAATTTAAGTCACAAAATGGCGCTCGACGTGTGTTTTTTGGTTAGGTTGTTTTTTAGAAATCTTTTATCTTTTTATTTTAATAAAAAAAAAAATTTCCATCATCATTGGTTTTGATAACATTTTTTTAAAATATTTTTTTTTGGTAATATTTAAGCTTGGATTTGGAATTCGTTTTGTTGCTTTAGTAATTCTCATGGTTTTTTATTAGCTTATCTTCACAAGTTTTTTCTTGGAAAATACAAGATTCATTTTTATTTATTAAGGAAGAAAAAGTGGGTGAAAAAACATGGGAGTTTTTATTGAACGGAGTCCAAATTATGTTCTTAATTCTTTAAAGTTTTTTTGTAGGAAAAACATGTTTTAATTTTTTTTAAAGAAAAAAAAACACATTAATGTAAATTTACTTCAATTTTTTTTTGATTTATAGGTGGATGGACATAAATAGTGTGTTTTTCTATCAATTTTTTTCCACAGGTTGCCTACTACTGATATTATTTTATTATTTCCTGCTTGTGATAAAATAGAAATTGTTTCGCCAATTATTTTTTTAGATTTCCTTTTGAATAAAAAGTGCAGCCAATTTAGTTTATATACGTGATTTTAGTTTTTGTCGGATATCACCACTTGGAAGTTGGAATATTTTTACAGGGTTGCACACAAATTTTTCTTGGCTGGGTTGTTTTAGGGTCAATATAGCCTAACAGCTAGTAATATTATTTGGTTGAAAGTATAAATTAATAAAAATAAAAGAAAAGGAAATGAGTTTATGAGGTAACTGTTGATGGCATTTAACATTTTACGTCACACAGTTACATCGGGTCAGAGCAGGGTACTACTACTACTAAGTGTTAGCTAGGAAGTTTAGGGAACACAAGGCTAAAATTCCTAGAGCAACATTGGCTGAACATCAACGCCAGTCCAGTTAGGATTTTTTTTTGGGGTATTTTTTTTGGGGCAGTTTTTTTAGGTCTTTGGTTGTCAAGTCTAGTTGTGTTTTCGTGACTGGTCGAATTTTTTTTGGTAGAGTACAGCGTTGGGCTTGGGAGTGCATTTTTTAAAAATGACCTACGTGTATTTCTATCAATTAAAGTTTTTCTGGTTAACAATTATTTATTTCTTCTGCATTTTTTCTGCGTTCAGGTCATAGCTTGGTCATGGCCACTAGAGTGCAAACATTTATGTTTGAGCCTTGAGAAGTTTTGCCTGCTCCGGATTGAATGCAGAGAAAATGAATTTGAGGGCCAACTAGATATAATACCACAAAGGAAATGTCTAACTGAGACAGATATAGATATAAGTTTCTTGTTTTTTTTTAGTTCATTTGTAAAGTTCAGTAATTTTTAAGTAATGTCATTTTGAGGCCGTAAAATTGGTCAGTAAATTTGAGAGAAACTTTCAACTAGATAGAAATACTGGGCGGTGGTAATTGGTAAAAAATATTTCAAAATTTTATCTCTTTTAAATAATTTAATTTTTCTTAAAAAGATTATTTTTTTTCTGTAAACATAACATCTCGAGTTCTTGTTTTGCTCAGATCGGTTGGTATAGTGGTCGTAGTTTTAAAGGGTGACCAGACAGGATATATTTTTTTTGGGAAACTTCTTGAATCAAGCAGGAATAAATAAATCTTTTACTTCCAAATCATAATTTTGAAAAACAAGATTTATTGGTTAGGTGTTTGGGTCTTAAAAGAAAAACGTTTTGTTTTTGAGGAGACTGGTATAGGATGAATTATTTTTATTTCATGCGAAATTTTAGTTGAGGGCAGCTTACTAGCAAAGCATAATTTTTTTTAAAGTTTGCATTTCGGGACAGTGGCGTGTACTTAAAGGGTACTAAGATTTAGAGACATCTGATGCTAGATTTCATATTAGCCCGGGGCCTTACATCTGCGCCCATTGTAACTCAACTTCCAACGCACTTGCTTAGTTTTTTCACTTAATCTTCGTTTTGTTGCTTCTAAAATTAAAGCGTTATGTTGGATAACGATGGATGGTGTTAGACTGGGAAAGTACCTATTTAGGGATGAAAATTTGGATGTTGTGGACAATTAAGAAATAATTTTTTTATTTAATTTTTTTTAATTTGAAAATAATCTCATACACCAGTATGAGGCCACCAGCCTCAAATAATGAAGCGGATTTTTACATTACAATACACTGTTGTGGAATAAATGGAAAGATGTTCAGGTTTAAACAATAAATTTAGGATCATTGATTTTTAAAACATTTTCTTACTTATTTTATATAATTGTATAAAATGATCCCAATCTAAGAATAAATTTAATAAGCAATATGTTTTCTTTAATGTGACTAAACATTCTTGAGGGCATATATGATATTAGTATAGGGTATAAAAGAACTACCGCTCATTTATATTGAAATAATTAGGGGTTTTTCTCTCGCGAGCTGGGTGGAAATGGAAGAAATGTTTGGCTCGGAGTGTAGAAATCGATGAACGAGGACTTCCTACAAATCTTTTTAGGATTTCGCAACTTCGGTTTTCGCTAAATTACAATACATCCACAAATTTGGCCTACAGGCTGACTCTGACATTTTCCAGGACCTTGCAGACGTGCGGAGAAAGACAGGTTTTGTGATCTGTTTAGTTATGATAGGAATTAAAATAGTAACATGCACATAAGGGAACTAGATGTATTTAGGCGTTAGGAATTAGTAAGTTAACACTGATCTAAACAGTTTTCCATAATAGTGTCTCATTTTCACAGGGTGCTTCAAAATATCTTCACCCTTTCTTTGAAATAAGATATTGTTTCGCCTGTGGGCCTAAAAATATATAGTGTCCAGATAGGATTGGAATGGAAGTTTTTGGGTTTATTGACATTTTACTTAGGAAATTGGGGAAATGTCTAATAAAAAGTTTTTTTTTGGGTTGTAAGCCGAGTTTTGTTGATAAAACAAAAGTTTATTTGGGGCCGGGAGTGTATTATGCTCTTTTAAAATTAATGTAATAGTTTTTGGCTTCTTGATTTTTGTTGTCTGGCTTTTCGCAGGATTATTTCCAACTGTTTCATTTCAAAATGTCATTTGTAAGTGATAGGGTCTCATTAGCCCTTGGACATTTGGTAATTTTGTTTTGACTAATATTTGTGGGAAGGACCCAACTTAAGTTTATGTCTCGTGAACACCAGGAACAAGGATCTGCGAATGCATTAAGAGTAGACAGAGTTAGTTTTACATCTGTCTTATAGGTGAACCTTGGAATGGTTTTCATATTTGTTTTTCTGAAAATGCATACAAGATAACTCTTTACGGAGTTGATTGCAAAGTTTAAAACTTAGGTTCTTCATATTATAGTGGTACAGTAAATAAGTACTAACGTTGCTTAATTCCTTAAGTAATAATTTTAAATAAGTATACTAACATCGTTTTTTTACTTTTCCTAAACTGATTGGTTTTTGCAATGACGATTTTTTATACCTTATGATTTTTAAGTAAATTTTATTTTTAATAATTTTTTCCGTATAGTAAATTAATTTTTTCTGGCTCATTCACTTTGCCACAGTTTGGGGAGAGGAAACGGAATCGGCAACTGTTTTTAAAGGGAGAGAACATAACATAACTCGATTAAGATTTTTCTAG
Organism: Aspidapion aeneum; assembly: GCA_963576565.1. Lineage (NCBI taxonomy): Eukaryota > Metazoa > Arthropoda > Insecta > Coleoptera > Brentidae > Aspidapion > Aspidapion aeneum. The sequence continues at coordinate 66,063,371 of OY755042.1, read as the reverse complement.
TGTTAATTTTATTTTAATTTTTTTTATTAAGGGTCGTTAATAGAAACTGCAACCCCACTTAAACATTTAAAACTTTTTTGTGGAAATTTCTTTTGTTTTTTTAACTTGACTTTCTTGTTGCAAATTTTTTTTGGTGCGTAGTAGTACCGTGCCCCGCATTTGTTTACCGGTTTAATTTAAGATTTTTTTGCTGAATTAAATAAATGAAATTCTTGCTGATAATTTCATTTCGAACCCTCGCTTTTCACTAACTTAACATCATTTGTTTAAAAAAATTTTTTACTCCGTCCAAAATACCTATTAGGGTAGAGTAATGTTTTGAAAATTTTAGTGAGCCACTAGTTAATTTTTTTATTATTGGGCTACTGTGGTCGACACCAAAATTTCACCTTCCGGTCCGACCTTAGGGACTTTGATACCGTAATTTTATGGTGTGACGGTTTCGTCTTATTGTGACCGATTGATGTTAATATAATCTGGCTGTAAGGCCACGTTACCTTTTGGGTCCGAACAAGAGTGTTCTGATTATATTTTAACATCATGGACAAACTGACTGTTTACTGACTGATAGGCGTTGACCATGGTTTGCATCAATTTAGTTTAAATTTTGGGAACTAGATTATTAGAGAGTTGCAGTCCTACCAAGACGTTATTTGTATAATTTTTTTATAATACCATCGGTAATTTTTTTTTTTTAATTACACACAACATCCTTACTAGTCTGATTCAACACAATTTTATCTAGCGGATTTTTTTTAATTAAGCATATTTTACGATTTCTATAACATGAACATCAGTTCCGATGTTTATTGCGTTCACTTATATTAAGGGATGATGTTGCCTTAAGCAATACAAGATTCGCGTCATCTCAGAATAGGTAAGCAGGTTAAAGGGTTTTGATTTATTCTTTTTAGAAAAATCATTTTATACGGCGATTTGGGTTTTGGATTTGTGGAGCCGTTCTGCAATAGCAGGAGTATACCCTAGCGTTAACTTTGTACAACAGCTTTGGGATTTTTTTTGTTATAGGTAGTTTGTTGTACGTTCCATTTAGGGATAAATTTACCTATTCGGTTGCTTGAGGATTAAACAAACATTATTATTATTTAGTCGGTTTAGAACGTTTTTCTACGTTGTCCGACGCCTATTCTCCACCTCCTTCGATCCTGACAATCATCTTCTGTCAGATTTTTTTGACTCATTGATTTTTGGATTGACTGTTGCCATTCTAGTTTAGGACGCCCTCTTTTTCTGCGCTCTATTGGTTGCCATTCTAGGACCTGCTTTGGTAATCTTTCGTCGTTCATCCGTTGTACATGGCCGTACCATATCAGTTGTCTTTTAGTGATGTCATCCGTTATGCTCCCTTCGATTCCCATTCTTTCTTTTATGATCTCATTTCTTATGTGATCTAATCTAGATATTCTCATTGATCTTCTTATTGCATCCATTTCGACACTTTCCATTTTTGTTTTGTATTTTTCTGTTACGCGACAAGTCTCTATTCCATGCAACAGCGTGCTTTTTACCATTGTTTCATATATGTTAAATTTTACATTCTTTTTTATCTCTCTGCTCCATAAAATACTGTTAAGACATCCAATAACCTTTTTTGCTTTTACTATTCTTTTTTCCAGTTCTTTACAGTCTGTTCCTGTCTTATCAAATGTGACACCCAAGTATACATACTCATTGCATGGAGATATTACTTGTCCATTGTCTAGTTCTAACTCACTGGATTCGTTTCCAATATATAAGTACTGTGTCTTGTCCACGTTCACTGTTAATCCCCACTTTTGGTATTCTTCCATTAACTTTCTCATCATATACTCCATGTCCTCTTTATCATAAACAAACATAACTTAACTTTAATTTTAATCCACTTCAGCTAGGATAAGCGCAATTATTTTTTTTCGTTTTACTCACGCAGGAGTGGAACATAAGACATAAACACTGCCAAAGCTCTTGTCTCTCTTTTATTTTTTTTAAACTTTTTATGGCTACTTGTTAATTCTAACTTAGGATTTAAGTAGTTATTTCTCTCTGCAAGGTTGGACGTCATAGTTGGTTGTGAAAATACTATGATTACATTTTTAAATGCAAATAAATTCTATTTTCTTACTGCTCCGGTGTTCTTCGGTTTTGTTCGCGTCTGCCCGTATTTAAGTTTTATATTTTCTACTGTTGTGAGAAAATTTATAGTGACTTTCACTAGTGAATTTAAAGAGAACTTTGTGTTTGTTATTGCGTGGTTTAGTTTTATAATTGGGAGGTATAATTAAGGGTTTTACAGTTTATGGGTTGAATATAAAAGGCACCATGGCTATTTCTTTGAGTCGGTTGTCTCACATAAGGTACTTAGTAAAGGACGAATTAATCTATGAATTAACATGGAGGCATTGTAACGATTTTTTTGTCAAAAGTCGTTACAAGTTTTTCTAGCGCTATCTATGGTTATTTGGTGGCGTTGTGCCCACACAATTGTCTAAAATTTTCCTTTAGTTTTATACATTTCCAAAATTTTGTTTCCGAATTGTGCTTAATTTTAAAATGTTTTAATCCAGCCAACATTACTTTTTAGTAACCCCTTGTAATAGCATGTCGCATCCGCACCAATTGCAGCACTTGTCGACTTACCTGGTAGTAATAAATTAAAAAGTGGATGCATGTGATAGGCAACCAACCATGCATTTTCCTTAAAAGAAGGTTTATAGTTCGAAAATAACACCGACAATTTGGTTATCAAGGTCGTAATGTTGCGGAAGGTTGGTGTGCGGTTGGAAATAGAAGTGTATTAAACTAGTGCTAGATTGTGTGTGCATAATCAAAACAAATATTATCTTTTAATTTTAAAATTAGTGATTTCGCGGCGTGTCATAATTGTCAATCAGACATGGCGCTGGAGTGGACGTTAGTGGGGGTTAGAAAGTTTTTTTGAAGAACTTATAAAAGGCGGAAAGAAAACTCCCGCCGGTCTTTTTCTGAAACTTCAACGACCAGAAACAGGGGCCATTTTTATTTCTCTTGTTTTATTTTTTTTTAAAGTGCCATTAAATTGGATTTAAATAGTGAAATAATATACCGTTTTCGAGATTAAACTGCCCGTTTCTGGAAAATAGGCCAAAAAACATCAGGCAAGATATTTTTTTGTAATTTTGCCGACACCACGCCATGTGAAAAAATAACCTCATTTCTTTTGCATGCAGGTGTCTTTTTAACAATGGGCGAAGGGTCATTGTCTTTTTAACAATAGCTTTATTGTGCGGGTCCTTTTTAGAGCATACCCCAATAGTCTGAGTGTTTTTTTGACCTTGACTTCGACCTTGATTTTGACCTTGACTTTGACCTTGAGTTTGACCTTGACTTTGACCTTGACTTTGACCTTGACTTTGAGCCAAAATCAATACTTCAAGGTCGGCATTCATTACAGATTTATGCGTCAAGGTTGCATATATTGTGAAAGAGTGGGAAAGAGTGGGGGGTGTTATATAAAGCCATGCTACTACGATTTCGGTTTTATTTTCCAATTAACCGCGCGCTAAAACATTAGGTAAAGTTTTTCAAAAAACAATTTCTTTTCTCGAAAACATTAGGATCACAATAGCTCACACTACAATAGTATAGTAGTAGTGTGAGCGAATACAAAATTTTCAAAATTATAAACTCGACAACTATTTCTAAAACATTTAGGATACCGTCAAAACGAGGTGCTACTTGGCCCGCTTTCCCGATTTAAATAATGAACGTCATTCAACGCATACCTAATGGAGGGTTTTTCTCAAATAATAAAATCATGCCAAAAGGATAATTAAATGTCTCTATTTTATTTTCCTTGTTACACACTATCTAGCTAAATATGAATACATCATACTTTAGTGATTTTACGACCCCAAAGACCAAATTTTAAGACAAGAAACAAAATTTAAAATCTTGAGTCCAATAAATTAATCTTTTGTCTTTTTTTTGCAGGTTGAGCACTACAGCAAATTATGTATTTGGAAGTAAACGTCAATAAATACACACCACTAGGCGGAAGTTCGTACATCAAACTACCAAAATCCATTGAGTCGAAGGTGGCGTTGGTTAATATCAAAAATGATGACAATGCTTGCTTTGCTTGGGCTATTACATCGGCCTTACATCCAGCGGAGCAACATTCATATAGAACCTCATTTTATCCACACTACTCGACTGTGCTAAATCTGACTGGTATTGATTTTCCAGTTAAGTTAAAAGACATTGAAAAATTTGAAAATTTGAATAATATATCAGTTAATGTTTATGGACTAGAATCAAAATTTGAAAATAACCGAGTAAAGTGTGAAGTAGTTGGACCGCTATACCATTCAAATCGCAAACTTCTCTATCATGAACCGAACCGAATGAACCTTCAAACGAAGGATGTAAAAATACTGACTCGAACCACACATGTTAAGACTGTCATATTGTTTGATAAAAGATTTGCCACGTTTGGTACGAAATCAGTTAACCTCACGCCATGATAAGTTATATTTCTGTGATGGTTGCTTAGTTCGCTTTAACACCCCACAGAACTTACTATATCATCAACAATGACTGTGGAAAGGTTTATGCAACCACACCTTCCACTGATTTTAAACTTGACAAAGTTGGTAGGGCTGTCATGGGGAACATTTTAAAATTTGAAAACTGAGAAGCAACTTAAAGCCCCCTTTGTAGTGTACGCTGATTTTGAGTCTGTTCTGCAGCCAATAGAAACATTTGAATCAGATCCCAATACACCATATACAATAAAAAACATAATTCATAAACCGTATGCATTTTCGTATATAATTAAATGTTCATATGATGACTCGGTGACAAAGTTTGAGCTATATCGTGGTCAAAATGCAGCAGAAGAGTTCATTAGGCGAATCGAATGTGATCTGATGGAGGTGTACAATAATTATTTAAAAGATATTAAGCCAATGAGTCCCCTAACTTATGACGAGAAAAGGTTGAAAGAATCCGCAACCGAATGTGGTATATGTCAAAAACAATGCCAACAGATAAAAAAGTAACCGATCATTGCCATATAACGGGACAAAAACTGTTTCTTGCCACTCATTCTACATGTAATTTACAATATCAAATACCAAGATTTGTACCCATAATTTTCCATAATTTGAGTGGTTATGATTGTCACATGTTTATAAAGGAACTAGCATCACATGGTGATAAAATTGATGTTATAGCCAAAAATAAAGAAAAGTACATATCCTTTACTAAATCAATTTATATACACGATTACACAGATACCGCTGGAAAAACTATAAAAAATATTTACGACAAAAATTTTTAGATACTTATAAATTTTTAGCCGGTTCATTAGATGAGCTTAGTAAAGGATTAGATATAAATATGTTTCAAGAGACATGAAAACATTTTAATGGCATGCAAGAATTTAACTTAATGAGACAAAAAGGGGTATTTCCATACAGCTATGTCACCAGTCTAAGTAAATTGGACAATAAACATCTCCCAACAAAAAATCCATTTTATGATCAACTGAAGGAAGAACATATAAGTGATGACGAGTATGATCGGGCAAAAAAGGTTTGGGGGTTATTTAATTGTAAAACGTTAGGTGATTACTCTGCTTCGTCCCGGCGTTTAGTTTTAAGATATAAAATTTAGAGACATTTATCTAAATTAGAATGCTTTTTATTTTCTTTTTTTTGCTAGAGTTATGCTCAAACTTTATACTTAAAGTTACTTTTATTTCTTGGTTTAACCTAATTTAGTTACTAAGATATGCCTTGCCTACAAAAAGGGTAAAAATTTGAATTTGCGCGGTGAATTATATGCTCAAGAATGCATTGACTTTACTTTATTATTTTTGCTTTTTCTACCTTGAGTATATCCATTTTCCATCCTTTTTTAATTTAAGTTTTTTTCCTAATTTTATACATACCTTTTTACTGCTATATTGCTACATACAGCAGTGCTCCAACGTCCGTCTTGCTATACGGAGCTCATGCGAATATTTGGGGTACTCTCCATACCAGTGATATATATTGATCGCCAAGTGAAATCACATGCGTGTTTTTTAAGACCACGGTCGTGTATAAACATTTTATGGATTGCTTTGATGTGCTACTGCTACTACTTTGATTGGAATTATTTGGATTCGACTGTGCAGTTGTCCATGTACCAAGTTCCTTTCATCCAAGGGTAAGTCAAAGTGTTTTTGAGCTGCGTTTCTTTACATTTTTTACTTATTCCCTATGCTACTATTCCTAACTAAAAACACAAAAGTGTAACCTAAGAGTGGGAACTATTGGACTGGAGATCCCTATTGCTACAGTTCGGTTGGTTTGTTGACTTTTTCATGCGAAAGACGTCTCGACCGTCCATACTCCGATCTTTATTTAAAAACTGATGTACTTGTTAGCTCCCGCTAAATTTCGCGGTGTTTGTAAATTTTAAAACTACACAATTGGATGACGGACAGAGTGCATTTTCGCGTATTTTGGACATGCGCACCAAGAATCAGAGAGATCCTTTTTCGACCGCCTCGAGAAATGGCCTGTTAATTTACTTTCTCCAACTATTTCAAATTTCTACACTTGAAAGTGCTCGATTTTGGTGTACTGAAGCATAGAACTAGAAACTTCAGCCCTTCAGCTACGTGGTGACATCATTAGATCCAGACAGGGGCCCCTTGGAAGTGGAGAAATTGGCTGCAAACTGGTGATTGCTTTGTTTCTGATTTCCGTTGTGTGGTGCCCACAATTGACCTATGGACCTTTTTAATTATTTCGTAATTTCATATCAATATATTTATGTTTGTTCGCGCTTTCATTAATTAAAATATATACAGTCCATTGTAGTTATCGTTTTTCTAACTGCGGGCAAACAGTAGTTCTCCTTTGTGATATTTTCGAAGAATTTCGATTAAATTCATTAAAAACATACAACTTGGATCCAGTTCAGTATTTTACTCTTCTATCACTGTCATTTGATGCTATGCTAAAATTAACTCAAATAGAATTGGAACTCCTTACTGATTTAGATATGATTTATTTTTTTAAAAAGGGGATAAGGGGTGGAATAAGCCAATGCAGTGAAAGAATGCATACTGCAAATAATAAATATCTTCCTGATTACGACCCAAGTAAGCCATCATCCTACATAATGTACTTAGATGCCACAAATCTGTATGGCCATGGAGATATTAGCTTTAGATATTTGTGATATACCTGCTGGTAATGACATTGGATATGTGCTTGAAGTAGATATTGAATACCCTGAAGAACTGCATGATAAACACTCAGATTTTCCATTTTTAGTTGAGAATATCATACCACCTGAATCTGACTCTAAAATTCATAAACTAATTCCTAACCTAAATGATATAAAGAAATACATCGTACATTATAGAACCCTTAAGCAAGCTATAGAAAATGGCTTAGTCGTTAAGCAAACACATAGAATATTAGAATTTCAGCAATCACCTTGGCTCAAAAAATACATAGACACAAATACAGAATTACGCAATAAAAGCAACAGCTGTTTTCAGAGAGATTTATACAAATTATTCAACAACGCAGTATTTGGGAAAACAATGGAAAAAGTCGAGAAATATAACGATATAAAGCTTGTAACTAGTTGGGAAATTCAGTTAAGAAGAGAGGGAGCACGATCATTAATTGGAAGACCTAATTACAAAAACTGTACAATATTTACAGAGGATCTTGTTGCAATTCAAATGCAAACATTAAAAATACACTACTATAAACCAATATATTTAGGTTTTTGCATTCTGGATGTTTCAAAAACAGTCATGTATGATTTTTTTTACAATTTTATTAAAAAAGAATATGGTGATAATGCTACAATGATGTAACACAGATACAGATTCCCAAATATTAAAGATATATACAGATGATTTTTATAAATTCATATCAGAAAACCCCAACAAATTTGATACTTCCAACTTTAGCGAAAATAATCCATATAATATAAAAAAAAAATCGTCTATCTTAGGTAGAATGAAAGATGAATTTAAGGGGGATCCAATTAAGACTTTTGTAGGAACTGGTGCCAAGGCTTATTATGTAGGATCCATTTATAAAGAACTCAAAAAATCAAAGGATATAAGAAATATATAATATACAAGCATTTATCTGTTGAGGATTATTTAAAAATTGTAAAGGAAGGTGGCATGCTATTTAGGAAAATGAAGAACTTTAAAACAACCATGCATACGGTGTATACTGAAACTATCAATAAAGTGGCTCTATCATATCATACACTACCTTGGGAGCATTCTGATATCAAACACTATGATGTTTTAAGAGATTTAAGTGCTTTACGGGGAAATGAACTTCAGCAATTAGAGATAGATATAACTAATCAAATAGATTTAAGTAATTAGTGTTTAGTTTATAAGTAATTAGTGTTAGTATTAGGATGTTTATATGTAATTTTAGCTAATTTTGATTAATTGCTTTTTTGAATATAATATAATATTTCCAAATCATATGAATAAATACAACCGAACTTGCACTTGCTAATTGCATCAATTAATTATGCTGTGTTATGGGAATACATATCAGTATAGATTAATTTTTGTTTTTGAAATTCAGCTTATAAGCCATATTATACGTGATGCAAAATTCAGTTTATGCGCCATATTATACGTGATGCAACCTTTAATATACTGTTTTAATCACAATTTGTGTTTTTTATTATTATTCCTCATTTACTATATAAGCTAAAAAAATAAATAAGGAAGTATCTCATTTTTTAAATAAATTTCTTGGTTGATTTACGGATAAACAACAGCAAATTACCTTACAAACTAAATGACAAAGAAATACCAACAAAGTTTTTCTAGCTTATAAAGTAAGAAAATAAGTAAGTGGTGCAAAATGTTGCGAGGTTTTTCTAAAAATAAATAATAGACCAACAATTTTAGCTTATTTTCAATACAATTTTATTATTCATAATTAAATTATAATTAGCATACAAGAGATCGTTTATATTTGAGAAAAAAGAAAACAATTATTGTATACAGCGGCGTAGCGTGCCCGAAAGGGCGGGGGGGGGGGGCGACCGCTAAAAAGGGCGCCTCTAAAAACTGAAAAAAAATCTTGCAACCAAAAACAAAAAAAAAACAAAAAGGTCACATGTGTGAGGGGGCGGCCGACAGGTCACAAGGGCGCCTCTCACAAATCTTGCGACAAAAAAAAACAAAAAAGGTCATCATGTGTGAGGGGGCGGCCGACAGGTCACAAGGGCGCCTCTCACAAATCTTGCGACAAAAAAAAAAAAAAACAAAAAAAAAGGTCATCATGTCGTTAGTTTTCTTTGGTGCCCACTCAACTGGCCGTTGCCGGCCCGACTTAATAAAGCTGAGGGCGCTTCGACCACCAATGGGGCGCCACTACCCTCGACGAACCCCCCGCGCCCCGCCACGCTACGCCGCTGATTTTATACTTATTCTAACCTGTCGAAGTCAATAATACCATTTGCAGATGCATACAAAGCATAATGAATGAACACCTGGTGTAATTAGTACCAAGAGAATACAATCTTTACTTAAACTTGTCTTGACTTGTTTGGTAATAAATTTGGACTCATGGGTTGGTTTTACCAACCAACCAAAATAACTTTAATTGGTTTCTGTAACAGTGCAAAAAGATTGATTCTGTTTAAAGATCTTAATAATAGGAACTTATTGGAATGAGGCCATGCAATGACATTATTGTTGCAGTATTTTGACAGATTTACATTACAGGTTGACAGTTGTTATTTCAAATTGATATGCCAAAGTCGAATTTAAAACCAAGACGTTTATTTATCTATAATTAAAGTCGACAGTATTTATATCGGTTCGTATAGTAAAACCTTATGTTGAAAGATTAGCTCTCATATTCCAATGCAAAACTGCCAAAATACGGCCTGACACTATTATTGCATGACTTTATCCCAATAATTCCCTAATAACGCACTGCGATATTTTTAGTGCATATATTTCTAAGTAGACCTTTAAATTATTGTCATTTTTTAATGTTCTTGGTATTTTTTAAAAATATTCTAGTTGATTATATATATATATATATATATATATATATATATATATATATATATATATATATATGTACATATGATCAACTATTAATCGTTATTAACATTATTTCTTATTATTCATATTAAAAGAAAAAAATGCCTTTAGCCGGTTGTATTTAAAGGCTTAACCTATCATTTAGAAAGTATTGATGGTGAGCCCATGTGAGGTGCTTTTTATGAATGAAAGCTTTAAAAACTAAAACACATGGAATTTATGTGGTAGAAAAATTTTCAAGAAGAAAATAAATAATAAGAAGGAGCAATATTTTCTTAAATGGCTGTGATTCTCAGAAAAATTTAATTCTCAGATTGCCAAAGCTAATGTTGTTGTTCTGATGTAGTAGCCCACTTTACTACTATACTATACTATATATCTTTGCGTTTCAGATGATTTTGAAACTTTTTTTTTGTCGCGGTGTTTGTGTGTGTGTGTTTGTATGTCTGTCTGTCTGTAACGACCAACGTGCATAACCCAAAAACTGCTTGCTTTATTTAAGTGAAATTTGGTACCTAAACTGGGTTTTGGGTCGAGTTTAAGTTAAAACATGGCTTGTGTGGTATCACACGAAATGTTATTGAGTCTGGAGTTGAATAAAAGATATTTCAGTTTTTAGTTATATTAGCTCACACGTATACTATAACTATAGTAAGTGTGAGCTTAGGTGCCCATATACTGGCAGAGTATTTTTCCAACAATGCATCTTCATGATTAATTGGACCACAAATCACAAGCTGTAGCAGTTATTTGATGTAAATTTTAATAATATAATGTCACTTTACAGCACTCCAAATTTTGAAATAGCATAATGAATGAACACCTAGTGTAATTAGGACTAAGAGAAGGCAATCTTTACTTAAACTTGTCTTGACTTGTTTGGTAATAAATTTGGACTCAAGGGTTGATTTTACCAACTTAGACACATTCCAAAATAACTTTAATTGGTTTCTGTAACAGTGCAAAAAGATTGATTCTGTTTAAAGATCTTAATAATGACTTATTGGAATGAGGCAATGCAATGACATTATTGTTGCAGTATTTTACAGATTTACATTACAGCTTGACAGTTGATCTTCCAAAATTGATATACCAAAGTCGAATTTAAAACCAAGACGTTTATTTATCTATAATTAAAGTCGACAGTATTTATTTCGGTTCGTATAGTAAAACCTTATGTTGAAAGATTACCTCTCATATTCCAATGCAAAACTGCCAAAATACGGCCTGACACTATTATTGCATGACTTTATGCCAATAATTCCCTAATAACACACTGCGATATTTTTAGTGCATATATTTCTAAGTAGACCTTAAAATTATTGTTATTTTTTAATGTTCTTGGTATTTTTTAAAAATATTCTAGTTGATTATATATATATATATATATATATATATATATATATATATATATATATATATATATATATGTACATATGATCAACTATTAATCGTTATTAACATTATTTCTTATTATTCATATTAAAAGAAAAAAATGCCTTTAGCCGGTTGTATTTAAAGGCTTAACCTACCAGTTAGAAAGTATTGATGGTGAGTCCATGTGAGGTGCTTTTTATGAATGAAAGCTTTAAAAACTAAAACACATGGAATTTATGTGGTAGAAAAATTTTCAAGAAGAAAATAAATAATAAGAAGGAGCAATATTTTCTTAAATGGCTGTGATTATCAGAAAAATTTAATTCTCAGATTGCCAAAGCTAATGTTGTTGTTCTGATGTAGTAGCCCACTTTACTACTATACTATACTATATATCTTTGCGTTTCAGATGATTTTGAAACTTTTTTTTTGTCGCGGTGTTTGTCTATATGTGTGTGTGTGTTTGTATGTCTGTCTATAACGACCAACGTGGGTCGAGTTTAAGTTAAAACATGGCTTGTGTGGTATCACACGAAATGAGTCTGGAGTTGAATAAAAGATATTTCAGTTTTTACTTATATTAGCTCACACGTATACTATAACTATAGTAAGTGTGAGCTTAGGTGCCCATATACTGGCAGAGTATTTTTCCAACAATGCATCTTCATAATTAATTGGACCACAAATCACAAGCTGTAGCAGTTATTTGATGTAAATTTTAATAATATAATGTCACTTTACAGCACTCCAAATTTTGAAATAGCATAATGAATGAACACCTAGTGTAATTAGTACTAAGAGAAGGCAATCTTTACTTAAACTTGTCTTGACTTGTTTGGTAATAAATTTGGACTCAAGGGTTGATTTTACCAACTTAGACACATTCCAAAATAACTTTAATTGGTTTCTGTAACAGTGCAAAAAGATTGATTCTGTTTAAAGATCTTAATGACTTATTGGAATGAGGCAATGCAATGACATTATTGTTGCAGTATTTTACAGATTTACATTACAGCTTGACAGTTGATCTTCCAAAATTGATATACCAAAGTCGAATTTGAAACCAAGGCATTTATTTATCTATAATTAAAGTCGACAGTATTTATTTCGGTTCGTATAGTAAACCAAATCCTCATGTTGAAAGATTAGCTCTCATATTCCAATACAAAACTGCCAAAATACGGCCTGACACTATTATTGCATGGCTTTATGCCAATAAGTCCCTGATAACGCACTGTGATATTTTTAGTGCATATATTTTTAAGTAGACCTTTAAATTATTGTTGTTTTTCAAAATATTCTAGTTGACATATATATGAACATATGATCAATTATTAATTATCTCAGTTTAATCTATTTAATAGATACTAAAAATTGCTTCAAATGTAGCTACACTTCTTTGTTTACCTTGTTTCAGATGATGATGGGTCTCTTTAGACTCGAAACATGCCCTAAATAAAACCCGAAACAATAAAGACTTTATTTTCTTTGTAATTTGCAAACTCTAAACTAAGAAACGACCCATAAAATTCAGCAAGTCCTTATGTGGCCCCATTTTCACTACTTGTCGTATTCATAGCTAAAACCTCTAATACTTTATACAAATTGTAAGTTAAAATAAACTGTTTGTGCCTTCTCAATAAGGTTATGGATAAGAATGAAAATTTCGTTCGTGTAAATTTTTGGACTTAAAAGAAAACCCCAGTATTTTGCCACCTCCTACTAGCCTGCCAACACCATAAACTGTTAAAATGACCCGCCTCCAAAATAATTTTGTTAGCTAATTATAAAAGGAACTTTGGGTACCTATATACTAATTTTCTATTGGTAAAGAAACGCCTCAACATAAATATCTCGGGTACTTAGGGTAATAAAATTGGGTACCTATAAGGATCTCAATAAAATGGCTTCCGTAACTCTTGTATAGCAAATCTTACATGTACATATATATATATATATATATATATATATATATATATATATATATATATATATATATATATATATATATATATATATTATATTTTACCAACAATTTATTTTATGAAAAAACACTAACTTCTTTATAAACCCACTAAAAAATACGAAATCTATGAAGCTGTATGAGTGTGTGTATGTGTGTGTGTGCGTGTGTGTGTGTGTGTGTGCGCGTGAGAAACATTGTCAAAAACTTGTGGCACTCACTAAAGCTCGACTTGACAAGCAATAAATCAAGAAAAAAATATATTTTCATAAAAACATATCATCTTATTTTATTTTTTTATTAAGCATTTAAAAAAGAAGTTATGCGATATAAGAATAAATAAAGAGTCATTGGTGTAAAAAACCAAAAAAGATTCTTTGTAAAATCACTTCAAGTTGTTTTTCGACCCCTCAGATGGTAGTTTGCTTTATATCATTTTTCAAAGGTTTTTACTCAAGGGTTGGTTTCTGTAAAAGTACAAAAAGATTGATTCTGTTTAAAGATCTTAATAATAAGAACTTATTGGACAGGTTTCCATTGCAGGTTGACAGCTGATCTTCCAAAATTGATATACTAAAGTTGGATTTAAAACCAAGACGTTTATTTATCTATAACTAAAGTCGACAGTATTTATTTCGGTTCGTATAGTAAACCAAATCCTTATGTTGAAAGATTAGCTCTCATATTCCAATGCAAAACTGCTAAAATACGACCTGACACTATTATTGCATGATTTTATGCCAATAAGTCCCTAATAACACACTGCGATATTTTTAGTGCACATATTTCTAAGTGGTTGATATTATCTCACACTACTACTATAATATATATCTTTGTGTTTCAGATGATTTTGAAACTTTTTTTTGTCGCGCTGTCTGTCTGTGTGTGTGTGTGTGTGTGTGTTTGTATGTCTGTCTGTCTGTCTGTAACAACCAACGTGCATAACCCAAAAACAGCTTGCTTGATTTGAGCGAAATTTGGTACCTGGGCGGGGTTTTGTGTCGAGTTCTTACGAGATCTTTACTTAAACTTGTCTTGATTTGTTGGGTAGTAAATATAATATACTATATATCTTTGTGTTTCAGATGATTTTGAAACTTTTTTTTCTGTCGCGCTGTCTGTCTGTGTGTGTGTTTGTATGTCTGCCTGTCTGTCTGTAACGACCAACGTGCATAACCCAAAAACAACTTGCTTGATTTGAGTGAAATTTGGTACCTGGGCGGAGTTTTGTGTCGAGTTTAAGTTAAAACATGGCTTGTGTGGTATCAAACGAAATGTAATTGAGTCTGGAGTTGAATAAAATATATTTCAGTTTTTTAGTTATATTGGCTCACACATATACTATAACTATAGTAAGTGTGAGCTGAGGTGCCCATATACTGGCAGAGTATTTTTTCCAGCAATGCATCTTCATGATTAATTGGATGGATTACAAATCACAAGCTGTAGCAGTTCTTTGATGTAAATTTTAATAATATAATGTCACTTTGCAGCATTCCAAATTTTGATAAAGTATAATGAATGAACACCTATTGTAATTAGTACCAAGAGAATACGATCTTTACTTGAACTTGTCTCGATTTCTTGGGTGGTAAATATAATACCTCACAGACTATAAGCCTCTGCATACAAAAATAAAACGTCTGGTATGAATCACACACAACCCACTCTTTCACAATATATGCAACCTTGACTCATAAATCTGTAATGAATGGCCGACCTTCAAGTATTGATTTTGGCTCAAAGTCACGGTCAAAGTCAAGGTCAAAGTCAAAGTCAAGGTCAAAGTCAAGGTCAAAGTCAAGGTCAAAGTCAAGGTAAAAAAACACTCAGACTATTGGGGTATGCTCTAAAAAGGACCCGCACAATAAAGCTATTGTTAAAAAGACAATGACCCTTCTCTCATTGTTAAAAAGACACCTGCATACAAAAGAACAATAGAACAATAGGAATTCTCGGAAATGACGTCATTCACTCCTCAATTTGGCCTGGAACGTACATATATCTACTACTAGTCCCAATGCGCTTCGCCCACGGCTTATTATATTCCTCATTTTTGCATCTACAAAGATGGGAAAATTAGAGTAGTTTTTGACGCTTCTTGCGCTAGCTCTAATGGAGTATCGTTAAATGATACTCAGCTGACAGGTCCTAAACTTCAGCAGGATATTGCGTCTATTCTCTTGCAATTTAGGTTTCATCCTTATGTCCTCATTTGTGATGTACGCCAAATGTACAGGCAGATTCTTGTAAACCCCGCCCTCAAAGACTTCCAGAGAATTCTTTGGCGTTTTTCGGAGCGGGAACCTTTGCAGGAATATGCACTTGGTACAGTTACTTATGCAGTTTCTATTTCTCCTTATTTAGCTCTTAAAACTATGCAAGAGTTGGCAAATCTAGAAGGTCATAATTATCCTCAAGCAGCCGAGATTTTGAGACATCAAATTTTTGTAGATGACTGTGTGGCGGGAGCCAACTCTATTGAATCGTTGCTCAGCTTAGAGCAGGAGCTCATAGCTCTTTTGAAAAAAGGTAATTTTGAACTGAGAAAATGGGCCAGCAATCATGAGGCCGTCCTCTCTGGTGTTTCGTCCTCACATTTACAAAACCCCTTTTCATTAAAGTTCTATGCTTACAATGGAACCCGACCATTGACATTTTTTTATATAATTGTATACCCACACATCTCCCATGCACCAAAAGGAATACTCTTAGCCAAATCTTTCGTATTTACGATCCTCTAGGATTTTTAGCCCCAGTTGTGCTGTTAGCTAAAAGCATTATGCAGAGATTGTGGCTTTCTAAGGCAGGTTGGGATGATGCACCCAGTGCAGATGTTTGTCAACTGTGGGAACAGTTTAAACTGGAGCTCCCCGAGTTAGCTCACCTTGCCATTCCTAGGCGAATTTTCATAGATAAACCTGCTCGCATTGAAATACACGGTTTCTGTGACGCCTTCCAGATTGGCTACGGAGCTGTTGTTTATTTAAAGTGCGAGGACTCTCAGGAAAAGAACCATGTGTTTTTAGTCACAGGAAAATCAAGGGTTGTACCTCTTAAAATAATTAAGTCGATTCCCCGCATGGAATTAGTCGCTGCTGTTCTTTTGAGTGATCTTGTTGTTTATGTCAAACAAGTGTATGCACGATATGCAACTTTTGATGCTATTTTTGCATGGTCGGATTCTCAAGTCACGTGGGCATGGTTAGCTTTGTCAGCCCATCGCTGGAAGCCCTTTGTATTTAACAGAGTATCTCACATCCATGAGCTTATTCCTTTCTCAAGCTGGCATTATGTCCCCACCGCAGATAATCCTGCTGATTGCGCTTCTAGGGGGTTGCAGCCAGCTGAACTCAAAAATCACAGTTTGTGGTTTCAAGGCCCCTCTTGGCTATGTCAAAGCATTGAACTTTGGCCCACTCAGCCTAGATTCACGGACTTTCTATCTCAGGAGGTTTGTGAAGAAGAAAGAACTATTGTTCTAAAGGCTACTTTTGATGACCATTTCATCACTCTAGAGATTTTTCGTTATTCGTCATTTAGAACTATTTTAAATGTGATTGCCTTTGTCCTTAGATTTATTCATAACACAGGAAAAGGTCGTGAAAATAAGAGAACAGGAGTTTTGTCTCCCATTGAGATCTTGTTACTGTCGTTCGACATGTCCAACAATTTTGTTTTGGTGATATTTTTGAAAACCTAAACAAAAATCAATTACTTCCAAAGTTGTTTCGAAAATTAGTAGTCTTTCTAGACATTCGAAGCTATCCTACGATGTAAAGCATCCGTTGCTTTTACCCAAATCTTAGTTGACCGATTTAATCGTAGAATGGTTACACAAAACTAATTTGCACCCTGGCATTAAGTCCCTTCATTGTCTCATACTGCAACAATTTTGGATTCTTTCTCCGCGTTCTGCTATTTATCGAGTTCTTGCTCAATTCATTAAATGTTTTCGTTCTAAACCAAAATCTTATAATCCAAAGATGGCAGACTTGCCAGCAGTTCGAGTGTCTCAACTCAAGGTCTTTTCTGCTGTCTGTCTTGATTACGTAGGTCCCATTGCGATCACCATGAGTAAATCTCGAGGAGCCAGGTCTTTAAAGGCTTATATATACGTGTTCGTGTGTTCGGTTCATGTGTGGTGCTGTTAAAGCTATACACTTAGAACTAGTATCTGACCTCACTTCCGAGGCATTCATTGCCGCATTTAGGAGATTTGTGGCTTGTTGGGGTCGATGCTCAGAAATCGTCAGTGATCAGGGAACTTCGTTTATTGGCGCGAATAGGCAAATATTGGAATATTTTAAATTAGCCGCCCAGACGGTGTCCATCCAATGGAATTTTAATAGTCTAGGAGCCCCTCATTTTAACGGTTTAGCAGAAGCGGGTGTGAAGTCGGTAAAAACTCACCTATATAGAGTACTAGGTGATCAAATCCTCACCTATGAGTAAATGTATACCTTTCTTACTCAAATTGAGTCAGTATTGAACTCAAGGCCTCTTTGTGCCATATCGAATGATCCCAACGATCTACAATCTCTTACGCCGGCACATTTAACTCAGGAACCAGTAAATTCTGGTCTACCTGATGCTGATTTGTTACACATGCAACTTATTCAGCGAATGCATGCTGATTTTTGGCAACGTTGGCAGCAGTAGTACCTGCATACCTTGCAACAACGAGTAAAGTGGTGTGAGGACAGTGGTCGTATTGAGATTGGCACGCTAGTTTTAATAAAAAACAAAGGCCCCCCTCCAATGATCTATGGCTCGCGTTACCGCAGTGCATCCAGGCGCTGACGGGATTGTTAGAGTCGTAACTCTAAAAACTCCAAACGGAGTTATGCAGCGGCCAGTTGTAAAAGTGTGCCCGCTGCCAGTAAACTAATTTTACGATTTATACCTATTTCCTCTACTGATACACTAGCGGTATAGTTTCGTATGGTTACAACCGCGTATATTTAGTTTCTTTTATTTATTTTTTTTTACGCCCCCGTGGGCTATGGTTGGGAAAATAATGAGCAGGAAATTTCTCTTTTTTTTCCTTATGTTTTTTTTTTATATATTTAAGTTACCTGGGTTAAAAACCTTAGGTTTTGGTGGGTGGAATGTTCGCTCCGCGAATGTTAATTTTTAGATTTTGTTAATTTTTAATATTTTATTTTATTTTTTAAGTGAGGCCTTTAAAACTTGTAGGCCCTGGCAAGTTAAAAATATTTCGTGAAAAATAATATTTTTGATCCATAAGGTGGCTCCCTCATTGGTACGTGTGGGAATCAGGAACTAATGATAAAAAAACACTTGTTTTTCGGCAGCCATCCTGCTACAAGTCATTTTATAAATTACTGCGATTTTGCTATTTCTTTGGCAGTTGACTGTTTGTGTTTTAAAAATACTCAAAAAACGGTCTACAGTGTGCCGACGAAGTTGGAGAAGAATTGGAGAGATCCTGCAAGTGGGGCGCCTCAGGACCGACAGGAATCACACAAGAGGTTCATTTCGCCACTTTATGATCAGCTTTTTCTCGCCATTTCTTACTTTTTGGACAGGCTTACACCTTGGCCCTAGAGTTTTTTGAGGTACCCATAATTTTTGTGATAATTTAAAACCAGCAACATTAATAAATTACAGTCCATTATAATAATTTTCGTGATAAAGAACCCCGGCGATTCACCGTCCAAAAGCGATTAAGTAAAGTAAAGTAAAGAAGTAAGAAAAGTAAGAAATGGCGAGAAAAAAGCTGGTCATAAAGTGGCGAATGGCACTAACCGCTTGTGTGATTCCTGTCAGTCCTGGGGCGCCCCACTTGCAGGATCTCTCCAATTCTTCTCCAACTTCGTCGGCACACTGTAGACCGTTTTTTGAGTATGTTTGAAACACAAACAGTCAATGGGACTGCCAAAGAAATAGCGAAATCGCAGTAATTTATAAAATGACTTGTAGCAGTATGGCTGCCGAAAAGCAAGTGTTTTTTAACAATTTTTTCTCTATCATTAGTTCCTGATTCCCACACGTGCCAATGAGGGAGCCACCTAATGGATCAAAAATATTATTTTTCACGAAATATTTTTAAATTGCCAGGGCCTACGAGTTTTGAAGGCCTCACTTAAAAAATAAAATAAAATACTAAAAATTAACAAAAAACTAAAAAGTAACATTCGCGGAGCGAACATTCCACCCACAAAAACCTAAGGTTTTTAACCCAGGTAACTTAAATATATAAAAAAAACATAAGGAAAAATAAGAGAAATTTCCTGCTCATTATTTTCCCAACCATAGCCCATGGGGGCGTAAAAAAAATAAAAGAAAATAAATATACGCGGTTGTAACCATACGAAACTATACCGCCAGTGTATCAGTACTGGCAGCGGACACACTTTTACAACTGGCCGCTGCATAACTCCGTTTGGAGTTTTTAGAGTTACGACTCTAACAATCCCGTCAGCGCCTGGATGCACTGCGGTAACGCGAGCCATAGCCCATTGGAGGGGCCTTCGTTCATTTTTTATTAAAACTAGCGTGCCAATCTCAATACGACCACTGTCCTCACACCACTTTGCTCGTTGTTGCAAGGTATGCAGGTATTCCTGCTGCCAACGTTGCCAAAATTCAGCATGCATTCGCTGAATAAGTTGCCACCTATTTAGCCTGTTAAGTTGGATGTGTGACAAATCAGGATCAGGTAGACCAGAATTTACTGCTTTCTGAGTTAAAAAATGAGCCGGCGTACGAGATTGGAGATCGTTGGGATCATTCGATATGGCACAAAGAGGCCTTGAGTTCAATACTGACTCGATTTGAGTAAGAAAGGTATACATTTCCTCATAGGTGAGGATTTGATCACCTAGTACTCTATATAGGTGAGTTTTTACCGACTTCACACCCGCTTCTGCTAAACCGTTAAAATGAGGGGCTCCTGGAGTATTAAAATTCCATTGGATGGACACCGTCTGGGCGGATAATTTAAAATATTCCAATATTTGCCTATTCGCTCCAATAAACAAAGTTCCCTGATCACTGATGATTTCTGAGCATCGACCCCTACGAGCAACAAATCTCCTAAATGCGGCAATAAATGCCTCGGAAGTGAGGTCAGATACTAGTTCCAAGTGTATAACTTTAACAGCACAACACACGAACACGCATATATAAGCCTTTAAAGACCTGGCTCCTTGAGATTTACTCATGGTGATCGCAATGGGACCTGCGTAATCAAGACAGACAGCAGAAAAGACCTTAAGTTGAGACACTCGAACTGCTGGCAAGTCTGCCATCTTTGGATTATAAGATTTTGGTTTAGAACGAAAACATTTAATGCATTGAGCAAGAACTCGATAAATAGCAGAACGCGGAGAAAGAATCCAAAATTGTTGCAGTATAAGACAATGAAGGGTCTTAAAGCCAGGGTGCAAATTAGTTTTGTGTACCCATTCTACGATTAACTCGGTCAACCGGTGAGATTTGGGTAAAAGCAACGGATGCTTCACATCGTAGGATAGCATCGAATGTCTCAGCCTACCACCTACCCTGAGGCAACCACTTTCGTCTAGAAAGACTGCTAATTTTCTAAACAACTTTGGAAGTAATTGATTTTTGTTTAGGTTTTCAAAAATATCACCAAAACAAAATTGTTGGACATGTCGAACGACAGTAACAAGAGCTTGGATCTCAATGGGAGACAAAACTCCTGTTCTCTTATTTTCACGACCTTTTCCTGTGTTATGAATAAATCTAAGGACAAAGGCAATCACATTTAAAATAGTTCTAAATGACGAATAACGAAAAATCTCTAGTGATGAAATGGTCATCAAAAGTAGCCTTTAGAACAATAGTTCTTTCTTCTTCACAAACCTCCTGAGATAGAAAGTCCGTGAATCTAGGCTGAGTGGGCCAAAGTTCAATGCTTTGACATAGCCAAGAGGGGCCTTGAAACCACAAACTGTGATTTTTGAGTTCAGCTGGCTGCAACCCCCTAGAAGCGCAATCAGCAGGATTGGATATGGGGACATAATGCCAGCTTGAGAAAGAAATAAGCTCATGGATGTGAGATACTCTGTTAGCTACAAAGGGCTTCCAGCGATGGGCTGACGAAGCTAACCATGCCAACGTGACTTGAGAATCCGACCATGCAAAAATAGCATCAAAAGTTGCATATCGTGCATACACTTGTTTGACATAAACAACAAGATCACTCAAAAGAACAGCAGCGACTAATTCCATGCGGGGAATCGACTTAATTATTTTAAGAGGTGCAACCCTTGATTTTCCTGTGACTAAAGACACATGGGTATTTCTCTGCGAGTCCTCGCATTTTAAATAAACAGCAGCTCCGTGGCCAATCTGGGAGGCGTCACAGAAACCGTGTATTTTAATGCGAGCAGGTTTATCTATGAAAATTCGCCTAGGAATGGCAAGGTAAGCTAACTCGGGGAGCTCCAGTTTAAACTGTTCCCACAGTTGACAAACATCTGCACTGGGTGCATCATCCCAACCTGCCTTAGAAAGCCACAATCTCTGCATAATGCTTTTAGCTAACAGCACAACTGGGGATAAAAATCCTAGAGGATCGTAAATACGAAAGATTTGGCTAAGAATATTCCTTTTGGTGCATGGGAGATGTGTGGGTGTACAATTATATGAAAAAATGTCAATGGTCGGGTTCCATTGAAAGCCTAGAACTTTAATGAAAAGGGGTTCCTCTTTATCAAATGAACAGGGCATTTGTAAATGTGAGGACGAAACACCAGAGAGGACGGCCTCATGATTGCTGGCCCATTTTCGCAGTTCAAAATGACCTTTTTTCAAAAGAGCTATGAGCTCCTGCTGTAAGCTGAGCAAGGATTCAATAGAGTTGGCTCCCGCCACACAGTCATCTACAAAAATTTGATGTCTCAAAACCTCGGCTGCTTGAGGATAATTATGACCTTCTAGATTTGCCAACTCTTGCATAGTTTTAAGAGCTAAATAAGGCGAACTAGAAACTCCATAAGTAACTGTACCAAGTGCATATACCTGCAAAGGTTCCCGCTCTGAAAAACGCCAAAGAATTCTGTGGAAGTCTTTGTGGGCGGGGTTTACAAGAATCAGCCTGTACATTTGGCGCACATCACAAATGAGGACATAAGGATGAAACCTAAATTGCAAGAGAATAGACGCAATATCCTGCTGAAATTTAGGACCTGTCAGCTGAGTATCATTTAACGATACTCCATTAGAGCTAGCGCAAGCAGCGTCAAAAACTACTCTAATTTTCCCATCTTTGTAGATGCAAAAATGAGGAATATAATAAGCCGTGGGCGAAGCGTATTGGGACTTCATAGAAATCAAGGACATATGGCCTGATTCAAGATAGTCTTTCATAAAATCAATATACGAACTCTTAAGGAAAGTGTCTTTAAGTAAACGCTTTGCAAGCATAATAAACCTTTTTAATGCTTGATTATAAGAATTTCCAAGCTTGGGCTCGGCATATTTAAAAGGTAGTGAGACTACAAATTGTCCAGAGGGGACACGATAAGTGGTATTTTTGTAGATCTTCTCACATTTTATCTCATCGGGAGACATAGGGAGAGGTTTGGAAATATTTTCTAGTTCCCAAAACTTTTGTAGGCACAAATCGAGCGTGGGCTCAGTGGAAACATGAAGGCTGGTCAAGTGGCTAGAAAGGGTTGAGCATTGGGCTCTGCCCTGCAAAATCCAACCAAAAGCAGTCTTAAGAGCGACCGGTTGGTCAGAACTACCAACGACTTTTCCAGTCTCTAAAATATAAGGTACTAATTCAGCCCCAATTAAAATATCAACTGGGCCAGGAATATGAAATTTAGGATCTGCCATGGGCAGGTTTCGAATTTACTCCCATTTGGAGGAATCAACAACCATTTTTGGCTGGTTTGAACAGATTTTTGGCATCATGATTGCTTTAAAATCAAAAAGAGGTTTAGATTTCCCGCAAGGGCGGATTTGGCACTGAATTAAGCCATGCCTACAGACAGAAGCCATATTGTTTAGCCCTTCTATAGGAATAGAAAACTTTTGACACGGTAAACCCAATCTATTAGCACATTCCTGAGAGATGAAATGACCCATACTACCTGTATCCAACATCAGACGTACCTTTTGAAACTGGCCATACTGATCCTTGATATCCGCCTCTACGGTTGACAAAAGGATTGTCGATTGGGCCGAGAGAAGGGAAGAACCAACTAGGGGAACATTTGAGGGCAGGGTCATTCCACAAGTTGATCCTGAATCACCTAATGGAGGTGGTGGGGGTACCACATTACCCTGACCTAATGGAGGTGCACTCGAATTGGAACCCTGCTCGGACTCTCTTCGTGGAAAGTGAAGAAGACTGTGGTGGGGGTAATTACAGGATTTGCAACGAACTGAGTTGGGACACTGACAGAGTGGGAAGAAGTTTTTAAACAGTTAAAACAAAATTTGTGCTCTCGAACTAACTGCGATCGTTCCTGGGGTATTTTTGCCAAAAAGGTTTGGCATCTATATAAAACATGATAACCTGAACAGGCAATACAGCGCATTTTTAGATTATTTTTATCGCCTTGATTTTGCTCAGTCATAAAACTTGAAAAATTATGTTTTTTATTCCCCGAATGAAACACTTTTTTGGAAGAATGAGTAGTAGGGACACTCATTAATTGCGCAGAGTCTAATGCTTTGCAATACTCCTCCAAAAAATTACATAAATTTGAAAAAGTAGGCATTTCCGTATTACGATATTCTTTCTCAAATTCAGTGCGAGTATTTTCGTCTAATTTTGGTAGCATCAAATTAAATAGCAAAAAATCCCAACTGTCAACATCAAATTTTAAACCTTTCAGGGCAGCAATATTTTCACAAAATGTATCCAATAATGCTCGGAGTTCTTTGGCAGAGGGCTTTAGAACTGCGGGAGCGTTAAAAATTTCTTGATAATGAGAAGTAGCGGTATAGCGCTTCTTGCCATATCTCTTTAACAAAGCTTCGTAAGCAATTAAATAATTGTTCTCAGTTATTGGCAAGTTTTTAATAACGTTAAAAGCGTCTTTTTTAAGAGACATATGTAAATAATGAAATTTTTGTATATCAGAAAAGTTGGCGTTATCGTGCACCAAACTTCTATATATATCTATAAACCGAACATCTAGTTTAATCCGCAAATTATTTTGAGAACTATCCTGTACGGTATGGCTAGTGTTTTGTAAAGATGCAGGGGCATCTTCTTCATAAATAACACGTTTAAACGATTTTATCCCATAATAATACTGGTCTGCATTTTTTCGTACAGCATCCTGGGTGTCATATTCCGAATCGTCTTCGAGACACATAATAGAATTATGATTTTTACAAAACTCATCATACATTTGCTCGCTTTCATCTGCGCGAACCAAAAATTGCACTTTTTTCGAAGTATCCGTTTCTAATGTTTTGCCTAAATCAAAGGTTTCTTTAACCTATTAAGAGGGGCGGTACGCCTCATCAAAAGTCTTTTTAGTTTTTCACCAGCCATAATGATTAATAAAATTATTTAAAAAAAATTAAAATTTTTAAATCTTGCCAATAGCTTTACCTCAAAATACAAAATTGTTCTAAAAATACCACTATACGTATTTATGTAAAAACGATCAAAAAATATTTTATGGTTATTCATATTTTCTAAAACTGTGGCCTAGTGTTTTCGTAGGCACCGAAAATCACGCTTTCAAAAAGAAATCCTGTGTGTTAGAACGGCTAACTCACCCGGGTAACCTACCTACTCCACTTTACACACAGTGTATATGCAAATGGTTTATTCGATTGCGGTCTCGCGAAGTAAACCTAATCCTGGCCAGTCCACTGATAAATTCCCAACGCTCAAGTACACGACAACTGATCGCGGGTATATCGATTGCTGTCACACACACAGCAGGCGCACAACTCAGGTTTACTCGGGTGACTTCCATCAGTCACCTACACACACATACAAATTCGGCTCGAAGAGAACAAAATGAATCGCCGGGGTTCGTTATCACGAAAATTATTATAATGGACTGTAATTTAATTATGTTGCTGGTTTTAAATTATCACAAAATTTATGGATACCTCAAAAAACTCTAGGGCCAAGGTGTAAGCCTGTCCAAAAAGTAAGAAATGGCGAGAAAAAAGCTGATCATAAAGTGGCGAATGACACTAACCTCTTGTGTGATTCCTGTCGGTCCTGGGGCGCCCCACTTGCAGGATCTCTCCAATTCTTCTCCAACTTCGTCGGCACACTGTAGACCGTTTTTTGAGTATGTTTGAAACACAAACAGTCAATGGGACTGCCAAAGAAATAGCGAAATCGCAGTAATTTATAAAATGACTTGTAGCAGTATGGCTGCCGAAAAGCAAGTGTTTTTTAACAATTTTTTCTCTATCATTAGTTCCTGATTCCCACACGTGCCAATGAGGGAGCCACCTTATGGATCAAAAATATTATTTTTCACGAAATATTTTTAAATTGCCAGGGCCTACGAGTTTTGAAGGCCTCACTTAAAAAATAAAATAAAATACTAAAAATTAACAAAAAACTAAAAAGTAACATTCGCGGAGCGAACAGACGGTCTACGAATTCTCTGGTCTGTCTGCAACTGTCAATAAGTCAATTTCTTTTTGTTTTTTTTTTAATTACACAAATACTCTGGAAGCCTCGGAAGTAGGTAGAGTTTCATTGTTTGGCTACAACGTTTGAGTTGAACTGTATTTTAATTAAGATCCTTTTTGTAAGCATTGGTATTAAAACACATGTGGCGCTTAAATTTTTCTTATTTCTGAACCGCCCCCCCCTTCTCCACTGTATAAAAGTTACCGGGCATATCAATGTTTTACCTAGCTGGAAAATACAGTTCTGCTTCCAGATATTTGTTTAATTACTCAGTAATTAATAGAGTGAATACAACGTTTTTTTTTAAGTGTCACAATTGGCGACAACGTTTTTCAGCGTCACAAATTGTCGGCCAACATGCTTTTATAGTGTCACAATTTTATAAGTCACAAAATGGCACCGACGTGTGTTTTTTGGTTAGGTTGTTTTTTAGAAATCTTTTATCTTTTTATTTTAATTAAAAAAAAAAATTCCATCATCATTGGTTTTGATAACATTTTTTTTTAATATTTTTTTTTGGTAATATTTAAGCTTGGATTTGGAATTCGTTTTGTTGCTTTAGTAATTCTCATGGTTTTTTATTAGCTTATCTTCACAAGTTTTTTCTTGGAAAATACAAGATTCATTTTTATTTATTAAGGAAGAAAAAGTGGGTGAAAAAACATGGGAGTTTTTATTGAACGGAGTCCAAATTATGTTCTTAATTCTTTAAAGTTTTTTTGTAGGGAAAACATGTTTTAATTTTTTTTAAATAAAAAAAAACACATTAATGTAAATTTACTTCAATTTTTTTTTGATTTATAGGTGGATGGACATAAATAGTGTGTTTTTCTATCAATTTTTTTCCACAGGTTGCCTACTACTGATATTATTTTATTATTTCCTGCTTGTGATAAAATAGAAATTGTTTCGCCAATTATTTTTTTAGATTTCCTTTTGAATAAAAAGTGCAGCCAATTTAGTTTATATACGTGATTTTAGTTTTTGTCGGATATCACCACTTGGAAGTTGGAATATTTTTACAGGGTTGCACACAAATTTTTCTTGGCTGGGTTGTTTTAGGGTCAATATAGCCTAACAGCTAGTAATATTATTTGGTTGAAAGTATAAATTAATAAACATAAAAGAAAAGGAAATGAGTTTATGAGGTAACTGTTGATGGCATTTAACATTTTACGTCACACAGTTACATCGGGTCAGAGCAGGGTACTACTACTACTAAGTGTTAGCTAGGAAGTTTAGGGAACACAGGGCTAAAATTCCTAGAGCAACATTGGCTGAACATCAACGCCAGTCCAGTTAGCATTTTTTTTTTGGGGTATTTTTTTTGGGGCAGTTTTTTTAGGTCTTTGGTTGTCAAGTCTAGTTGTGTTTTCGTGACTGGTCGAATTTTTTTTGGTAGAGTACAGCGTTGGGCTTGGGAGTGCATTTTTTAAAAATGACCTACGTGTATTTCTATCAATTAAAGTTTTTCTGGTTAACAATTATTTATTTCTTCTGCATTTTTTCTGCGTTCAGGTCATAGCTTGGTCATGGCCACATTTATGTTTGAGCCTTGAGAAGTTTTGCCTGCTCCGGATTGAATGCAGAGAAAATTAATTTGAGGGCCAACTAGATATAATACCACAAAGGAAATGTCTAACTGAGACAGATATAGATATAAGTTTCTTGTTTTTTTTTAGTTCATTTGTAAAGTTCAGTAATTTTTAAGTAATGTCATTTTGAGGCCGTAAAATTGGTCAGTAAATTTGAGAGAAACTTTCAACTAGATAGAAATACTGGGCGGTGGTAATTGGTAAAAAATATTTCAAAATTTTATCTCTTTTAAATAATTTAATTTTTCTTAAAAAGATTATTTTTTTTCTGTAAACATAACATCTCGAGTTCTTGTTTTGCTCAGATCGGTTGGTATAGTGGTCGTAGTTTTAAAGGGTGACCAGACAGGATATATTTTTTTTGGGGAACTTCTTGCGTCAAGCAGGAATAAATAAATCTTTTACTTCCAAATCATAATTTTGAAAAACAAGATTTATTGGTTAGGTGTTTGGGTCTTAAAAGAAAAACGTTTTGTTTTTGAGGAGACTGGTATAGGATGAATTATTTTTATTTCATGCGAAATTTTAGTTGAGGGCAGCTTACTAGCAAAGCATAATTTTTTTTTAAGTTTGCATTTCGGGACAGTGGCGTGTACTTAAAGGGTACTAAGATTTAGAGACATCTGATGCTAGATTTCATAGTAGCCCGGGGCCTTACATCTGCGCCCATTGTAACTCAACTTCCAACGCACTTGCTTAGTTTTTTCACTTAATCTTCGTTTTGTTGCTTCTAAAATTAAAGCGTTATGTTGGATAACGATGGATGGTGTTAGACTGGGAAAGTACCTATTTAGGGATGAAAATTTGGATGTTGTGGACAATTAAGAAATAATTTTTTTATTTAATTTTTTTTAATTTGAAAATAATCTCATACACCAGTATGAGGCCACCAGCCTCAAATAATGAAGCGGATTTTTACATTACAATACACTGTTGTGGAATAAATGGAAAGATGTTCAGGTTTAAACAATAAATTTAGGATCATTGATTTTTAAAACATTTTCTTACTTATTTTATATAATTGTATAAAATGATCCCAATCTAAGAATAAATTTAATAAGCAATATGTTTTCTTTAATGTGACTAAACATTCTTGAGGGCATATATGATATTAGTATAGGGTATAAAAGAACTACCGCTCATTTATATTGAAATAATTAGGGGTTTTTCTCTCGCGAGCTGGGTGGAAATGGAAGAAATGTTTGGTTCGGAGTGTAGAAATCGATGAACGAGGACTTCCTACAAATCTTTTTAGGATTTCGCAACTTCGGTTTTCGCTAAATTACAATACATCCACAAATTTGGCCTAAAGGCTGACTCTGACATTTTCCAGGACCTTGCAGACGTGCGGAGAAAGACAGGTTTTGTGATCTGTTTAGTTATGATAGGAATTAAAATAGTAACACACATAAGGGAACTAGATGTATTTAGGCGTTAGGAATTAGTAAGTTAACACTGATCTAAACAGTTTTCCATAATAGTGTCTCATTTTCACAGGGTGCTTCAAAATATCTTCACCCTTTCTTTGAAATAAGATATTGTTTCGCCTGTGGGCCTAAAAATATATAGTGTCCAGATAGGATTGGAATGGAAGTTTTTGGGTTTATTGACATTTTACTTAGGAAATTGGGGAAATGTCTAATAAAAAGTTCTTTTTTGGGTTGTAAGCCGAGTTTTGTTGATAAAACAAAAGTTTATTTGGGGCCGGGAGTGTATTATGCTCTTTTAAAATTAATGTAATAGTTTTTGGCTTCTTGATTTTTGTTGTCTGGCTTTTCGCAGGATTATTTCCAACTGTTCGGTTCGGTTCATTTCAAAATGTCATTTGTAAGTGATAGGGTCTCATTAGCCCTTGGACATTTGGTAATTTTGTTTTGACTAATATTTGTGGGAAGGGCCCAACATAAGTTTATGTCTCGTGAACACCAGGAACAAGGATCTGCGAATGCATTAAGAGTAGACAGAGTTAGTTTTACATCTGTCTTATAGGTGAACCTTGGAATGGTTTTCATATTTGTTTTTCTGAAAATGCATACAAGATAACTCTTTACGGAGTTGATTGCAAAGTTTAAAACTTAGGTTCTTCATATTATAGTGGTACAGTAAATAAGTACTAACGTTGCTTAATTCCTTAAGTAATAATTTTAAATAAGTATACTAACATCGTTTTTTTACTTTTCCTAAACTGATTGGTTTTTGCAATGACGATTTTTTATACCTTATGATTTTTAAGTAAATTTTATTTTTAATAATTTTTCCGTATAGTAAATTAATTTTTTCTGGCTCATTCACTTTGCCACAGTTTGGGGAGAGGAAACGGAATCGGCAACTGTTTTTAAAGGGAGAGAACATAACATAACTAAGATTTTTCTAGTGTTAATTTTATTTTAATTTTTTTTATTAAGGGTCGTTAATAGAAACTGCAACCCCACTTAAACATTTAAAATTTTTTTGTGGAAATTTTTTTTGTTTTTTTAACTTGACTTTCTTGTTGCAAATTTTTTTTGGTGCGTAGTAGTACTGTGCCCCGCATTTGTTTACCGGTTTAATTTAAGATTTTTTTGCTGAATTAAATAAATGAAATTCTTGCTGATAATTTCATTTCGAACCCTCGCTTTTCACTAACTTAACATCATTTGTTTAAAAAAATTTTTTACTCCCTCCAAAATACCTATTAGGGTAGAGTAATGTTTTGAAAATTTGAGTGAGCCACTAGTTAATTTTTTTATTATTGGGCTACTGTGGTCGACACCAAAATTTCACCTTCCGGTCCGACCCTAGGGACTTTGATACCGTAATTTTATGGTGTGACGGTTTCGTCTTATTGTGACCGATTGATGTTAATATAATCTGGCTGTAAGGCCACGTTACCTTTTGGGTCCGAACAAGAGTGTTCTGATTATATTTTAACATCATGGACAAACTGACTGTTTACTGACTGATAGGCGTTGACCATGGTTTGCATCAATTTAGTTTAAATTTTGGGAACTAGATTATTAGAGAGTTGCAGTCCTACCAAGACGTTATTTGTATAATTTTTTTATAATACCATCGGTAATTTTTTTTTATTTTTAATTACACACAACATCCTTACTAGTCTAATTCAACACAATTTTATCTAGCGGATTTTTTCACTTATATATTAAGGGATGATGTTGCCTTAAGCAATACAAGATTCGCGTCATCTCAGAATAGGTAAGCAGGTTAAAGGGTTTTGATTTATTCTTTTTAGAAAAATCATTTTATACGGCGATTTGGGTTTTGGATTTGTGGAGCCGTTCTGCAATAGCAGGAGTATACCCTAGCGTTAACTGTGTACAACAGCTCTGGGATATTTTTTTGTTATAGGTAGTTTGTTGTACGTTCCATTTAGGGATAAATTTACCTATTCGGTTGCTTGAGGATTAAACAAACATTATTATTATTTAGTCGGTTTAGAACGTTTTTCTACGTTGTCCGACGCCTATTCTCCACCTCCTTCGATCCTGACAATCATCTTCTGTCAGATTTTTTTGACTCATTGATCTTTGGATTGACTGTTGCCATTCTAGTTTAGGACGCCCTCTTTTTCTGCGCTCTATTGGTTGCCATTCTAGGACCTGCTTTGGTAATCTTTCGTCGTACCATATCAGTTGTCTTTTAGTGATGTCATCCGTTATGCTCCCTTCGATTCCCATTCTTTCTTTTATGATCTCATTTCTTATGTGATCTAATCTAGATATTCTCATTGATCTTCTTATTGCATCCATTTCGACACTTTCCATTTTTGTTTTGTATTTTTCTGTTACGCGACAAGTCTCTATTCCATGCAACAGCGTGCTTTTTACCATTGTTTCATATATGTTAAATTTTACATTCTTTTTTATCTCTCTGCTCCATAAAATACTGTTAAGACATCCAATAACCTTTTTTGCTTTTACTATTCTTTTTTCCAGTTCTTTACAGTCTGTTCCTGTCTTATCAAATGTGACACCCAAGTATACATACTCATTGCATGGAGATATTACTTGTCCATTGTCTAGTTCTAACTCACTGGATTTGTTTCCAATACATAAGTACTGTGTCTTGTCCACGTTCACTGTTAATCCCCACTTTTGGTATTCTTCCATTAACTTTCTCATCATATACTCCATGTCCTCTTTATCATAAACAAACATAACTTAACTTTAATTTTAATCCACTTCAGCTAGGATAAGCGCAATTATTTTTTTTCGTTTTAATCACGCAGGAGTGGAACATAAGACATAAACACTGCCAAAGCTCTTGTCTCTCTTTTATTTTTTTTTAACTTTTTATGGCTACTTGTTAATTCTAACTTAGGATTTAAGTAGTTATTTCTCTCTGCAAGGTTGGACGTCATAGTTGGTTGTGAAAATACTTAATATAAACTATGATTACATTTTTAAATGCAAATAAATTCTATTTTCTTACTGCTCCGGTGTTCTTCGGTTTTGTTCGCGTCTGCCCGTATTTATGTTTTATATTTTCTACTGTTGTGAGAAAATTTATAGTGACTTTCACTAATGAATTTAAAGAGAACTTTGTGTTTGTTATTGCGTGGTTTAGTTTTATAATTGGGAGGTATAATTAAGGGTTTTACAGTTTATGGGTTGAATATAAAAGGCACCATGGCTATTTCTTTGAGTCGGTTGTCTCACATAAGGTACTTAGTAAAGGACGAATTAATCTATGAATTAACATGGAGGCATTGTAACGATTTTTTTGTCAAAAGTCGTTACAAGTTTTTCTAGCGCTATCTATGGTTATTTGGTGGCGTTGTGCCCACACAATTGTCTAAAATTTTCCTTTAGTTTTATACATTTCCAAAATTTTGTTTCCGAATTGTGCTTAATTTTAAAATGTATTAATCCAGCCAACATTACTTTTTAGTAACCCCTTGTAATAGCATGTCGCATCCGCACCAATTGCAGCACTTGTCGACTTACCTGGTAGTAATAAATTAAAAAGTGGATGCATGTGATAGGCAACCAACCATGCATTTTCCTTAAAAGAAGGTTTATAGTTCGAAAATAACACCGACAATTTGGTTATCAAGGTCGTAATGTTGCTAAAGGTTGGTGTGCGGTTGGAAATAGAAGTGTATTAAACTAGTGCTAGATTGTGTGTGCATAATCAAAACAAATATTATCTTTTAATTTTAAAATTAGTGATTTCGCGGCGTGTCATAATTGTCAATCAGACATGGCGCTGGAGTGGACGTTAGTGGGGGTTAGGAAGTTTTTTTGAAGAACTTATAAAAGGCGGAAAGAAAACTCCCGCCGGTCTTTTTCTGAAACTTCAACGACCAGAAACAGGGGCCATTTTTATTTCTCTTGTTTTATTTTTTTTTTAAAAGTGCCATTAAATTGGATTTAAATAGTGAAATAATATACCGTTTTCGAGATTAAACTGCCCGTTTCTGGAAAATAGGCGAAAAAACATCAGGTAAGATATTTTTTTGTAATTTTGCCGACACCACGCCATGTGAAAAAATAACCTCATTTCTTTTGCAACCAAAATTTATTATAAAAAAATCAAATACTGAGGGGTTCCCTTTGTTATTTTCAGACCTTTAAGTACTGGGCAAAAATCAACCACCTGCAAGTACTGGGCACAAAAAAAAAAACTACCTCAAAAAATGTTGGGCAAAATCGACCAATCTCAGTACAATGGGCATTAATGGCCACATTTTAAATGCTCTTTAATCTCCTAAGGCAACTCAGGACAGAATTTTTTTGATGTACCAACTCTAGTACGGGTCAGACATATTTTTTATGGAACTCCATTGAGATTTTGTGTGAAAACTGAATCAATTGAGTACTCTACATTGGATTCAACTATCATAAGACAATAAACCAACACTCAAACTGTGATGATATTGAAAAGTCTGATGGCAAAGGTCGGTAATTTTACCCTTTATTAATTTTAAACATATAGTTGAAGTAGTAAGATTAAGTATTGTTTCGTACCGTCCCTGTGTAAATAGATAGCTATCTATGCCTGTGCAGTGTTGCCAAATTTTAGCTAGTTTTTAAGTAAATTGCTGGTCAACAGACCTTTATCGTACCTTACCTTACCATACCTGTCTCTCTCTGGCAAATGCAATGTTGTCAGACTGAAGCTAGACAATTTTCTTGTTTTTCCCTACCTTGCCTATCTTATGTAAGTGCAGTGTGCTAGAAATTTTCCTTGGTTGTTACAAACTTATTTTTTTTTCTCTTGTGAAGGGCAATGTTGCCAAAACACAAGTCTTGTTCTGGCTGAATATCAATTCCCAAATTTTGCCTGCCATAACTTTATCTAGCTAAAGATTGGTGAGACTACTTTTTTATTTAAGAAACTGATTTTAGTGCCTAGTTATAAAACTAATGTTTTAGCCTTAATTCGGATAGTACTAGCACATAAAAGGAAGTGGTACTTACTGGTTAACAATTTTTTACTTGTATAAAATAATAATTTTGGGTTCAGTATCCAAGAATTGTTTTTACTCTTGGTGGGCATATTAAAAACTGACCAACTTAGTGCTCTTTGCTATTTGTGCATTGATCAGCCTTAGAGAGTCTTGAAAGAGTATTATTAGTGTAAGAGATATAGATATATGGGATCATCTGATAATGATATTTTTTTATAAAAAAAAAGTATTTATTTAAATGTGTTAAATGATATTTTTTATTCAGCACTTTCTTTACCGTTTTGTTTTAAAGTGTTTGGTGTTTGTAAAAATTTATCTGCCTTTTTGTCATTAAAAAAGGAGCTAAATTTATACCTCAAATAGTTTGTTTTTATTTTTTATTGCACAAAACTTAAATATTTTGGTCGGCAATCAAAAGACAGTAACAATCTAAAAGTCTGTTTCTAAACAACAGAAACAAAAAGGAGCACATAAGCTAACACTGGTGCACACATAAAAACAGTAAAAAACATAGATCTCAGGAGTGGATATCTAAATCTTGAGCAGTTTCGAAAGTTAAACTGTTGAAAGTCTGTTGATTTTGTCATTTGAGGAATATTTGTGGCATTTTTGTTTTAAAGAAACACATTAATGTTTTTTGTTGTATCAGGAAAACCAATGTTATTAAAGCAATAAATAGGTACTAACTCTACCACAGGGTGACAAAAGTTGACAAGGTTCAATCCCTTCAGGAAAATAATATTATTTTGTTGCTTTTTATGAATGTTTGTTTACCTAAATTTTAGGATTGCTTTAAGATAAATAGTATTGCTTTCTTTTTTGTGAATACAAAGTATTCTGGCGCCGTTTGTTGACCCACGACCCAAGTGCCTCCGATAACACAAAAATACTGAGTTCACCAGGCTGTCGAACATTATATCCCTCACCATATATTTTTGGTTTTGGGTTATAGCATAGCTATTGGATCGGTGGAAGAGATGAAACAACAGCTTATGCTGATTAAACAAAGAGAAATGATAAATAAAATGATTGAAAAATTCGACACTCTGGTGTCTGATACTTTGGATTGTACTGATCTGATACAACATGATATTGAGCTGTCAAGCCATGAACCATTCCGCAAACGGCCTTTTCTGCTATCGTCATATATGCTGGAACATCTAAAGTCGGAAGTTGATAGAATGTTAAAACTTGGAGTAATAAGACCTTCTATCAGTCCTTATGCTGCTAATGTCTTACTAGTAAAGAAAAGCTCTGGAGAATACCGCCCATGTTACGACGGGCGTCCATTGAACGCTCTAACTTCAAAAGGCCCATATCCGTTACCATTTTTGAAAAGAATCTTGGATAAAGTCAAAGATGCGAAATACTTAACATCCATCGATCTAAAGCATGCCTTTTGGCAAATAAAGTTAACTGAGCGTTCTGTCTGTCGTGGGCCTAGGTCATTTTGAATTTGTTAGGATGCCTTTTGGGCTTATGAATGCAGGTCAAACGATGCAAAGGCTAATGGACAAGTTATTTCCACCATCCATAGAGAATAATATATTTATTTATTTAGATGATTTGGTAGATGTTAATAACTCCTTTGAATCTCATGTGGCGACCCTCAAGAAGGTATATAAAACTTTAAAAAATGCAGGTCTTACAATAAATGGTAAGAAATCTCAGTATTGTCGGCATAGTCTGCATTTTCTTGGCTTCGTAGTGGACAAAAACGGGCTCCATACCGACCCTGAGAAGGTTGAAGCAATATGTAATTATAAACGGCCGGAAACTGTCACTCAACTCAAGCGTTATCTTGGTATGTCTGGTTGGTATGCCAAATTCATTAAAAACTACTCAGACCTCGTTGTTCCTTTAAATAAAACCATGAAAGGTCTTAAAAAGGGTCAAAAGTTGGCGTGGAATGAAGAGGCGGACAGAGCGTTTAAAAACATTAAGAAATTTCTGACGTCGACCCCAGTGCTTAGAAATCCAGATTTCGGAAAACCTTTTAAAATTCAGACCGATGCCAGTGATTTTGCCGTGGGTGCTGTGTTAACGCAAGGTGAAGGCGATGAGGAGCATGTCAGCATATACATCGAGAGTTCTAAACAAGGCCGAGAGAAATTACGATGTTACCACAAAAGAGTTCTTGGCTATTATTCACGCGGTTCAAAAATTTAGATGTTATGTTGAAGGCGCCAAATTCACGGTAATCTGCGATCATCATTCTCTTTTATGGCTAAGGAGGCTGGAAAACCCGACTGGTAAGTTGTGCCGAAGGTAAATCTTTTTGTCTCAGTTTGACTATGATCTTATCTTTAGACCTGGTCGACTAAATAAGGTGGCTGACGCTCTTAGCCGTGCTCCTGATCCCAATACTTGTGAGATATTTACGATTGAAATTGACAAAACTGATAAATGGTACAGGAACTTATTTGACAAAATTAAAGAATCTCCTGAAAAATATCAAACTTTTTGCATCGAGAATAATTGCATCCTAAAGCATGTAGAACTTTCACATAATATAAAAATAAATCAAAAAGAGTGGAAATATGTTGTCCTCGGGGAAACTAGAAGAAAGATATTACTAGAATGTCATAATAGTCCATTTGCAGCACATTTTGGTATAAAAAAACGTATAATCGAGTTCTCGAACAATATTGGTGGCCCGGAATGAGGCATGATATAAAGAAATATGTTTTAAAATGCCAAGTATGTCAAGAACAAAAAGCTTCACAGTTACGTTTGAGAGCAGGTTTGATGGGTGCTCCCAAGAATATATCAGTTTCGTTCCAATTAATATCAATCGATATTCAGGGTCCATTTCCAAAATCGCGATCTGGTCATTGTTATATCTTGGTAGTAGTATGTTGGTTTACCAAATTCACATTTATTCATCACATTATCAAATTAAAAAGAGCTGTGGCCTCTGAAATATGTTCATTTTTAGAAAATATTGTTTTTGCCTATTTCGGTTGTCCCAGTATTGTTATAGCAGACAACGGAAGTCAATTTAAGTCTAAAGAATTTAAGAAATTACTGGAAGAATATAAAATTTCGAATATTTGGTTTAATGCCCGTTATCACCCACAAGTTAATAATGTCGAAAGAAGTAATCGTGTGATCGCAACCGCCATTAGGCTTTTATTTCTGGTAAAAATCATAGAGATTGGGATTTACATTTAAATAAAATTTGTAATGCAATAAACACCGCTACACACGAAGTGACAAATTTTTCCCCTGCATTCTTAGTTTTTGGTAGAAATCTGCCAATTAGTGGCGAATATTATGGGTTGCTAGCAAATAAAAATTTGTCCCCTTACAAATTTCAAGATAGAAACGAATTAGTTTCAGAACTCTCTAAATTATCGGATGTTTACGATCAAGTAGACAAAAACATTAAACAGTCATACTCTAAAAACAAAAAGTATTATGATTTGAGAAAACGAAATATCGAATTTCACAACGGTAACGTCGTGTATAAAAGAAACTTTGTACTGTCTGACGCTCCGTGTTATTTCTCTAGCAAACTAGCCAAGAAGTATATTAAATGTACGGTGTCTAAAAAGATATCGCCTTTAATTTATGAACTTCTGGACGAAAGCCTTTGGGTCGTTTTCACATTAAAGATATAAAAGCCTGTCCCAGTGCTGATTCTGAAGAGGAAGACTCCAGCTAAATCCTTTTACAGGTGTAAATAATCTAATTAAGCATACTTCTTTATTTAATTTTAGGTAGTTTATATTTTATAACTTAGTTGTAAAGTGTTGGTTTATCCTCTTATTTTGAAAGGGGAGAAAGAGGGTATTTGTAACGATTTTTTTATAGGTAAATTTAGTGGGAATAAGGACACTGTTGTTCTGGTAAATATACATTTTAATCCATCGGTATATTTACCAGAACAACAGTGTCCTTATTCCCACTAAATTTATCTATAGTTGCATTGCAAGGACGATTTTTTTGTCAAAAGTCGTTACAAGTTTTTCTAGCGCTATCTATGGTTATTTGGTGGCGTTGTGCCCACACAATTGTCTAAAATTTTCCTTTGGTTTTATACATTTCCAAAATTTTGTTTCCGAATTGTGCTTAATTTTAAAATGTTTTAATCCAGCCAACATTACTTTTTAGTAACCCCTTGTAATAGCATGTCGCACCCGCACCAATCGCAGCACTTGTCGACTTACCTGGTAGTAATAAATTAAAAAGTGGATGCATGTGATAGGCAACCAACCATGCATTTTCCTTAAAAGAAGGTTTATAGTTCGAAAATAACACCGACAATTTGGTTATCAAGGTCGTAATGTTGCGGAAGGTTGGTGTGCGGTTGGAAATAGAAGTGTATTAAACTAGTGCTAGATTGTGTGTGCATAATCAAAACAAATATTATCTTTTAATTTTAAAATTAGTGATTTCGCGGCGTGTCATAATTGTCAATCAGACATGGGCGCTGGAGTGGACGTTAGTGGGGGTTAGGAAGTTTTTTTGAAGAACTTATAAAAGGCGGAAAGAAAACTCCCGCCGGTCTTTTTCTGAAACTTCAACGACCAGAAACAGGGGCCATTTTTATTTCTCTTGTTTTATTTTTTTTTTTAAAGTGCCATTAAATTGGATTTAAATAGTGAAATAATATACCGTTTTCGAGATTAAACTGTCCGTTTCTGGAAAATAGGCCAAAAAACATCAGGTAAGATATTTTTTTGTAATTTTGCCGACACCACGCCATGTGAAAAAATAACCTCATTTCTTTTGCAACCAAAATTTATTATAAAAAAATCAAATACTGAGGGGTTCCCTTTGTTATTTTCAGGCCTTTAAGTACTGGGCAAAAATCAACCACCTGCAAGTCTGGGCACAAAAAAAAACTACCTCAAAAAATGTTGGGCAAAATCGACCAATCTCAGTACAATGGGCATTAATGGCCACATTTTAAATGCTCTTCAATCTCCTAAGACAACTCAGGACAGAATTTTTTTGATATACCAACTCTAGTACGGGTCAGACATATTTTTTATGGAACTCCATTGAGATTTTGTGTGATAACTGAATCAATTGGGTACTCTACATTGGATTTAACTATCATAAGACAATAAACCAACACTCACTCTGATGATATTGAAAAGTCTGATGGCAAAGGTCGGTAATTTTACCCTTTATTAATTTTAAACATATAGTTGAAGTAGTAAGATTAAGTATTGTTTCGTACCGTCCCTGTGTAAATAGATAGCTATCTATGCCTGTGCAGTGTTGCCAAATTTCAGCTAGTTTTAAAACTCATGTTTTAGCCTTAATTGGGATAGTACTAGCACATAAAAGGAAGTGGTACTTACTGGTTAACAATTTGTTACTTGTATAAAATAATAATTTTGGGTTCAGTATCCAAGAATTGTTTTTACTCTTGGTGGGCATATTAAAAACTGACCAACTTAGTGCTCTTTGCTATTTGTGCATTGATCAGCCAGATCTATGAACTTATTTAGTTATAAAAAAATGATAATTTGATTTGCCTTAGAGAGTCTTGAAAGAGTATTATTAGTGTAAGAGATATAGATATATGGGATCATCTGATAATGATGATATTTTTTTATAAAAAAAAATAGTATTTATTTAAATGTGTTAAATGATATTTTTTATTCAGCACTTTCTTTACCGTTTTGTTTTAAAGTGTTTGTAAGAATTTATCTGCCTTTTTGTCATTAAAAAAGGAGCTAAATTTATACCTCAAATAGTTTGTTTTTATTTTTTATCCCACAAAACTTAAATATTTTGGTCGGCAATCAAAAGACAGTAACAATCTAAAAGTATAAGCTAACACTGGTGCACACATAAAAACAGTAAAAAACATAGATCTCAGAAGTGGATATCTAAATCTTGAGCAGTTTTGAAAGTTAAACTGTTGAAAGTCTGTTGATTTTGTCATTTGAGGAATATTTGTGGCATTTTTGTTTTAAAGAAACAGATCAATGTTTTTTGTTGTATCAGGAAAACCAATGTTATTAAAGCAATAAATAGGTACTAACTCTACCACAAGTTTCACAACTTGTCAAGGTTCAATCTCTTCAGGAAAATAATATTATTTTGTTGCTTTTTATTTTTTTTTTGTTGTTTGTTTGTTTACCTAAATTTTAGGATTGCTTTAAGATAAATAGTATTGCTTTCGTTTTTTGAATACAAAGTATTCTGGCGCCGTTTGTTGACCCACGACCCAAGTGCCTCCGATAACACAAAAATACTGAGTTCACCAGGCTGTCGAACATTATATCCCTCACCATATTTTTTTGGTTTTGGGTTATAGCATAGCTATTGGATCGGTGGAAGGGATGAAACAACAGCTTATGCTGATTAAACAAAGAGAAAAGACTGATGTAAGTATGAGATACCTTTAAATTTGGCCAGGATGCTTTTAGCTGCATGAAGAAGCTTGATAGTCTAGTACCGCTGGTAGAGAAGTTCTCTGGTACGAGCAAAGGGGGAGAGTTTAGAAAAGTGGCTGTAAGGTTGGAACATGTATTAGCCAGGATAAGCAACATGAATCCGTCTAATTTTGAAGAAAATCAAACAAAAGGCATACTGGTTGCGGAAACCTTGAGTTTGATTGGGAGGTTGCAGAGCCAAGCAACAGATTTACTAAGAGTAGGCGTGACCCCAGATGATGATGAAGCTTCTGAAAGCCAATCGATGAGTCGAAGCTCAGATCACTCGTCAAATGTTGGCAACACACCCAACCAGTCTCATTTCCCGCAACCACAGCTCTCGGGCACACAGAGAACAGCTCAGCAGCCTACGAATCAACCGTCGGTTATTGCTCCAGTGCAAATGCAAATGCTTACGAACCCGACTCAAACACCAATACAAGCACCTGATTCAGAATGACGGTACAACAGCTTTTCATTATCAACAACAGTCTACCCTTCCATTGAGTTTAGCTGCCCTCCAAAGTAGCATTGCACCAATTGCTCAGTCCCGACCATAGACGAATGACAGAGATAGACCAGACACTTACACGGTGGGAGTTGTATTACTAAATTGGCGCAGTATACCGGTGTGTCGTGCACGAATCAGCGCCTCTCCAACTTTGTGCTCCGTACTAAACATTTACAGGGGGATTTGAAACAATATAACGCTTGCGCAGTTTGTCTCTAAGCTACAGGATGGCATCAATGAAATCGTTCTTCAATCAAGCTACATCTTATAATATAGTGTTTTGAATAGTTTTATCAAATTAAATTTTACCACCAAAAAACTCATTCTACTCGTCAATTACATAGTTTTAAATTTAAACGATGCGCGCTGATAAGAACGAGTTATTTTGTTTAAAAGCTTAATTTGCTTAAAAAGACTCTATAAACACCAATCAATAAGGAAGCTTGATTAAAGAATGATTAAATTAATGACTACTAGCAATAAAAAAAAGGAAAGTTAAATTTTTATTCAATCTATAAGGTTTAAAAGTTTGGTTCCCATTCATTTAGGTACATAAATTTCCTTGAGAAGCTATTTTTCCAGTTAAAAAAGACTGGGCTCTTTGACGAATGTTATTATAGTCCTTTTTATTAGTGCATAGAAAATATTTACATAATCTACATTAACTTAAATTAATAATGTATTCTTTTAGAATGCTTTATACATAATAATGTTGCAAATATAGGTTATGTTTCGGTAAACGGAAACTTTTTTAATTGTTTTTTTCATGAAAAATAAGAACTAATGGATTTCGAAAATTTTGCTAGTATTAGCTAGGTGATGTAAAAATGTATTTAAATTAAACATTATATAAATTTACACTCTTAACCTTTATTAACTAGGTATTAATGGGTGTTTAAAAAAAATGTAACGTAAACTTTTTAAAGTAAAGTGAATATTGCCGGTTATTCATTTAATTAAACAGGATCCGGCATAATGATCTCCCACATTTTGCACTGCCACTGTGCCCGAATCACTGAGGAGAGGGGAAGCTTAGCGTAGTCGGTTGGTAGCTCGCGGCTTGCCATTTCCTTGTCATCGTGCCTTCGTTATCGAGACATTAATCAAAAGTAGGTAATGAATCTGTGATTACGACACAAAGAACTTTTCGGACTCACTTCGCACTTGGTAGACATACTTTAGTTCCAGATACAGGTTCGGGAATATCTGAACACTATTCCCGAACCATTGACGAATTGAAAGCAGCAATACACCAAGAAATTACAGGAATATCGCTTTAGAGTTACTGCACGAGTGAAACTTTCAGAAATCAGCTTCGACTGTGTA
The DNA here is from genome assembly GCA_963576565.1 of Aspidapion aeneum. Classification (NCBI taxonomy): domain Eukaryota; kingdom Metazoa; phylum Arthropoda; class Insecta; order Coleoptera; family Brentidae; genus Aspidapion; species Aspidapion aeneum. Next base: position 66,021,074 of record OY755042.1, on the reverse strand, counting down.
ACGAAAAAAATGGCCGCCACATGGACTGTGTAGTTTTCAAAACTTAATAAAAACAAATGGTGTAATACGATTTCAGTTTAAAAAAAAAAGAAATATAAATAGCCATTACAATGGCGTTGTTAAGAGGGGGGAGATCATTCTGCCGGACCCCGTATATAAGTTTAGTGAAATAATCTATATTTTTCCAAATATTAAAATTTAAAACTAAACATTTCAAACTCCGTCCAGGTTCAACGTGTCCATCACACACTATTTAGCGTGAATTTCGTCTTTCGTCAAAGTTAGTTTTTTTGCCGAAGTATTTTTATTCTGCATTATAAACGCAGCTTCAATAAACTTTCGTTTTCGCCAATGCGACTCCTTATGTAAAACTTTAGCTTCTGACCACTGACTCCTAAACCGGATTTTTCAATATCCCCTAATTGGGTACTTTTTAGATGTTCATTTACTCTAACCTGAAGAGGGCGTTTCGTTTTACCTACATATGATTTACCACACTCACACGGGATTTGGTAAATACATTCCTTATTATTTGAGGGATTGTCTGGTTTTGTTTTAGTTACAAAACTTCTTATCGTATTTCCCGAAGAAAATACTGTTTTTATATTATAGTGTTTAGCTATTCGTCTTATGTTTTCTGAAATCCCTTGAACATATGGAATGTTAATAACACCTAACGGATTATTATTTTGAGAATTTGGTACATTTAGTTTGTTTTTAATTTTAAATATCGTTGAGTTTATTAATTTCCATTAATAACCATTCTGTTGTAAGTCCTTTTTAATATTAATAATTTCTGTGGTTAGTTACTGTCCCGTGTGTGTAGGTTTCCTATATACAGTGGTTTGAATGTTTCTGTCTAATCGTTTGACAAGAACATCCAAAAAAGTAAAGGCCGAATCTTTTTCAATTTCCATGGTTCACTTGATTGTTGGTCGAATACCGTTTAAATGGTGTAGAAAATTCTGTAGTTCGTCTTCATTTTCCGGCCATATAATAAATGTGTCATCCATGTATCGTAGCTATAGTTTTGGTTTGACTCTTGCTGTGTTGATCGCATGGTCCTCGAACCACTCCATGTAGATGTTTGCTACCACTGGCGAAAGAGATAAACCCATTGGAAGTCCATCATTTTGCGCGTAAAACTTATCTTTCACTTGAAAGTAAGAGTTACGGAGACAGAGCTCCAAAAGATCCATCACCCCTCCGCCGATAGCGTTGTTCTCTCGTGAAGTGTATCATCAGTTTGTAATTTGTTTTTGATGATACATTTATTGGCACGTTGGTGTAGAGACTTTCTACATCAAAACTTACAAAACTATCGCCGGGATCTAATTCGATACCTTTTTCGACCAAATGTTCCGAGTTTTTGACAAAAGATTCGGACTTACTCTGTAGTGGTTGAATTATATCCAACAAAAACCTCGACAAAGTGCTGGTCGGTGAGTCCCTGGAGCTGGTGATTGGTCGCAGTGGTATATCCTTCTTATGGATCTTTGGTAATCCATAAAAATGTGGTGCCTTACTGTGGTGTGGAGTCAGGCGGGATCTAACAGCGTTCGGGATATTTTCAGCATACTTCTTCAAAGTCCTGTAGATGCGTCCTTCTATGGTTCATTGGTGGTTGGATCTTTGGGTAGTTGCTTGTCTCCTTTCTCCAGAACTTCTTGGATCTTTTTGTCGTAAGTCTCGACATCCATGATCATCGTCGCGTTTCCTTTGTCGGCCGGTAGAATCTTGATTGATTTGTCAGCCTGCAGGTTCTTGATTGCCCGTTGTTCTTGACTGGTGATGTTTGTCTTTTGTTGCTTCTTTCTGTCCAACGTTGTTCTTACTTTATGGCGAAACTCATCAGCTTCGGGTTGAGGTAGACTAACGGTCTCTATTGCCGCAATAATTTCCAGTGTCTGTGCCGGTGCAATTGCGAACTTAAGTCCCTTACTAAGTACCAATTCTTCGTTCGTGCTCAGAGTCCTTTTGGAGATGTTCACTATAGTGCTTGGTGTCGTTGAGTCTGTTCTATCTTGAATACGTGTCTGTAGTTTCTTAAGTTTTTCTCGGTGAGTTGATCTTATCTTCTTTTTAACATCATTTGTTTAATTCTATTTACTCCCCACTCCAAACTACCTATTAGGGTAGAGTAATATTTTGAAAATTTTAGTGAGCCACTAATTAATTTACTGTGGTCGACACCAACAATTTAAAAAAAATTTTTTTTGGACACCTTCCGGTCCGACCCTAGGGTCTTTGATACCGTAGTTTTATGGTCTGACGGTTTCGTCTTATTGAGACCGATTGATGTTAATATAATCTGGCTGTAAGGCCACGTGACCTTTTGGGTCCGTACAGGATTGTTCTGATTATATTTTAACATTATTGACAAACTGACTGTTTTCTGACTGATAGGCGTTGACCATGGTTTGCATCAATTTAGTTTAAATTTTGGGAACTAGATTATTAGAGAGTTGCAGTCCTACCAAGACGTTATTTGTATAATTTTTTAATACCATCGGTAATTTTTTTAAAATTTTTTTTTGTTACATACAACATCCTTACTATTCTAATTCAACACAATTTTATCTAGCGGATTCTTTTTTAATTGAGCATATTTTACGATTTCTATAACATGAACATCTGTTCCGATGTTTATTGCGTTCACTTATATATTGAGGGATGATGTTGCCTTAAGCAATGCAAGATTGGCGTTATCCCAGGATAGGTAAGCAGTTTAAAGCGGGTTTTGATTTATTCTTTTTAGAAAAATCATTTATACGGGGATTTGGGTTTTTTTTGAGGAGTTTATTTGTGGAGCCGTTCTGCAATAGCAGGAGTATACCCTAGCGTTAACTGTGTACAACAGCTTTGGGATTTTTGTTATAGGTAGTTTGTTGTACGTTCCATTTAGGGATAAATTAACCTATTCGGTCGCTCGAGGTAAACAAACAACTTAACTTTAATTTTTAATCCAGTTCAGCTAGGATGAGCGCAATTATTTTTTTTTTGGTTTTACTCACGCAGGAGTGGAACATAAGACCTAAACACTGCCAAGGGTCTTGTCTCTCTTTTATTTTTAATTTTTTTTTATGGCTACTTGTTAATTCTAATTTTGGATTTAAGTGGTTATTTTTCTCTGCAAGGTTGGTGGTCATAGTTGGTTGTGCAAATAATTAATATAAACTATGATTACATTTTTAAATGCAAATAAATTTTATTTTCTTACTGCTCCGGTGTTCTTCGATTTTGTTCGCGTCAGCCCGTATTTAAGTTTTATATTTTCTACATTTGTGAGAAAATTTATAGTGATTTTCACTAGTGAATTTAAAGTGAACTTTGTGTTTGTTATTACGTGGTTTAGTTTTTTAATTGGGAGGTGTAATTAAGAGTTTTAAAGTTTAAAGTTTTAATATATATAAAACTCACCATGGCTGTTTCTGTAAGTTGGTGGATATTTGAGCTTCAGGAACCATCGGGTAAAGTACTACCAGGGAGTTGGCATGCCAAAGACCTTAAGTCGGCAGCAGACCTCTCCTATTAACCTTTTAGGTTAATCGTCTTGAAGTTGGGGGAGGGGATTATGTAACGTGTCATTTTTACGTTTAAGGCAGACGGTTACATATTTGTCTTGTTTCTGTAAATAACCAACATTCGACTCGTTTTTTTCTAAACAAAACATTAAGGGTATTTTATAGAGCTGGGTTTTGAGGTTATATACTGTCCAAAAAGTTACCTTATAGAGGAGGCATTCCATCGTAGTACTTTAAGGACGGTGCGGCATTATTTAGGCATTCTAATTGGAATTTGAGATCACAGGCTTCGGGAAAAGTCACATAAAACCTTTTTATTGTTTTGTTTATCTTTGGAATTTCAAAGTTTCTTTGACGTTCATGAAATAAATAAACAGCTGTTCTGTTCCGTATAAACTGTGGGCATGGCGGCATTGCCACATCACAAACCATTCACGATGTTTTCAGGAACAGTGGGAAAACATTTGATTTATTTTGGACGTTCGTTTATTCGACAATGATTTCTCTTCCGGACCTCTTCTTCTTCATGGATTAGCTAGTTTTGTAGCACGAAAACATTTAGGTCCAAGGTTTGACCAGAAACAACTGAGGCTCCGCCCACTTTGATATCTTTACTACTTTAATCAAAGGAGAAGATAAACTAAATACAAGTCATGCAATTTTGTAAACTGGGGACAAACGAGGGATAAAAACCAGGACTGAAAGAATAAGCAAAATCGTATTTTGATATTATATAAATTAATATATAATCATGGTTAAATAAAGTTAATATCTAACTCAGTTGGTCGGATTGGGTTATGTAGGGCTGGTTGGATGACGTCTGTTCACGTTCAAAGTTCAGAAACAACTGTATTAATGTAAAAATGTTGTACAAAAATGGCGTCAAAATATATGAATCTTAGAAAAAACATATATAAAGAGCAAAGGAAACTTTTGACTAAAAATATAACTAAAATACAACTAAATTCTACATTTAGTATGGCTTTACTTATATCGAATATTCCTGGGTTTCATGCATGCTCTGATTTCCAGTAATTGATTTTGCAGTTGATGGTTTCAATACTAAACTTCTTATAGTCTAACTGGTTATTTTTCTGCTACTTGCTATGTTGGCAGTGGTCCGTTATATAAGTTAGTTTCCGTAGAAATACAGTGGGGCACAGTACCAGACCTGTACCGAAGTACTGTGTGCTTCGTCATTGGCTAGTTTGAAAATGGCGGAGTTTTTGGCAGGCTTACAACCGCTAGGGAATTTTTGTTGGCGAGTGTTTTTATAAATGGGTTTTCATTTTTATTTGAATTTTACCGGGAAAGTTTGGTTGGTACTGTGCCCCACCCAATTAAGGAAAGATTTCCGGCTTCTTCATTTTTTTCGGACAAGGTGTCCTCCATAGACGAATGACAGAGATAGACCAGACACTGACACGGTGGGAGTTTTATTACTCAATTGGCGCAGTATACCGGGGTGCCGTGAAAAAACCAGCGCATCTCTAACTTTGTAGTCCGTACTACACATTTACAGGGGCATTTGAAACAATATAACGCTTGCGCAGATTGTCTCTAAGCTACTGGGTGGCTTTTCAATTTATTGTATACCGGATGCTCATAGCCATTCATGCAATCGTTCTCCAATCAAGCTACATCTTATAATATGGTGTTTTGAAAAGTTTTTATCAAATTGAATTTTAACACCAAAAAATCCATTCTACTCGTCAATTAAATACATAGTGTTAAATTTAAACTTTGCGCGCTGATAAGAATGAGTTATTTTGTGTCAACGCTCAATGTGCCTAAAAACACTCTATAAACACCAATTAGTAAGGATGCTCAATCAAAGAAGTTTTTTATTAATGGCTACTAGCAACAATAAAAAGGAAGGTTGAATTTTTTAAAATTAAATCTAAGCTTTAGAAGTTTGTTTTCCATTGATTTAGGTACATAAATTTCCTAGACAGGATAATTTTCTAGTAAAAAAAGGCTCTTTGACGAATATTCTGCAGTAAATTCCTTTTTATTAGTGCATAGAATACATTAACTTAATTATTACAATGCTTTACAAATAATATAATGCAAATATAGGTTATTTTTCTATCAACGGAAACTTTTTTAATTGTTTTTTATTGAAAAATATAAACTAATGGATTTGGTAAAGGATCAGTGTATAATGAACCTCTTATGGGATTTCCGTACTCCGTCAAACTTCACGAAATTTTGGTTTGTTGTAGACTGAACCTTTCTTGTTTTTGAAATACAGGCTGTTGAAAGTGATAATGTCCAAGAAGCATAATGGCTCTTTAGACGGCTTTTCCAAACATATGCGCAATGTTACTATTTCATGTATTTACAATTTATTAATTTTTTTAAATCTATACCTTTAAAATCGTATAGGGTGTTTGTAAATATTATTCGAAAGTGTTAATGAGAAACAAGTGTTAGTGTGTTTTAGGTTGAACCTTTTGTATCAAAAGTTCTTATGGGCCTAACCTAAATTAATTACCAGTTTTTAAAATACAGGGTGTTGAAAGTGATAATGTCCAAGAAGCATTATAGCTTTTTAGAAGTGTTTTGCAAATATATACGCAATGTTACTATTACACACATTTACGATTTATTCATTATTTTTATCTGTACCTTTAAAACATTATATACAGGGTGTTTAAGTAAATATTATTTGAAGGTTTTATTGAGAAACAAGCTTTAGTATGTTGTAGACTGAAACTTGATGATCAGATGTTCTTATGATGGGCCCACGTAAAATAATTTCCAGTTTTTGAAATACAGAGTGTTGAAAGTAATAATATTCAAAAAGCATAATAACTCTTTAGACGGAGTTTCCAAACATATACGAAATGTTACTATTACATATAGAGAGAGTAGTTATTAGTTTTTTAATGGTTCTCGACTTATTAAGTATTTAATACAGGGTGTTTCGGCAAATATATTTTTTTTAATAATATTAAAAAATATTTAAGCGTTTTGTACATCTGTACCGTGCCCTGTAAAAAGCTATAATGCTTGTTTCTCAGTAAAAATTTTGACTAATATTTATTAAAATACCCTGTGGATAATGTTTTATTGGTACAGATTAAAAATAATAAATAAATCGTAAATATATGAAACAGTAAAATTGCATAAGTGTTTGGAAAATCCGTCCAAAGATAATTCTTCTTGGACATTATTACTTTCAACACCCTGTATTTTAAAAACTGGTAATTAATTTAGGTTAGGCCCATAAGAACTTTTGATACAAAAGGTTCAACCTAAAACACACTAACGCTTGTTTCTCATTAACACTTTCGAATAATATTTACAAACACCCTATACGATTTTAAAGGTATAGATTAAAAAAAATTAATAAATTGTAAATACATGAAATAGTAACATTGCGCATATGTTTGGAAAAGCCGTCTAAAGAGCCATTATGCTTCTTGGACATTATCACTTTCAACAGCCTGTATTTCAAAAACTGGTCATTAATTTGAGTTGAGCCCCTGAGAACTATTGATAAGAAAGGTGTATTTTATAAACTGGACATTAATTTAAGTTGGGCCCATAAAACTTTTGATACGAAAGGTTCAATCTAAAACACACTAACGCTTGTTTCTCAATATCACTTTCAAATAATATTTACTTAAACACCCTGTAGAGAATGTTTTAAAGGTACAGATTAAAAATAATAAATAAATCGTAAATACATGTAATAGTAGCATTGCGCATAAGTTTGGAAAAGCTGTCTAAAGAGCCATTATGCTTCTTGGACATTATCACTTTCAACACCCTGTATTTCAAAAACTGGTCATTAATTTGAGTTGAGCCCCTGAGAACTTTTGATAAGAAAGGTTCAGTCTACAACAAACCAAAATTTCGTGAAGTTTGACGGAGTACGGAAATCCCATAAGAGGTTCATTATACACTGATCCTTTACCAAATCCATTAGTTTATATTTTTCAATAAAAAACAATTAAAAAAGTTGTAATAGTAGCATTGCGCATAAGTTTGGAAAAGCTGTCTAAAGAGGCATTATGCTTCTTGGACATTATCACTTTCAACACCCTGTATTTCAAAAACTGGTCATTAATTTGATTTGGGCCCCTGAGAACTTTTGATAACAAAGGTTCAGTCTACAACATACCAAAACTTCATTAAGTTTGACGGATTACAGAAATCCCATTATAGGTGTGCCTGATCCTTTTAGCTATGTGATGTAAAAATGTATTTAAATTAAACATTATTGTAATAATAATAACAATTCATTTGTTTATTAAATTTTAAAGTAAAATGTTCTTCGATCAACACTCACCCCTGTTCGCTGTACTTATGGACCCAAGAAACATTTCTATCTGAGGCTTGAAAAAGGATTAATTAAATCCGAAACGTTGCCAAAGGTACCTTAGTTTCTTTTTGGTCTGTCCTCTACCCACGAATACCTACCTAAACATTATTATATTATATTTGGGTTCTAAAAAAAATGTTACGCTTTTTAAATTAAAATAAAGTATATCGCTTTTAAGTTACTGTACGAGTGAAACTTTCAGAAATCAGCTTTGAATGTGTATCGAAAAAAATGGCCGCCACATAGACTCTGTAAATTTCAAAACCTAATAAAAACCAATGGTATAGAATAGAGTTTCAGTAAAAAAATCTAAATAGCATTTACAATGGCGTTTTTAATGTGCGAGATCAATATGCCGGACCCTGTGTATAACTATAGTGAAATAAACTATGTTTTTCCAAGCGCGGATTTGAGGTGGGGTAACGTGGTAATTACTCGTAAAATATGCACTTTTTGTTAATAATTAAAGGGAAAACAGGAAAATTACCGCCGCCCCCCTTGAAAAAAAATGTTAATAAAAAACTATCGTCGATTATAACCCTTCCCCCCCTTGATTTTGACCTAGATCCGCGCTTGTTTTCTAAATATTAAAATTTAAAACTAAACATTTTAAACTCTGTCCTGGTTCAAATCACACACTATATATTTAACGTAAATTTCGTCTTTCGTCAAAGTTAGCCAGTTTTTAGGCCGAAGTAATTGAGAGGTGGTAGACGCTTTTTACTCATTGGGCGTCGACCGGTGAGATACCACCATGCCAGAAGTGAGTAGCGCTAAGTGGTATCACCACGTTCCGCTACTGCGCTGGCAGTCCGGTTCCAACAATGAGTAACAGATAGCATGATGGCGCCTCCAGGATCAAAATATTCCGGAGGTAAAATACCCGACCACTCGGATCTCCGGGCGTCGGGTGATCCTGGGGGTCCTTCATGCAAAGATATTAAAAGAAGACCAAAAACTCAACTCAGAATTGATTTTAGCAATATAAGAGGATTAAGTACCAACATGAATTCAGTTCACCAACATCTTGAAGAACAAAGACCTGACATCCTTGTTCTCACCGAAACTAAAATCAGTTCTGCAACACCTATTGTGAACTATCTTTATCCCGGCTATGACCTACACCACCGATTTCGACATAATTTTGGGATTTGTGTGTACATTAAAAATGACCTTTCATGTCATCGAGAGGAGAAGCTAGAACCAGCGAACCTCGATATCATATGGCTGAAATTCACCTCAAAGTCATCGACCAAGTTCATTTGCTGCCTCTACCGACCGCCAAGTAACACCGAGTATCAAAACTTTTTTGCGACATTATCCGAAAACTGTGATAGTATACAGTCTAACTATCCACATGCGGAAATTGTTTTTTTAGGCGATTTCAACGTCCACAATATACCCTGGCTAAAACACCACAACAAAACAGATAATGAAGGCAGGGAAGCAGAAGCTTTTGCCATAAGTTGTGGTCTAACGCAGCTTGTCGATGAACCTACCCGTATCTCAGAAAGGGGTGAATTTGCAGCGCTTTTAGACTTGTTCCTAACTACAAATCCTGACTTGTACACAATTCAAGTAGATCCCCCACTTGGTTCATCCGATCATAAACTTATAAGAACAAAGTGCGAAATGTTCATACCGCCAAGCCAACAATCACTTCCTCGTAAAATGTGGCACTATAAATCGGCAAAATGGAATGACCTTAAACAGTTTTACCTGGATTTTCCATGGCAAGAGGTTTGCTTTAAAACAGCTGATCCCACTATTTGCTGTAATGAAATAACAAAAGTAATCTTATCTGGAATGGATGCATATATCCCGCATACAATAAAACGCAGAGCTAATGCAAAACCTTGGTTCAACAGCAAGTGTCAAACGGCTGTACAGAAAAAACACAGAGCATATAACCTTTGGAAACGACAACAAACCGCTCAAAACCACACAGAATTTATAGAAGCCAGAAATAGTTGCAAAATTACTATTGACGCCGCCAAAGAAACATACAATCAAAGAATAAAAAACAGGTTGCTGAATTGTCCAAGTAGTTCTAGGTCCTTTTGGTCTCTTGCAAAAGCCGTTGGATCAAACTTCACCAAGTCATCCATACCACCACTTACAGATAAAAATACTCACTTAGCCACAACATCAGAGGAAAAAGCCAATATGCTGGCCAAAATCTTTTCCTCCAACTCAAACCTAACAGTGCCAAATGGAAAAACTCCACCGTTCATTGAAAGGGTTTCCCACAGTATGCCAGAGGTACCCTTTTGTCACAGAGAAATACGAAAATCCCTTAAAAAGTTGGATACAAACAAAGCAATGGGTCCAGATGGCATTCCCGCGATAGTACTCAAAAATTGTGCTAGCGAACTCACCCCAACTTTCGCAAAATTATTCAATTTATCTTATAGGCAAGGAGTATATCCATCATCATGGAAGTCTGCCGCAGTACAACCCATTCCAAAGAAAGGAAAAAAGACAGATCCGTTAAACTATAGACCAATTGCTCTACTTCCGGTGATATCAAAAGTAATGGAAAGAGTTGTAAACAATCACCTAACCAAGTACTTGGAAAAATACAAAATTATCAACGACAAGCAATACGGATTTCGAAAATATAGGTCAACTGGCGATTTACTTACATACGTCACTCACTTATGGCAAAAAGCGATTGAGTTGCGAGGTGAAACAAGAACAATTGCCTTAGATATATCTAAAGCATTCGATAAAGTCTGGCATGAAAATCTGCTCAACAAGCTCAAAGCAACGGGATTGTCGCCGAGACTTTGCACTTGGTTTGAAAGTTACCTTAAGGATAGATCCATTTATGTTGCACTGGATGGCCGGAACTCCAACTCTTACCAAATAAATGCTGGTGTGCCACAGGGAGCAATCCTTTCGCCAACACTTTTTCTGATTTACATAAATGACCTTATAGATAAAACAGTAAATCCACTTTATTGCTTTGCAGATGATGGCAATGTAGTCTCCTCAGTCATACCACCCACTCAGTGTCTATCCGCACGTGAATTCCATCATCTTAGACTAACTCAAATATCGCAGATAAATAACGACCTGGAGATAATAGAGGACTGGGGCAACAAAAACCTTGTACAGTTCAACGCGCAGAAAACCCAAGCAGCCCTGTTTTCAAAAAAGACCTGCACCGGTGAGCCAAACATCATGCTATCTGGAAGTGCTGTCACATTGCAGAGCCAGTTAAACATCTTAGGAGTCACTGCAGAGACCAACATGTCTTGGCACAGTCACGTGGCAGATATAGCTAAAAGGGCGTCCCAAAAGCTTGGGGTGCTATTTCGTACAAGACATCTGTATACACCAAGCCAACTGCTGACACTCTACAAAGCCCAGATTCGACCAACTATGGAGTACTGCTCACATATATGGAGTGCGGCACCCAAACATACCTTAATGCTTTTGAACACCGTGCAAAAGCGAGCTATCAAGCTGATCAATGACCCCGCACTTACCCGTAGCTTGGATAGTCTCGAACATCGAAGAACTGTGGGTGATCTCTCTCTCTTCTACAGGTATTATCACGGAAAATGCTCTAAAGAGTTGGCACGTATGATCCCCCCGGGAGTAGCACCTACTAGGCGAACACGTCAAACAGACGGTAACCATCAATTTACTGTCAAAATAGAGGCACCAAGAACCTCATTATATCAGAATTCATATCTCTGGAGAACAGCATCGCTGTGGAATAAACTCCCTGCGACAGTTTTCCCTGCAGGTTACAACCTGGACCGTTTCAAAACCAACACACACCAACATTTCCGCGCACTTGCCGCTTGTCGAGCGTGATAGGGATCTCCTTGCGAGTGCGCATACCCGTAAAAAAAAAAAAAAAGTATAAGTATTTTTAGCCACTCATTGGGGTTTCGTTTGGGAAGGCAATGGCGCTTGCTAACTAGTCTTCGCACCCACCAACAGAACATTGTTTTCTTTTCAATTTCTTAAGCGATGGATCGCCCCCATCAAAACGCGCAAAATACCGATTGGTCATAATTTAGCAAAACACACCATAAAAATTAAGGTAAAAAGTCGAAAAATAACGAAAAACTGCATCCACAAACGAAAAATGTAAAATGAAATTACATATTTTTATCTATTTTGCTAAAGTCAATGTCAGTCATAATCAAAAACAAATTGTCAAAATATACTAAGAGTAGCGATTAATATATATTGCGACAGCACAGAACTCTGTCCATAATATTTTGATACAAGGGGTGACGGTCTGTAATCAGCGCCTCTCAAACTTTGTATTCCGAACTAATGTATACAGGGGGTATGTATAACAGTATTATGAAAAGACCGGGGTGCTTTCCTTACTATAAATAATTAGTTTACTGTGGTGTCCTCTCTCTTTTCTAAAGAATTGGCTGGCCGTTGGGGCCGTTTTTTGGTTTGCCATTTTTTTTTTGTTTTGGGCACTGCTTGTTTGTGGAATTATACCAAAGACGGTGAAGCGTGAGTCCGTCGTTTGGGCGTATTTTGAGTGACGGCTCACATCCTCTGATTGAGGGACTCAAGGCGGCCTGCGCCATTTCTACGGAAAAGCATTGGTAAGTTCAATTTTTTTTATTTGGGGATTCTTCAAGATAATATTTGCCTCCCAAATTGTAACTATTGTTCGTGTGAAATGTAATTTTCTTACAAAAGACGTGTGGAATTTTTGGAGTTTTTTATATTTTTTTTAAACCACGTTTTGGATAAAAACTATATATTGTTTTTCTCCTTTGTCCTTTCCAACATCACCTGGACGATTGTGCTGGTTCGCATCTCTGGCAATAGCACTGATACAACCCTGGGAAAGGTATGTTAGGGTTGTTTTAGTTCATCTGTTGGCATCTGCTTTATTGTGTTGAGTCGTCATGGGGTTCTTGATTTAGGTTAGTCTGGGTAGGGGAACCTCGTGTAAAACCGACGAATTTCAGGAAACTGAAATATTTCATTTTCCACAGGGTTTGATGCTCGGGGCAAGTATCCAGCAACATTTTTTGACCATGTGCTGCCCTAGCGTCATGTGCTAGGTAATCAGCAGGGAAGGCGCGAGCAGAACGGGACCCGAAGTAGCGAGAGGGTGTCTGGGAACAACACGGTTTACAAGTAACAAAAAAAAAGAATAAGAAGACCGAGGTAGGAGCAACTACTCCTTTAGATACAATATTTTTTTATATAGTAATAATAATTTTTGCATTTCTTGTGAACGCAAGATAAAGGTATGACGTCATAACCCAAAATTTTGCGGCATATTTAATTTAGATTTTTACTGTGCAATTGAAAGTGCCTTGCTATTACGATCCAACCTGGTATCAATTTTTTTTTCCTATGTTCGTTTTCATTTTCACCCCTAACTTTTACAATAAATAAGATGAACTAAATCTCTGTGTTATTTGTACAACCCATTGAACGAACTTGGCAGAGACAAAAGAGAGATGAGGTTATATATTTTTTAACGTTTTTGGACTGGGTTGCTGTCTGTCTCATTCTCTTCATCGTAGAATGATGACAACAGATATTTGGTCCGGGTCTCCCCTAGGACAGAATGATTTTTGAAGTGTATTTTTTTATAACTATTAAAGTAAATTGAGTCTCCCCAATACTGACTCAAATGTGGGTACACTATAATAGACTTCGTACCCTGTCGGAGATGTCTGTCTACCTATAAAGTGCTTCCTATTTGTGTCATTTTAATTCATCTAGGAATCTTTTAAAATTTTATTGTGTCAGTAAGTCAATTTCTTTTGGTTTTTTTTAATTACACAAATACTCTGGAAGCCTCGGAAGTAGGTAGAGTTTCATTGTTTGGCTACAACGTTTGAGTTGAACTGTATTTTAATTAAGATCCTTTTTGTAAAACATTGGTATTAAAACACATGTGGCGCTTAAATTTTTCTTATTTCTGAACCCCCCCTTCTCCACTGTATAAATGTTACCGGGCATATCAATGTTTTACCTAGCTGGAAAATACAGTTCTGCTTCCATATATCTGTTTAATTACTTAGTAATTAATAGAGTGATTACAACGTTTTTTTTAAGTGTCACAAATTGGCTACAACGTTTTTCAGCGTCACAAATTGTCGGCCAACGTGCTTTTATAGTGTCACAATTTTATACGTCATAGTGCCCCTTAGAATGTAAGTTTTCTTTCTCTAAGTGGACTTAATTTTACCTGATATCACTCTGTCGAGGGCAGGGATCTTTATACTGTATAGCAAGTTTATTGTGGATCCACACTTTTACATGACTGCATGACTTGCATCTTTCTCATCATCATCGCTATCATCCCAGCAGAACTTGGTAATAGACTATAGACTTCTTTCCTTTTCAACGCAATAGTCGTGGTCGTCTTCCAACTGTAACAGGCTCCTGAGTTATTAATCTTGGCTCTCCGGTTGTTGGCCCCTGGACTACACCTGCGTATATTCTCGATGTACAATGTCAACCTATGTTTTTGTGTGCATCGCACAACATTTCGATGTAGACTGTTGAAGTTGAAGTGGGCGGCAGGGCGACGAGACTTTTTTTTTCTTTTTGCGTCGTTCGACATGCGAAACTGGTACCTTCTGCATGTGAAGCCGACGACCATACCACTGGACTACCCTACCGCTATGTATAAACAGTAACTTAAACTCAAATTTTAAACAAAAATTAGAGGACGCTAACATGAAGTTAAATACCCTCTTTAGCTTTAACATAAAAATATGTAGTTACACTATCTAGTGTAAATAGCTTGTTTTTAGGTTTTTTAAACCTGAATGCAACTATCAAGTTAAATTTGATCTATTCCATTTACTTTCCAAGATATAACACAAGGTTATATTTTTTCTTATGGAATAATCATTTTTTTACTTGATTTTCGGAATCGGCATAAAAATTCCTTTAAAATGATGATGATACTTGATTGATACTTTTTTGTATTTTTTAATATATTTTTTTTTTATTTCCTTAATTTTTTTTATCCCATATTTTTTTACCCAGTTTTTAATAAAAATCAAAATAAAAAATTTAAAAGAATAATAAAAATTATAAAAAAGTACTAAGAATATAAATAAATTTTAAAGGTAATTTTAACCTGCTTTTAAAACTCAAAAAAAAGGTAATTTTATAGTATAAATATAGTAACTATATTTTATATCTCAAAAACTAAAAGTTACCGAAAGCGGAGGTTGGTTTTCCTCTATCTTCCTTAGAAGTACCCTTCCCCACTTAAAAGTGTCCAATTTGGAATACCTTGTACAGGATGATGGGTTATATTTTACTGAATCGATTTCTTTGTCAATATTAACACCGAGAATCACACATTAAAGGAGAAAGTTGCATGATTTTTCCTGAAACACTAGAATTTGATGCCAAAAATAACATGTTAATCCCTTGTTAAACTTTTTACATACCTACCTATTACCTGTATTTATTTATTTAATTTTTTAAAGAGGATATATTTTTAGATTAGTCATTTTGTTTTTCTATTAAAAAGGTGACAATCCTACAAGGCAGGGATTGTTGAGTGCCCACTCTTTAAATTTGTCCCTTTTTTACCATCAAAAGTCTCTGCCAGTGGCGGATCCAGGGGGGGGGGGCACTAGGGGCAACCGAACCGAACCGAACCGAACCCCCCCCGAGAATTTTTTGAACATACAAAAAATGAGTAAAAAGTAATGTTTTTGCTAATAAAAATTCAAAATTTTTGCTGCGGCGCATGAAAGTCTATTGTTATTATCATCGAAATTACAACCACTTACTAATTCAATAAAATGCTGCTTAAAAAAATATATGCCGTTTTTTACCAACACAGAATGTCGCCTAAAGTGCCCCCCCCCCCCCGAGAAGCACCTCTGGATCCGCCCTTGGTCTCTGCAGAAGTAGGTACTGCCTTGGTATTACCCAAGAATAACTTACCTCTTAATCGGCTACAGAACACCAAATTTTTCAATGCACATCCAATATAAACAAAATATTCTAAAGATCCACAAGAGATAGCCAACTGCTTTTGCCAATATTTTGCTAACAGTGTAGATGGCCTTCTGGCCAGAGAGGGTTTCTCATCTGATGACAACTGCACACTGCCATCATCCAATATAGTCCTATAGAGGAATTAGAACTATACACAGCACTAAAACAACTAAAAAACAAGAAAGCTTGCTCAAATATAAATGATATTTCTCTTTTTGTTACAGATCAATTACAGGCTTATCTGTCTAAAATATTTGAAAAAACTGTACTCAATCGTTTAGATTCCTTTATACAGCGCTTTGGGCTATTGTCTTCTCATCAGCACGGTTTTCGCAGTAATTTTTGCAGCATTTGACCTGTATTTCTGGATATGACTCGAGCTTTTGATTGTGTTTGTATCAATTTGTTGCTAAAAAAACTTAATGCTATGGGATTTCGAGGAAACATAAATGTAAAAAATTGTAGTTAAATTTGGTAATAGTATCTCACAGGAAGCCACTCTTAATCATGGTGTCCCCCAAGGCAGCGTTTTATCACCACTTATATTTATCCTTTTTATTAATGACATGATTAAATATATCCTAAAGCATTGCCAAAATATCAAAATAGTGTTCTATGCTGATGATTGTACAATAGTAATGACAGCCGAAACGTTGAAAGAGCTTGAGGCAAATACAAACTTCATTTTAAAAATGTTTAGTGAATGGTGCGACAGAAACAAGCTACTAATAAGCCCAACAAAATCTTAGTACATTATTTTTCACAAGAGAAAACAAATCACATACATAAATCTTATTCACATAGATGAAATGCATGGGATAAGCACTGTGATTATGAAGCAGGAAAGTTGAGTTCGAGTTTTTTTGCAATTTTAAACCTTAAAAGTCTTTTAACAGCAAAACAACTAGTTAATGTTTATTACTCTTTGGCACTTAAGCAATGTTATATTTCAAGTTTGAGACAAATCGGTTGGTAAATAAGAAAATCCGCCATTTTGGATCGGCCATTTTGATTTTTTTAAGTTTGAGTGAACATTTGTGTTATATGACCTTAAGCAATGTTATATTTCAAGTTTGAGACAAATCGGTTGGTAAATAAAAAAATCAGACATTTTGGTTTGGCCATTTTGATTTTTTTAAGTTTGAGTAAGAATTTGTGTTACATGACCTTAAGCAATGTTATATTTTAAGTTTGAGACAAATCGGTTGGTAAATAAGAAATTCCGCCATTTTGGATCGGCCATTTTGATTTTTTTAAGTTTGAGTAAACATTTGTGTTACATGACCTTAAGCAATGTTATATTTTAAGTTTGAGACAAATCGGTTGGTAAATAAGCAACTTCGCAATTTTGGATCGGCCATTTTGATTTTTTTAAGTTTGAGTAAACATTTGTGTTAAATGACCTTAAGCAATGTTATATTTCAAGTTTGAGACCAATCGGTTGGTAAATAAGAAAATCCGCCATTTTGGTTCGGCCATTTTGATTTTTTTAAGTTTGAGTAAACATTTGTGTTATATGACCTTAAGCAATGTTATATTTTAAGTTTGAGACAAATCGGTTGGTAAATAGGAAAATCAGCCATTTTGGATCGGCCATTTTGATTTTTTTAAGTTTGAGTTAACTTTTGTGTTATATGACCTTAAGCAACGTTATATTTTGATTTTGAGACAAATCTGTTGGTAAATAAGAAATTCCGCCATTTTGGAACGGCCATTTTGATTTTTTTAAGTTTGAGTAAACATTTGTGTTAAATGACCTTAAGCAATGTTTGGATCGGCCATTTTGATTTTTTTAAGTTTGAGTAAACATTTGTGTTATATGACCTTAAGCAATGTTATATTTTAAGTTTGAGACAAATCGATTGGTAAATAAGCAAATTCGCAATTTTGGATCGGCCATTTTGATTTTTGTAAGTTTGAGTTAGACTTTGTGTTAAATAACCTTAAGCAATGTTATATTTTAAGTTTGAGACAAATCGGTTGGTAAATAAGCAAATTCGCAATTTTGGTTCGGCCATTTTGATTTTTTAAGTTTGAGTAAGAATCTGTGTTAAATAACCTTAAGCAATGTTAAATTTCAAGTTTGAGACAAATCGGTTGGTAAATAAGAAAATCCGCCATTTTGGATCGGCCATTTTGATTTTTTTAAGTTTGAGTAAACATTTGTGTTATATGACCTTAAGCAATGTTATATTTTAAGTTTGAGACAAATCGGTTGGTAAATAAGCAAATTCGCAATTTAGGATCGGCCATTTTGATTTTTTTAAGTTTGAGTAAGAATTTTTGTTATAAGTAATTCCGCCATTTTGGATAGGCCATTTTGATTTTTTTAATTTTGAGTAAACATTTGTGTTAAGTGACCTTAAGCAACGTTATATTTTAAGTTTGAGACAAATCGGTTGGTAAATAAGCAAATTCGCAATTTAGGATCGGCCATTTTGATTTTTTTAAGTTTGAGTAAGAATTTGTGTTAAATAACCTTAAGCAATGTTAAATTTCAAGTTTGAGACAAATCGGTTGGTAAATAAGAAAATCCGCCATTTTGGATCGGCCATTTTGATTTTTTTAAGTTTGAGTAAACATTTGTGTTATATGACCTTAAGCAATGTTATATTTTAAGTTTGAGACAAATCGGTTGGTAAATAAGCAAATTCGCCATTTTGGATCGGCCATTTTGATTTTTTTAAGTTTGAGTAAACTTTTGTATTATATGACCTTAAGCAATGTTATATTTCAAGTTTGAGACAAATCGGTTGGTAAATAAGTAATTCCGCCATTTTGGATAGGCCATTTTGATTTTTTTTAATTTTGAGTAAACATTTGTGTTAAATGACCTTAAGCAATGTTATATTTCAAATTTGAGACAAATCAGTTGGTAAATAAGAAAATCCGCCATTTTGAATCGGCCATTTTGATTTTTTTAAGTTTGAGTAAACATTTGTGTTATATGACCTTAAGCAATGTTATATTTTAAGTTTGAGACAAATCGGTTGGTAAATAAGCAAATTCGCCATTTTGGATAGGCCATTTTGATTTTTTTAAGTTTGAGTAAACATTTGTGTTACATGACCTTAAGCAATGTTATATTTTAAGTTTGAGACAAATCGGGTGGTAAATAAGCAACTTCGCAATTTTGGATCGGCCATTTTGATTTTTTTAAGTTTGAGTAAACATTTGTGTTAAATAACCTTAAGCAATGTTATATTTCAAGTTTGAGACAAATCGGTTGGTAAATAAGAAAATCCGCCATTTTGGATCGGCCAGTTTGATTTTTTTAAGTTTGAGTAAACATTTGTGTTATATGACCTTAAGCAATGTTATATTTTATGTTTGAGACAAATCGGTTGGTAAATAAGCAAATTCGCAATTTAGGATCGGCCATTTTGATTTTTTAAGTTTGAGTAAGATTTTGTGTTATATGATCTTAAGCAATGTTATATTTTAAGTTTGAGACAAATCGGTTGGTAAATAAGTAATTCCGCCATTTTGGATAGGCCATTTTGATTTTTTTAATTTTGAGTAAACATTTGTGCTAAATGACCTTAAGCAACGTTATATTTTAAGTTTGAGACAAATCGGTTGGTAAATAAGCAAATTCGCAATTTTGGAACGGCCATTTTGATTTTTTTAAGTTTGAGTAAGAATTTGTGTTAAATAACCTTAAGCAATGTTAAATTTCAAGTTTGAGACAAATCGGTTGGTAAATAAGAAAATCCGCCATTTTGGATCGGCCATTTTGATTTTTTTAAGTTTGAGTAAACATTTGTGTTATATGACCTTAAGCAATGTTATATTTCAAGTTTGAGACAAATCGGTTGGTAAATAAGAAAATCCGCCATTTTGGATCGGCCATTTTGATTTTTTTAAGTTTGAGTAAACATTTGTGTTATATGACCTTAAGCAATGTTATATTTTAAGTTTGAGACAAATCGGTTGGTAAATAAGCAAATTCGCCATTTTGGATCGGCCATTTTGATTTTTTTAAGTTTGAGTAAACTTTTGTATTATATGACCTTAAGCAATGTTATATTTCAAGTTTGAGACAAATCGGTTGGTAAATAAGTAATTCCGCCATTTTGGATAGGCCATTTTGATTTTTTTTAATTTTGAGTAAACATTTGTGTTAAATGACCTTAAGCAATGTTATATTTCAAATTTGAGACAAATCAGTTAGTAAATAAGAAAATCCGCCATTTTGAATCGGCCATTTTGATTTTTTTAAGTTTGAGTAAACATTTGTGTTATATGACCTTAAGCAATGTTATATTTTAAGTTTGAGACAAATCGGTTGGTAAATAAGCAAATTCGCCATTTTGGATCGGCCATTTTGATTTTTTTAAGTTTGAGTAAACATTTGTGTTACATGACCTTAAGCAATGTTATATTTTAAGTTTGAGACAAATCGGGTGGTAAATAAGCAACTTCGCAATTTTGGATCGGCCATTTTGATTTTTTTAAGTTTGAGTAAACATTTGTGTTAAATAACCTTAAGCAATGTTATATTTCAAGTTTGAGACAAATCGGTTGGTAAATAAGAAAATCCGCCATTTTGGATCGGCCAGTTTGATTTTTTTAAGTTTGAGTAAACATTTGTGTTATATGACCTTAAGCAATGTTATATTTTATGTTTGAGACAAATCGGTTGGTAAATAAGCAAATTCGCAATTTAGGATCGGCCATTTTGATTTTTTAAGTTTGAGTAAGAATTTGTGTTATATGATCTTAAGCAATGTTATATTTTAAGTTTGAGACAAATCGGTTGGTAAATAAGTAATTCCGCCATTTTGGATAGGCCATTTTGATTTTTTTAATTTTGAGTAAACATTTGTGTTAAATGACCTTAAGCAACGTTATATTTTAAGTTTGAGACAAATCGGTTGGTAAATAAGCAAATTCGCAATTTTGGAACGGCCATTTTGATTTTTTTAAGTTTGAGTAAGAATTTGTGTTAAATAACCTTAAGCAATGTTAAATTTCAAGTTTGAGACAAATCGGTTGGTAAATAAGAAAATCCGCCATTTTGGATCGGCCATTTTGATTTTTTTAAGTTTGAGTAAACATTTGTGTTATATGACCTTAAGCAATGTTATATTTTAAGTTTGAGACAAATCGGTTGGTAAATAAGCAAATTCGCCATTTTGGATCGGCCATTTTGATTTTTTTAAGTTTGAGTAAACATTTGTATTATATGACCTTAAGCAATGTTATATTTCAAGTTTGAGACAAATCGGTTGGTAAATAAGTAATTCCGCCATTTTGGATAGGCCATTTTGATTTTTTTAAGTTTGAGTAAACATTTGTATTATATGACCTTAAGCAATGTTATATTTCAGGTGTGAGACAAATCGGTTGGTAAATAAGAAAATCCGACATTTTGGATCGGCCATTTAAGTTTTTTAAGTTTGAGTAAACATTTGTGTTATATGACCTTAAGCAATGTTATTTTTTAAGTTTGAGACAAATCGGTTGGTAAATAAGCAAATTCGCAATTTTGGATCGGCCATTTTGATTTTTTTAAGTTTGAGTTAACATTTGTGGTATATGACCTTAAGCAATGTTATATTTCAAGTTTGAGACAAATCGGTTGGTAAATAAGCAAATTCGCAATTTTGGATCGGCCATTTTGATTTTTGTAAGTTTGAGTTAGACTTTGTGTTAAATAACCTTAAGGAATGTTATATTTTAAGTTTGAGACAAATCGGTTGGTAAATAAGCAAATTCGCAATTTTGGATCGGCCATTTTGATTTTTGTAAGTTTGAGTTAGACTTTGTGTTAAATGACCTTAAGCAATGTTATATTTCAAATTTGAGACAAATCGGTTGGTAAATAAGAAAATCCGCCATTTTGAATCGGCCATTTTGATTTTTTTAAGTTTGAGTAAACATTTGTGTTATATGACTTTAAGCAATGTTATATTTTATGTTTGAGAAAAATCGGTTGGTAAATAAGCAAATTCGCAATTTTGGATCGGCCATTTTGATTTTTTTAAGTTTGAGTAAGAATTTGTGTTAAATAACCTTAAGCAATGTTAAATTTTAAGTTTGAGACAAATCGGTTGGTAAATAAGAAATTCCGCCATTTTGGAACGGCCATTTTGATTTTTTTAAGTTTGAGTAAACATTTGTGTTAAATGACCTTAAGCAATGTTATATTTCAAGTTTGAGACAAATCGGTTGGCAAATAAAATAATCCGCCATTTTGGATCGGCCATTTTGATTTTTTTAAGTTTGAGTAAACATTTGTGTTATATGACTTTAAGCAATGTTATATTTTAAGTTTGAGAAAAATCGGTTGGTAAATAAGCAAATTCGCAATTTTGGATCGGCCATTTTGATTTTTTTAAGTTTGAGTAAGAATTTTTGTTAAATAACCTTAAGCAATGTTAAATTTCAAGTTTGAGACAAATCGGTTGGTAAATAAGAAAATCCGCCATTTTGGATCGGCCATTTTGATTTTTTTAAGTTTGAGTAAACATTTGTGTTATATGACCTTAAGCAATGTTATATTTTAAGTTTGAGACAAATCGGTTGGTAAATAAGCAAATTCGCAATTTTGGATCGGCCATTTGGATTTTTTTAAGTTTGAGTAAGAATTTGTGTTATATGACCTTAAGCAATGTTATATTTCAAGTTTGATAGTTATATTTTAAGTTTGAGACAAATCGGTTGGTAAATAAGCAAATTCGCAATTTTGGATCGGCCATTTTGATTTTTTTAAGTTTGAGTAAGAATTTGTGTTAAATGACCTTAAGCAATGTTAAATTTCAAGTTTGAGACAAATCGGTTGGTAAATAAGAAAATCCGCCATTTTGGATCGGTCATTTTGATTTTTTTAAGTTTGAGTAAACATTTGTGTTATATGACCTTAAGCAATGTTATATTTTAAGTTTGAGACAAATCGGTTGGTAAATAAGCAAATTCGCAATTTTGGATCGGCCATTTTGATTTTTGTAAGTTTGAGTTAGACTTTGTGTTAAATAGCCTTAAGCAATGTTATATTTTAAGTTTGAGACAAATCGGTTGGTAAATAAGCAAATTCGCAATTTTGGATCGGCCATTTTGATTTTTTTAAGTTTGAGTAAACATTTGTGTTACATGACCTTAAGCAATGTTATATTTTAAGTTTGAGACAAATCGGTTGGTAAATAGGAAAATCCGTCATTTTGGATCGGCCATTTTGATTTTTTTAAGTTTGAGTAAGAATTTGTGTTAAATAACCTTAAACAATGTTAAATTTCCACTTTGAGACAAATCGGTTGGTATTTTTTTTTTTTTTTACCGGTATGCGCACTCGCAAGGAGATCCCTATCACGCTCGAGAAGCGGCAAGTGCGCGGAAATGTTGGTGCGTGTTGGTTTTAAAACGGTTCAGGTTGTAACCTGCAGGGAAAACTGTCGCAGGGAGTTTATTCCACAGCGATGCTGTTCTCCAGAGATATGAATTCTGATATAATGAGGTTCTTGGTGTCTCTATTCTGACAATAAATTGATGGTTACCGTCTGTTTGACGTGTTCGCCTAGTAGGTGCTACTCCCGGGGGGATCATACGTGCCAACTCTTCAGAGCATTTTCCGTGATAATACCTGTAGAAGAGAGATAGATCGCCCACAGTTCTTCGATGTTCGAGACTATCCAAGCTACGGGTAAGTGCGGGGTCATTGATCAGCTTGATAGCTCGTTTTTGCACGGTGTTCAAAAGCATTAAGGTATGTTTGGGTGCCGCACTCCATATATGTGAGCAGTACTCCATAGTTGGTCGAATCTGAGCTTTGTAGAGTATCAGCAGTTGGCTTGGTGTATACAGATGTCTTGTACGAAATAGCACCCCAAGCTTTTGGGACGCCCTTTTAGCTATATCTGCCACGTGACTGTGCCAAGACATGTTGGTCTCTGCAGTGACTCCTAAGATGTTCAACTGGCTCTGCAATGCGACAGCTCTTCCAGATAGCATGATATTTGGCTCACCGGTGCTGGTCTTTTTCGAAAACAGGGCTGCTTGGGTTTTCTGCGCGTTGAACTGTACAAGGTTTTTGTTGCCCCAGTCCTCTATTATCTCCAAGTCGTTATTTATCTGTGATATTTCGGTTAGTCTAAGGTAATGGAATTCACGTGCGGAGAGACATGTGGGTGGTATGACTGAGACTACATTGCCATCATCTGCAAAGCAATAAAGTGGATTTACTGTTTTATCTATTAGGTCATTTATGTAAATCAGAAAAAGTGTTGGCGAAAGGATTGCTCCCTGTGGCACACCAGCATTTATTTGGTAAGAGTTGGAGTTCCGGCCATCCAGTGCAACATAAATGGATCTATCCTTAAGGTAACTTTCAAACCAAGTGCAAAGTCTCGGCGACCATCCCGTTGCTTTGAGCTTGTTGAGCAGATTTTCATGCCAGACTTTAAGTGAGTGACGTATGTAAGTAAATCGCCAGTTGACCTATATTTTCGAAATCCGTATTGCTTGTCGTTGATAATTTTGTACTTTTCCAAGTACTTGGTTAGGTGATTGTTCACAACTCTTTCCATTACTTTTGATATCACCGGAAGTAGAGCAATTGGTCTATAGTTTAACGGATCTGTCTTTTTTCCTTTCTTTGGAATGGGTTGTACTGCGGCAGACTTCCATGATGATGGATATACTCCTTGCCTATAAGATAAATTGAATAATTTTGCGAAAGTTGGGGTGAGTTCGCTAGCACAATTTTTGAGTACTATCGCGGGAATGCCATCTGGACCCATTGCTTTGTTTGTATCCAACTTTTTAAGGGATTTTCGTATTTCTCTGTAACAAAAGGGTACCTCTGGCATACTGTGGGAAACCCTTTCAATGAACGGTGGAGTTTTTCCATTTGCCACTGTTAGGTTTGAGTTGGAGGAAAAGATTTTGGCCAGCATATTGGCTTTTTCCTCTGATGTTGTGGCTAAGTGAGTATTTTTATCTGTAAGTGGTGGTATGGATGACTTGGTGAAGTTTGATCCAACGGCTTTTGCAAGAGACCAAAAGGACCTAGAACTACTTGGACAATTCAGCAACCTGTTTTTTATTCTTTGATTGTATGTTTCTTTGGCGGCGTCAATAGTAATTTTGCAACTATTTCTGGCTTCTATAAATTCTGTGGGGTTTTGAGCGGTTTGTTGTCGTTTCCAAAGGTTATATGCTCTGTGTTTTTTCTGTACAGCCGTTTGACACTGGCTGTTGAACCAAGGTTTTGCATTAGCTCTGCGTTTTATTGTATGTGGGATATATGCATCCATTCCAGATAAGATTACTTTTGTTATTTCATTACAGCAAATAGTGGGATCAGCCGTTTTAAAGCAAACCTCTTGCCATGGAAAATCCAGGTAAAACTGTTTAAGGTCATTCCATTTTGCCGATTTATAGTGCCACATTTTACGAGGAAGTGATTGTTGGCTTGGCGGTATGAACATTTCGCACTTTGTTCTTATAAGTTTATGATCGGATGAACCAAGTGGGGGATCTACTTGAATTGTGTACAAGTCAGGATTTGTAGTTAGGAACAAGTCTAAAAGCGCTGCAAATTCACCCCTTTCTGAGATACGGGTAGGTTCATCGACAAGCTGCGTTAGACCACAACTTATGGCAAAAGCTTCTGCTTCCCTGCCTTCATTATCTGTTTTGTTGTGGTGTTTTAGCCAGGGTATATTGTGGACGTTGAAATCGCCTAAAAAAACAATTTCCGCATGTGGATAGTTAGACTGTATACTATCACAGTTTTCGGATAATGTCGCAAAAAAGTTTTGATATTCGGTGTTACTTGGCGGTCGGTAGAGGCAGCAAATGAACTTGGTCGATGACTTTGAGGTGAATTTCAGCCATATGATATCGAGGTTCGCTGGTTCTAGCTTCTCCTCTCGTTGACATGAAAGGTCATTTTTAATGTACACACAGATTCCAAAATTATGTCGAAATCGGTGGTATAGGTCATAGCCGGGATAAAGATAGTTCACAGTGGGTGTTGCAGAACTGATTTTAGTTTCAGTGAGAACAAGGATGTCAGGTCTTTGTTCTTCAAGATGTTGGTGAACTAAATTCATGTTGGTACTTAATCCTCTTATATTGCTAAAATCAATTCTGAGTTGAGTTTTTGGTCTTCTTTTAATATCTTTGCATGAAGGACCCCCAGAATCACCCGACGCCCGGAGATCCGAGTGGTCGGGTATTTTACCTCCGGAATATTTTGATCCTGGAGGCGCCATCATGCTATCTGTTACTCATTGTTGGAACCGGACTGCCAGCGCAGTAGCGGAACGTGGTGATACCACTTAGCGCTACTCACTTCTGGCATGGTGGTATCTCACCGGTCGACGCCCAATGAGTAAAAAGAGTCTACCACCTATGTAATGTGGTAAATAAGAAAACCCGCCATTTTGGATCGGCAATTTTGATTTTTTTAAGTTTGAGTAAGAATTTGTGTTATATGACCTTAAGCAATGTTATATTTTAAGTTTGAGACAAATCGGTTGGTAAATAAGCAAATTCGCAATTTTGGATCGGCCATTTTGATTTTTTTAAGTTTGAGTAAACATTTGTGTTATATGACCTTAAGCAATGTTATTTTTTAAGTTTGAGACAAATCGGTTGGTAAATAAGCAAATTCGTAATTTTGGATCGGCCATTTTGATTTTTTTAAGTTTGAGTAAGAATTTGTGTTATATGACCTTAAGCAATATTATATTTCAAGTTTGAGACAAATCGGTTGGTAAATAAGATAATCCGCCATTTTGGATCGGCCATTTTAATTTTTTTAAGTTTGAGTAAACATTTGTGTTATATGACTTTAAGCAATGTTATATTTTAAGTTTGAGACAAATCGGTTGGTAAATAAGCAAATTCGCAATTTTGGATCGGCTATTTTGATTTTTTTAAGTTTGAGTAAACATTTGTGTTATATGAACTTAAGCAATGTTATTTTTTAAGTTTGAGACAAATCGGTTGGTAAATAAGCAAATTCGCAATTTTGGATCGGCCATTTTGATTTTTTTAAGTTTGAGTAAACATTTGTGTTATATGACCTTAAGCAATGTTATTTTTTAAGTTTGAGACAAATCGGTTGGTAAATAAGCAAATTCGCAATTTTGGATCGGCCATTTTGATTTTTTTAAGTTTGAGTGAGAATTTGTGTTATATGACCTTAAGCAATGTTATATTTCAAGTTTGAGACAAATCGGTTGGTAAATAAGATAATCCGCCATTTTGGATCGGCCATTTTGATTTTTTTAAGTTTGAGTAAACATTTGTGTTATATGACTTTAAGCAATGTTATATTTTAAGTTTGAGACCAATAGATTGGTAAATAAGCAAATTCGCAATTTTGGATCGGCCATTTTGATTTTTTTAAGTTTGAGTAAGAATTTGTGTTAAATAACCTTAAGCAATGTTAAATTTCAAGTTTGAGACAAATCGGTTGGTAAATAAGAAAATCCGCCATTTTGGATCGGCCATTTTGATTTTTTTAAGTTTGAGTAAACATTTGTGTTATATGACCTTAAGCAATGTTATATTTTAAGTTTGAGACAAATCGGTTGGTAAATAAGCAAATTCGCAATTTTGGATCGGTTATTTGGATTTTTTTAAGTTTGAGTAAGAATTTGTGTTATATGACCTTAAGCAATGTTATATTTTAAGTTTGAGACAAATCGGTTGGTAAATAAGGAAATTCGCAATTTTGGATCGGCCATTTTGATTTTTTTAAGTTTGAGTAAACATTTGTGTTAAATGACCTTAAGCAATGTTATATTTCAAGTTTGATAGTTATATTTTAAGTTTGAGACAAATCGGTTGGTAAATAAGCAAATTCGCAATTTTGGATCGGCCATTTTGATTTTTTTAAGTTTGAGTAAGAATTTGTGTTAAATGACCTTAAGCAATGTTAAATTTCAAGTTTGAGACAAATCGGTTGGTAAATAAGAAAATCCGCCATTTTGGATCGGTCATTTTGATTTTTTTAAGTTTGAGTAAACATTTGTGTTATATGACCTTAAGCAATGTTATATTTTAAGTTTGAGACAAATCGGTTGGTAAATAAGCAAATTCGCAATTTTGTATCGGCCATTTTGATTTTTGTAAGTTTGAGTTAGACTTTGTGTTAAATAACCTTAAGCAATGTTAAATTTCAAGTTTGAGACAAATCGGTTGGTAAATAAGAAAACCCGCCATTTTTTTAAGTTTGAGTAAGAATTTGTGTTATATGACCTTAAGCAATGTTATATTTTAAGTTTGAGACAAATCGGTTAGTAAATAAGCAAATTCGCAATTTTGGATCGGCCATTTTAATTTTTTTAAGTTTGAGTAAGAATTTGTGTTAAATAACCTTAAACAATGTTAAATTTCAACTTTGAGACAAATCGGTTGGTAAATAAGAAAATCCGCCATTTTGGATCGGCCATTTTGATTTTTTTAAGTTTGAGTAAACATTTGTGTTATATGACCTTAAGCAACGTTATATTTTAAGTTTGAGACAAATCGGTTGGTTTGCAAATTCGCAATTTTGGATCGGCCATTTTGATTTTTTTAAGTTTGAGTAAGAATTTGTGTTAAATAACCTTAAGCAATGTTAAATTGCAAGTTTGAGACAAATCGGTTGGTAAATAAGAAAACCCGCCATTTTGGATCGGCAATTTTGATTTTTTTAAGTTTGAGTAAGAATTTGTGTTATATGACCTTAAGCAATGTTATATTTTAAGTTTGAGACAAATCGGTTGGTAAATAAGCGAATTCGCAATTTTGGATTGGCCATTTTGATTTTTTTAAGTTTGAGTAGACATTTGTGTTACATGACCTTAAGCAATGTTATATTTTAAGTTTGAGACAAATCGGTTGGTAAATAGGAAAATCCGCCATTTTGGATCGGCCATTTAGATTTTTTTAAGTTTGAGTTAACATCTGTGTTATATGACCTTAAGCAAAGTTAAATTTCAAGTTTGAGACAAATCGGTTGGTAAATAAGCAAATTCGCAATTTTGGATTGGCCATTTTGATTTTTTTAAGTTTGAGTAAACATTTGTGTTACATGACCTTAAGCAATGTTATATTTTAAGTTTGAGACAAATCGGTTGGTAAATAAGCAAATTCGCAATTTTGGATCGGCCATTTTGATTTTTTTAAGTTTGAGTAAGAATTTGTGTTAAATGACCTTAAGCAATGTTAAATTTCAAGTTTGAGACAAATCGGTTGGTAAATAAGAAAATCCGCCATATTGGATCGGTCATTTTGATTTTTTTAAGTTTGAGTAAACATTTGTGTTATATGACCTTAAGCAATGTTATATTTTAAGTTTGATACAAATCGGTTGGTAAATAAGCAAATTCGCAATTTTGGATCGGCCATTTTGTTTTTTGTAAGTTTGAGTTAGACTTTGTGTTAAATGACCTTAAGCAATGTTATATTTTAAGTTTGAGACAAATCGGTTGGTAAATAAGCAAATTCGCAATTTTGGATCGGCCATTTTGATTTTTTTAAGTTTGAGTAAGAATTTGTGTTAAATAACCTTAAGCAATGTTAAATTTCAAGTTTGAGACAATTCGGTTGGTAAATAAGAAAACCCGCCATTTTTTTAAGTTTGAGTAAGAATTTGTGTTATATGACCTTAAGCAATGTTATATTTTAAGTTTGAGACAAATCGGTTGGTAAATAAGCAAATTCGCAATTTTGGATTGGCCATTTTGATTTTTTTAAGTTTGAGTAAACATTTGTGTTACATGACCTTAAGCAATGTTATATTTTAAGTTTGAGACAAATCGGTTGGTAAATAGGAAAATCCGCCATTTTGGATCGGCCATTTTGATTTTTTTAAGTTTGAGGAAACATTTGTGTTATATGACCTTAAGCAATGTTATACTTTAAGTTTGAGACAAATCGGTTGATAAATAAGCAAATTCGCAATTTTGGATCGGCCATTTTGATTTTTGTAAGTTTGAGTTAGACTTTGTGTTAAATAACCTTAAGCAATGTTATATTTTAAGTTTGAGACAAATCGGTTGGTAAATAAGCAAATTCGCAATTTTGGATCGGCCATTTTGATTTTTTTAAGTTTGAGTAAGAATTTGTGTTAAATAACCTTAAGCAATGTTAAATTTCAAGTTTGAGACAAATCGGTTGGTAAATAAGAAAACTCGCCATTTTTTTAAGTTTGAGTAAGAATTTGTGTTATATGACCTTAAGCAATGTTATATTTTAAGTTTGAGACAAATCGGTTGGTAAATAAGCAAATTCGCAATTTTGGATCGGCCATTTTGATTTTTTTAAGTTTGAGTAAGAATTTGTGTTAAATAACCTTAAACAATGTTAAATTTCAACTTTGAGACAAATCGGTTGGTAAATAAGAAAATCCGCCATTTTGGATCGGCCATTTTGATTTTTTTAAGTTTGAGTAAACATTTGTGTTATATGACCTTAAGCAACGTTATATTTTAAGTTTGAGACAAATCGGTTGGTTTGCAAATTCGCAATTTTGGATCGGCCATTTTGATTTTTTTAAGTTTGAGTAAGAATTTGTGTTAAATAACCTTAAGCAATGTTAAGTTTCAAGTTTGAGACAAATCGGTTAATAAATAAGAAAACCCGCCATTTTGGATCGGCAATTTTGATTTTTTTAAGTTTGAGTAAGAATTTGTGTTATATGACCTTAAGCAATGTTATATTTTAAGTTTGAGACAAATCGGTTGGTAAATAAGCGAATTCGCAATTTTGGATTGGCCATTTTGATTTTTTTAAGTTTGAGTAGACATTTGTGTTACATGACCTTAAGCAATGTTATATTTTAAGTTTGAGACAAATCGGTTGGTAAATAGGAAAATCCGCCATTTTGGATCGGCCATTTTGATTTTTTTAAGTTTGAGTTAACATTTGTGTTATATGACCTTAAGCAAAGTTAAATTTCAAGTTTGAGACAAATCGGTTGGTAAATAAGCAAATTCGCAATTTTGGATTGGCCATTTTGATTTTTTTAAGTTTGAGTAAACATTTGAGACAAATCGGTTGGTAATAGGAAAATCCGCCATTTTGGATCGGCCATTTTGATTTTTTTAAGTTTGAGTAAGAATTTGTGTTAAATGACCTTAAGCAATGTTAAATTTCAAGTTTGAGACAAATCGGTTGGTAAATAAGAAAATCCGCCATTTTGGATCGGTCATTTTGATTTTTTTAAGTTTGAGTAAACATTTGTGTTATATGACCTTAAGCAATGTTATATTTTAAGTTTGAGACAAATCGGTTGGTAAATAAGCAAATTCGCAATTTTGTATCGGCCATTTTGATTTTTGTAAGTTTGAGTTAGACTTTGTGTTAAATAACCTTAAGCAATGTTAAATTTCAAGTTTGAGACAAATCGGTTGGTAAATAAGAAAACCCGCCATTTTTTTAAGTTTGAGTAAGAATTTGTGTTACATGACCTTAAGCAATGTTATATTTTAAGTTTGAGACAAATCGGTTGGTAAATAAGCAAATTCGCAATTTTGGATCGGCCATTTTGATTTTTTTAAGTTTGAGTAAGAATTTGTGTTAAATGACCTTAAGCAATGTTAAATTTCAAGTTTGAGACAAATCGGTTGGTAAATAAGAAAATCCGCCATATTGGATCGGTCATTTTGATTTTTTTAAGTTTGAGTAAACATTTGTGTTATATGACCTTAAGCAATGTTATATTTTAAGTTTGATACAAATCGGTTGGTAAATAAGCAAATTCGCAATTTTGGATCGGCCATTTTGTTTTTTGTAAGTTTGAGTTAGACTTTGTGTTAAATGACCTTAAGCAATGTTATATTTTAAGTTTGAGACAAATCGGTTGGTAAATAAGCAAATTCGCAATTTTGGATCGGCCATTTTGATTTTTTTAAGTTTGAGTAAGAATTTGTGTTAAATAACCTTAAGCAATGTTGAATTTCAAGTTTGAGACAAATCGGTTGGTAAATAAGAAAACCCGCCATTTTTTTAAGTTTGAGTAAGAATTTGTGTTATATGACCTTAAGCAATGTTATATTTTAAGTTTGAGACAAATCGGTTGGTAAATAAGCAAATTCGCAATTTTGGATTGGCCATTTTGATTTTTTTAAGTTTGAGTAAACATTTGTGTTACATGACCTTAAGCAATGTTATATTTTAAGTTTGAGACAAATCGGTTGGTAAATAGGAAAATCCGCCATTTTGGATCGGCCATTTTGATTTTTTTAAGTTTGAGGAAACATTTGTGTTATATGACCTTAAGCAATGTTATATTTTAAGTTTGAGACAAATCGGTTGGTAAATAAGCAAATTCGCAATTTTGGATCGGCCATTTTGATTTTTTTAAGTTTGAGTAAGAATTTGTGTTAAATAACCTTAAGCAATGTTAAATTTCAAGTTTGAGACAAATCGGTTGGTAAATAAGAAAACTCACCATTTTTTTAAGTTTGAGTAAGAATTTGTGTTATATGACCTTAAGCAATGTTATATTTTAAGTTTGAGACAAATCGGTTGGTAAATAAGCAAATTCGCAATTTTGGATCGGCCATTTTGATTTTTTTAAGTTTGAGTAAGAATTTGTGTTAAATAACCTTAAACAATGTTAAATTTCAACTTTGAGACAAATCGGTTGGT
Organism: Aspidapion aeneum; assembly: GCA_963576565.1. NCBI lineage: Eukaryota > Metazoa > Arthropoda > Insecta > Coleoptera > Brentidae > Aspidapion > Aspidapion aeneum. The sequence goes on along the minus strand of OY755042.1, from coordinate 65,988,644 downwards.
AAATAAGAAAATCCGCCATTTTGGATCGGCCATTTTGATTTTTTTAAGTTTGAGTAAACATTTGTGTTATATGACCTTAAGCAACGTTATATTTTAAGTTTGAGACAAATCGGTTGGTTTGCAAATTCGCAATTTTGGATCGGCCATTTTGATTTGTTTAAGTTTGAGTAAGAATTTGTGTTAAATAACCTTAAGCAATGTTAAGTTTCAAGTTTGAGACAAATCGGTTAATAAATAAGAAAACCCGCCATTTTGGATCGGCAATTTTGATTTTTTTAAGTTTGAGTAAGAATTTGTGTTATATGACCTTAAGCAATGTTATATTTTAAGTTTGAGACAAATCGGTTGGTAAATAAGCGAATTCGCAATTTTGGATTGGCCATTTTGATTTTTTTAAGTTTGAGTAGACATTTGTGTTACATGACCTTAAGCAATGTTATATTTTAAGTTTGAGACAAATCGGTTGGTAAATAGGAAAATCCGCCATTTTGGATCGGCCATTTTGATTTTTTTAAGTTTGAGTTAACATTTGTGTTATATGACCTTAAGCAAAGTTAAATTTCAAGTTTGAGACAAATCGGTTGGTAAATAAGCAAATTCGCAATTTTGGATTGGCCATTTTGATTTTTTTAAGTTTGAGTAAACATTTGTGTTACATGACCTTAAGCAATGTTATATTTTAAGTTTGAGACAAATCGGTTGGTAAATAAGCAAATTCGCAATTTTGGATCGGCCATTTTGATTTTTTTAAGTTTGAGTAAGAATTTGTGTTAAATAACCTTAAGCAATGTTAAATTTCAAGTTTGAGACAAATCGGTTGATAAATAAGAAAATCCGCCATTTTGGATCGGCCATTTTGATTTTTTTAAGTTTGAGTAAACATTTGTGTTATATGACCTTAAGCAATGTTATATTTTAAGTTTGAGACAAATCGATTGGTAAATAAGCAAATTCGCAATTTTGGATCGGCCATTTTGATTTTTGTAAGTTTGAGTTAGACTTTGTGTTAAATAACCTTAAGCAATGTTATATTTTAAGTTTGAGACAAATCGGTTGGTAAATAAGCAAATTCGCAATTTTGGATTGGCCTTTTTGATTTTTTTAAGTTTGAGTAAGAATTTGTGTTAAATAACCTTAAGCAATGTTATATTTTAAGTTTGAGACAAATCGGTTGGTAAATAAGAAAATCCGCCATTTTGGATCGGCCATTTTGATTTTTTTAAGTTTGAGGAAACATTTGTGTTATATGACCTTAAGCAATGTTATATTTTAAGTTTGAGACAAATCGGTTGGTAAATAAGCAAATTCGCAATTTAGGATCGGCCATTTTGATTTTTTTAAGTTTGAGTAAGAATTTGTGTTATATGACCTTAAGCAATGTTATATTTTAAGTTTGAGACAAATCGGTTGGTAAATAAGCAAATTCGCAATTTTGGATCGGCCATTTTGATTTTTTTAAGTTTGAGTAAGAATTTGTGTTATATGACCTTAAGCAATGTTATATTTTAAGTTTGAGACAAATCGGTTGGTAAATAAGCAAATTCGCAATTTTGGATCGGCCATTTTGATTTTTTTAAGTTTGAGTAAGAATTTGTGTTATATGACCTTAAGCGTGTTATATGACCTTAAGCAATGTTATATTTTAAGTTTGAGACAAATCGGTTGGTAAATAAGCAAATTCGCAATTTTGGATCGGCCATTTTGATTTTTTTAAGTTTGAGTAAACATTTGTGTTATATGACCTTAAGCAATGTTATTTTTTAAGTTTGAGACAAATCGGTTGGTAAATAAGCAAATTCGCAATTTTGGATCGGCCATTTTGATTTTTTTAAGTTTGTGTAAACATTTGTGTTATATGACCTTAAGCAATGTTATTTTTTAAGTTTGAGACAAATCGGTTGGTAAATAAGCAAATTCGCAAATTTGGATCAGCCATTTTGATTTTTTTAAGTTTGAGTAAGAATTTGTGTTATATGACCTTAAGCAATGTTATATTTCAAGTTTGAGACAAATCGGTTGGTAAATAAGATAATCCGCCATTTTGGATCGGCCATTTTGATTTTTTTAAGTTTGAGTAAACATTTGTGTTATATGACTTTAAGCAATGTTATATTTTAAGTTTGAGACAAATCGGTTGGTAAATAAGCAAATTCGCAATTTTGGATCGGCCATTTTGATTTTTTTAAGTTTGAGTAAGAATTTGTGTTAAATAACCTTAAGCAATGTTAAATTTCAAGTTTGAGACAAATCGGTTGGTAAATAAGAAAATCCGCCATTTTGGATCGGCCATTTTGATTTTTTTAAGTTTGAGTAAACATTTGTGTTATATGACCTTAAGCAATGTTATATTTTAAGTTTGAGACAAATCGGTTGGTAAATAAGAAAATCCGCAATTTTGGATCGGCCGTTTGGATTTTTTTAAGTTTGAGTAAGAATTTGTGTTATATGACCTTAAGCAATGTTATATTTTAAGTTTGAGAAAAATCGGTTGGTAAATAAGGAAATTCGCAATTTTGATTTTTTTAAGTTTGAGTAAACATGTGTGTTAAATGACCTTAAGCAATGTTATATTTCAAGTTTGATAGTTATATTTTCAGTTTGAGACAAATCGGTTGGTAAATAAGCAAATTCGCAATTTTGGATCGGCCATTTTGATTTTTTTAAGTTTGAGTAAGAATTTGTGTTAAATGACCTTAAGCAATGTTAAATTTCAAGTTTGAGACAAATCGGTTGGTAAATAAGAAAATCCGCCATTTTGGATCGGTCATTTTGATTTTTTTAAGTTTGAGTAAACATTTGTGTTATATGACCTTAAGCAATGTTATTTTTTAAGTTTGAGACAAATCGGTAAATAAGCAAATTCGCAATTTTGGATCGGCCATTTTGATTTTTTTAAGTTTGTGTAAACATTTGTGTTATATGACCTTAAGCAATGTTATTTTTTAAGTTTGAGACAAATCGGTTGGTAAATAAGCAAATTCGCAATTTTGGATCGGCCATTTTGATTTTTTTAAGTTTGAGTAAGAATTTGTGTTATATGACCTTAAGCAATGTTATATTTCAAGTTTGAGACAAATCGGTTGGTAAATAAGATAATCCGCCATTTTGATTTTTTTAAGTTTGAGTAAACATTTGTGTTATATGACTTTAAGCAATGTTATATTTTAAGTTTGAGACAAATCGGTTGGTAAATAAGCAAATTCGCAATTTTGGATCGGTCATTTTGATTTTTTTAAGTTTGAGTAAACATTTGTGTTATATGACCTTAAGCAATGTTATATTTTAAGTTTGAGACAAATCGGTTGGTAAATAAGAAAATCCGCAATTTTGGATCGGCCGTTTGGATTTTTTTAAGTTTGAGTAAGAATTTGTGTTATATGACCTTAAGCAATGTTATATTTTAAGTTTGAGACAAATCGGTTGGTAAATAAGGAAATTCGCAATTTTGGATCGGCCATTTTGATTTTTTTAAGTTTGAGTAAACATGTGTGTTAAATGACCTTAAGCAATGTTATATTTCAAGTTTGATAGTTATATTTTAAGTTTGAGACAAATCGGTTGGTAAATAAGCAAATTCGCAATTTTGGATCGGCCATTTTGATTTTTTTAAGTTTGAGTAAGAATTTGTGTAAATGACCTTAAGCAATGTTAAATTTCAAGTTTGAGACAAATCGGTTGGTAAATAAGCAAATTCGCAATTTTGGATCGGCCATTTTGATTTTTTTAAGTTTGAGTAAGAATTTGTGTTAAATAACCTTAAGCAATGTTAAATTTCAAGTTTGAGACAAATCGGTTGGTAAATAAGAAAACCCGCCATTTTTTTAAGTTTGAGTAAGAATTTGTGTTATATGACCTTAAGCAATGTTATATTTTAAGTTTGAGACAAATCGGTTGGTAAATAAGCAAATTCGCAATTTTGGATTGGCCATTTTGATTTTTTTAAGCAATGTTATTTTTTAAGTTTGAGACAAATCAGTTGGTAAATAAGCAAATTCGCAATTTTGGATCGGCCATTTTGATTTTTTTAAGTTTGAGTAAGAATTTGTGTTATATGACCTTAAGCAATGTTATATTTCAAGTTTGAGACAAATCGGTTGGTAAATAAGATAATCCGCCATTTTGGATCGGCCATTTTGATTTTTTTAAGTTTGAGTAAACATTTGTGTTATATGACTTTAAGCAATGTTATATTTTAAGTTTGAGACAAATCGGTTGGTAAATAAGCAAATTCGCAATTTTGGATCGGCCATTTTGATTTTTTTAAGTTTGAGTAAACATTTGTGTTAAATGACCTTAAGCAATGTTATATTTCAAGTTTGATAGTTATATTTTAAGTTTGAGACAAATCGGTTGGTAAATAAGCAAATTCGCAATTTTGGATCGGCCATTTTGATTTTTTTAAGTTTGAGTAAGAATTTGTGTTAAATGACCTTAAGCAATGTTAAATTTCAAGTTTGAGACAAATCGGTTGGTAAATAAGAAAATCCGCCATTTTTTTAAGTTTGAGTAAGAATTTGTGTTATATGACCTTAAGCAATGTTATATTTTAAGTTTGAGACAAATCGGTTGGTAAATAAGCAAATTCGCAATTTTGGATTAGCCATTTTGATTTTTTTAAGTTTGAGTAAACATTTGTGTTACATGACCTTAAGCAATGTTATATTTTAAGTTTGAGACAAATCGGTTGGTAAATAGTAAAATCCGCCATTTTGGATCGGCCATTTTGATTTTTTTAAGTTTGAGTTAACATTTGTGTTACATGACCTTAAGCAATGTTATATTTTAAGTTTGAGACAAATCGGTTGGTAAATAAGCAAATTCGCAATTTTGGATCGGCCATTTTGATTTTTTTAAGTTTGAGTAAGAATTTGTGTTAAATAACCTTAAGCAATGTTAAATTTCAAGTTTGAGACAAATCGGTTGGTAAATAAGAAAATCCGCCATTTTGGATCGGCCATTTTGATTGTTTAAGTTTGAGTAAACATTTGTGTTATATGACCTTAAGCAACGTTATATTTTAAGTTTGAGACAAATCGGTTGGTAAATAAGCAAATTCGCAATTTTGGATCGGCCATTTTGATTTTTTTTAAGTTTGAGTAAGAATTTGTGTTAAATAACCTTAAGCAATGTTAAATTTCAAGTTTGAGACAAATCGGTTGGTAAATAAGAAAACCCGCCATTTTGGATCGGCAATTTTGATTTTTTTAAGTTTGAGTAAGAATTTGTGTTATATGACCTTAAGCAATGTTATATTTTAAGTTTGAGACAAATCGGTTGGTAAATAAGCAAATTCGCAATTTTGGATTGGCCATTTTGATTTTTTTAAGTTTGAGTAAACATTTGTGTTACATGACCTTAAGCAATGTTATATTTTAAGTTTGAGACAAATCGGTTGGTAAATAAGCGAATTCGCAATTTTGGATTGGCCATTTTGATTTTTTTAAGTTTGAGTAGACATTTGTGTTACATGACCTTAAGCAATGTTATATTTTAAGTTTAAGACAAATCGGTTGGTAAATAGGAAAATCCGCCATTTTGGATCGGCCATTTAGATTTTTTTAAGTTTGAGTTAACATCTGTGTTATATGACGTTAAGCAAAGTTAAATTTCAAGTTTGAGACAAATCGGTTGGTAAATAAGCAAATTCGCAATTTTGGATCGGCCATTTTGATTTTTTTAAGTTTGAGTAAACATTTGTGTTATATGACCTTAAGCAATGTTATTTTTTAAGTTTGAGACAAATCGGTTGGTAAATAAGCAAATTCGCAATTTTGGATCGGCCATTTTGATTTTTTTAAGTTTGAGTAAGAATTTGTGTTAAATAACCTTAAGCAATGTTAAATTTCAAGTTTGAGACAAATCGGTTGGTAAATAAGAAAACCCGCCATTTTGGATCGGCAATTTTGATTTTTTTAAGTTTGAGTAAGAATTTGTGTTATATGACCTTAAGCAATGTTAAATTTCAAGTTTGAGACAAATCGGTTGGTAAATAAGAAAACCCGCCATTTTGGATCGGCAATTTTGATTTTTTTAAGTTTGAGTAAGAATTTGTGTTATATGACCTTAAGCAATGTTATATTTTAAGTTTGAGACAAATCGGTTGGTAAATAAGCAAATTCGCAATTTTGGATTAGCCATTTTGATTTTTTTAAGTTTGAGTAAACATTTGTGTTACATGACCTTAAGCAATGTTATATTTTAAGTTTGAGACAAATCGGTTGGTAAATAGTAAAATCCGCCATTTTGGATCGGCCATTTTGATTTTTTTAAGTTTGAGTTAACATTTGTGTTACATGACCTTAAGCAATGTTATATTTTAAGTTTGAGACAAATCGGTTGGTAAATAAGCAAATTCGCAATTTTGGATCGGCCATTTTGATTTTTTTAAGTTTGAGTAAGAATTTGTGTTAAATAACCTTAAGCAATGTTAAATTTCAAGTTTGAGACAAATCGGTTGGTAAATAAGAAAATCCGCCATTTTGGATCGGCCATTTTGATTGTTTAAGTTTGAGTAAACATTTGTGTTATATGACCTTAAGCAACGTTATATTTTAAGTTTGAGACAAATCGGTTGGTAAATAAGCAAATTCGCAATTTTGGATCGGCCATTTTGATTTTTTTTAAGTTTGAGTAAGAATTTGTGTTAAATAACCTTAAGCAATGTTAAATTTCAAGTTTGAGACAAATCGGTTGGTAAATAAGAAAACCCGCCATTTTGGATCGGCAATTTTGATTTTTTTAAGTTTGAGTAAGAATTTGTGTTATATGACCTTAAGCAATGTTATATTTTAAGTTTGAGACAAATCGGTTGGTAAATAAGCAAATTCGCAATTTTGGATTGGCCATTTTGATTTTTTTAAGTTTGAGTAAACATTTGTGTTACATGACCTTAAGCAATGTTATATTTTAAGTTTGAGACAAATCGGTTGGTAAATAAGCGAATTCGCAATTTTGGATTGGCCATTTTGATTTTTTTAAGTTTGAGTAGACATTTGTGTTACATGACCTTAAGCAATGTTATATTTTAAGTTTAAGACAAATCGGTTGGTAAATAGGAAAATCCGCCATTTTGGATCGGCCATTTAGATTTTTTTAAGTTTGAGTTAACATCTGTGTTATATGACGTTAAGCAAAGTTAAATTTCAAGTTTGAGACAAATCGGTTGGTAAATAAGCAAATTCGCAATTTTGGATCGGCCATTTTGATTTTTTTAAGTTTGAGTAAACATTTGTGTTATATGACCTTAAGCAATGTTATTTTTTAAGTTTGAGACAAATCGGTTGGTAAATAAGCAAATTCGCAATTTTGGATCGGCCATTTTGATTTTTTTAAGTTTGAGTAAGAATTTGTGTTAAATAACCTTAAGCAATGTTAAATTTCAAGTTTGAGACAAATCGGTTGGTAAATAAGAAAACCCGCCATTTTGGATCGGCAATTTTGATTTTTTTAAGTTTGAGTAAGAATTTGTGTTATATGACCTTAAGCAATGTTATATTTTAAGTTTGAGACAAATCGGTTGGTAAATAAGCAAATTCGCAATTTTGGATTGGCCATTTTGATTTTTTTAAGTTTGAGTAAACATTTGTGTTACATGACCTTAAGCAATGTTATATTTTAAGTTTGAGACAAATCGGTTGGTAAATAAGCAATTTCGCAATTTTGGATCGGCCATTTTGATTTTTTTAAGTTTGAGTAAGAATTTGTGTTATATGACCTTAAGCAATGTTATATTTTAAGTTTGAGACAAATCGGTTGGTAAATAGGAAAATCCGCCATTTTGGATCGGCCATTTTGATTTTTTTAAGTTTGAGTTAACATTTGTGTTATATGACCTTAAGCAAAGTTAAATTTCAAGTTTAAGACAAATCGGTTGGTAAATAAGCAAATTCGCAATTTTGGATTGGCCATTTTGATTTTTTTAAGTTTGAGTAAACATTTGTGTTACATGACCTTAAGCAATGTTATATTTTAAGTTTGAGACAAATCGGTTGGTAAATAAGCAATTTCGCAATTTTGGATCGGCCATTTTGATTTTTTTAAGTTTGAGTAAGAATTTGTGTTAAATAACCTTAAGCAATGTTAAATTTCAAGTTTGAGACAAATCGGTTGGTAAATAAGCAAATTCGCAATTTTGGATTGGCCATTTTGATTTTTTTAAGTTTGAGTAAACATTTGTGTTACATGACCTTAAGCAATGTTATATTTTAAGTTTGAGACAAATCGGTTGGTAAATAAGCAAATTCGCAATTTTGGATCGGCCATTTTGATTTTTTTAAGTTTGAGTAAGAATTTGTGTTAAATGACCTTAAGCAATGTTAAATTTCAAGTTTGAGACAAATCGGTTGGTAAATAAGAAAATCCGCCATTTTGGATCGGTCATTTTGATTTTTTTAAGTTTGAGTAAACATTTGTGTTATATGACCTTAAGCAATGTTATTTTTTAAGTTTGAGACAAATCAGTTGGTAAATAAGAAAATCCGCCATTTTGGATCGGTCATTTTGATTTTTTTAAGTTTGAGTAAACATTTGTGTTATATGACCTTAAGCAATGTTATTTTTTAATTTTGAGACAAATCAGTTGGTAAATAAGCAAATTCGCAATTTTGGATCGGCCATTTTGATTTTTTTAAGTTTGAGTAAGAATTTGTGTTAAATAACCTTAAGCAATGTTAAATTTCAAGTTTGAGACAAATCGGTTGGTAAATAAGAAAACCCGCCATTTTTTTAAGTTTGAGTAAGAATTTGTGTTATATGACCTTAAGCAATGTTATATTTTAAGTTTGAGACAAATCGGTTGGTAAATAAGCAAATTCGCAATTTTGGATTGGCCATTTTGATTTTTTTAAGTTTGAGTAAACATTTGTGTTACATGACCTTAAGCAATGTTATATTTTAAGTTTGAGACAAATCGGTTGGTAAATAGGAAAATCCGCCATTTTGGATCGGCCATTTTGATTTTTTTAAGTTTGAGTAAGAATTTGTGTTAAATAACCTTAAGCAATGTTAAATTTCAAGTTTGAGACAAATCGGTTGGTAAATAAGAAAACCCGCCATTTTGGATCGGCAATTTTGATTTTTTTAAGTTTGAGTAAGAATTTGTGTTAAATAAACTTAAGCAATGTTAAATTTCAAGTTTGAGACAAATCGGTTGGTAAATAAGAAAACCCGCCATTTTGGATCGGCAATTTTGATTTTTTTAAGTTTGAGTAAGAATTTGTGTTATATGACCTTAAGCAATGTTATATTTTAAGTTTGAGACAAATCGGTTGGTAAATAAGCAAATTCGCAATTTTGGATTGGCCATTTTGATTTTTTTAAGTTTGAGTAAACATTTGTGTTATATGACCTTAAGCAATGTTATATTTTAAGTTTGAGACAAATCGGTTGGTAAATAGGAAAATCCGCCATTTTGGATCGGCCATTTTGATTTTTTAAAGTTTGAGTAAACATTTGTGTTATATGACCTTAAGCAATGTTATATTTTAAGTTTGACACAAATCGGTTGGTAAATAAGAAAATCCGCCATTTTGGATTGGCCGTTTTGATTTTTTTTAGGTTTGAGTAAACATTTGTGTTATATGACCTTAAGCAATGTTATATTTTAAGTTTGAGACAAATCGGTTGGTAAATAAGCAAATTCGCAATTTTGGATCGGCCATTTTGATTTTTTTAAGTTTGAGTAAACATTTGTGTTATATGACCTTAAGCAATGTTATATTTTAAGTTTGAGACAAATCGGTTGGTATATAGGAAAATTCGCCATTTTGGATCGGCCATTTTGATTTTTGTAAGTTTGAGTTAGACTTTGTGTTAAATGACCTTAAGCAATGTTATATTTCAAGTTTGAGACAAATCGGTTGGTAAATAAGAAAATCCGCCATTTTGGATCGGCCATTTTGATTTTTTTAACTTTGAGTAAACATTTGTGTTATATGACCTTAAGCAATGTTATATTTTAAGTTTGAGACAAATCGGTTGGTAAATAGGAAAATTCGCCATTTTGGATCGGCCATTTTGATTTTTTTAAGTTTGAGTAAACATTTGTGTTAAATGACCTTAAGCAATGTTATATTTCAAGTTTGAGACAAATCGGTTGGTAAATAGGAAAATCCGCCATTTTGGATCGGCCATTTTGATTTTTTTAAGTTTGAGTTAACATTTGTGTTATATATGACCTTAAGCAATGTTAGATTCAAGTTTGATACAAATCGATTTTGATTTTTTTAAGTTTGAGTAAGAATTTTTGGTAAATAACCTTAAGCAATGTTAAATTTCAAGTTTGAGACAAATCGGTTGGTAAATAAGAAAATCCGCCATTTTGGATCGGCAATTTTGATTTTTTTAAGTTTGAGTAAACATTTGTGTTATATGACCTTAAGCAATGTTATATTTTAAGTTTGAGACAAATCGGTTGGTAAATAGGAAAATCCGCCATTTTGGATCGGCCATTTTGTTTTTTTAAGTTTGAGTAAGAATTTGTGTTATATGACCTTAAGCAATGTTATATTTCAAGTTTGATACAAATCGGTTGGTAAATAAGCAAATTCGCAATTTTGGATCGGCCATTTTGATTTTTTTAAGTTTGAGTAAGAATTTTTGTTAAATAACCTTAAGAAATGTTAAATTTCAAGTTTGAGACAAATCGGTTGGTAAATAAGAAAATCCGCCATTTTGGATCGGCCATTTTGTTTTTTTTAAGTTTGAGTAAGAATTTGTGTTAAATAACCTTAAACAATGTTAAATTTCAACTTTGAGACAAATCGGTTGGTAAATAAGAAAATCCGCCATTTTGGTTCGGCCATTTTCATTTTTTAAGTTTGAGTAAACATTTGTGTTATATGACCTTAAGCAACGTTATATTTTAAGTTTGAGACAAATCGGTTGGTAAATAGGAAAATCCGCCATTTTGGATCGGCCATTTTGATTTTTTAAGTTTGAGTTAACATCTGTGTTATATGACCTTAAGCAAAGTTAAATTTCAAGTTGAGACAATTCGGTTGGTAAATAAGCAAATTCGCAATTTTGGGTTGGCCATTTTGATTTTTTTAAGTTTGAGTAAACATTTGTGTTACATGACCTTAAGCAATGTTATATTTTAAGTTTGAGACAAATCGGTTGGTAAATAAGCAAATTCGCAATTTTGGATCGGCCATTTTGATTTTTTTAAGTTTGAGTAAGAATTTGTGTTATATGACCTTAAGCAATGTTATATTTCAAGTTTGAGACAAATCGGTTGGTAAATAAGATAATCCGCCATTTTGGATCGGCCATTTTGATTTTTTTAAGTTTGAGTAAACATTTGTGTTATATGACTTTAAGCAATGTTATATTTTAAGTTTGAGACAAATCGGTTGGTAAATAAGCAAATTCGCAATTTTGGATCGGCCATTTTGATTTTTTTAAGTTTGAGTAAGAATTTGTGTTAAATAACCTTAAGCAATGTTAAATTTCAAGTTTGAGACAAATCGGTTGGTAAATAAGAAAATCCGCCATTTTGGATCGGTCATTTTGATTTTTTTAAGTTTGAGTAAACATTTGTGTTACATGACCTTAAGCAATGTTATATTTTAAGTTTGAGACAAATCGGTTGGTAAATAGGAAAATCCGCCATTTTGGATCGGCCATTTTGATTTTTTTAAGTTTGAGTAAGAATTTGTGTTAAATAACCTTAAGCAATGTTAAATTTCAAGTTTGAGACAAATCGGTTGGTAAATAAGAAAACCCGCCATTTTGGATCGGCAATTTTGATTTTTTTAAGTTTGAGTAAGAATTTGTGTTAAATAACCTTAAGCAATGTTAAATTTCAAGTTTGAGACAAATCGGTTGGTAAATAAGAAAACCCGCCATTTTGGATCGGCAATTTTGATTTTTTTAAGGTTGAGTAAGAATTTGTGTTATATGACCTTAAGCAATGTTATATTTTAAGTTTGAGACAAATCGGTTGGTAAATAGGAAAATCCGCCATTTTGGATCGGCCATTTTGATTTTTTTAAGTTTGAGTTAACATTTGTGTTATATATGACCTTAAGCAATGTTAGATTCAAGTTTGATACAAATCGATTTTGATTTTTTTAAGTTTGAGTAAGAATTTTTGGTAAATAACCTTAAGCAATGTTAAATTTCAAGTTTGAGACAAATCGGTTGGTAAATAAGAAAATCCGCCATTTTGGATCGGCAATTTTGATTTTTTTAAGTTTGAGTAAACATTTGTGTTATATGACCTTAAGCAATGTTATATTTTAAGTTTGAGACAAATCGGTTGGTAAATAAGCAAATTCGCAATTTGGATCGGCCATTTTGTTTTTTTAAGTTTGAGTAAGGATTTGTGTTATATGACCTTAAGCAATGTTATATTTCAAGTTTGATACAAATCGGTTGGTAAATAAGCAAATTCGCAATTTTGGATCGGCCATTTTGATTTTTTTAAGTTTGAGTAAGAATTTTTGTTAAATAACCTTAAGAAATGTTAAATTTCAAGTTTGAGACAAATCGGTTGGTAAATAAGAAAATCCGCCATTTTGGATCGGCAATTTTGATTTTTTTAAGTTTGAGTAAACATTTGTGTTATATGACCTTAAGCAATGTTATATTTTAAGTTTGAGACAAATCGGTTGGTAAATAGGAAAATCCGCCATTTTGGATCGGCCATTTTGTTTTTTTAAGTTTGAGTAAGAATTTGTGTTATATGACCTTAAGCAATGTTATATTTCAAGTTTGATACAAATCGGTTGGTAAAGAAGCAAATTCGCAATTTTGGATCGGCCATTTTGATTTTTTTAAGTTTGAGTAAGAATTTTTGTTAAATAACCTTAAGAAATGTTAAATTTCAAGTTTGAGACAAATCGGTTGGTAAATAAGAAAATCCGCCATTTTGGATCGGCCATTTTGTTTTTTTTAAGTTTGAGTAAGAATTTGTGTTAAATAACCTTAAACAATGTTAAATTTCAACTTTGAGACAAATCGGTTGGTAAATAAGAAAATCCGCCATTTTGGTTCGGCCATTTTCATTTTTTTAAGTTTGAGTAAACATTTGTGTTATATGACCTTAAGCAACGTTATATTTTAAGTTTGAGACAAATCGGTTGGTAAATAGGAAAATCCGCCATTTTGGATCGGCCATTTTGATTTTTTTAAGTTTGAGTTAACATCTGTGTTATATGACCTTAAGCAAAGTTAAATTTCAAGTTGAGACAATTCGGTTGGTAAATAAGCAAATTCGCAATTTTGGGTTGGCCATTTTGATTTTTTTAAGTTTGAGTAAACATTTGTGTTACATGACCTTAAGCAATGTTATATTTTAAGTTTGAGACAAATCGGTTGGTAAATAAGCAAATTCGCAATTTTGGATCGGCCATTTTGATTTTTTTAAGTTTGAGTAAGAATTTGTGTTATATGACCTTAAGCAATGTTATATTTCAAGTTTGAGACAAATCGGTTGGTAAATAAGATAATCCGCCATTTTGGATCGGCCATTTTGATTTTTTTAAGTTTGAGTAAACATTTGTGTTATATGACTTTAAGCAATGTTATATTTTAAGTTTGAGACAAATCGGTTGGTAAATAAGCAAATTCGCAATTTTGGATCGGCCATTTTGATTTTTTTAAGTTTGAGTAAGAATTTGTGTTAAATAACCTTAAGCAATGTTAAATTTCAAGTTTGAGACAAATCGGTTGGTAAATAAGAAAATCCGCCATTTTGGATCGGTCATTTTGATTTTTTTAAGTTTGAGTAAACATTTGTGTTATATGACCTTAAGCAATGTTATATTTTAAGTTTGAGACAAATCGGTTGGTAAATAAGAAAATCCGCAATTTTGGATCGGCCATTTGGATTTTTTTAAGTTTGAGTAAGAATTTGTGTTATATGACCTTAAGCAATGTTATATTTTAAGTTTGAGACAAATCGGTTGGTAAATAAGGAAATTAGCAATTTTGGATCGGCCATTTTGATTTTTTTAAGTTTGAGTAAACATGTGTGTTAAATGACCTTAAGCAATGTTATATTTCAAGTTTGATAGTTATATTTTAAGTTTGAGACAAATCGGTTGGTAAATAAGCAAATTCGCAATTTTGGATCGGCCATTTTGATTTTTTTAAGTTTGAGTAAGAATTTGTGTTAAATGACCTTAAGCAATGTTAAATTTCAAGTTTGAGACAAATCGGTTGGTAAATAAGAAAATCCGCCATTTTGGATCGGTCATTTTGATTTTTTAAGTTTGAGTAAACATTTGTGTTATATGACCTTAAGCAATGTTATATTTTAAGTTTGAGACAAATCGGTTGGTAAATAAGCAAATTCGCAATTTTGGATCGGCCATTTAGATTTTTTTAAGTTTGAGTAAGAATTTGTGTTAAATGACCTTAAGCAATGTTAAATTTCAAGTTTGAGACAAATCGGTTGGTAAATAAGGAAACCCGCCATTTTTTTAAGTTTGAGTAAGAATTTGTGTTATATGACCTTAAGCAATGTTATATTTTAAGTTTGAGACAAATCGGTTGGTAAATAAGCAAATTCGCAATTTTGGATTGGCCATTTTGATTTTTTTAAGTTTGAGTAAACATTTGTGTTACATGACCTTAAGCAATGTTATATTTTAAGTTTGAGACAAATCGGTTGGTAAATAGGAAAATCCGCCATTTTGGATCGGCCATTTTGATTTTTTGAAGTTTGAGTAAGAATTTGTGTTAAATAACCTTAAGCAATGTTAAATTTCAAGTTTGAGACAAATCGGTTGGTAAATAAGAAAACCCGCCATTTTGGATCGGCAATTTTGATTTTTTTAAGTTTGAGTAAGAATTTGTGTTATATGACCTTAAGCAATGTTATATTTTAAGTTTGAGACAAATCGGTTGGTAAATAAGCGAATTCGGAATTTTGGATTGGCCATTTTGATTTTTTTAAGTTTGAGTAGACATTTGTGTTACATGACCTTAAGCAATGTTATATTTTAAGTTTGAGACAAATCGGTTGGTAAATAGGAAAATCCGCCATTTTGGATCGGCCATTTAGATTTTTTAAGTTTGAGTTAACATCTGTGTTATATGACATTAAGCAAAGTTAAATTTCAAGTTTGAGACAAATCGGTTGGTAAATAAGCAAATTCGCAATTTTGGATTGGCCATTTTGATTTTTTTAAGTTTGAGTAAGAATTTGTGTTAAATAACCTTAAGCAATGTTAAATTTCAAGTTTGAGAGAAATCGGTTGGTAAATAAGAAAACCCGCCATTTTTTTAAGTTTGGGTAAGAATTTCTGTTATATGACCTTAAGCAATGTTATATTTTAAGTTTGAGACAAATCGGTTGGTAAATATGCAAATTCGCAATTTTGGATTGGCCATTTTGATTTTTTTAAGTTTGAGTAAACATTTGTGTTATATGACCTTAAGCAACGTTATATTTTAAGTTTGAGACAAATCGGTTGGTAAATAAGCAAATTCGCAATTTTGGATCGGCCATTTTGATTTTTTTAAGTTTGAGTAAGAATTTGTGTTAAATAACCTTAAGCAATGTTATATTTTAAGTTTGAGACAAATCGGTTGGTAAATAGGAAAATCCGCCATTTTGGATCGGCCATTTTGATTTTTTAAGTTTGAGTAAACATTTGTGTTATATGACCTTAAGCAATGTTATATTTTAAGTTTAACACAAATCGGTTGGTAAATAAGAAAATCCTCCATTTTGGATTGGCCGTTTGATTTTTTTTAGGTTTGAGTAAACATTTGTGTTATATGACCTTAAGCAATGTTATATTTTAAGTTTGAGACAAATCGGTTGGTAAATAAGCAAATTCGCAATTTTGGATCGGCCATTTTGATTTTTTTAAGTTTGAGTAAACATTTGTGTTATATGACCTTAAGCAATGTTATATTTTAAGTTTGAGACAAATCGGTTGGTATATAGGAAAATTCGCCATTTTGGATCGGCCATTTTGATTTTTGTAAGTTTGAGTTAGACTTTGTGTTAAATGACCTTAAGCAATGTTATATTTTAAGTTTGAGACAAATCGGTTGGTATATAGGAAAATTCGCCATTTTGGATCGGCCATTTTGATTTTTGTAAGTTTGAGTTAGACTTTGTGTTAAATGACCTTAAGCAATGTTATATTTCAAGTTTGAGACAAATCGGTTGGTAAATAAGAAAATCCGCCATTTTGGATCGGCCATTTTGATTTTTTTAAGTTTGAGTAAACATTTGTGTTATATGACCTTAAGCAACGTTATATTTTAAGTTTGAGACAAATCGGTTGGTAAATAAGCAAATTCGCAATTTTGGATTGGCCATTTTGATTTTTTTAAGTTTGAGTAAACATTTGTGTTATATGACCTTAAGCAATGTTATATTTTAAGTTTGAGACAAATCGGTTGGTAATAGGAAAATCCGCCATTTTGGATCGGCCATTTTGATTTTTTTAAGTTTGAGTAAACATTTGTGTTATATGACCTTAAGCAATGTTATATTTTAAGTTTGACACAAATCGGTTGGTAAATAAGAAAATCCGCCATTTTGGATTGGCCGTTTTGATTTTTTTTAGGTTTGAGTAAACATTTGTGTTATATGACCTTAAGCAATGTTATATTTTAAGTTTGAGACAAATCGGTTGGTAAATAAGCAAATTCGCAATTTTGGATTGGCCATTTTGATTTTTTTAAGTTTGAGTAAACATTTGTGTTATATGACCTTAAGCAATGTTATATTTTAAGTTTGAGACAAATCGGTTGGTATATAGGAAAATTCGCCATTTTGGATCGGCCATTTTGATTTTTGTAAGTTTGAGTTAGACTTGTGTTAAATGACCTTAAGCAATGTTATATTTCAAGTTTGAGACAAATCGGTTGGTAAATAAGAAAATCCGCCATTTTGGATCGGCCATGTTGATTTTTTTAACTTTGAGTAAACATTTGTGTTATATGACCTTAAGCAATGTTATATTTTAAGTTTGAGACAAATCGGTTGGTAAATAGGAAAATTCGCCATTTTGGATCGGCCATTTTGATTTTTTTAAGTTTGAGTAAACATTTGTGTTAAATGACCTTAAGCAATGTTATATTTCAAGTTTGAGACAAATCGGTTGGTAAATAGGAAAATCCGCCATTTTGGATCGGCCATTTGATTTTTTTAAGTTTGAGTTAACATTTGTGTTATATATGACCTTAAGCAATGTTAGATTCAAGTTTGATACAAATCGGCCATTTTGATTTTTTTAAGTTTGAGTAAACATTTGTGTTATATGACCTTAAGCAATGTTATATTTTAAGTTTGAGACAAATCGGTTGGTATATAGGAAAATTCGCCATTTTGGATCGGCCATTTTGATTTTTGTAAGTTTGAGTAAGAATTTTTGGTAAATAACCTTAAGCAATGTTAAATTTCAAGTTTGAGACAAATCGGTTGGTAAATAAGAAAATCCGCCATTTTGGATCGGCAATTTTGATTTTTTTAAGTTTGAGTAAACATTTGTGTTATATGACCTTAAGCAATGTTATATTTTAAGTTTGAGACAAATCGGTTGGTAAATAAGCAAATTCGCAATTTTGGATCGGCCATTTTGTTTTTTTAAGTTTGAGTAAGAATTTGTGTTATATGACCTTAAGCAATGTTATATTTTAAGTTTGAGACAAATCGGTTGGTAAATAGGAAAATCCGCCATTTTGGATCGGCCATTTTGATTTTTTTAAGTTTGAGTTAACATTTGTGTTATATGACCTTAAGCAATGTTATATTTCAAGTTTGATACAAATCGGTTGGTAAATAAGCAAATTCGCAATTTTGGATCGGCCATTTTGATTTTTTTAAGTTTGAGTAAGAATTTTTGTTAAATAACCTTAAGAAATGTTAAATTTCAAGTTTGAGACAAATCGGTTGGTAAATAAGAAAATCCGCCATTTTGGATCGGCCATTTTGTTTTTTTTAAGTTTGAGTAAGAATTTGTGTTAAATAACCTTAAACAATGTTAAATTTCAACTTTGAGACAAATCAGTTGGTAAATAAGAAAATCCGCCATTTTGGATCGGTCATTTTCATTTTTTTAAGTTTGAGTAAACATTTGTGTTATATGACCTTAAGCAACGTTATATTTTAAGTTTGAGACAAATCGGTTGGTAAATAGGAAAATCCGCCATTTTGGATCGGCCATTTTGATTTTTTTAAGTTTGAGTTAACATCTGTGTTATATGACCTTAAGCAAAGTTAAATTTCAAGTTGAGACAATTCGGTTGGTAAATAAGCAAATTCGCAATTTTGGATCGGCCATTTTGATTTTTTTAAGTTTGAGTAAACATTTGTGTTATATGACCTTAAGCAATGTTATTTTTTAAGTTTGAGACAAATCGGTTGGTAAATAAGAAAATCCGCCATTTTGGATCGGTCATTTTGATTTTTTTAAGTTTGAGTAAACATTTGTGTTATATGACCTTAAGCAATGTTATTTTTTAAGTTTGAGACAAATCAGTTGGTAAATAAGCAAATTCGCAATTTTGGATCGGCCATTTTGATTTTTTTAAGTTTGAGTAAGAATTTGTGTTAAATAACCTTAAGCAATGTTAAATTTCAAGTTTGAGACAAATCGGTTGGTAAATAAGAAAACCCGCCATTTTTTTAAGTTTGAGTAAGAATTTGTGTTATATGACCTTAAGCAATGTTATATTTTAAGTTTGAGACAAATCGGTTGGTAAATAAGCAAATTCGCAATTTTGGATTGGCCATTTTGATTTTTTAAGTTTGAGTAAACATTTGTGTTACATTTAAGCAATGTTATATTTTAAGTTTGAGACAAATCGGTTGGTAAATAGGAAAATCCGCCATTTTGGATCGGCCATTTTGATTTTTTTAAGTTTGAGTAAGAATTTGTGTTAAATAACCTTAAGCAATGTTAAATTTCAAGTTTGAGACAAATCGGTTGGTAAATAAGAAAACCCGCCATTTTGGATCGGCAATTTTGATTTTTTAAGTTTGAGTAAGAATTTGTGTTATATGACCTTAAGCAATGTTATATTTTAAGTTTGAGACAAATCGGTTGGTAAATAAGCGAATTCGCAATTTTGGATTGGCCATTTTGATTTTTTAAGTTTGAGTAGACATTTGTGTTACATGACCTTAAGCAATGTTATATTTTAAGTTTGAGACAAATCGGTTGGTAAATAGGAAAATCCGCCATTTTGGATCGGCCATTTAGATTTTTTTAAGTTTGAGTTAACATCTGTGTTATATGACATTAAGCAAAGTTAAATTTCAAGTTTGAGACAAATCGGTTGGTAAATAAGCAAATTCGCAATTTTGGATTGGCCATTTTGATTTTTTTAAGTTTGAGTAAACATTTGTGTTACATGACCTTAAGCAATGTTATATTTTAAGTTTGAGACAAATCGGTAGGTAAATAAGCAAATTCGCAATTTTGGATCGACCATTTTGATTTTTTTAAGTTTGAGTAAGAATTTGTGTTAAATGACCTTAAGCAATGTTAAATTTCAAGTTTGAGACAAATCGGTTGGTAAATAAGAAAATCCGCCATTTTTTTAAGTTTGAGTAAGAATTTGTGTTATATGACCTTAAGCAATGTTATATTTTAAGTTTGAGACAAATCGGTTGGTAAATAAGCAAATTCGCAATTTTGGATTGGCCATTTTGATTTTTTTAAGTTTGAGTAAACATTTGTGTTACATGACCTTAAGCAATGTTATATTTTAAGTTTGAGACAAATCGGTTGGTAAATAAGCAAATTCGCAATTTTGGATCGGCCATTTTGATTTTTTTAAGTTTGAGTAAGAATTTGTGTTAAATAACCTTAAGCAATGTTAAATTTCAAGTTTGAGACAAATCGGTTGGTAAATAAGAAAACCCGCCATTTTTTTAAGTTTGAGTAAGAATTTGTGTTATATGACCTTAAGCAACGTTATATTTTAAGTTTGAGACAAATCGGTTGGTAAATAAGCAAATTCGCAATTTTGGATTGGCCATTTTGATTTTTTTAAGTTTGAGTAAACATTTGTGTTATATGACCTTAAGCAATGTTATATTTTAAGTTTGAGACAAATCGGTTGGTAAATAAGCAAATTCGCAATTTTGGATTGGCCATTTTGATTTTTTTAAGTTTGAGTAAACATTTGTGTTACATGACCTTAAGCAATGTTATATTTTAAGTTTGAGACAAATCGGTTGGTAAATAGGATAATCCGCCATTTTGGATCGGTTATTTTGTTTTTTTTAAGTTTGAGTAAACATTTGTGTTATATGATCTTAAGCAACGTTATATTTTAAGTTTGAGACAAATCGGTTGGTAAATAAGCAAATTCGCAATTTTGGATCGGCCATTTTGATTTTTTTAAGTTTGAGTAAGAATTTGTGTTAAATAACCTTAAGCAATGTTAAATTTCAAGTTTGAGACAAATCGGTTGGTAAATAAGAAAACCCGCCATTTTAGATCGGCAATTTTGATTTTTTTAAGTTTGAGTAAACATTTGTGTTATATGACCTTAAGCAACGTTATATTTTAAGTTTGAGACAAATCGGTTGGTAAATAAGCAAATTCGCAATTTTGGATTGGCCATTTTGATTTTTTTAAGTTTGAGTAAACATTTGTGTTATATGACCTTAAGCAATGTTATATTTTAAGTTTGAGACAAATCGGTTGGTAAATAGGAAAATCCGCCATTTTGGATCGGCCATTTTGATTTTATTAAGTTTGAGTTAACATTTGTGTTATATGACCTTAAGCAAAGTTAAATTTCAAGTTTAAGACAAATCGGTTGGTAAATAAGCAAATTCGCAATTTTGGATTGGCCATTTTGATTTTTTTAAGTTTGAGTAAACATTTGTGTTACATGACCTTAAGCAATGTTATATTTTAAGTTTGAGACAAATCGGTTGGTAAATAGGATAATCCGCCATTTTGGATCGGCCATTTTGATTTTTTTAAGTTTGAGTAAACATTTGTGTTATATGACCTTAAGCAACGTTATATTTTAAGTTTGAGACAAATCGGTTGGTAAATAAGCAAATTCGCAATTTTGGATCGGCCATTTTGATTTTTTTATGTTTGAGTAAGAATTTGTGTTAAATAACCTTAAGCAATGTTATATTTTAAGTTTGAGACAAATCGGTTGGTAAATAAGCAAATTTGCAATTTTGGATCGGCCATTTTGATTTTTTTAAGTTTGAGTAAGAATTTGTGTTAAATAACCTTAAGCAATGTTATATTTTAAGTTTGAGACAAATCGGTTGGTAAATAAGAAAATCCGCCATTTTGGATCGGTCATTTTGATTTTTTTAAGTTTGAGTAAACATTTGTGTTATATGACCTTAAGCAATGTTATATTTTAAGTTTGAGACAAATCGGTTGGTAAATAAGGAAATTCGCAATTTTGGATCGGCCATTTTGATTTTTTTAAGTTTGAGTAAACATGTGTGTTAAATGACCTTAAGCAATGTTATATTTCAAGTTTGGTAGTTATATTTTAAGTTTGAGACAAATCGGTTGGTAAATAAGCAAATTCGCAATTTTGGATCGGCCATTTTGATTTTTTTAAGTTTGAGTAAGAATTTGTGTTAAATGACCTTAAGCAATGTTAAATTTCAAGTTTGAGACAAATCGGTTGGTAAATAAGAAAATCCGCCATTTTGGATCGGTCATTTTGATTTTTTTAAGTTTGAGTAAACATTTGTGTTATATGACCTTAAGCAATGTTATATTTTAAGTTTGAGACAAATCGGTTGGTAAATAAGCAAATTCGCAATTTTGGATCGGCCATTTTGATTTTTTAAGTTTGAGTAAGAATTTGTGTTAAATAACCTTAAGCAATGTTAAATTTCAAGTTTGAGACAAATCGGTTGGTAAATAAGAAAACCCGCCATTTTTTTAAGTTTGAGTAAGAATTTGTGTTATATGACCTTAAGCAATGTTATATTTTAAGTTTGAGACAAATCGGTTGGTAAATAAGCAAATTCGCAATTTTGGATTGGCCATTTTGATTTTTTTAAGTTTGAGTAAAGATTTGTGTTACATGACCTTAAGCAATGTTATATTTTAAGTTTGAGACAAATCGGTTGGTAAATAGGAAAATCCGCCATTTTAAATCGGCCATTTTGATTTTTTTAAGTTTGAGTAAGAATTTGTGTTAAATAACCTTAAGCAATGTTAAATTTCAAGTTTGAGACAAATCGGTTGGTAAATAAGAAAACCCGCCATTTTGGATCGGCAATTTTGATTTTTTTAAGTTTGAGTAAGAATTTGTGTTATATGACCTTAAGCAATGTTATATTTTAAGTTTGAGACAAATCGGTTGGTAAATAAACGAATTCGCAATTTTGGATTGGCCATTTTGATTTTTTTAAGTTTGAGTAGACATTTGTGTTACATGACCTTAAGCAATGTTATATTTTAAGTTTGAGACAAATCGGTTGGTAAATAGGAAAATCCGCCATTTTGGATCGGCCATTTAGATTTTTTTAAGTTTGAGTTAACATCTGTGTTATATGACCTTAAGCAAAGTTAAATTTCAAGTTTGAGACAAATCGGTTGGTAAATAAGCAAATTCGCAATTTTGGATTGGTCATTTTGATTTTTTTAAGTTTGAGTAAACATTTGTGTTATATGACCTTAAGCAACGTTATATTTTAAGTTTGAGACAAATCGGTTGGTAAATAAGTAAATTCGCAATTTTGGATCGGCCATTTTGATTTTTTTAAGTTTGAGTAAGAATTTGTGTTAAATAACCTTAAGCAATGTTATATTTTAAGTTTGAGACAAATCGGTTGGTAAATAGGAAAATCCGCCATTTTGGATCGGCCATTTTGATTTTTTTAAGTTTGAGTAAACATTTGTGTTATATGACCTTAAGCAATGTTATATTTTAAGTTTAACACAAATCGGTTGGTAAATAAGAAAATCCGCCATTTTGGATTGGCCGTTTTGATTTTTTTTAGGTTTGAGTAAACATTTGTGTTATATGACCTTAAGCAATGTTATATTTTAAGTTTGAGACAAATCGGGTGGTAAATAAGCAAATTCGCAATTTTGGATCGGCCATTTTGATTTTTTTAAGTTTGAGTAAACATTTGTGTTATATGACCTTAAGCAATGTTATATTTTAAGTTTGAGACAAATCGGTTGGTATATAGGAAAATTCGCCATTTTGGATCGGCCATTTTGATTTTTGTAAGTTTGAGTTAGACTTTGTGTTAAATGACCTTAAGCAATGTTATATTTTAAGTTTGAGACAAATCGGTTGGTATATAGGAAAATTCGCCATTTTGGATCGGCCATTTTGATTTTTGTAAGTTTGAGTTAGACTTTGTGTTAAATGACCTTAAGCAATGTTATATTTCAAGTTTGAGACAAATCGGTTGGTAAATAAGAAAATCCGCCATTTTGGATCGGCCATTTTGATTTTTTTAAGTTTGAGGAAACATTTGTGTTATATGACCTTAAGCAACGTTATATTTTAAGTTTGAGACAAATCGGTTGGTAAATAAGCAAATTCGCAATTTTGGATTGGCCATTTTGATTTTTTTAAGTTTGAGTAAACATTTGTGTTATATGACCTTAAGCAATGTTATATTTTAAGTTTGAGACAAATCGGTTGGTAAATAGGAAAATCCGCCATTTTGGATCGGCCATTTTGATTTTTTTAAGTTTGAGTAAACATTTGTGTTATATGACCTTAAGCAATGTTATATTTTAAGTTTGACACAAATCGGTTGGTAAATAAGAAAATCCGCCATTTTGGATTGGCCGTTTTGATTTTTTTTAGGTTTGAGTAAACATTTGTGTTATATGACCTTAAGCAATGTTATATTTTAAGTTTGAGACAAATCGGTTGGTAAATAAGCAAATTCGCAATTTTGGATCGGCCATTTTGATTTTTTTAAGTTTGAGTAAACATTTGTGTTATATGACCTTAAGCAATGTTATATTTTAAGTTTGAGACAAATCGGTTGGTATATAGGAAAATTCGCCATTTTGGATCGGCCATTTTGATTTTTGTAAGTTTGAGTTAGACTTTGTGTTAAATGACCTTAAGCAATGTTATATTTCAAGTTTGAGACAAATCGGTTGGTAAATAAGAAAATCCGCCATTTTGGATCGGCCATTTTGATTTTTTTAACTTTGAGTAAACATTTGTGTTATATGACCTTAAGCAATGTTATATTTTAAGTTTGAGACAAATCGGTTGGTAAATAGGAAAATTCGCCATTTTGGATCGGCCATTTTGATTTTTTTAAGTTTGAGTAAACATTTGTGTTAAATGACCTTAAGCAATGTTATATTTCAAGTTTGAGACAAATCGGTTGGTAAATAGGAAAATCCGCCATTTTGGATCGGCCATTTTGATTTTTTTAAGTTTGAGTTAACATTTGTGTTATATATGACCTTAAGCAATGTTAGATTCAAGTTTGATACAAATCGATTTTGATTTTTTTAAGTTTGAGTAAGAATTTTTGGTAAATAACCTTAAGCAATGTTAAATTTCAAGTTTGAGACAAATCGGTTGGTAAATAAGAAAATCCGCCATTTTGGATCGGCCATTTTGATTTTTTTAACTTTGAGTAAACATTTGTGTTATATGACCTTAAGCAATGTTATATTTTAAGTTTGAGACAAATCGGTTGGTAAATAGGAAAATTCGCCATTTTGGATCGGCCATTTTGATTTTTTTAAGTTTGAGTAAACATTTGTGTTAAATGACCTTAAGCAATGTTATATTTCAAGTTTGAGACAAATCGGTTGGTAAATAGGAAAATCCGCCATTTTGGATCGGCCATTTTGATTTTTTTAAGTTTGAGTTAACATTTGTGTTATATATGACCTTAAGCAATGTTAGATTCAAGTTTGATACAAATCGATTTTGATTTTTTTAAGTTTGAGTAAGAATTTTTGGTAAATAACCTTAAGCAATGTTAAATTTCAAGTTTGAGACAAATCGGTTGGTAAATAAGAAAATCCGCCATTTTGGATCGGCAATTTTGATTTTTTTAAGTTTGAGTAAACATTTGTGTTATATGACCTTAAGCAATGTTATATTTTAAGTTTGAGACAAATCGGTTGGTAAAAAAGCAAATTCGCAATTTTGGATCGGCCATTTTGTTTTTTTAAGTTTGAGTAAGAATTTGTGTTATATGACCTTAAGCAATGTTATATTTTAAGTTTGAGACAAATCGGTTGGTAAATAGGAAAATCCGCCATTTTGGATCGGCCATTTTGATTTTTTTAAGTTTGAGTTAACATTTGTGTTATATGACCTTAAGCAATGTTATATTTCAAGTTTGATACAAATCGGTTGGTAAATAAGCAAATTCGCAATTTTGGATCGGCCATTTTGATTTTTTTTAAGTTTGAGTAAGAATTTTTGTTAAATAACCTTAAGAAATGTTAAATTTCAAGTTTGAGACAAATCGGTTGGTAAATAAGAAAATCCGCCATTTTGGATCGGCCATTTTGTAATTTTTAAGTTTGAGTAAGAATTTGTGTTAAATAACCTTAAACAATGTTAAATTTCAACTTTGAGACAAATCAGTTGGTAAATAAGAAAATCCGCCATTTTGGATCGGCCATTTTCATTTTTTTAAGTTTGAGTAAACATTTGTGTTATATGACCTTAAGCAACGTTATATTTTAAGTTTGAGACAAATCGGTTGGTAAATAGGAAAATCCGCCATTTTGGATCGGCCATTTTGATTTTTTTAAGTTTGAGTTAACATCTGTGTTATATGACCTTAAGCAAAGTTAAATTTCAAGTTGAGACAATTCGGTTGGTAAATAAGCAAATTCGCAATTTTGGGTTGGCCATTTTGATTTTTTTAAGTTTGAGTAAGAATTTGTGTTAAATGACCTTAAGCAATGTTAAATTTCAAGTTTGAGACAAATCGGTTGGTAAATAAGAAAATCCGCCATTTTGGATCGGTCATTTTGATTTTTTTAAGTTTGAGTAAACATTTGTGTTATATGACCTTAAGCAATGTTATATTTTAAGTTTGAGACAAATCGGTTGGTAAATAAGCAAATTCGCAATTTTGGATCGGCCATTTTGATTTTTTTAAGTTTGAGTAAGAATTTGTGTTAAATGACCTTAAGCAATGTTAAATTTCAAGTTTGAGACAAATCGGTTGGTAAATTAGAAAACCCGCCATTTTTTTAAGTTTGAGTAAGAATTTGTGTTATATGACCTTAAGCAATGTTATATTTTAAGTTTGAGACAAATCGGTTGGTAAATAAGCAAATTCGCAATTTTGGATTGGCCATTTTGATTTTTTTAAGTTTGAGTAAACATTTGTGTTACATGACCTTAAGCAATGTTATATTTTAAGTTTGAGACAAATCGGTTGGTAAATAGGAAAATCCGCCATTTTGGATCGGCCATTTTGATTTTTTTAAGTTTGAGTAAGAATTTGTGTTAAATAACCTTAAGCAATGTTAAATTTCAAGTTTGAGACAAATCGGTTGGTAAATAAGAAAACCCGCCATTTTGGATCGGCAATTTTGATTTTTTTAAGTTTGAGTAAGAATTTGTGTTATATGACCTTAAGCAATGTTATATTTTAAGTTTGAGACAAATCGGTTGGTAAATAAGCGAATTCGCAATTTTGGATTGGCCATTTTGATTTTTTTAAGTTTGAGTAGACATTTGTGTTACATGACCTTAAGCAATGTTATATTTTAAGTTTGAGACAAATCGGTTGGTAAATAGGAAAATCCGCCATTTTGGATCGGCCATTTAGATTTTTTTAAGTTTGAGTTAACATCTGTGTTATATGACATTAAGCAAAGTTAAATTTCAAGTTTGAGACAAATCGGTTGGTAAATAAGCAAATTCGCAATTTTGGATTGGCCATTTTGATTTTTTAAGTTTGAGTAAACATTTGTGTTACATGACCTTAAGCAATGTTATATTTTAAGTTTGAGACAAATCGGTTGGTAAATAAGCAAATTCGCAATTTTGGATCGGCCATTTTGATTTTTTTAAGTTTGAGTAAGAATTTGTGTTAAATGACCTTAAGCAATGTTAAATTTCAAGTTTGAGACAAATCGGTTGGTAAATAAGAAAATCCGCCATTTTGGATCGGTCATTTTGATTTTTTTAAGTTTGAGTAAACATTTGTGTTATATGACCTTAAGCAATGTTATATTTTAAGTTTGAGACAAATCGGTTGGTAAATAAGCAAATTCGCAATTTTGGATCGGCCATTTTGATTTTTGTAAGTTTGAGTTAGACTTTGTGTTAAATAACCTTAAGCAATGTTATATTTTAAGTTTGAGACAAATCGGTTGGTAAATAAGCAAATTCGCAATTTTGGATCGGCCATTTTGATTTTTTTAAGTTTGAGTAAGAATTTGTGTTAAATAACCTTAAGCAATGTTAAATTTCAAGTTTGAGACAAATCGGTTGGTAAATAAGAAAACCCGCCATTTTTTTAAGTTTGAGTAAGAATTTGTGTTATATGACCTTAAGCAATGTTATATTTTAAGTTTGAGACAAATCGGTTGGTAAATAAGCAAATTCGCAATTTTGGATTGGCCATTTTGATTTTTTTAAGTTTGAGTAAACATTTGTGTTACATGACCTTAAGCAATGTTATATTTTAAGTTTGAGACAAATCGGTTGGTAAATAGGATAATCCGCCATTTTGGATCGGTTATTTTGATTTTTTTAAGTTTGAGTAAACATTTGTGTTATATGACCTTAAGCAACGTTATATTTTAAGTTTGAGACAAATCGGTTGGTAAATAAGCAAATTCGCAATTTTGGATCGGCCATTTTGATTTTTTTTAAGTTTGAGTAAGAATTTGTGTTAAATAACCTTAAGCAATGTTAAATTTCAAGTTTGAGACAAATCGGTTGGTAAATAAGAAAACCCGCCATTTTAGATCTTCAATTTTGATTTTTTTAAGTTTGAGTAAACATTTGTGTTATATGACCTTAAGCAACGTTATATTTTAAGTTTGAGACAAATCGGTTGGTAAATAAGCAAATTCGCAATTTTGGATTGGTCATTTTGATTTTTTTAAGTTTGAGTAAACATTTGTGTTATATGACCTTAAGCAATGTTATATTTTAAGTTTGAGACAAATCGGTTGGTAAATTGGAAAATCCGCCATTTTGGATCGGCCATTTTGATTTTATTAAGTTTGAGTTAACATTTGTGTTATATGACTTTAAGCAAAGTTAAATTTCAAGTTTAAGACAAATCGGTTGGTAAATAAGCAAATTCGCAATTTTGGATTGGCCATTTTGATTTTTTTAAGTTTGAGTAAACATTTGTGTTACATGACCTTAAGCAATGTTATATTTTAAGTTTGAGACAAATCGGTTGGTAAATAGGATAATCCGCCATTTTGGATCGGCCATTTTGATTTTTTTAAGTTTGAGTAAACATTTGTGTTATATGACCTTAAGCAACGTTATATTTTAAGTTTGAGACAAATCGGTTGGTAAATAAGCAAATTCGCAATTTTGGATCGGCCATTTTGATTTTTTTATGTTTGAGTAAGAATTTGTGTTAAATAACCTTAAGCAATGTTATATTTTAAGTTTGAGACAAATCGGTTGGTAAATAAGCAAATTTGCAATTTTGGATCGGCAATTTTGATTTTTTTAAGTTTGAGTAAGAATTTGTGTTAAATAACCTTAAGCAATGTTATATTTTAAGTTTGAGACAAATCGGTTGGTAAATAAGAAAATCCGCCATTTTGGATCGGTCATTTTGATTTTTTTAAGTTTGAGTAAACATTTGTGTTATATGACCTTAAGCAATGTTATATTTTAAGTTTGAGACAAATCGGTTGGTAAATAAGGAAATTCGCAATTTTGGATCGGCCATTTTGATTTTTTTAAGTTTGAGTAAACATGTGTGTTAAATGACCTTAAGCAATGTTATATTTCAAGTTTGGTAGTTATATTTTAAGTTTGAGACAAATCGGTTGGTAAATAAGCAAATTCGCAATTTTGGATCGGCCATTTTGATTTTTTTAAGTTTGAGTAAGAATTTGTGTTAAATGACCTTAAGCAATGTTAAATTTCAAGTTTGAGACAAATCGGTTGGTAAATAAGAAAATCCGCCATTTTGGATCGGTCATTTTGATTTTTTTAAGTTTGAGTAAACATTTGTGTTATATGACCTTAAGCAATGTTATATTTTAAGTTTGAGACAAATCGGTTGGTAAATAAGCAAATTCGCAATTTTGGATCGGCCATTTTGATTTTTTTAAGTTTGAGTAAGAATTTGTGTTAAATAACCTTAAGCAATGTTAAATTTCAAGTTTGAGACAAATCGGTTGGTAAATAAGAAAACCCGCCATTTTTTTAAGTTTGAGTAAGAATTTGTGTTATATGACCTTAAGCAATGTTAAATTTCAAGTTTGAGACAAATCGGTTGGTAAATAAACGAATTCGCAATTTTGGATTGGCCATTTTGATTTTTTTAAGTTTGAATAGACATTTGTGTTACATGACCTTAAGCAATGTTATATTTTAAGTTTGAGACAAATCGGTTGGTAAATAAACGAATTCGCAATTTTGGATTGGCCATTTTGATTTTTTTAAGTTTGAATAGACATTTGTGTTACATGACCTTAAGCAATGTTATATTTTAAGTTTGAGACAAATCGGTTGGTAAATAGGAAAATCCGCCATTTTGGATCGGCCATTTAGATTTTTTTAAGTTTGAGTTAACATCTGTGTTATATGACCTTAAGCAAAGTTAAATTTCAAGTTTGAGACAAATCGGTTGGTAAATAAGCAAATTCGCAATTTTGGATTGGCCATTTTGATTTTTTTAAGTTTGAGTAAACATTTGTGTTACGTGACCTTAAGCAATGTTATATTTTAAGTTTGAGACAAATCGGTTGGTAAATAAGCAAATTCGCAATTTTGGATCGGCCATTTTGATTTTTTTAAGTTTGAGTAAGAATTTGTGTTAAATGACCTTAAGCAATGTTAAATTTCAAGTTTGAGACAAATCGGTTGGTAAATAAGAAAATCCGCCATTTTGGATCGGTCATTTTGATTTTTTTAAGTTTGAGTAATCATTTGTGTTATATGACCTTAAGCAATGTTATATTTTAAGTTTGAGACAAATCGGTTGGTAAATTGGAAAATCCGCCATTTTGGATCGGCCATTTTGATTTTATTAAGTTTGAGTTAACATTTGTGTTATATGACTTTAAGCAAAGTTAAATTTCAAGTTTAAGACAAATCGGTTGGTAAATAAGCAAATTCGCAATTTTGGATTGGCCATTTTGATTTTTTTAAGTTTGAGTAAACATTTGTGTTACATGACCTTAAGCAATGTTATATTTTAAGTTTGAGACAAATCGGTTGGTAAATAGGATAATCCGCCATTTTTTTAAGTTTGAGTAAGAATTTGTGTTATATGACCTTAAGCAATGTTATATTTTAAGTTTGAGACAAATCGGTTGGTAAATCAGCAAATTCGCAATTTTGGATTGGTCATTTTGATTTTTTTAAGTTTGAGTAAACATTTGTGTTACATGACCTTAAGCAATGTTATATTTTAAGTTTGAGACAAATCGGTTGGTAAATAGGATAATCCGCCATTTTGGATCGGCCATTTTGATTTTTTTAAGTTTGAGTAAACATTTGTGTTATATGACCTTAAGCAACGTTATATTTTAAGTTTGAGACAAATCGGTTGGTAAATAAGCAAATTCGCAATTTTGGATCGGCAATTTTGATTTTTTTAAGTTTGAGTAAGAATTTGTGTTATATGACCTTAAGCAATGTTATATTTTAAGTTTGAGACAAATCGGTTGGTAAATAAGCAAATTCGCAATTTTGGATTGGCCATTTTGATTTTTTTAAGTTTGAGTAAACATTTGTGTTATATGACCTTAAGCAATGTTATATTATAAGTTTGAGACAAATCGGTTGGTAAATAGGAAAATTCGCCATTTTGGATCGGCCATTTTGATTTTTTTAAGTTTGAGTTAGTTAACATTTGTGTTATATGACCTTAAGCAAAGTTAAATTTCAAGTTTAAGACAAATCGGATGGTAAATAAGCAAATTCGCAATTTTGGATCGGCGATTTTGATTTTTTTAAGTTTGAGTAAGAATTTGTGTTAAATAACCTTAAGCAATGTTAAATTTCAAGTTTGAGACAAATCGGTTGGTAAATAAGAAAACCCGCCATTTTTTTTAAGTTTGAGTAAGAATTTGTGTTATTTGACCTTAAGCAATGTTATATTTTAAGTTTGAGACAAATCGGTTGGTAAATAAGCAAATTCGCAATTTTGGATTGGCCATTTTGATTTTTTTAAGTTTGAGTAAACATTTGTGTTACATGACCTTAAGCAATGTTATATTTTAAGTTTGAGACAAATCGGTTGGTAAATAGGATAATCCGCCATTTTGGATCGGCCATTTTGATTTTTTTAAGTTTGAGTAAACATTTGTGTTATATGACCTTAAGCAACGTTATATTTTAAGTTTGAGACAAATCGGTTGGTAAATAAGCAAATTCGCAATTTTGGATCGGCCATTTTGATTTTTTTAAGTTTGAGTAAGAATTTGTGTTAAATAACCTTAAGCAATGTTAAATTTCAAGTTTGAGACAAATCGGTTGGTAAATAAGAAAATCCGCCATTTTGGATCGGCAATTTTGATTTTTTTAAGTTTGAGTAAACATTTGTGTTATATGACCTTAAGCAATGTTATATTTTAAGTTTGAGACAAATCGGTTGGTAAATAAGCAAATTCGCAATTTTGGATCGGCCATTTTGTTTTTTTAAGTTTGAGTAAGAATTTGTGTTATATGACCTTAAGCAATGTTATATTTTAAGTTTGAGACAAATCGGTTGGTAAATAGGAAAATCCGCCATTTTGGATCGGCCATTTTGATTTTTTTAAGTTTGAGTTAACATTTGTGTAATATGACCTTAAGCAATGTTTCAAGTTTGATACAAATCGGTTGGTAAATAAGCAAATTCGCAATTTTGGATCGGCCATTTTGATTTTTTTAAGTTTGAGTAAGAATTTTTGTTAAATAACCTTAAGAAATTTTAAATTTCAAGTTTGAGACAAATCGGTTGGTAAATAAGCAATTTCGCAATTTTGGATCGGCCATTTTGATTTTTTTAAGTTTGAGTAAGAATTTGTGTTAAATAACCTTAAGCAATGTTAAATTTCAAGTTTGAGACAAATCGGTTGGTAAATAAGAAAATCCGCCATTTTGGATCAGCCATTTTGATTTTTTTTAAGTTTGAGTAAGAATTTGTGTTA
This sequence comes from Aspidapion aeneum, assembly GCA_963576565.1. NCBI lineage: Eukaryota > Metazoa > Arthropoda > Insecta > Coleoptera > Brentidae > Aspidapion > Aspidapion aeneum. Next base: position 65,956,416 of record OY755042.1, on the reverse strand, counting down.
AATAACCTTAAGCAATGTTAAATTTCAAGTTTGAGACAAATCTGTTGGTAAATAAGCAAATTCGCAATTTTGGATTGGCCATTTTTATTTTTTTAAGTTTGAGTAAGAATTTGTGTTATATGACCTTAAGCAATGTTATATTTTAAGTTTGAGAAAAATCGGTTGGTAAATAGGAAAATCCGCCATTTTGGATCGGCCATTTTGATTTTTTTAAGTTTGAATTAACATTTGTGTTAAATGACCTTAAGCAATGTTATATTTCAAGTTTGACACAAATCGGTTGGTAAATAAGAAAATCCGCCATTTTGGATTGGCCGTTTTGATTTTTTTTAGGTTTGAGTAAACATTTGTGTTATATGACCTTAAGCAATGTTATATTTTAAGTTTGAGACAAATCGGTTGGTATATAGGAAAATTCGCCATTTTGGATCGGCCATTTTGATTTTTTTAAGTTTGAGTAAACTTTTGTGTTTTATGACCTTAAGCAATGTTATATTTTAAGTTTGAGACAAATCGGTTGGTATATAGGAAAATTCGCCATTTTGGATCGGCCATTTTGATTTTTGTAAGTTTGAGTTAGACTTTGTGTTAAATGACCTTAAGCAATGTTATATTTCAAGTTTGAGACAAATCGGTTGGTAAATAAGAAAATCCGCCATTTTGGATCGGCCATTTTGATTTTTTTAACTTTGAGTAAACATTTGTGTTATATGACCTTAAGCAATGTTATATTTTAAGTTTGAGACAAATCGGTTGGTAAATAGGAAAATTCGCCATTTTGGATCGGCCATTTTGATTTTTTGTAAGTTTGAGTAAACATTTGTGTTAAATGACCTTAAGCAATGTTATATTTCAAGTTTGAGACAAATCGGTTGGTAAATAGGAAAATCCACCATTTTGGATCGGCCATTTTGATTTTTTTAAGTTTGAGTTAACATTTGTGTTATATGACCTTAAGCAATGTTAGATTCAAGTTTGATACAAATCGGTTGGTAAATAAGCAAATTCGCAATTTTGGATAGGCCATTTTGATTTTTTTAAGTTTGAGTAAGAATTTTTGGTAAATAACCTTAAGCAATGTTAAATTTCAAGTTTGAGACAAATCGGTTGGTAAATAAGAAAATCCGCCATTTTGGATCGGCAATTTTGATTTTTTTAAGTTTGAGTAAACATTTGTGTTATATGACCTTAAGCAATGTTATATTTTAAGTTTGAGACAAATCGGTTGGTAAATAAGCAAATTCGCAATTTTGGATCGGCCATTTTGTTTTTTTAAGTTTGAGTAAGAATTTGTGTTATATGACCTTAAGCAATGTTATATTTCAAGTTTGATACAAATCGGTTGGTAAATAAGCAAATTCGCAATTTTGGATCGGCCATTTTGATTTTTTTAACTTTGAGTAATAATTTTTGTTAAATAACCTTAAATGTTAAATTTCAAGTTTGAGACAAATCGGTTGGTAAATAAGAAAATCCGCCATTTTGGATCGGCCATTTTTTTTTTTTTAAATTTGAGTAAGAATTTGTGTTAAATAACCTTAAACAATGTTAAATTTCAACTTTGAGACAAATCGGTTGGTAAATAAGAAAATCCGCCATTTTGGATCGGCCATTTTCATTTTTTTAAGTTTGAGTAAACATTTGTGTTATATGACCTTAAGCAACGTTATATTTTAAGTTTGAGACAAATCGGTTGGTTTGCAAATTCGCAATTTTGGATCGGCCATTTTGATTTTTTTAAGTTTGAGTAAACATTTGTGTTACATGACCTTAAGCAATGTTATATTTTAAGTTTGAGACAAATCGGTTGGTAAATAGGAAAATCCGCCATTTTGGATCGGCCATTTTGATTATTTTAAGTTTGAGTTAACATCTGTGTTATATGACCTTAAGCAAAGGTAAATTTCAAGTTTGAGACAAATCGGTTGGTAAATAAGCAAATTCGCAATTTTGGGTTGGCCATTTTGATTTTTTTAAGTTTGAGTAAACATTTGTGTTACATGACCTTAAGCAATGTTATATTTTAAGTTTGAGACAAATCGGTTGATAAATAAGCAAATTCGCAATTTTGGATCGGCCATTTTGATTTTTTTAAGTTTGAGTAAGAATTTGTGTTATATGACCTTAAGCAATGTTATATTTCAAGTTTGAGACAAATCGGTTGGTAAATAAGATAATCCGCCATTTTGGATCGGCCATTTTGATTTTTTTAAGTTTGAGTAAACATTTGTGTTATATGACTTTAAGCAATGTTATATTTTAAGTTTGAGACAAATCGGTTGGTAAATAAGAAAATCCGCAATTTTGGATCGGCCATTTGGATTTTTTTAAGTTTGAGTAAGAATTTGTGTTATATGACCTTAAGCAATGTTATATTTTAAGTTTGAGACAAATCGGTTGGTAAATAAGGAAATTCGCAATTTTGGATCGGCCATTTTGATTTTTTTAAGTTTGAGTAAACATGTGTGTTAAATGACCTTAAGCAATGTTATATTTCAAGTTTGATAGTTATATTTTAAGGTTGAGACAAATCGGTTGGTAAATAAGCAAATTCGCAATTTTGGATCGGCCATTTTGATTTTTTTAAGTTTGAGTAAGAATTTGTGTTAAATGACCTTAAGCAATGTTAAATTTCAAGTTTGAGACAAATCGGTTGGTAAATAAGAAAATCCGCCATTTTGGATCGGTCATTTTGATTTTTTTAAGTTTGAGTAAACATTTGTGTTATATGACCTTAAGCAATGTTATATTTTAAGTTTGAGACAAATCGGTTGGTAAATAAGCAAATTCGCAATTTTGGATCGGCCATTTTGATTTTTTTAAGTTTGAGTAAGAATTTGTGTTACATAACCTTAAGCAATGTTAAATTTCAAGTTTGAGACAAATCGGTTGGTAAATAAGAAAACCCGCCATTTTTTCAAGTTTGAGTAAGAATTTGTGTTATATGACCTTAAGCAATGTTATATTTTAAGTTTGAGACAAATCGGTTGGTAAATAAGCAAATTCGCAATTTTGGATTGGCCATTTTGATTTTTTTAAGTTTGAGTAAACATTTGTGTTACATGACCTTAAGCAATGTTATATTTTAAGTTTGAGACAAATCGGTTGGTAAATAGGAAAAGCCGCCATTTTGGATCGGCCATTTTGATTTTTTTAAGTTTGAGTAAGAATTTGTGTTAAATAACCTTAAGCAATGTTAAATTTCAAGTTTGAGACAAATCGGTTGGTAAATAAGAAAACCCGCCATTTTGGATCGGCAATTTTGATTTTTTTAAGTTTGAGTAAGAATTTGTGTTATATGACCTTAAGCAATGTTATATTTTAAGTTTGAGACAAATCGGTTGGTAAATAAGCAAATTCGCAATTTTGGATTGGTCATTTTGATTTTTTTAAGTTTGAGTAAACATTTGTGTTACATGACCTTAAGCAATGTTATATTTTAAGTTTGAGACAAATCGGTTGGTAAATAGGATAATCCGCCATTTTGGATCGGCCATTTTGATTTTTTTAAGTTTGAGTAAACATTTGTGTTATATGACCTTAAGCAACGTTATATTTTAAGTTTGAGACAAATCGGTTGGTAAATAAGCAAATTCGCAATTTTGGATCGGCCATTTTGATTTTTTTAAGTTTGAGTAAGAATTTGTGTTAAATAACCTTAAGCAATGTTAAATTTCAAGTTTGAGACAAATCGGTTGGTAAATAAGAAAAACCGCCATTTTGGATCGGCAATTTTGATTTTTTTAAGTTTGAGTAAGAATTTGTGTTATATGACCTTAAGCAATGGTATATTTTAAGTTTGAGACAAATCGGTTGGTAAATAAGCAAATTCGCAATTTTGGATTGGCCATTTTGATTTTTTTAAGTTTGAGTAAACATTTGTGTTATATGACCTTAAGCAATGTTATATTTTAAGTTTGAGACAAATCGGTTGGTAAATAGGAAAATCCGCCATTTTGGATCGGCCATTTTGATTTTTTTAAGTTTGAGTTAGTTAACATTTGTGTTATATGACCTTAAGCAAAGTTAAATTTCAAGTTTAAGACAAATCGGTTGGTAAATAAGCAAATTCGCAATTTTGGGTTGGCCATTTTGATTTTTTTAAGTTTGAGTAAACATTTGTGTTACATGACCTTAAGCAATGTTATATTTTAAGTTTGAGACAAATCGGTTGGTAAATAAGCAAATTCGCAATTTTGGATCGGCCATTTTGATTTTTTTAAGTTTGAGTAAGAATTTGTGTTAAATGACCTTAAGCAATGTTAAATTTCAAGTTTGAGACAAATCGGTTGGTAAATAAGCAAATTCGCAATTTTGGATTGGCCATTTTGATTTTTTTAAGTTTGAGTAAACATTTGTGTTACATGACCTTAAGCAATGTTATATTTTAAGTTTGAGACAAATCGGTTGGTAAATAAGCAAATTCGCAATTTTGGATCGGCCATTTTGATTTTTTTAAGTTTGAGTAAGAATTTGTGTTAAATGACCTTAAGCAATGTTAAATTTCAAGTTTGAGACAAATCGGTTGGTAAATAAGAAAATCCGCCATTTTGGATCGGTCATTTTGATTTTTTTAAGTTTGAGTAAACATTTGTGTTATATGACCTTAAGCAATGTTATATTTTAAGTTTGAGACAAATCGGTTGGTAAATAAGCAAATTCGCAATTTTGGATCGGCCATTTTGATTTTTGTAAGTTTGAGTTAGACTTTGTGTTAAATAACCTTAAGCAATGTTATATTTTAAGTTTGAGACAAATCGGTTGGTAAATAAGCAAATTCGCAATTTTGGATCGGCGATTTTGATTTTTTTTAAGTTTGAGTAAGAATTTGTGTTAAATAACCTTAAGCAATGTTAAATTTCAAGTTTGAGACAAATCGGTTGGTAAATAAGAAAACCCGCCATTTTTTTAAGTTTGAGTAAGAATTTGTGTTATTTGACCTTAAGCAATGTTATATTTTAAGTTTGAGACAAATCGGTTGGTAAATAAGCAAATTCGCAATTTTGGATTGGCCATTTTGATTTTTTTAAGTTTGAGTAAACATTTGTGTTACATGACCTTAAGCAATGTTATATTTTAAGTTTGAGACAAATCGGTTGGTAAATAGGATAATCCGCCATTTTGGATCGGCCATTTTGATTTTTTTAAGTTTGAGTAAACATTTGTGTTACATGACCTTAAGCAATATTATATTTTAAGTTTGAGACAAATCGGTTGGTAAATAAGCAATTTCGCAATTTTGGATCAGCCATTTTGATTTTTTTAAGTTTGAGTAAGAATTTGTGTTAAATAACCTTAAGCAATGTTAAATTTCAAGTTTGAGACAAATCTGTTGGTAAATAAGCAAATCGCAATTTTGGATTGGCCATTTTGATTTTTTTAAGTTTGAGTAAACATTTGTGTTATATGACCTTAAGCAACGTTATTTTTTAAGTTTGAGACAAATCGGTTGGTAAATAAGCAAATTCGCAATTTTGGATCGGCCATTTTGATTTTTTTAAGTTTGAGTAAGAATTTGTGTTAAATAACCTTAAGCAATGTTAAATTTCAAGTTTGAGACAAATCGGTTGGTAAATAAGAAAACCCGCCATTTTGGATCGGCTATTTTGATGTTTTTAAGTTTGAGTAAAAATTTGTGTTATATGACCTTAAGCAATGTTATATTTTAAGTTTGATACAAATCGGTTGGTAAATAAGCAAATTCGCAATTTTGGATTGGCCATTTTGATTTTTTTAAGTTTGAGTTAACATTTGTGTTATATGACCTTAGGCAAAGTTAAATTTCAAGTTTAAGACAAATCGGTTGGTAAATAAGCAAATTCGCAATTTTGGATTGGCCATTTTGATTTTTTTAAGTTTGAGTAAACATTTGTGTTACATGACCTTAAGCAATGTTATATTTTAAGTTTGAGACAAATCGGTTGGTAAATAAGCAATTTCGCAATTTTGGATCGGCCATTTTGATTTTTTTAAGTTTGAGTAAGAATTTGTGTTAAATAACCTTAAGCAATGTTAAATTTCAAGTTTGAGACAAATCTGTTGGTAAATAAGCAAATCGCAATTTTGGATTGGCCATTTTGATTTTTTTTAAGTTTGAGTAAGAATTTGTGTTATATGACCTTAAGCAATGTTATATTTTAAGTTTGAGACAAATCGGTTGGTAAATAGGAAAATCCGCCATTTTGGATCGGCCATTTTGATTTTTTTAAGTTTGAGTTAACATTTGTGTTAAATGACCTTAAGGATTGTTATATTTCAAGTTTGACACAAATCGGTTGGTAAATAAGAAAATCCGCCATTTTGGATTGGCCGTTTTGATTTTTTTAAGTTTGAGTAAGAATTTTTGGTAAATAACCTTAAGCAATGTTAAATTTCAAGTTTGAGACAAATCGGTTGGTAAATAAGAAAATCCGCCATTTTGGATCGGCAATTTTGATTTTTTTAAGTTTGAGTAAACATTTGTGTTATATGACCTTAAGCAATGTTATATTTTAAGTTTGAGACAAATCGGTTGGTAAATAAGCAAATTCGCAATTTTGGATCGGCCATTTTGTTTTTTTAAGTTTGAGTAAGAATTTGTGTTATATGACCTTAAGCAATGTTATATTTTAAGTTTGAGACAAATCGGTTGGTAAATAGGAAAATCCGCCATTTTGGATCGGCCATTTTGATTTTTTTAAGTTTGAGTTAACATTTGTGTAATATGACCTTAAGCAATGTTATATTTCAAGTTTGATACAAATCGGTTGGTAAATAAGCAAATTCGCAATTTTGGATCGGCCATTTTGATTTTTTTAAGTTTGAGTAAGAATTTTTGTTAAATAACCTTAAGAAATTTTAAATTTCAAGTTTGAGACAAATCGGTTGGTAAATAAGCAATTTCGCAATTTTGGATCGGCCATTTTGATTTTTTTAAGTTTGAGTAAGAATTTGTGTTAAATAACCTTAAGCAATGTTAAATTTCAAGTTTGAGACAAATCGGTTGGTAAATAAGAAAATCCGCCATTTTGGATCAGCCATTTTGATTTTTTTAAGTTTGAGTAAGAATTTGTGTTAAATAACCTTAAGCAATGTTAAATTTCAAGTTTGAGACAAATCTGTTGGTAAATAAGCAAATTCGCAATTTTGGATTGGCCATTTTTATTTTTTTAAGTTTGAGTAAGAATTTGTGTTATATGACCTTAAGCAATGTTATATTTTAAGTTTGAGAAAAATCGGTTGGTAAATAGGAAAATCCGCCATTTTGGATCGGCCATTTTGATTTTTTTAAGTTTGAATTAACATTTGTGTTAAATGACCTTAAGCAATGTTATATTTCAAGTTTGACACAAATCGGTTGGTAAATAAGAAAATCCGCCATTTTGGATTGGCCGTTTTGATTTTTTTTAGGTTTGAGTAAACATTTGTGTTATATGACCTTAAGCAATGTTATATTTTAAGTTTGAGACAAATCGGTTGGTATATAGGAAAATTCGCAATTTTGGATCGGCCATTTTGATTTTTTTAAGTTTGAGTAAACTTTTGTGTTTTATGACCTTAAGCAATGTTATATTTTAAGTTTGAGACAAATCGGTTGGTATATAGGAAAATTCGCCATTTTGGATCGGCCATTTTGATTTTTGTAAGTTTGAGTTAGACTTTGTGTTAAATGACCTTAAGCAATGTTATATTTCAAGTTTGAGACAAATCGGTTGGTAAATAAGAAAATCCGCCATTTTGGATCGGCCATTTTGATTTTTTTAACTTTGAGTAAACATTTGTGTTATATGACCTTAAGCAATGTTATATTTTAAGTTTGAGACAAATCGGTTGGTAAATAGGAAAATTCGCCATTTTGGATCGGCCATTTTGATTTTTTGTAAGTTTGAGTAAACATTTGTGTTAAATGACCTTAAGCAATGTTATATTTCAAGTTTGAGACAAATCGGTTGGTAAATAGGAAAATCCGCCATTTTGGATCGGCCATTTTGATTTTTTTAAGTTTGAGTTAACATTTGTGTTATATGACCTTAAGCAATGTTAGATTCAAGTTTGATACAAATCGGTTGGTAAATAAGCAAATTCGCAATTTTGGATAGGCCATTTTGATTTTTTTAAGTTTGAGTAAGAATTTTTGGTAAATAACCTTAAGCAATGTTAAATTTCAAGTTTGAGACAAATCGGTTGGTAAATAAGAAAATCCGCCATTTTGGATCGGCAATTTTGATTTTTTTAAGTTTGAGTAAACATTTGTGTTATATGACCTTAAGCAATGTTATATTTTAAGTTTGAGACAAATCGGTTGGTAAATAAGCAAATTCGCAATTTTGGATCGGCCATTTTGTTTTTTTAAGTTTGAGTAAGAATTTGTGTTATATGACCTTAAGCAATGTTATATTTCAAGTTTGATACAAATCGGTTGGTAAATAAGCAAATTCGCAATTTTGGATCGGCCATTTTGATTTTTTTAACTTTGAGTAATAATTTTTGTTAAATAACCTTAAATGTTAAATTTCAAGTTTGAGACAAATCGGTTGGTAAATAAGAAAATCCGCCATTTTGGATCGGCCATTTTTTTTTTTTTTAAATTTGAGTAAGAATTTGTGTTAAATAACCTTAAACAATGTTAAATTTCAACTTTGAGACAAATCGGTTGGTAAATAAGAAAATCCGCCATTTTGGATCGGCCATTTTCATTTTTTTAAGTTTGAGTAAACATTTGTGTTATATGACCTTAAGCAACGTTATATTTTAAGTTTGAGACAAATCGGTTGGTTTGCAAATTCGCAATTTTGGATCGGCCATTTTGATTTTTTTAAGTTTGAGTAAACATTTGTGTTACATGACCTTAAGCAATGTTATATTTTAAGTTTGAGACAAATCGGTTGGTAAATAGGAAAATCCGCCATTTTGGATCGGCCATTTTGATTTTTTTAAGTTTGAGTTAACATCTGTGTTATATGACCTTAAGCAAAGGTAAATTTCAAGTTTGAGACAAATCGGTTGGTAAATAAGCAAATTCGCAATTTTGGGTTGGCCATTTTGATTTTTTTAAGTTTGAGTAAACATTTGTGTTACATGACCTTAAGCAATGTTATATTTTAAGTTTGAGACAAATCGGTTGATAAATAAGCAAATTCGCAATTTTGGATCGGCCATTTTGATTTTTTTAAGTTTGAGTAAGAATTTGTGTTATATGACCTTAAGCAATGTTATATTTCAAGTTTGAGACAAATCGGTTGGTAAATAAGATAATCCGCCATTTTGGATCGGCCATTTTGATTTTTTTAAGTTTGAGTAAGAATTTGTGTTATATGACCTTAAGCAATGTTATATTTTAAGTTTGAGACAAATCGGTTGGTAAATAAGGAAATTCGCAATTTTGGATCGGCCATTTTGATTTTTTTAAGTTTGAGTAAACATGTGTGTTAAATGACCTTAAGCAATGTTATATTTCAAGTTTGATAGTTATATTTTAAGGTTGAGACAAATCGGTTGGTAAATAAGCAAATTCGCAATTTTGGATCGGCCATTTTGATTTTTTTAAGTTTGAGTAAGAATTTGTGTTAAATGACCTTAAGCAATGTTAAATTTCAAGTTTGAGACAAATCGGTTGGTAAATAAGAAAATCCGCCATTTTGGATCGGTCATTTTGATTTTTTTAAGTTTGAGTAAGAATTTGTGTTAAATAACCTTAAGCAATGTTAAATTTCAAGTTTGAGACAAATCGGTTGGTAAATAAGAAAACCCGCCATTTTTTCAAGTTTGAGTAAGAATTTGTGTTATATGACCTTAAGCAATGTTATATTTTAAGTTTGAGACAAATCGGTTGGTAAATAAGCAAATTCGCAATTTTGGATTGGCCATTTTGATTTTTTTAAGTTTGAGGAAACATTTGTGTTACATGACCTTAAGCAATGTTATATTTTAAGTTTGAGACAAATCGGTTGGTAAATAGGAAAAGCCGCCATTTTGGATCGGCCATTTTGATTTTTTTAAGTTTGAGTAAGAATTTGTGTTAAATAACCTTAAGCAATGTTAAATTTCAAGTTTGAGACAAATCGGTTGGTAAATAAGAAAACCCGCCATTTTGGATCGGCAATTTTGATTTTTTTAAGTTTGAGTAAGAATTTGTGTTATATGACCTTAAGCAATGTTATATTTTAAGTTTGAGACAAATCGGTTGGTAAATAAGCAAATTCGCAATTTTGGATTGGTCATTTTGATTTTTTTAAGTTTGAGTAAACATTTGTGTTACATGACCTTAAGCAATGTTATATTTTAAGTTTGAGACAAATCGGTTGGTAAATAGGATAATCCGCCATTTTGGATCGGCCATTTTGATTTTTTTAAGTTTGAGTAAACATTTGTGTTATATGACCTTAAGCAACGTTATATTTTAAGTTTGAGACAAATCGGTTGGTAAATAAGCAAATTCGCAATTTTGGATCGGCCATTTTGATTTTTTTAAGTTTGAGTAAGAATTTGTGTTAAATAACCTTAAGCAATGTTAAATTTCAAGTTTGAGACAAATCGGTTGGTAAATAAGAAAAACCGCCATTTTGGATCGGCAATTTTGATTTTTTTAAGTTTGAGTAAGAATTTGTGTTATATGACCTTAAGCAATGGTATATTTTAAGTTTGAGACAAATCGGTTGGTAAATAAGCAAATTCTCAATTTTGGATTGGCCATTTTGATTTTTTTAAGTTTGAGTAAACATTTGTGTTATATGACCTTAAGCAATGTTATATTTTAAGTTTGAGACAAATCGGTTGGTAAATAGGAAAATCCGCCATTTTGGATCGGCCATTTTGATTTTTTTAAGTTTGAGTTAGTTAACATTTGTGTTATATGACCTTAAGCAAAGTTAAATTTCAAGTTTAAGACAAATCGGTTGGTAAATAAGCAAATTCGCAATTTTGGATTGGCCATTTTGATTTTTTTAAGTTTGAGTAAACATTTGTGTTACATGACCTTAAGCAATGTTATATTTTAAGTTTGAGACAAATCGGTTGGTAAATAAGCAAATTCGCAATTTTGGATCGGCCATTTTGATTTTTTTAAGTTTGAGTAAGAATTTGTGTTAAATGACCTTAAGCAATGTTAAATTTCAAGTTTGAGACAAATCGGTTGGTAAATAAGAAAATCCGCCATTTTGGATCGGTCATTTTGATTTTTTTAAGTTTGAGTAAACATTTGTGTTATATGACCTTAAGCAATGTTATATTTTAAGTTTGAGACAAATCGGTTGGTAAATAAGCAAATTCGCAATTTTGGATCGGCCATTTTGATTTTTGTAAGTTTGAGTTAGACTTTGTGTTAAATAACCTTAAGCAATGTTATATTTTAAGTTTGAGACAAATCGGTTGGTAAATAAGCAAATTCGCAATTTTGGATCGGCGATTTTGATTTTTTTTAAGTTTGAGTAAGAATTTGTGTTAAATAACCTTAAGCAATGTTAAATTTCAAGTTTGAGACAAATCGGTTGGTAAATAAGAAAACCCGCCATTTTTTTAAGTTTGAGTAAGAATTTGTGTTATTTGACCTTAAGCAATGTTATATTTTAAGTTTGAGACAAATCGGTTGGTAAATAAGCAAATTCGCAATTTTGGATTGGCCATTTTGATTTTTTTAAGTTTGAGTAAACATTTGTGTTACATGACCTTAAGCAATGTTATATTTTAAGTTTGAGACAAATCGGTTGGTAAATAGGATAATCCGCCATTTTGGATCGGCCATTTTGATTTTTTTAAGTTTGAGTAAACATTTGTGTTACATGACCTTAAGCAATATTATATTTTAAGTTTGAGACAAATCGGTTGGTAAATAAGCAATTTCGCAATTTTGGATCGGCCATTTTGATTTTTTTAAGTTTGAGTTAACATTTGTGTTAAATGACCTTAAGGAATGTTATATTTCAAGTTTGACACAAATCGGTTGGTAAATAAGAAAATCCGCCATTTTGGATCGGCAATTTTGATTTTTTTAAGTTTGAGTAAACATTTGTGTTATATGACCTTAAGCAATGTTATATTTTAAGTTTGAGACAAATCGGTTGGTAAATAAGCAAATTCGCAATTTTGGATCGGCCATTTTGTTTTTTTAAGTTTGAGTAAGAATTTGTGTTATATGACCTTAAGCAATGTTATATTTTAAGTTTGAGACAAATCGGTTGGTAAATAGGAAAATCCGCCATTTTGGATCGGCCATTTTGATTTTTTTAAGTTTGAGTTAACATTTGTGTAATATGACTTTAAGCAATGTTATATTTCAAGTTTGATACAAATCGGTTGGTAAATAAGCAAATTCGCAATTTTGGATCGGCCATTTTGATTTTTTTAAGTTTGAGTAAGAATTTTTGTTAAATAACCTTAAGAAATTTTAAATTTCAAGTTTGAGACAAATCGGTTGGTAAATAAGCAATTTCGCAATTTTGGATCGGCCATTTTGATTTTTTTAAGTTTGAGTAAGAATTTGTGTTAAATAACCTTAAGCAATGTTAAATTTCAAGTTTGAGACAAATCGGTTGGTAAATAAGAAAATCCGCCATTTTGGATCAGCCATTTTGATTTTTTTAAGTTTGAGTAAGAATTTGTGTTAAATAACCTTAAGCAATGTTAAATTTCAAGTTTGAGACAAATCTGTTGGTAAATAAGCAAATTCGCAATTTTGGATTGGCCATTTTGATTTTTTTAAGTTTGAGTAAGAATTTGTGTTATATGACCTTAAGCAATGTTATATTTTAAGTTTGAGACAAATCGGTTGGTAAATAGGAAAATCCGCCATTTTGGATCGGCCATTTTGATTTTTTTAAGTTTGAGTTAACATTTGTGTTAAATGACCTTAAGCAATGTTATATTTCAAGTTTGACACAAATCGGTTGGTAAATAAGAAAATCCGCCATTTTGGATTGGCCGTTTTGATTTTTTTTAGGTTTGAGTAAACATTTGTGTTATATGACCTTAAGCAATGTTATATTTTAAGTTTGAGACAAATCGGTTGGTAAATAAGCAAATTCGCAATTTTGGATCGGTCATTTTGATTTTTTTAAGTTTGAGTAAACATTTGTGTTATATGACCTTAAGCAATGTTATATTTTAAGTTTGAGACAAATCGGTTGGTATATAGGAAAATTCGCCATTTTGGATCGGCCATTTTGATTTTTGTAAGTTTGAGTTAGACTTTGTGTTAAATGACCTTAAGCAATGTTATATTTCAAGTTTGAGACAAATCGGTTGGTAAATAAGAAAATCCGCCATTTTGGATCGGCCATTTTGATTTTTTTAACTTTGAGTAAACATTTGTGTTATATGACCTTAAGCAATGTTATATTTTAAGTTTGAGACAAATCGGTTGGTAAATAGGAAAATTCGCCATTTTGGATCGGCCATTTTGATTTTTTTAAGTTTGAGTAAACATTTGTGTTAAATGACCTTAAGCAATGATATATTTCAAGTTTGAGACAAATCGGTTGGTAAATAGGAAAATCCGCCATTTTGGATCGGCCATTTTGATTTTTTTAAGTTGAGTTAACATTTGTGTTATATGACCTTAAGCAATGTTAGATTCAAGTTTGATACAAATCGGTTGGTAAATAAGCAAATTCGCAATTTTGGATCGGCCATTTTGTTTTTTTAAGTTTGAGTAAGAATTTGTGTTATATGACCTTAAGCAATGTTATATTTTAAGTTTGAGACAAATCGGTTGGTAATAAGGAAAATCCGCCATTTTGGATCGGCCATTTTGATTTTTTTAAGTTTGAGTTAACATTTGTGTTATATGACCTTAAGCAATGTTATATTTCAAGTTTGATACAAATCGGTTGGTAAATAAGCAAATTCGCAATTTTGGATCGGCCATTTTGATTTTTTTAAGTTTGAGTAAGAATTTTTGTTAAATAACCTTAAGAAATGTTAAATTTCAAGTTTGAGACAAATCGGTTGGTAAATAAGAAAATCCGCCATTTTGGATCGGCCATTTTGTTTTTTTTTAAGTTTGAGTAAGAATTTGTGTTAAATAACCTTAAACAATGTTAAATTTCAACTTTGAGACAAATCGGTTGGTAAATCAGAAAATCCGCCATTTTGGATCGGCCATTTTCATTTTTTTAAGTTTGAGTAAACATTTGTGTTATATGACCTTAAGCAACGTTATATTTTAAGTTTGAGACAAATCGGTTGGTTTGCAAATTCGCAATTTTGGATCGGCCATTTTAATTTTTTTAAGTTTGAGTAAACATTTGTGTTACATGACCTTAAGCAATGTTATATTTTAAGTTTGAGACAAATCGGTTGGTAAATAGGAAAATCCGCCATTTTGGATCGGCCATTTTGATTTTTTTAAGTTTGAGTTAACATCTGTGTTATATGACCTTAAGCAAAGGTAAATTTCAAGTTTGAGACAAATCGGTTGGTAAATAAGCAAATTCGCAATTTTGGGTTGGCCATTTTGATTTTTTTAAGTTTGAGTAAACATTTGTGTTACATGACCTTAAGCAATGTTATATTATAAGTTTGAGACAAATCGGTTGGTAAATAAGCAAATTCGCAATTTTGGATCGGCCATTTTGATTTTTTTAAGTTTGAGTAAGAATTTGTGTTATATGACCTTAAGCAATGTTATATTTCAAGTTTGAGACAAATCGGTTGGTAAATAAGATAATCCGCCATTTTGGATCGGCCATTTTGATTTTTTTAAGTTTGAGTAAACATTTGTGTTATATGACTTTAAGCAATGTTATATTTTAAGTTTGAGACAAATCGGTTGGTAAATAAGCAAATTCGCAATTTTGGATCGGCCATTTTGATTTTTTTAAGTTTGAGTAAGAATTTGTGTTAAATAACCTTAAGCAATGTTAAATTTCAAGTTTGAGACAAATCGGTTGGTAAATAAGAAAATCCGCCATTTTGGATCGGTCATTTTGATTTTTTTAAGTTTGAGTAAACATTTGTGTTATATGACCTTAAGCAATGTTATATTTTAAGTTTGAGACAAATCGGTTGGTAAATAAGAAAATCCGCAATTTTGGATCGGCCATTTGGATTTTTTTAAGTTTGAGTAAGAATTTGTGTTATATGACCTTAAGCAATGTTATATTTTAAGTTTGAGACAAATCGGTTGGTAAATAAGGAAATTCGCAATTTTGGATCGGCCATTTTGATTTTTTTAAGTTTGAGTAAACATGTGTGTTAAATGACCTTAAGCAATGTTATATTTCAAGTTTGATAGTTATATTTTAAGGCTGAGACAAATCGGTTGGTAAATAAGCAAATTCGCAATTTTGGATCGGCCATTTTGATTTTTTTAAGTTTGAGTAAGAATTTGTGTTAAATGACCTTAAGCAATGTTAAATTTCAAGTTTGAGACAAATCGGTTGGTAAATAAGAAAATCCGCCATTTTGGATCGGTCATTTTGATTTTTTTAAGTTTGAGTAAACATTTGTGTTATATGACCTTAAGCAATGTTATATTTTAAGTTTGAGACAAATCGGTTGGTAAATAAGCAAATTCGCAATTTTGGATCGGCCATTTTGATTTTTTTAAGTTTGAGTAAGAATTTGTGTTAAATAACCTTAAGCAATGTTAAATTTCAAGTTTGAGACAAATCGGTTGGTAAATAAGAAAACCCGCCATTTTTTTAAGTTTGAGTAAGAATTTGTGTTATATGACCTTAAGCAATGTTATATTTTAAGTTTGAGACAAATCGGTTGGTAAATAAGCAAATTCGCAATTTTGGATTGGCCATTTTGATTTTTTTAAGTTTGAGTAATCATTTGTGTTACATGACCTTAAGCAATGTTATATTTTAAGTTTGAGACAAATCGGTTGGTAAATAGGAAATTTTGGATCGGCCATTTTGATTTTTTTAAGTTTGAGTAAGAATTTGTGTTAAATAACCTTAAGCAATGTTAAATTTCAAGTTTGAGACAAATCGGTTGGTAAATAAGAAAACCCGCCATTTTGGATCGGCAATTTTGATTTTTTTAAGTTTGAGTAAGAATTTGTGTTATATGACCTTAAGCAATGTTATATTTTAAGTTTGAGACAAATCGGTTGGTAAATAAGCGAATTCGCAATTTTGGATTGGCAATTTTGATTTTTTTAAGTTTGAGTAGACATTTGTGTTACATGACCTTAAGCAATGTTATATTTTAAGTTTGAGACAAATCGGTTGGTAAATAGGAAAATCCGCCATTTTGGATCGGCCATTTAGATTTTTTTAAGTTTGAGTTAACATCTGTGTTATATGACCTTAAGCAAAGTTAAATTTCAAGTTTGAGACAAATCGGTTGGTAAATAAGCAAATTCGCAATTTTGGATTGGCCATTTTGATTTTTTTAAGTTTGAGTAAACATTTGTGTTACATGATCTTAAGCAATGTTATATTTTAAGTTTGAGACAAATCGGTTGGTAAATAAGCAAATTCGCAATTTTGGATCGGCCATTTTGATTTTTTTAAGTTTGAGTAAGAATTTGTGTTAAATGACCTTAAGCAATGTTAAATTTCAAGTTTGAGACAAATCGGTTGGTAAATAAGCAAATTCGCAATTTTGGATTGGCCATTTTGATTTTTTAAGTTTGAGTAAACATTTGTGTTACATGATCTTAAGCAATGTTATATTTTAAGTTTGAGACAAATCGGTTGGTAAATAAGCAAATTCGCAATTTTGGATCGGCCATTTTGATTTTTTTAAGTTTGAGTAAGAATTTGTGTTAAATAACCTTAAGCAATGTTAAATTTCAAGTTTGAGACAAATCGGTTGGTAAATAAGAAAACCCGCCATTTTTTTAAGTTTGAGTAAGAATTTGTGTTATATGACCTTAAGCAATGTTATATTTTAAGTTTGAGACAAATCGGTTGGTAAATAAGCAAATTCGCAATTTTGGATTGGCCATTTTGATTTTTTTAAGTTTGAGTAAACATTTGTGTTACATGACCTTAAGCAATGTTATATTTTAAGTTTGAGACAAATCGGTTGGTAAATAGGATAATCCGCCATTTTGGATCGGCCATTTTGATTTTTTTAAGTTTGAGTAAACATTTGTGTTATATGACCTTAAGCAACGTTATATTTTAAGTTTGAGACAAATCGGTTGGTAAATAAGCAAATTCGCAATTTTGGATCGGCCATTTTGATTTTTTTAAGTTTGAGTAAGAATTTGTGTTAAATAACCTTAAGCAATGTTAAATTTCAAGTTTGAGACAAATCGGTTGGTAAATAAGAAAACCCGCCATTTTGGATCGGCAATTTTGATTTTTTTAAGTTCGAGTAAGAATTTGTGTTATATGACCTTAAGCAATGTTATATTTTAAGTTTGAGACAAATCGGTTGGTAAATAAGCAAATTCGCAATTTTGGATTGGCCATTTTGATTTTTTAACTTTGAGTAAACATTTGTGTTATATGACCTTAAGCAATGTTATATTTTAAGTTTGAGACAAATCGGTTGGTAAATAGGAAAATCCGCCATTTTGGATCGGCCATTTTGATTCTTTTAAGTTTGAGTAAACATTTGTGTTACATGACCTTAAGCAATGTTATATTTTAAGTTTGAGACAAATCGGTTGGTAAATAAGCAATTTCGCAATTTTGGATCGGCCATTTTGATTTTTTTAAGTTTGAGTAAGAATTTGTGTTAAATAACCTTAAGCAATGTTAAATTTCAAGTTTGAGACAAATCGGTTGGTAAATAAGAAAATCCGCCATTTTGGATCAGCCATTTTGATTTTTTTAAGTTTGAGTAAGAATTTGTGTTAAATAACCTTAAGCAATGTTAAATTTCAAGTTTGAGACAAATCTGTTGGTAAATAAGCAAATTCGCAATTTTGGATTGGCCATTTTGATTTTTTTAAGTTTGAGTAAGAATTTGTGTTATATGACCTTAAGCAATGTTATATTTTAAGTTTGAGACAAATCGGTTGGTAAATAGGAAAATCCGCCATTTTGGATCGGCCATTTGATTTTTTTTAAGTTTGAGTTAACATTTGTGTTATATGACCTTAAGCAATGTTATATTTCAAGTTTGAGACAAATCGATTGGTAAATAAGCAAATTCGCAATTTTGGATCGGCCATTTTGATTTTTGTAAGTTTGAGTTAGACTTTGTGTTAAATAACCTTAAGCAATGTTATATTTTAAGTTTGAGACAAATCGGTTGGTAAGCAAATTCGCAATTTTGGATTGGCCATTTTGATTTTTTTAAGTTTGAGTAAGAATTTGTGTTAAATAACCTTAAGCAATGTTATATTTTAAGTTTGAGACAAATCGGTTGGTAAATAAGAAAATCCGCCATTTTGGATCGGCCATTTTGATTTTTTTAAGTTTGAGTAAACATTTGTGTTATATGACCTTAAGCAATGTTATATTTTAAGTTTGAGACAAATCGGTTGGTAAATAAGCAAATTCGCAATTTAGGATCGGCCATTTTGATTTTTTTAAGTTTGAGTAAACATTTGTGTTATATGACCTTAAGCAACGTTATATTTTAAGTTTGAGACAAATCGGTTGGTAAATAAGCAAATTCGCAATTTTGGATCGGCCATTTTGATTTTTTTAAGTTTGAGTAAGAATTTGTGTTAAATAACCTTAAGCAATGTTAAATTTCAAGTTTGAGACAAATCGGTTGGTAAATAAGAAAACCCGCCATTTTGGATCGGCAATTTTGATTTTTTTAAGTTCGAGTAAGAATTTGTGTTATATGACCTTAAGCAATGTTATATTTTAAGTTTGAGACAAATCGGTTGGTAAATAAGCAAATTCGCAATTTTGGATTGGCCATTTTGATTTTTTAACTTTGAGTAAACATTTGTGTTATATGACCTTAAGCAATGTTATATTTTAAGTTTGAGACAAATCGGTTGGTAAATAGGAAAATCCGCCATTTTGGATCGGCCATTTTGATTCTTTTAAGTTTGAGTAAACATTTGTGTTACATGACCTTAAGCAATGTTATATTTTAAGTTTGAGACAAATCGGTTGGTAAATAAGCAATTTCGCAATTTTGGATCGGCCATTTTGATTTTTTTAAGTTTGAGTAAGAATTTGTGTTAAATAACCTTAAGCAATGTTAAATTTCAAGTTTGAGACAAATCGGTTGGTAAATAAGAAAACCCGCCATTTTGGATCGGCAATTTTGATTTTTTTAAGTTCGAGTAAGAATTTGTGTTATATGACCTTAAGCAATGTTATATTTTAAGTTTGAGACAAATCGGTTGGTAAATAAGCAAATTCGCAATTTTGGATTGGCCATTTTGATTTTTTAACTTTGAGTAAACATTTGTGTTATATGACCTTAAGCAATGTTATATTTTAAGTTTGAGACAAATCGGTTGGTAAATAGGAAAATCCGCCATTTTGGATCGGCCATTTTGATTCTTTTAAGTTTGAGTAAACATTTGTGTTACATGACCTTAAGCAATGTTATATTTTAAGTTTGAGACAAATCGGTTGGTAAATAAGCAATTTCGCAATTTTGGATCGGCCATTTTGATTTTTTTAAGTTTGAGTAAGAATTTGTGTTAAATAACCTTAAGCAATGTTAAATTTCAAGTTTGAGACAAATCGGTTGGTAAATAAGAAAATCCGCCATTTTGGATCAGCCATTTTGATTTTTTTAAGTTTGAGTAAGAATTTGTGTTAAATAACCTTAAGCAATGTTAAATTTCAAGTTTGAGACAAATCTGTTGGTAAATAAGCAAATTCGCAATTTTGGATTGGCCATTTTGATTTTTTTAAGTTTGAGTAAGAATTTGTGTTATATGACCTTAAGCAATGTTATATTTTAAGTTTGAGACAAATCGGTTGGTAAATAGGAAAATCCGCCATTTTGGATCGGCCATTTTGATTTTTTTTAAGTTTGAGTTAACATTTGTGTTATATGACCTTAAGCAATGTTATATTTCAAGTTTGAGACAAATCGATTGGTAAATAAGCAAATTCGCAATTTTGGATCGGCCATTTTGATTTTTGTAAGTTTGAGTTAGACTTTGTGTTAAATAACCTTAAGCAATGTTATATTTTAAGTTTGAGACAAATCGGTTGGTAAGCAAATTCGCAATTTTGGATTGGCCATTTTGATTTTTTTAAGTTTGAGTAAGAATTTGTGTTAAATAACCTTAAGCAATGTTATATTTTAAGTTTGAGACAAATCGGTTGGTAAATAAGAAAATCCGCCATTTTGGATCGGCCATTTTGATTTTTTTAAGTTTGAGTAAACATTTGTGTTATATGACCTTAAGCAATGTTATATTTTAAGTTTGAGACAAATCGGTTGGTAAATAAGCAAATTCGCAATTTAGGATCGGCCATTTTGATTTTTTTAAGTTTGAGTAAGAATTTGTGTTATATGACCTTAAGCAATGTTATATTTTAAGTTTGAGACAAGTCGGTTGGTAAATAAGCAAATTCGCAATTTTGGATCGGCCATTTCGATTTTTTTAAGTTTGAGTAAACATTTGTGTTATATGACCTTAAGCAATGTTATTTTTTAAGTTTGAGACAAATCGGTTGGTAAATAAGCAAATTCGCAATTTTGGATCGGCCATTTTGATTTTTTAAGTTTGAGTAAGAATTTGTGTTAAATAACCTTAAGCAATGTTATATTTTAAGTTTGAGACAAATCGGTTGGTAAATAAGCAAATTCGCAATTTTGGATCGGCCATTTTGATTTTTTTAAGTTTGAGTAAGAATTTGTGTTATATGACCTTAAGCAATGTTATATTTTAAGTTTGAGACAAATCGGTTGGTAAATAAGCAAATTCGCAATTTTGGATCGGCCATTTTGATTTTTTTAAGTTTGAGTAAACATTTGTGTTATATGACCTTAAGCAATGTTATTTTTTAGGTTTGAGACAAATCGGTTGGTAAATAAGCAAATTCGCAATTTTGGATCAGCCATTTTGATTTTTTTAAGTTTGAGTAAACAATTGTGTTATATGACCTTAAGCAATGTTATTTTTTAAGTTTGAGACAAATCGGTTGGTAAATAAGCAAATTCGCAATTTTGGATCGGCCATTTTGCTTTTTTTAAATTTGAGTAAACATTTGTGTTATATGACCTTAAGCAATGTTATTTTTTAAGTTTGAGACAAATCGGTTGGTAAATAAGCAAATTCGCAATTTTGGATCGGCCATTTTGATTTTTTTAAGTTTGAGTAAGAATTTGTGTTATATGACCTTAAGCAATGTTATATTTCAAGTTTGAGACAAATCGGTTGGTAAATAAGATAATCCGCCATTTTGGATCGACCATTTTGATTTTTTTTAAGTTTGAGTAAACATTTGTGTTATATGACCTTAAGCAATGTTATATTTTAAGTTTGAGACAAATCGGTTGGTAAATAAGCAAATTCGCAATTTTGGATCGGCCATTTTGATTTTTTTAAGTTTGAGTAAACATTTGTGTTATATGACCTTAAGCAATGTTATTTTTTAAGTTTGAGACAAATCGGTTGGTAAATAAGAAAACCCGCCATTTTTTTAAGTTTGAGTAAGAATTTGTGTTATATGACCTTAAGCAATGTTATATTTTAAGTTTGAGACAAATCGGTTGGTAAATAGGAAAATCCGCCATTTTGGATCGGCCATTTTGATTTTTTTAAGTTTGAGTTAACATCTGTGTTATATGACCTTAAGCAAAGTTAAATTTCAAGTTTGAGACAAATCGGTTGGTAAATAAGCAAATTCGCAATTTTGGATTGGCCATTTTGATTTTTTTAAGTTTGAGTATTACATACGGCTCAGAAGTATGGCCAATCAAGGATAGAACAGAAAAAATGCTTTCCGCTACGGAGATGGACTATTGGAGAAGAGCAGCAGGGAAATCTAAAAGAGAAAGAGTTACAAATCAAAGAATAAGAGAAATTATGACAGTGGGTGAACGTACTTTAGTGGATGATATAAGAACAAAACAACTGGTGTGGTACGGACATGTACAAAGAATGAATGATGAAAGACTACCTAAACAAATACTACAATGGAAACCAACTGGCCGAAGAAAACGAAACGGCCAAGGAGAAGCTGGAGAGAAGGAAATTCGCAATTTTGGATCGGCCATTTTGATTTTTTTAAGTTTGAGTAAGAATTTGTGTTAAATAACCTTAAGCAATGTTATATTTTAAGTTTGAGACAAATCGGTTGGTAAATAAGCAAATTCGCAATTTTGGATCGGCCATTTTGATTTTTTTAAGTTTGAGTAAGAATTTGTGTTATATGACCTTAAGCAATGTTATATTTTAAGTTTGAGACAAATCGGTTGGTAAATAAGTAAATTCGCAATTTTGGATCGGCCATTTTGATTTTTTTAAGTTTGAGTAAACATTTGTGTTATATGACCTTAAGCAATGTTATTTTTTAGGTTTGAGACAAATCGGTTGGTAAATAAGCAAATTCGCAATTTTGGATCAGCCATTTAGATTTTTTTAAGTTTGAGTAAGCAATTGTGTTATATGACCTTAAGCAATGTTATTTTTTAAGTTCTCAAACTTTTTTCGGTTGGTAAATAAGCAAATTCGCAATTTTGGATCGGCCATTTTGATTTTTTTAAGTTTGAGTAAGAATTTGTGTTATATGACCTTAAGCAATGTTATATTTCAAGTTTGAGACAAATCGGTTGGTAAATAAGAAAATCCGCCATTTTGGATCGGCCATTTTGATTTTTTTAAGTTTGAGTAAACATTTGTGTTATATGACCTTAAGCAATGTTATATTTTAAGTTTGAGACAAATCGGTTGGTAAATAAGCAAATTTGCAATTTTGGATCGGCCATTTGGATTTTTTTAAGTTTGAGTAAGAATTTGTGTTATATGACCTTAAACAATGTTATATTTTAAGTTTGAGACAAATCGGTTGGTAAATAAGGAAATTCGCAATTTTGGATCGGCCATTTTGATTTTTTTAAGTTTGAGTAAACATTTGTGTTAAATGACCTTAAGCAATGTTACATTTCAAGTTTGATAGTTATATTTTAAGTTTGAGACAAATCGGTTGGTAAATAAGCAAATTCGCAATTTTGGATCGGCCATTTTGATTTTTTTAAGTTTGAGTAAGAATTTGTGTTAAATGACCTTAAGCATTGTTAAATTTCAAGTTTGAGACAAATCGGTTGGTAAATAAGAAAATCCGCCATTTTTTTAAGTTTGAGTAAGAATTTGTGTTATATGACCTTAAGCAATGTTATATTAAGTTTGAGACAAATCGGTTGGTAAATAAGCAAATTCGCAATTTTGGATTGGCCATTTTGATATTTTTAAGTTTGAGTAAACATTTGTGTTACATGACCTTAAGCAATGTTATATTTTAAGTTTGAGACAAATCGGTTGGTAAATAGGAAAATCCGCCATTTTGGATCGGCCATTTTGATTTTTTTAAGTTTGAGTTAACATTTGTATTACATGACCTTAAGCAATGTTATATTTTAAGTTTGAGACAAATCGGTTGGTAAATAAGCAAATTCGCAATTTTGGATCGGCCATTTTGATTTTTTTAAGTTTGAGTAAGAATTTGTGTTAAATAACCTTAAGCAATGTTAAATTTCAAGTTTGAGACAAATCGGTTGGTAAATAAGAAAATCCGCCATTTTAAATCGGCCATTTTGATTTTTTAAGTTTGAGTAAACATTTGTGTTATATGACCTTAAGCAACGTTATATTTTAAGTTTGAGACAAATCGGTTGGTAAATAAGCAAATTCGCAATTTTGGATTGGCCATTTTGATTTTTTTAAATTTGTGTAAACATTTGTGTTACATGACCTTAAGCAATGTTATATTTTAAGTTTGAGACAAATCGGTTGGTAAATAGGAAAATCCGCCATTTTGGATCGGCCATTTTGATTTTTTTAAGTTTGAGTTAACATTTGTGTTATATGACCTTAAGCAAAGTTAAATTTCAAGTTTAAGACAAATCGGTTGGTAAATAAGCAAATTCGCAATTTTGGATTGGCCATTTTGATTTTTTTAAGTTTGAGTAAACATTTGTGTTACATGACCTTAAGCAATGTTATATTTTAAGTTTGAGACAAATCTGTTGGTAAATAAGCAAATTCGCAATTTTGGATCGGCCATTTTGATTTTTTTAAGTTTGAGTAAGAATTTGTGTTATATGACCTTAAGCAATGTTATATTTTAAGTTTGAGACAAATCGGTTGGTAAATAGGAAAATCCGCCATTTTGGATCGGCCATTTTGATTTTTTTAAGTTTGAGTAAACATTTGTGTTATATGACCTTAAGCAATGTTATATTTTAAGTTTGAGACAAATCGGTTGGTAAATAAGCAAATTCGCAATTTTGGATCGGCCATTTTGATTTTTTTAAGTTTGAGTAAACATTTGTGTTATATGACCTTAAGCAATGTTATATTTTAAGTTTGAGACAAATCGGTTGGTATATAGGAAAATTCGCCATTTTGGATCGGCCATTTTGATTTTTGTAAGTTAGAGTTAGACTTTGTGTTAAATGACCTTAAGCAATGTTATATTTCAAGTTTGAGACAAATCGGTTGGTAAATAAGAAAATCCGCCATTTTGGATCGGCCATTTTGATTTTTTTAACTTTGAGTAAACATTTGTGTTATATGACCTTAAGCAATGTTATATTTTAAGTTTGAGACAAATCGGTTGGTAAATAGGAAAATTCGCCATTTTGGATCGGCCATTTTAATTTTTTTAAGTTTGAGTAAACATTTGTGTTAAATGACCTTAAGCAATGTTATATTTCAAGTTTGAGACAAATCGGTTGGTAAATAGGAAAATCCGCCATTTTGGATCGGCCATTTTGATTTTTTTAAGTTTGAGTTAACATTTGTGTTATATGACCTTAAGCAATGTTATATTCAAGTTTGATACAAATCGGTTGGTAAATAAGCAAATTCGCAATTTTGGATCGGCCATTTTGATTTTTTTAAGTTTGAGTAAGAATTTTTGTTAAATAACCTTAAGCAATGTTAAATTTCAAGTTTGAGACAAATCGGTTGGTAAATAAGAAAATCCGCCATTTTGGATCGGCAATTTTGATTTTTTTAAGTTTGAGTAAACATTTGTGTTATATGACCTTAAGCAATGTTATATTTTAAGTTTGAGACAAATCGGTTGGTAAATAAGCAAATTCGCAATTTTGGATCGGCCATTTTGTTTTTTTAAGTTTGAGTAAGAATTTGTGTTATATGACCTTAAGCAATGTTATATTTTAAGTTTGAGACAAATCGGTTGGTAAATAGGAAAATCCGCCATTTTGGATCGGCCATTTTGATTTTTTTAAGTTTGAGTAAGAATTTGTGTTAAATAACCTTAAGCAATGTTAAATTTCAAGTTTGAGACAAATCGGTTGGTAAATAAGAAAACCCGCCATTTTGGATCGGCAATTTTGATTTTTTTCAGTTTGAGTAAGAATTTGTGTTATATGACCTTAAGCAATGTTATATTTTAAGTTTGAGACAAATCGGTTGGTAAATAGAAAAATCCGCCATTTTGGATCGGCCATTTTGATTTTTTTAAGTTTGAGTAAGAATTTGTGTTAAATAACCTTAAGCAATGTTAAATTTCAAGTTTGAGACAAATCGGTTGGTAAATAAGAAAACCCGCCATTTTGGATCGGCAATTTTGATTTTTTTAAGTTTGAGTAAGAATTTGTGTTATATGACCTTAAGCAATGTTATATTTTAAGTTTGATACAAATCGGTTGGTAAATAAGCGAATTCGCAATTTTGGATTGGCCATTTTGATTTTTTTAAGTTTGAGTAAACATTTGTGTTACATGACCTTAAGCAATGTTATATTTTAAGTTTGAGACAAATCGGTTGGTAAATAAGCAAATTCGCAATTTTGGATCGGCCATTTTGATTTTTTTAGGTTTGAGTAAGAATTTGTGTTAAATAACCTTAAGCAATGTTAAATTTCAAGTTTGAGACAAATCGATTGGTAAATAAGCAAATTCGCAATTTTGGATCGGCCATTTTGATTTTTTTAAGTTTGAGTAAGAATTTGTGTTAAATAATCTTAAGCAATGTTAAATTTCAAGTTTGAGACAAATCGGTTGATAAATAAGAAAATCCGCCATTTTGGATCGGCCATTTTGATTTTTTTAAGTTTGAGTAAACATTTGTGTTATATGACCTTAAGCAATGTTATATTTTAAGTTTGAGACAAATCGATTGGTAAATAAGCAAAGTCGCAATTTTGGATCGGCCATTTTGATTTCTGTAAGTTTGAGTTAGACTTTGTGTTAAATAACCTTAAGCAATGTTATTTTTAAGTATAAGACAAATCGGATCGTAAATAAGCAAATTCGCAATTTTGGATTGGCCATTTTGATTTTTTCAAGTTTGAGTAAGAATTTGTGTTATATGACCTTAAGCAACGTTATTTTTTAAGTTTGAGACAAATCGGTTGGTAAATAAGCAAATTCGCAATTTTGGATTGGCCATTTTGATTTTTTTAAGTTTGAGTAAACATTTGTGTTACATGACCTTAAGCAATGTTATATTTTAAGTTTGAGACAAATCGGTTGGTAAATAAGCAAATTCGCAATTTTGGATCGGCCATTTTGATTTTTTTAAGTTTGAGTAAGAATTTGTGTTAAATAATCTTAAGCAATGTTAAATTTCAAGTTTGAGACAAATCGGTTGATAAATAAGAAAATCCGCCATTTTGGATCGGCCATTTTGATTTTTTTAAGTTTGAGTAAACATTTGTGTTATATGACCTTAAGCAATGGTTTATTTTAAGTTTGAGACAAATCGATTGGTAAATAAGCAAATTCGCAATTTTGGATCGGCCATTTTGATTTTTTTAAGTTTGAGTAAGAATTTGTGTTAAATAACCTTAAGCAATGTTAAATTTCAAGTTTGAGACAAATCGGTTGATAAATAAGAAAATCCGCCATTTTGGATCGGCCATTTTGATTTTTTTAAGTTTGAGTAAACATTTGTGTTACATGACCTTAAGCAATGTTATATTTTAAGTTTGAGACAAATCGGTTGGTAAATAAGCAAATTCGCAATTTTGGATCGGCCATTTTGATTTTTTTAAGTTTGAGTAAGAATTTGTGTTAAATAACCTTAAGCAATGTTAAATTTCAAGTTTGAGACAAATCGGTTGATAAATAAGAAAATCCGCCATTTTGGATCGGCCATTTTGATTTTTTTAAGTTTGAGTAAACATTTGTGTTATATGACCTTAAGCAATGTTATATTTTAAGTTTGAGACAAATCGATTGGTAAATAAGCAAATTCGCAATTTTGGATCGGCCATTTTGATTTTTGTAAGTTTGAGTTAGACTTTGTGTTAAATAACCTTAAGCAATGTTATATTTTAAGTTTGAGACAAATCGGTTGGTAAATAAGCAAATTCGCAATTTAGGATCGGCCATTTTGATTTTTTTAAGTTTGAGTAAGAATTTGTGTTATATGACCTTAAGCAATGTTATATTTTAAGTTTGAGACAAATCGGTTGGTAAATAAGAAAATCCGCCATTTTGGATCGGCCATTTTGATTTTTTTAAGTTTGAGTTAACATTTGTGTTATATGACCTTAAGCAATCTTATATTTTAAGTTTGAGACAAATCGGTTGGTAAATAAGCAAATTCGCAATTTTGGATCGGCCATTTTGATTTTTTTAAGTTTGAGTAAACATTTGTGTTATATGACCTTAAGCAATGTTATTTTTTAAGTTTGAGACAAATCGGTTGGTAAATAAGCAAATTCGCAATTTTGGATCGGCCATTTTGATTTTTTTAAGTTTGAGTAAGAATTTGTGTTAAATAACCTTAAGCAATGTTATATTTTAAGTTTGAGACAAATCGGTTGGTAAATAAGCAAATTCGCAATTTTGGATCGGCCATTTTGATTTTTTTAAGTTTGAGTAAGAATTTGTGTTAAATAACCTTAAGCAATGTTATATTTTAAGTTTGAGACAAATCGGTTGGTAAATAAGCAAATTCGCAATTTTGGATCGGCCATTTTGATTTTTTTAAGTTTGAGTAAGAATTTGTGTTATATAACCTTAAGCAATGTTATATTTTAAGTTTGAGACAAATCGGTTGGTAAATAAGCAAATTCGCAATTTTGGATCGGCCATTTTGATTTTTTTAAGTTTGAGTAAACATTTGTGTTATATGACCTTAAGCAATGTTATTTTTTAGGTTTGAGACAAATCGGTTGGTAAATAAGCAAATTCGCAATTTTGGATCAGCCATTTTGATTTTTTTAAGTTTGAGTACAATTGTGTTATATGACCTTAAGCAATGTTATTTTTTAAGTTTGAGACAAATCGGTTGGTAAATAAGCCAATTCGCAATTTTGGATCGGCCATTTTGATTTTTTTAAGTTTGAGTAAACATTTGTGTTATATGACCTTAAGCAATGTTATTTTTTAAGTTTGAGACAAATCGGTTGGTAAATAAGCAAATTCGCAATTTTGGATCGGCCATTTTGATTTTTTTAAGTTTGAGTAAGAATTTGTGTTATATGACCTTAAGCAATGTTATATTTCAAGTTTGAGACAAATCGGTTGGTAAATTAGATAATCCGCCATTTTGGATCGGCCATTTTGATTTTTTAAAGTTTGAGTAAACATTTGTGTTATATGACTTTAAGCAATGTTATATTTTAAGTTTGAGGCAAATCGGTTGGTAAATAAGCAAATTCGCAATTTTGGATCGGCCATATTGATTTTTTTAAGTTTGTGTAAACATTTGTGTTAAATGACCTTAAGCAATGTTACATTTCAAGTTTGATAGTTATATTTTAAGTTTGAGACAAATCGGTTGGTAAATAAGCAAATTCGCAATTTTGGATCGGCCATTTTGATTTTTTTTAAGTTTGAGTAAGAATTTGTGTTAAATGACCTTAAGCAATGTTAAATTTCAAGTTTGAGACAAATCGGTTGGTAAATAAGAAAATCCGCCATTTTTTTAAGTTTGAGTAAGAATTTGTGTTATATGACCTTAAGCAATGTTATATTTTAAGTTTGAGACAAATCGGTTGGTAAATAAGCAAATTCGCAATTTTGGATTGGCCATTTTGATTTTTTTAAGTTTGAGTAAACATTTGTGTTACATGACCTTAAGCAATGTTATATTTTAAGTTTGAGACAAATCGGTTGGTAAATAGGAAAATCCGCCATTTTGGATCGGCCATTTTGATTTTTTTAAGTTTGAGTTAACATTTGTATTACATGACCTTAAGCAATGTTATATTTTAAGTTTGAGACAAATCGGTTGGTAAATAAGCAAATTCGCAATTTTGGATCGGCCATTTTGATTTTTTTAAGTTTGAGTAAGAATTTGTGTTAAATAACCTTAAGCAATGTTAAATTTCAAGTTTGAGACAAATCGGTTGGTAAATAAGAAAATCCGTTATTTTAAATCGGCCATTTTGATTTTTATGTTTTAGTAAACATTTGTGTTATATGACCTTAAGCAACGTTATATTTTAAGTTTGAGACAAATCGGTTGGTAAATAAGCAAATTCGCAATTTTGGATTGGCCATTTTGATTTTTTTAAGTTTGAGTAAACATTTGTGTTACATGACCTTAAGCAATGTTATATTTTAAGTTTGAGACAAATCGGTTGGTAAATAGGAAAATCCGCCATTTTGGATCGGCCATTTTGATTTTTTTAAGTTTGAGTTAACATTTGTGTTATATGACCTTAAGCAAAGTTAAATTTCAAGTTTAAGACAAATCGGTTGGTAAATAAGCAAATTCGCAATTTTGGATTGGCCATTTTGATTTTTTTAAGTTTGAGTAAACATTTGTGTTACATGACCTTAAGCAATGTTATATTTTAAGTTTGAGACAAATCGGTTGGTAAATAAGCAATTTCGCAATTTTGGATCGGCCATTTTGATTTTTTTAAGTTTGAGTAAGAATTTGTGTTAAATAACCTTAAGCAATGTTAAATTTCAAGTTTGAGACAAATCTGTTGGTAAATAAGCAAATTCGCAATTTTGGATCGGCCATTTTGATTTTTTTAAGTTTGAGTAAGAATTTGTGTTATATGACCTTAAGCAATGTTATATTTTAAGTTTGAGACAAATCGGTTGGTAAATAGGAAAATCCGCCATTTTGGATCGGCCATTTTGATTTTTTTAAGTTTGAGTAAACATTTGTGTTATATGACCTTAAGCAATGTTATATTTTAAGTTTGAGACAAATCGGTTGGTATATAGGAAAATTCGCCATTTTGGATCGGCCATTTTGATTTTTGTAAGTTTGAGTTAGACTTTGTGTTAAATGACCTTAAGCAATGTTATATTTCAAGTTTGAGACAAATCGGTTGGTAAATAAGAAAATCCGCCATTTTGGATCGGCCATTTTGATTTTTTTAACTTTGAGTAAACATTTGTGTTATATGACCTTAAGCAATGTTATATTTTAAGTTTGAGACAAATCGGTTGGTAAATAGGAAAATTCGCCATTTTGGATCGGCCATTTTGATTTTTTTATGTTTGAGTAAACATTTGTGTTAAATGACCTTAAGCAATGTTATATTTCAAGTTTGAGACAAATCGGTTGGTAAATAGGAAAATCCGCCATTTTGGATCGGCCATTTTGATTTTTTTAAGTTTGAGTTAACATTTGTGTTATATGACCTTAAGCAATGTTATATTTTAAGTTTGATACAAATCGGTTGGTAAATAAGCGAATTCGCAATTTTGGATTGGCCATTTTGATTTTTTTAAGTTTGAGTAAACATTTGTGTTACATGACCTTAAGCAATGTTATATTTTAAGTTTGAGACAAATCGGTTGGTAAATAAGCAAATTCGCAATTTTGGATCGGCCATTTTGATTTTTTTAGGTTTGAGTAAGAATTTGTGTTAAATAACCTTAAGCAATGTTAAATTTCAAGTTTGAGACAAATCGGTTGATAAATAAGAAAATCCGCCATTTTGGATCGGCCATTTTGATTTTTTTAAGTTTGAGTAAACATTTGTGTTATATGACCTTAAGCAATGTTATATTTTAAGTTTGAGACAAATCGATTGGTAAATAAGCAAATTCGCAATTTTGGATCGGCCATTTTGATTTCTGTAAGTTTGAGTTGGACTTTGTGTTAAATAACCTTAAGCAATGTTATATTTTAAGTATAAGACAAATCGGATCGTAAATAAGCAAATTCGCAATTTTGGATTGGCCATTTTCATTTTTTCAAGTTTGAGTAAGAATTTGTGTTATATGACCTTAAGCAACGTTATTTTTTAAGTTTGAGACAAATCGGTTGGTAAATAAGCAAATTCGCAATTTTGGATTGGCCATTTTGATTTTTTTAAGTTTGAGTAAACATTTGTGTTACATGACCTTAAGCAATGTTATATTTTAAGTTTGAGACAAATCGGTTGGTAAATAAGCAAATTCGCAATTTTGGATCGGCCATTTTGATTTTTTTAAGTTTGAGTAAGAATTTGTGTTAAATAATCTTAAGCAATGTTAAATTTCAAGTTTGAGACAAATCGGTTGATAAATAAGAAAATCCGCCATTTTGGATCGGCCATTTTGATTTTTTTAAGTTTGGGTAAACATTTGTGTTATATGACCTTAAGCAATGTTATATTTTAAGTTTGAGACAAATCGATTGGTAAATAAGCAAATTCGCAATTTTGGATCGGCCATTTTGATTTTTTTAAGTTTGAGTAAGAATTTGTGTTAAATAACCTTAAGCAATGTTAAATTTCAAGTTTGAGACAAATCGGTTGATAAATAAGAAAATCCGCCATTTTGGATCGGCCATTTTGATTTTTTTAAGTTTGAGTAAACATTTGTGTTACATGACCTTAAGCAATGTTATATTTTAAGTTTGAGACAAATCGGTTGGTAAATAAGCAAATTCGCAATTTTGGATCGGCCATTTTGATTTTTTTAAGTTTGAGTAAGAATTTGTGTTAAATAACCTTAAGCAATGTTAAATTTCAAGTTTGAGACAAATCGGTTGATAAATAAGAAAATCCGCCATTTTGGATCGGCCATTTTGATTTTTTTAAGTTTGAGTAAACATTTGTGTTATATGACCTTAAGCAATGTTATATTTTAAGTTTGAGACAAATCGATTGGTAAATAAGCAAATTCGCAATTTTGGATCGGCCATTTTGATTTTTGTAAGTTTGAGTTAGACTTTGTGTTAAATAACCTTAAGCAATGTTATATTTTAAGTTTGAGACAAATCGGTTGGTAAATAAGCAAATTCGCAATTTTGGATTGGCCATTTTGATTTTTTTAAGTTTGAGTAAGAATTTGTGTTAAATAACCTTAAGCAATGTTATATTTTAAGTTTGAGACAAATCGGTTGGTAAATAAGAAAATCCGCCATTTTGGATCGGCCATTTTGATTTTTTTAAGTTTGAGTTAACATTTGTGTTATATGACCTTAAGCAATCTTATATTTTAAGTTTGAGACAAATCGGTTGGTAAATAAGCAAATTCGCAATTTAGGATCGGCCATTTTGATTTTTTAAGTTTGAGTAAGAATTTGTGTTATATGACCTTAAGCAATGTTATATTTTAAGTTTGAGACAAATCGGTTGGTAAATAAGCAAATTCGCAATTTTGGATCGGCCATTTTGATTTTTTTAAGTTTGAGTAAACATTTGTGTTATATGACCTTAAGCAATGTTATTTTTTAAGTTTGAGACAAATCGGTTGGTAAATAAGCAAATTCGCAATTTTGGATCGGCCATTTTGATTTTTTTAAGTTTGAGTAAGAATTTGTGTTAAATAACCTTAAGCAATGTTATATTTTAAGTTTGAGACAAATCGGTTGGTAAATAAGCAAATTCGCAATTTTGGATCGGCCATTTTGATTTTTTTAAGTTTGAGTAAGAATTTGTGTTATATAACCTTAAGCAATGTTATATTTTAAGTTTGAGACAAATCGGTTGGTAAATAAGGAAATTCGCAATTTTGGATCGGCCATTTTGATTTTTTTAAGTTTGAGTAAACATTTGTGTTAAATGACCTTAAGCAATGTTACATTTCAAGTTTGATAGTTATATTTTAAGTTTGAGACAAATCGGTTGGTAAATAAGAAAATCCGCCATTTTTTTAAGTTTGAGTAAGAATTTGTGTTATATGACCTTAAGCAATGTTATATTTTAAGTTTGAGACAAATCGGTTGGTAAATAAGCAAATTCGCAATTTTGGATCGGCCATTTTGATTTTTTTAAGTTTGAGTAAGAATTTGTGTTAAATAACCTTAAGCAATGTTAAATTTCAAGTTTGAGACAAATCGGTTGGTAAATAAGAAAACCCGCCATTTTGGATCGGCAATTTTGATTTTTTTAAGTTCGAGTAAGAATTTGTGTTATATGACCTTAAGCAATGTTATATTTTAAGTTTGAGACAAATCGGTTGGTAAATAAGCAAATTCGCAATTTTGGATTGGCCATTTTGATTTTTTAACTTTGAGTAAACATTTGTGTTATATGACCTTAAGCAATGTTATATTTTAAGTTTGAGACAAATCGGTTGGTAAATAGGAAAATCCGCCATTTTGGATCGGCCATTTTGATTCTTTTAAGTTTGAGTAAACATTTGTGTTACATGACCTTAAGCAATGTTATATTTTAAGTTTGAGACAAATCGGTTGGTAAATAAGCAATTTCGCAATTTTGGATCGGCCATTTTGATTTTTTTAAGTTTGAGTAAGAATTTGTGTTAAATAACCTTAAGCAATGTTAAATTTCAAGTTTGAGACAAATCGGTTGGTAAATAAGAAAATCCGCCATTTTGGATCAGCCATTTTGATTTTTTTAAGTTTGAGTAAGAATTTGTGTTAAATAACCTTAAGCAATGTTAAATTTCAAGTTTGAGACAAATCTGTTGGTAAATAAGCAAATTCGCAATTTTGGATTGGCCATTTTGATTTTTTTAAGTTTGAGTAAGAATTTGTGTTATATGACCTTAAGCAATGTTATATTTTAAGTTTGAGACAAATCGGTTGGTAAATAGGAAAATCCGCCATTTTGGATCGGCCATTTTGATTTTTTTTAAGTTTGAGTTAACATTTGTGTTATATGACCTTAAGCAATGTTATATTTCAAGTTTGAGACAAATCGATTGGTAAATAAGCAAATTCGCAATTTTGGATCGGCCATTTTGATTTTTGTAAGTTTGAGTTAGACTTTGTGTTAAATAACCTTAAGCAATGTTATATTTTAAGTTTGAGACAAATCGGTTGGTAAGCAAATTCGCAATTTTGGATTGGCCATTTTGATTTTTTTAAGTTTGAGTAAGAATTTGTGTTAAATAACCTTAAGCAATGTTATATTTTAAGTTTGAGACAAATCGGTTGGTAAATAAGAAAATCCGCCATTTTGGATCGGCCATTTTGATTTTTTTAAGTTTGAGTAAACATTTGTGTTATATGACCTTAAGCAATGTTATATTTTAAGTTTGAGACAAATCGGTTGGTAAATAAGCAAATTCGCAATTTAGGATCGGCCATTTGGATTTTTTTAAGTTTGAGTAAGAATTTGTGTTATATGACCTTAAGCAATGTTATATTTTAAGTTTGAGACAAGTCGGTTGGTAAATAAGCAAATTCGCAATTTTGGATCGGCCATTTCGATTTTTTTAAGTTTGAGTAAACATTTGTGTTATATGACCTTAAGCAATGTTATTTTTTAAGTTTGAGACAAATCGGTTGGTAAATAAGCAAATTCGCAATTTTGGATCGGCCATTTTGATTTTTTAAGTTTGAGTAAGAATTTGTGTTAAATAACCTTAAGCAATGTTATATTTTAAGTTTGAGACAAATCGGTTGGTAAATAAGCAAATTCGCAATTTTGGATCGGCCATTTTGATTTTTTTAAGTTTGAGTAAGAATTTGTGTTATATGACCTTAAGCAATGTTATATTTTAAGTTTGAGACAAATCGGTTGGTAAATAAGCAAATTCGCAATTTTGGATCGGCCATTTTGATTTTTTTAAGTTTGAGTAAACATTTGTGTTATATGACCTTAAGCAATGTTATTTTTTAGGTTTGAGACAAATCGGTTGGTAAATAAGCAAATTCGCAATTTTGGATCAGCCATTTTGATTTTTTTAAGTTTGAGTAAACAATTGTGTTATATGACCTTAAGCAATGTTATTTTTTAAGTTTGAGACAAATCGGTTGGTAAATAAGCAAATTCGCAATTTTGGATCGGCCATTTTGCTTTTTTTAAATTTGAGTAAACATTTGTGTTATATGACCTTAAGCAATGTTATTTTTTAAGTTTGAGACAAATCGGTTGGTAAATAAGCAAATTCGCAATTTTGGATCGGCCATTTTGATTTTTTTAAGTTTGAGTAAGAATTTGTGTTATATGACCTTAAGCAATGTTATATTTCAAGTTTGAGACAAATCGGTGGTAAATAAGATAATCCGCCATTTTGGATCGGCCATTTTGATTTTTTTTAAGTTTGAGTAAACATTTGTGTTATATGACCTTAAGCAATGTTATATTTTAAGTTGAGACAAATCGGTTGGTAAATAAGCAAATTCGCAATTTTGGATCGGCCATTTTGATTTTTTTAAGTTTGAGTAAACATTTGTGTTATATGACCTTAAGCAATGTTATTTTTTAAGTTTGAGACAAATCGGTTGGTAAATAAGAAAACCCGCCATTTTTTTAAGTTTGAGTAAGAATTTGTGTTATATGACCTTAAGCAATGTTATATTTTAAGTTTGAGACAAATCGGTTGGTAAATAGGAAAATCCGCCATTTTGATCGGCCATTTTGATTTTTTTAAGTTTGAGTTAACATCTGTGTTATATGACCTTAAGCAAAGTTAAATTTCAAGTTTGAGACAAATCGGTTGGTAAATAAGCAAATTCGCAATTTTGGATTGGCCATTTTGATTTTTTAAGTTTGAGTATTACATACGGCTCAGAAGTATGGCCAATCAAGGATAGAACAGAAAAAATGCTTTCCGCTACGGAGATGGACTATTGGAGAAGAGCAGCAGGGAAATCTAAAAGAGAAAGAGTTACAAATCAAAGAATAAGAGAAATTATGACAGTGGGTGAACGTACTTTAGTGGATGATATAAGAACAAAACAACTGGTGTGGTACGGACATGTACAAAGAATGAATGATGAAAGACTACCTAAACAAATACTACAATGGAAACCAACTGGCCGAAGAAAACGAAACGGCCAAGGAGAAGCTGGAGAGAAGGAAATTCGCAATTTGGATCGGCCATTTGATTTTTTTAAGTTTGAGTAAGAATTTGTGTTAAATAACCTTAAGCAATGTTATATTTTAAGTTTGAGACAAATCGGTTGGTAAATAAGCAAATTCGCAATTTTGGATCGGCCATTTTGATTTTTTTAAGTTTGAGTAAGAATTTGTGTTATATGACCTTAAGCAATGTTATATTTTAAGTTTGAGACAAATCGGTTGGTAAATAAGTAAATTCGCAATTTTGGATCGGCATTTTGATTTTTTTAAGTTTGAGTAAACATTTGTGTTATATGACCTTAAGCAATGTTATTTTTTAGGTTGAGACAAATCGGTTGGTAAATAAGCAAATTCGCAATTTTGGATCAGCCATTTAGATTTTTTTAAGTTTGAGTAAGCAATTGTGTTATATGACCTTAAGCAATGTTATTTTTTAAGTTCTCAAACTTTTTTCGGTTGGTAAATAAGCAAATTCGCAATTTTGGATCGGCCATTTTGATTTTTTTTAAGTTTGAGTAAGAATTTGTGTTATATGACCTTAAGCAATGTTATATTTCAAGTTTGAGACAAATCGGTTGGTAAAATAAGATAATCCGCCATTTTGGATCGGC